>BSBK01004995.1:1210000-1820000 GCA_027943335.1 Chamaecyparis obtusa | reverse complement strand
ATTTTTATAATATATATCAAATATGTTGAGAGATATCCTTCTCAAGGCCCCTAATTTCATCAATTTTTAAAATGTAATAAGCACTTTCAGAAGAATATCTCATATACCAAAAAATTCAATGTGGTATTATTATTCAATAATGAAAAGGTGAAAATAGACTTATATGAAATAATTGTGGTAACACTATAATATCTATAAAATTCACTACAAAATCTCCATTTCTAACACTTAATAAATAGAAGATGGAGTACATGAATCCATCAAATGATAATAAAGAAACAAACCATGAGAAAAAATCATTCAAAATATAACACTCAAATCCTAATATGAGTTCATGAAATAAAAATAATGTATTCCTTCACTTGCCATAAGCTTTTCATAATCACCCCACACACTTGGGTGCTCTATTTGGACTTTGTTATCTACTTTGAATTTTTTTTTTATGATGTATGATACATGTATAATAAGTTGGCCATCTAGTATAACTCTCTCTTAAAAGCATTTCATGTATCACATGTGTTTTTTACATTTCTAATATAAAAGGCTTAATTGTTGGAAGTCATAATATTTTAATGGAAAGGTCATTTAGACCTTTTAAGTATGAATATTAAAGATATCTATGTATAATGCATCCTTGGAAGTGATATTGTTTTCTAAGTATAAATATTAAATATATATCTATGTATAAGGCATCCTTGGAAGTGATATTTTTTTATAAGTATAAATATTAAATATATCTATGTATAAGGCATACTTGGAAGTGATATGGAATAAATTTGAATTAATTTTGGGCCTAAAATGATCTCTCTAAAAAAAATTAATAGCTTGAACTTTAGATATTTTATAGTTTGAATATTAGAAACAAGGTTGAGACATATTTTTTAATAAAAATTTATTAGAAATATAAAATTTTAATACACTTTGAATTATATTGAATTTACAATCACCTCTATGTTTGGTTATAACAACCTACTTGTAGTGAAATTTTAAAATATTACTAGCAATATTAAATATATAAAATAATAGCTTTTTCGTATATAGTTTCTTAAAACTATTAGAAGGTTTTTTTCATATCTTCTATAAAATATTTGTATCATGAAGAGGTCGTTGAAAGATTTGATAATTAAAATATTTTTAAAAATAGGAAAATTGTGCCACATAGTTTTAGGTAAAAATATTATAGCTAAAACTATTCCATAACGATTTTTGAAAACTTGTCTTTTCTATGATTGGAAATTGAAGTTTTTTAGGAAAGAAAATTTCAACCAAATTCTTATTGATTAAATTTCTAGAATCTTGTAAGCACCACAACATTTAGTGGTAATCAACATTTTACTTACCACAACATATTCCTCAATAGAGAAACCTCAATGTGAATCAATGAAATACCAAATAGTTTAATGAGCGGGCAGAGCAGAAAGAGCGGAGGAAGTAGGGTTTCGGGGTCCTCATATGCCCTAGTCGCCTGTGGCGACAATGATGATGACCCTCTTGATGGGTTGCGAGAGGATTCAGTGGATGATGGTGATCCACTTGATGAAACCGACGGTGGGTGTGTGAGAGACGAAAGCAGAGTGGGGTTTAGATGCAAAGCGGGGGCCCCTTCATGCTTTGTTGAGTTTGTGGGCTCCTCTGTTGTTTTTGGCGGTGACCCATTTGGGTTTTTGCATTCGCATTCGGTGGGGAGCTGTTGTTTTAGCCTTTTTCTTTCTCCTATCACCTACTACTTTCTTGTGAAGGTTGAGGGCTCTGATGGCCCCTTTGGGGTGTTCGTGGTTTATTTTTCCTGCAAACAGCTTTTGCAGATCATGCAGCCATTGGTTCAGAAGCAGGGGTGTTTGTTCCCCCTCTTCTTTTGTGGCAAGTCCTTCTTTGGTGGTGTTTTCCTTTACTATTTTACGGTTTTGGGGAGAGATGGTGGTATTAATGTGTTTTCTTCCAAACTCTCTCTATTTTTTTTTCGGGGTTTGATTGAGAAGCTTTCCTGTAAGTGATTTTCTGATTCGGATTGGTGGGATAGCTCCCCCTTTGTCATTTCTCCACTGAGCAAAACCCCTATGAAGGTGGGGTTTAACCCTATTGAGGTGGGTATTTTCGGGATGGCTTTTTGGTGGGGGATTCTGCATCTGCCCCAGTTTTTTTCTCTCGTGCTTCTTGTTGAGGTGGAAGATCCTACTAAGGTGGAGGTTCAAACTATAGAGGAGGTTTGTAGCTATTGGGAGGAGGTAACTGGTGGTGTTGTGTGGGATCTTCTATCCTGCAGCCATATGAAGGCTAGTAGGAGATGGCAAGGGGCTGGTTTCTCTCTTCTTCTGCTTGCTTTTGGTTCGGTGAGATGTCAGTTCTGCACTGGTGGTGCTCCTTTTTTTGGTTTTATCTCTTTTTTCGGTGTTGTGGAAGAGGAAGACCTTGGTCTTCTTTCCTCTCTTTCTGTTCTAGTTTTTTTGCTGCATCTTGCTAGTTGGTGTTTGTAGGTGGATGCTAAAAATTTTTAAGGGCCCATCTTGGGTGCTGGTTGTTTTTGGTTAGGGTTTAAAGTTGGTTTTAGGGCTATGTTGCTCTTTGATGTTGGTTCTGGGTACCATGTTAAAACCTTGGACTCCTATATGGGGAATTTTGTCAACTAAAAGTTGTGAGGCTTAGGCCTGTTTGGTGGCAGCTATGGTTTTAGTGTTTCATCATTATTTTTTGGCTGGTCATTTCTTTTTTCAGGTTGCTGGTTTATCTTGTTTAAATCTTTAGCAGTAGAACTTCTTGTTTGGGTTTTCAGATTCCCGCCAAAATCTTATTGTAAAGGGTTTCGGGGCCCCTTCAAAACCTGCTTTTACCCTAATTCAAAAACATTTATTGGTATTCTAATAAAATATTTTAATTTATTTTTGATGAAGCTCTTTCTAAATCATCTTAAAGTGAGACATAACTTTGAACATTTTTTGTACTCTTTTATTTTGTTAATTTATTTAGGAGTGAGGACCCTTATAGAAACCCTCCACGATTTACCTAATAAAATTTAAAAAACTATAAAGTAAAATAAAAAGTTAAAACACATTTCTTTTTAACATGTTTATATTATATAAAAATATTAAACATCATAAGTGCTATGAATTTATTTTTTCTTTCCTCTTTAAGTTTATGTATATTATATGATTTATTATTTTGTTTGTGACTCTTAATCATTTTCATTCAGCAACTTAAAAGACAAATAGTTCGAAGATAGGATGATAATAAAAGTTGGTGTTTACACACTGGGGCGTGTAGTTGTGATAAAAAGGGTCAGAGCGTGTGCGATGAATAGGAGTATCATTGAAAATGGATGTTCTCACACGCAATTAATAGGGCAATACTTTGAGAAGGAAACTAAAAAATCTATATTAAGAGGTCATAATAGGTACAATAGAAAAGTTTTGAAATGACTCTCATGGTTTTTTAAATTTATTATCATATTATTTTTATTTTTATAATTTTTTATATTAATATCTTTATGTTTGTTTGTATAATAATTTAAATTGTAGATTAAAAATTATCTTTTTCTAATTATGATATATAGCACTCTATAATGATGACATATTCATATGTCAATTTTTAATTTAATGTTTGTGATAATGATTTGTGCAATATGATATGTCTTATGATATGTCTTCCATATTTTTCAATATTCTCTAAAAAATTATTAAAATCAATCATTTTTGTTGACATATTATCATCATTATCATTACCATCAACATAAATATCTAATAATTGATAATAAAATTGTGAAGAATACTGCATTTATATGCTTAATTTTTCAAATAAAATAAAAGTAATTACTAAATTTTTTTTAAAAAAAATTATTAATCTTATTTTATAAAAATATGAATTAAACTTTCTCTAATCTTAATTATTCAAATTTATGTATCTTAAATAACTGTAAAAAGACAAGACTTAAACTTTATATGTAAATAGAAATGATTTGAATACGAACTTACTCTTTATTACTGCGATATATCTGTGAAATTTCTTCTTATTTCAATTAAAATATCAGAACTGCACGTACACGTAGAGAAAAGGTGGACCATTGAAAAGAAAGAAGACCATAAAATAAAAATACCTTTATAATAATGGAGTACGACATCTCACTTTATTGACAGCGAGATTGTGAGACATATAATATTCTGTGCTTTTATCAGAATAAAGATATCTGCAAAATGCCAAGTAAAAGTTTGGCATATCTACATTTTCCAAAGAAGACAAACGTAAAAATGCAATGCATTCGACGTTCTTTTCACGTGAACTTCGCCGAGCAAACTCCAAATCGCACGACTTTGCGAATAAATAACGTCAGAAGCTGCTGATTTGTTTCGTTGTATTATTCTCATGAAGAAGACTGGTCCTGAAAAAGTTAGCGTTAAATAAAGTTATTTTGTATGTGGACCAATTTTGGGAAAAGCGACTCTTTTCTGGTTTTCAGTGTTTTTTTAAGGATCAAAAGGAAAAAGACAATGGCCGACTTTCATAAGGTAACGGTGGGCTCTACATTTCATTATTATTATATTTATATCTTCATTTTATTTTAATGTTTTTAAATACATAACTAGGTTATAGTAATTTTTTTAATGGAGATTGATTTTCAATATAATGTGATTCTGTTTTTATCATCAGTTATTTTCTGTTTTTACCATCAGTTGTCTTATGAAAGTCTGATTTTTTAAATGGTTCTAATAGCCGTTTTTCATTTTTGATTTAAAATTTATTAAATCTTATATATTGTAATATTAAAGATAATATATAGTATTCTATTTTGTAATATAAATATATGTTATTTTAAAATATTTATGATAAAATATAAATTTATTTTTAAAATTTAAAATGATAAGATATGAATCTTTCTAATTTTTTAAAACATTTTAATATATATTTTTACAATAGTTTTTATTTTCTTATATGAATTTAGAGACTTGTTGGTTATCATTTAATATTAGTATGTATTTTATATATTTTTAATTATTTATTATACATTTATAGTAATTTAGAACCTTTTCAAAATAAAACATATCAATTTAGAAACTTGCTTGTTATATTTGAGATTTTTGCATATATATTAATTTATAATTACTTTTTAATTTATATTTTTTTAACTTTTTGACAAATGAATATTTTTCTTTTAAGTGTAAAATGAAAGACATTGAAATGAGCAAACCATAATAAAAAAAAATTCATACAACAGGTAGGGGTGACCTCAAATTCAGGCCTGGTCTTATGAATCAATTTTTGTATTTTAGGGACACTTCTTATCATGAGAATTAGAACATTAATTATGTGTCACTTGCTTGCACCGTCATCAGATAACCATACAACATATTTTCTTGTGGTCTTCAAGGTTGCTTCATGGTCATTAAATTAGTCTAATTAAAGGCTTGGTTGATCTAAGATGATTAAGGTAACTAGATTATATTGCAAATCTTAGGTGTTTCTCAACCTTGTTTTTAGTATAGTATCATCAATAATATTGTCACCTCATTTGTCATATATGTTCAAAATCGGAAGTCTTGAACTCCACATCAACATTATGAATTGGCTTGACTTGGGAGAATGAACAATTTGCATGGGACTAATGCTTCACTATTTCTCCCTCTTTGTATGATAATGCACACAAACCATTCTATTTGGATTTTGAAAAACCAAAGCAATATATAATATAAATTATAGTGTTGAATAAATAGGTACAAATAATAATTCATAATAACAAGATTTAACATGACTCATCAAATGTAATGTCCCCTGTGAGTTAACAAAAAGAGGATTAAATTAATAGCCTATATAATTCTCATAGGTTATTAATTATCACAAAGAAATTAATTAATTAAAATTATTCTCCGACAAGCTTATTTTATAGAATAATAATATTTACTTGATTCAAGACCCATTGAATTAAAAAATAAAATATTATTTTGGACCACTTTGTTAATTTTCCCTCCTAAGGGCTCATTTGAATTCAATTAATCCTAAAAGGAAAATTCCATTGGTACAAGTACAAAAAAATATCATTTGGAAGGATTCAAGCATCGAAGATGTGAATTCAAATATTATTCCTACCATTTGACTCAACAAGCTAATTGATTTAGGAGTTTTAGTGGCTTCAACTCCACCCTAGTCTCTTTCCCCAAATTTGTGAAGCCTCAATCCAAGATAAATTTGTGCCTAAGAATTAAATAAATATCAGATCAAGGAAGAATCATTGAGCTTGTAATGCAGACATGCGTAGATCATAATTAAGGTAGATTGATGTGCACAAAGCGATTAATGTTATTGGTCATCCTGCGACCTTACCTAGTGATATTGTAAATCTTATATTGGGTGGTCTTGGCAACACTTAGATCTAAGCTTGTATGGGCACATACTAATAAATATATTGAACATTCATTGTTGTACATATTGAGTAATATATTGAGTATCACTTAGATCTAAGCTTGTATGGGCACATACTAATAAATATATTGAACATTCATTGTTGTATATATTGAGTAATATATTGAGTATCATTATTTTGTGATTGTTATTGCATAGACTAAGTTATATATCAATTGAATTATCATTGTTGTGTGGACTAAGTAATAAAATAAGAAATCATTGTTGTGGATTGGCCCATAGAATCATGGACTCATGAAAAGTTAGCTTTCTAGTAATTTTTTTGATTCTGGTGACAAGAATATGATGAACAAGACTATTCATATTCTTGAATCTTAAGCATCATATTAGAACACCTAGAGATACCTTCATTGCTATATTATAAGATTGTCGAGGAATTCATGATGAAAATGATGGTTTAACACTGAAGTTCCTAAGTAGCATACAAGGGTTGGCATATAGTGAAGTTAGTGGCCTAAGACTCATCCAACTTGGAGATCATATAGAAACAAGCTAAATCTAGCAGTAAGGATTTATGTTGTTAGTCGTTTAACATAACTATTAGAGGATGACAATTAATTTTAGTGATATCAAAGTTAGTTTTCCTATCACCTTGTGATTGTGGATAAGCAAGAGAGAGGAGTTATTGAAACTAGGGATTGAGGAAATAGTGGTATGAGATCAAAGTCTCAGAAGGAGAGACAATTTCAAGTATTCTAGTGCTCATCAAGATTCGCAATCTAATGCTACAATAGAAAGTACCAAACAAAAGTACACATGAGTGATATAGGATACTTGGAAGAGTGCTTGGATGATTTCATGGTCAAGAAATATGTGACCAACCAATAATTGGCTCAATTGTTAGACTTTTTTGGTGGTAAATGATAATAAAAATAATCAAGGTAACAATTTAATGGGGATAACAATGGCATGGAGATAACTTAGTCGATGGAAGTACTCACAGCTAGTGCACTACTCCAACCAATTTGGGGCCCGTGATGCATACCTTCTCACATTTAGTTGAACATCAAGAGATTCATCCTCCCACATTGATTGATTTGTAGGAATAGTTCATATAGGATTTTTTAGACATAGGGTTATAGTTAGATACGTCCCTTAAGGTTTACATAGATCTCCAGATGGGGTATTCTCCCAATAGGGGTAACAGAGATTATAATAATGAATTGAGGAGGGAGATTGGAAAGGTTAGTATTGTTATAATAATTGAGAGGGGGGTGAATCAGTTAATCACTGTCCCAATACAAAATGTATAATCCAAAAAATAAATACTTCAATTTTTGTTGCTCGGTAACTTAAAATACTTTTACTGTTTGTGTATTTACCGATTACCAGTCTAAAACTTATAGCAGTTACCGATCAAATCAAATATGCAATATGTAAATATGACATCAAAACAAACATCACAATCAACACATAACACAAGAGATTTAACATGGAAACCCTGTGAAGGGAAAAACCACTTGGGACTGGCAACCCAAAAATATTCACTCTTCTGAAGTGAGGTCAGTGAAGACACAACCCTATTAAAGGTTACAAACACACTATTAGGTGTGACCTTGTTAGAGGATTTAAGACCAATCGTTATCATCCAACCAGTAGTCACTCTTGGGTTGACAGGATAACAATGTTCATTCTATGAATGATACATAATAAGACTTTCTTAGTCCACTTGGTTAAGAGATTTGATCGTGTACAATGGTTAAATATGTAACAGTAGGTGATCTGACTTAAGACAATTTCAATTGCAAATTACAGATCAATGTTCAGCTCATATAAATCTTTCTAATCAATGTAACATTTCTGATTCAACAATATATCAACTTACTATCTATCGGTAATCACTCTCTTTAGCTCGGTAATGCTCTACAGTAGGGTTCTTCTTAACCAATATGATTAGAATGCATGAAAACTTGTTCACACGATGATTCTGTAGTTTCCTTCTCTTTCGGCATCACACTCATTGTGAAATCTCCAGTCTCTTGCATAGACATGTAAATCATTTTCTTCTGCTCCATCAGATTTTGCTACTTAATCATCTTCATTGATTTTTCCTCTTAAACATACCTCGGCACTTGTGTCAATAACACGTTTGATTCTCATCCTTTAGATCCTTCCTAAATTTTGTTAGCCGTCGATCTACGTAACAAACATTATATGTTACCTCGAATTCATACACTTTCCAGCTCATTAATCTTATCGGGTAAACTAATCATTTATTGCATTCTGTTCTTCTCAGTTAACAAAGAAATGTGTCGGTGAACAGAAGCTTGGTTTATACTATGCTCGGTATACACTACACTCTGTCGGTGTATATTGAAATGCTTCATCAATCGACAACACTGCTTTGTGTCTTTTAGCTCTTTACCTCATCATAGATAAATGAAACATAATTAAGTCAATAACATAAAGTAATAGACTCATCAACAAGTTACTCAATGTATTCTATATCCTCATCTGTCATATCCGTCTTCCTCATGTAGATATTTCTATTCTTCATCTCTTTCACTCCTTTTCCACAAATGTTTTGGTATAGTAAATTACAAGATAAGTGTTGTCAAACTAGTTAACATCAATGATAGCATAATACTGATTCAATCATATTACATATCTAATCAATCTTCTCAGTGATCTCAAATCACAGTTCCTTCAATCAGGTTCTAAATCAATTGTAGTTTATCAATCTCTCCCTTTGGCATTGATGGAAACTCAAGTAATATGAAATATACCATACACATACCAAACATGTATTCTACAACTCTATGAACAAATGTTGTACAAGCTCTCCCTAGCTTAATATGTTTAATCACTACGTTACTCAATAGCATTTACAAATTATAGCTTTGTCAATCTGCAAATATGATCTTTTCAGCTCTCAGATTATTGCTTCTGTTCTCAGTAACTGATCTTCAATGCTCTCCCTTTCTTCAATTTGTCTCTCCCTCAGATAGTTCTCATTGGTACATATTGTTTCATATGTTTCATATTGTTTATCTCTCCCTTTGAAAATAATGCCAAAGAAACAAATAAACAAATAGCTCTTCAGTAGCCAAGTAACTCTCTGTTGTCTGGTGCATACTATGTATCTCTGTATACTGATATGCCAATATGTTCCAGTACCTTTCACAGCTTTAGACATGATCCAAAGTGTGAACTATGTTGCATCGACATGTATGATCTTTTGATAAGATTAGGATGATGCAACATCTGAATCACCTTAGTGACCAGTAGACAGGGGACGGACCCCAAGTCTAGTCCTCAAGTACTCAAATGTGTCTTTCGGTAGAGCTTTTGTAAATATATCTGCAAGTTGTTCTTTTGATGTAACAAACTCTAGCTTAACTTGCTTCTCCTGTACTTGTTCTCTCAAGTAGTGATACTTAATTGATATATGCTTTGTTTTAGAATGCATCACTGGATTCTTTGAAATGTTTATTGCACTGGTGTTATCACATTATATAATCACCGGCTCAGTGATTATCTCATTCATACCTTCTAGAACTTGTTTAATATATGCAATGTTTGAACAGTTTGTAGCAGCAGCAACATACTCTACTTTGGCTATAGATTGAGAAATGCAAGCCTTCTTCTTACTTGTCTAGGTAACAAGTCTTTCACCAAAGAAGAATGCTCCTCCAGTGGTGCTTTTTCTGTCACCCACATTTCCATCCCAATTAGCGTTGGTATAGACTCTGAGTTCAAACTTGCCTTCCTTAGGATACCATAATCCATAGTCCTCTATTTTCTTTAGGTATCTTAAGATTATTTTAGTAGCAATCATGTGTGATTCTCTAGGATTAGCAGAAAATCTAGCAACTATTCCCACAACATGTGCTATATCTGGTCTACTATGAACTACATACATTAGTTTACCAATCATTGATCGGTACAGTGTCTGGTTTACTTCTGTAGTTTCATCTTCCTTAGTCAATTTACATCCAGTAGCCATCGGTGTTCCCACAAATTTAGCATCTTCCATGCCAAATGTTTTGAATACTTCTTTTATGTATTTAGATTGTGCGATGAATATCCCATCACTCTGTTGAATCACTTGTAGTCCAAGAAAGAACTTAATCTCTCCGAACATAGACATCTCAAATTCATTCCTCATATCATCAGAAAAGGCTTTGCATATTTGATCTTGACCTCCAAATATGATATCATCCACAAATATCTTAGCAATAAGAATTGTATCATCAGTAACTCCTTTCATATATAGATTATTGTTCTCACTTGTTCTTATAAATACTATACTTAACAAATAAGTATGCAGCCTCTCATACCAGGCTCTCGGTGCTTGCTTCAAACCATATAAATCTTTCTGTATTCTACATACCATATCTTTCTTTTCTAGATCAACAAACCCTTAAGGTTGTTCTATGTAGACTTCTTCTTCAAGTATTCTATTCAGAAACGCTGACTTGACATCCATTTGATATACTTTGAATTTCTTGTGTGCAGCATATGCAAGTAGCATTCTGACTCCTTCCAATCTAGCAATAGGTGCAAAGGTTTCACCATAGTCTATGCCTTCCTCCTGTGCATATCCTTTGCATACCAATCTAGCTTTATTTCTTGTCACTTCTCCATTCTCATTTTGCTTGTTCCTGAATATCCACTTAGTACCGATAACATTCTTATCTTTAGGTCAAGGTACTAAGGTCTAGGTTTTGTTCTTCTCTATTTGTTCTATTTCTTCCTTCATTGCATTAACCCATTCATCATTCTCTAATGCAACTTTTACATTTTTCAGTTCATAATCACAAACTAGACATGTACCTTGTCTTGCTTATCTCCTTGTTTGCATGCCAGCTTGTTTGTCTCCAATGATTTGTGATTTAGGATGGTGTCTTCTGACAAAACTCACCAATATCCTATCTCTCCTTTCCTATGCATCCTATGCAAGTTCATTTGCTTTCACGGTAGGGCCATCCTGCTAGTTGGTTTCTCTTTCCTATTGTTCGGTATTATTTTCTTGTTGATCGGTTATCACAGGCTGCGACTTCGGTAGCTACTTTGGTTGTTCAATGTAAGTGAATCTACCATATTCTTTTGGTTCCTTTGTACTTTCCTTTGTGTTCTTTTCATCAAACTCATCAACTCGGACGTTAGTGCTTTCAATCATTTTATTAGTATTTTTATTCAGACATTTATATGCTTTTCTTTTACTGGAATATCCTAGAAATATCCCTTCATCACCTTTTGAGTCAAATTTACCATTTCTCTCATCTTTCAGAATAAAACATTTTCTTCCAAAAATTCTGAAATAACTTACAGTAGGTTTGTGTCCAAACCACAACTCATAGGGTGTCTTGTTGGTGTCCTTCTTCAGTTGAACTCAATTAAGCACATAAATTGTTGTACTGACAACTTCCCTCCAGTATGTCTAAGAAACATTCTTTTGCAACATCAATGTCCTAGCACAGTCAACTATTGACATGTTCCTTCTTTCAGCAATGCCATTTTGCTGAGATGTCGTCGGTGTAGAGACCTATCTCTTAATACCATGCTCATTATAGAAATTAGTAAATTCATCAGAGATAAATTCACCTCCTCTATCAGATCTTAGGCATTTCAATTCCTTACCAGTCTCTTTTTCTACCTTAGTCTTATACCACTTAAACATCTTAAATGCTTCAAATTTTTCTTTTAAGAACATAACAATCATCAATCTAGTATAGTCATCAATAAAAAGAATAAAGTATTTATCACCATAATAGGTCTGAGTTCTCATAGGACCACATAGGTTGGTATGAACCAACTCAAGTATCTTCTTTGTTGAGTAATCCTTACTTTTGAAACTAGATTTGGTCATTTTCCCTTTCTGACATTCATGACATATAACATGATCAGGTTTTGACAAGTTAAGCAACCCTCTAACTCTTTTCCTTTTACTAATCTTAATCATGTTATCAAAATTCACATGGCATAACCTTTTATGCCACAACCAAGCATCTTCATTTTTCATCATCAAGAAAGAAGACTCATCAGTATCAAGATAAAATAGATTACCTCTTGATTGTGCTCCAGTTCCAACTAGTCTTTCTCCATCATCAAAGATTTTCACTTTCTTGCTCTCAAAAGCACCTTGGTGACCTGAATTGTTCAATTGTGCCACACTTAACAAGTTATAGTTTAGTCCATCTAGCCAATAATCATTATCACATTTTATCATATCATTTATCATCAAGGTTCCTTTACCTCTTACCATATAGGGTGTGTCATTACCCATCTTAACTGATCCTCCAATGTATTCTTCAAGTTTATCAAACTTCTCCTCATCACCAGTCATGTGATGTGTACAGCCACTGTCTATGATCCATGTATTATTTTTGTTAACTTTAAAGATTAGTGTTATTTCTTCATGTTTTTCTTCTTCTTCCTCTGAGTCATCTTTCATAGCAATAAATACAACTTCTACATCATCATTAGAATCAGATTCAGATTCATTATCTTCAGCTATGAAACATACCTTTTTTCCTTTGTCATTGTTGTCTCAGTTATCTCTATTGTGTCGGTAGCCTCTGTTGAATCTTCTCCCATAGCTTCCTTCAAATCAGTCTTTGGTTCTATCATCATCTTTCTTATGTGGACATCTAGTAGCGATGTGGCCAACCTCTTTACAATTAAAGCATGCCAAAGGTAGCTTACCTCTATACCTTCCTTTACCTTTGGGTAATCTTCTGGCCATAAGATCTTCAACTTCATCAAGCTCATCATCGGTATTACTGTCACTATCATTTTTATTATTCCTGCTAGACTTACTAATCTTCAGAGAAGACATGAAAGTGGATTCCACAGATGGTACAACACCGTTATCAAAGTTATTTAACTCAAAGGTTGTAATTTTACCAATCAAATTGTCAAGTGTAAGTACATTAGTAGATGCAGACCTTGTCTCATGAATAGTAGATATTTTAATTGCATAAACGGGCAATAAGGTTCTGAGTACTTTGCTTACAACTATTTCTTCACTAATGACTCCATTAGATGCTCTAATAGCATGTACTACCTCTTTCAATCTATTTGTGTATTGAACAATATTCTCACCTTCTTTCATCTTCATATCATCAAATCTGCCCCTTAGGATCTTTGCTCTAGCCCTTTTAACATTTGCATCTCCACTGTAAACTTGAGAAAGTTTATCCCATATGGCTTTTGCAATAGTGCAACTTTTGATATCTTCAAATTCAGCATCGGTGTAGGTAGCAACAAGTTCCATCATAGTAACATTATGTTCATGCATGTCTTTCAGTTGATCAAGTGTCAAGGGACCTGGTGTCGGTTCTATATAACCATTCTCCATCAATTCTAGTGTTGCATTCCCAATTCCAGATATGTGCAACTTCATCTGGCTCTGCCATACTGTGAAATTCTCTTTGTTCATCTTTGGCACTTCCCTCTTATACATTTTGAGATCTTTTTACCGAGTCCTTAAAACTCTGTTCAAAGCAACCAATGCTCTGATACCAATTGTTAGAATAACTGAGAGGGGGGTGAATTAGTTAATCACTATCCCAATACAAAATGTATAATCCAAAAAACAAGTAATTCAATTTCTCCTGCTTGGTAACTTAAAATACTTTTACTGTCTATTCATTTACCAATTACCAATCTAAAATTTATAGTAGTTACCGATAAAATCAAATATGCAATATGTAAATATGACATCAAAACAAACATCACAATCAACACATAACACAAGAGATTTAATGTGGAAACTCTGTGAAGGGAAAAACCACCTAGGATCGGCAACCCAAAAATATTCACTCTTTTGAAGTGAGGTCGATGAAGACACAACCCTATTAAAGGTTACAAACACACTGTTAGGTGTGACCTTGTTAGAGGATTTAAGACCAACCGTTATTGTCCAACCAGGATTCACTCTGGGGTTGACAGGATAACAATGTTCATTCTATGAATGATACATAATAAGACTTTCTTAGTCCACTCGGTTAAGAGATTTGACTGTGTACAATGGTTAAATATTTAACAGTAGGTGATCTGACTTAATACAACTTTAATTGCAAATTACAGATCAATGTTCAACTCATACAAATCTTTCTGATCAATGTAATATTTCTGATTCAACAATATATCAACTTACTGTCCATCGGTAATCACTCTTTGTAGCTCGATAATGCTCTGCAATAGGGTTCTTCTTAACTAGTATGATCAAAATGCATGAAAAATTGTTCATGCGATGATTCTGCAGTTTCCTTCTCTTCTGGCATCACACTCATTGTGAAATCTCCAGTCTCTTATATAGACATGTAAACCATTTTCTTCTGCTCCGTCAGATTTTGCCGCTTAATCATCTTCATTGATTTTTCCTCTTAAACATACCTCGGCACTTGTGTCAATAACACGTTTGATTCTCATCCTTTAGATCCTTCCTGAATTTTGTTAGTCATCGATCTATGTAACAAACATTATTTTTTACCTCGAATTCATACACTTGCCAGTGTATACACCTAAAAATGGTCACCTAGACTATTAGCCCCTTTTGCTAAATCACTAATTGCTTATTCTTGATCAAATCCTAGTTCTATCATTTATTCGATTATTTTCTATGGGCATATTTCCTTTCATAGCTTAGCTTGCACTTCCATTTTTAGCATAGCATTGCATTGCATTTTCATTTTTTATTCTTGAGGATATTGGCATTCTTGCCCTTGTCTTCATTGAATCTCCCATTGCATGGTTTACTAGCAAGGTTATAGGCTAAATAGCTCTAGCTGAGAGCATTCTTAAAAGCCCTTGCACTCCATGCCTAGGGAGCTATGGATCGATTTGTGAGGGCTCATTCTTGAGTTTCCTTGCATGTAATGATCCATAGAAGTGTGACACATTTATAGCACACATTTTTGGTGCCCACCGTGGGGCATAGTAGACTAGCTTTGTCCCTTCTTTTTCTGCATTTTCATCATTTTCCATCAATTTTTGGGTAAGTTTTCAGCTTAATTTTTTGTCTCTATTTTTTTGTCTCAGATTGTCGTGCGATACTTTCTAGAAGTATCGCGTGATATACCTCTGTATGCATGCGCAATACTTTGCCTGTCAGAAGTATCGCCTGGCTATAGTAGAGAATATCACCTGGTCTTGGGCGAAGTATCGCCTGGTGTCGGGCTAAATATCGCGTGGACTGATAAGTATCGCCCCAGTATAATGCAAAGTATCACACGATACTATTGTCTGTACCTAGCAGTGACCTATTTTTGAGTTATTTTATCCATCTTGCAAGTTTCAGGTTCTTAGCTATCTTTTTGAAATTTTCTAAAATTTTCAGTGTTTTCAAAAATTTTGCAAATGGTATCAAAAGTTTAAGTGTGATATATCGTTGGAAAGGTCTTTCCGAGCCTAATGCAACCATGATGGTTTCATTTTCAGATTTTATCATTTGATCAGTTATTTTTGCACATTATCTGATTTTTCATGTACTAATCATTGTTAGATTTTGGATTTTGATTCTCCTAACTCTTGTTGGTCTAACAAGTTGTGGTTGTAGGTGCTTCTTGCTTGAAATTTGCTAAAAACGCATGTCAAAGAGGGCTACTAATGGTTTTTGCAGGGCTGCCCTAAGCATAAAAACCAAATCAAGTGCTTGTTTAATTGCTTTCTTTATTAAGTGCGGCATATACTAGTTGTTTCCTTTCATAGGCACTTAATACCTTGTTGTAGAAATTTTGAGGTGGTAGGAGAGTATGCTCTTCACCCTTGTGGTGAAACAGAAATCTTGACCCATCTTGGGATTTTGAAAGCAAGGGGGTAATTGAATCTTTGCTTGGTGTGTTTGGGAGAGATTCTTGAGATAGGGGAGTATGCTCTTCACCCTTGTGGTGAACCAAAAACCTTGAACCTCAAGAATTAATCCACTCTTTGTTTAGCTTAGGATCCTTTAGCGGGCCTGCTCTTGAGCAATCAAGAGGAATGACCCAAGTGGGGACAACCTTGTCATCATTTTCCTTGGTGGCGAGTGATTCCAACTCACTATAATCTCAAGGCTATCGAGGACACAAAACCTTGGTAGACATACTACTTATCTTCCCTTGATGTGAGTAACTTGTGGGATTGTGACCATGAGGAAAGCATTAAGCAAGAATGCTTAAGGTACTCTTGAGGCCGCGAGGTCCTAGTCCTTTATGAGGAGCAAGAGGGGTGCTATGAACAGAAACCCTTAATATGAACCATTAGATAGAGGCCACCCTATTTTAGCCACTTAGCTTCTTGGTGCAAGGATTGATCCAAGTGGACTTACCCGGATCACCCCAAGACACTCACCATATGTGTTCCTTTGGTTGTGTTTTTGACACTTCCATGACAATGCCAATATCTCTTGTGGGAAACCACTTGGTGTGAGGCAAGGGAGCATCAAGTTGTGGGCCACGTTGCTAAGTAATGAGCCTTGTCCTTCTAGGTAGTAATTGCTTGAACTGTCTTTGATTGTGCTATGCCAGTGTAAACATTCTTAACATTCAAACAAACGGTAGCATTCATAAGGTTTTCTATTTTGATATCACAAGTGCTTGTCTTGGCAAGGTTGCTTTTGCCCTTGTTTCAAGTGTTCTATGACATGTTTGATCCTACACTATTTGCAAACCTATCTTTTATCTGCTGCTACTACTTGTCAAACTGAGAAATTGCACTATCCAATCTTTGAAATTGATCAAAACGCTTTAAAACTGAGATTTTTATGTTCACTGGTCAAAAAATCACCCAATTCTGCAACAGTATCACCTGCCTTACTGCGAAATATCGCGCGATACTTCACGCCCTGCTATTTTATCGCACGCTTTGCTGAGATATATCGCGTGATAGTTCATCTTGCTAGACTATCGCCCGGCTAGCTTGGAGTCTATCGGCCAACCATACTATAGTCTATCGCCTGGCTTGGGGTGAAGTATCGCCCAAACTAAGAAGTATCACCCTGTCTGCCTGGAAAGTATCACCCAGAAACTTTTTGCTGTCCTGTCATTGCTGCAATTCGGAGTTGCTAAACTTGCACTTTAACCTGGAGTAGAGTGTCTTTTTCTATTCTTACCTGAAACTGGTTTGTTATCTACATGCTTAGATTTGTTCTAGACTAAAACAAATGAGTTAAAACTATTGGATTTGAGTTTAACGAATGCTACTCTTGATCACTTGTCACATCACGGTTACCTCTCTAGCTACTTGCTTATTGAGCTTCTTGCTCGCTGCTCAGCTTTAGTCAATTGATTGTTGTAAGTGCTTGAGCACTTTTGACGAGCCATCTCTCTATTGTTCTACTTTGACAAGTGATCTTTATTAGCTTTTTCTTATCTCAATATCTGAGGAAATTTGTCTCATTCTATTAGTCAACCAACATCTCTTTTCATGCCGGTTACAACTCGGTCTCAATTTGAGCAGGAGAGTCATCCTCCATTCAATTATACACAGTTACCTTCTCCAACTAGACGCTCACGAGCACCTGCTAGCAACGACAGTTCTAATTTTGACCAATCTAAGGATTCTAAGACTACCCCATGGTACAAAGGAGGTTTCCTCTTTTCCGCATTCAAGACCCCCAAAAACACAGACAGTGTCTCACTCACTTTGACTGAACAAGAAAAGTTTCAACTCTTGCAAGAACACTTTGAGCATAAGTATAACCAAGCACGCTTAGAAAAAGAACACAATCAACAAAAGATGGATGCTGCTAGGCACATGGCTTATAAAGGGACATTTCATGAGCAACCTGAGACTAGTAATCATGAGCATAGATCTCTTTTCAATGGCAACAATGGCAACAACACGCCACCAAGATCTCCTCCAAGACCCACTTTTAGTATGCCTTCTTCACCTCCTAGACCTCCTCCCTCTCAACATGAGACAGAGGCTGATGATGAGATTTCTAGTGAGGATCTTATGAGATTTGAATAAGATGTGGTCTCTCAACGAATGATGCATAAGCTTTTAGAGCGTAACAGCGATCAGTACTTTCAATATATGACTTCTAGAGGATACAAGCTTCCTCCCGGCTATGATGTCAGACAAATTGTCCAACAAAGAGTACTAACTGAGTTGGAAGTTCTTCAAGAAGAATTACGTCAGACAAATCAACGCCTTACCCAAATGGCATTAGAAAGAGAGCCTCCAAAGGTCTCTTTTGTAGAATCAATTTGTGCTCTTCCTTTTGATAAAGATCTATACATGGTCCCATTTCCTAAGGATATTGAGGTTCCTAAATATGACAAGTATGATGGAAATGGTGACCCTCATGACCATGTGCATCATTTTTATGCTCTTAGTATGGACTTTCTTCATGAAGACACATATCTTCTACGCTTATTCCCTCGAAGCTTAAGAGGCCAAGCTTTAGAATGGTTTGCAAAATTGACACCACCTCTTAAGACTTTTGATGAGTTGGCTCAGTGATTTACCCAGCAGTACTCTTACAACATCCAACAACCTGTCACTGTGATAGATCTCGGTAATCTAAGACAACATCAAGGTGAGCCATTTGCAGCTTACTTACAATGTTGGAGGTTATTGTATTCTAGATATCCTCGTCCGCTACCTGAAAGAGAAAAGATTGACATTTTCATCAACACACTTGTGCCTAAGCTATTTTATGATCTAAGGAAGCAACTGTTCTCCTCCTTCCATGACATGGTTGAAAGTGCATATCAGATTGAGGATGTAGCTATAAGAAAAGGGGATATTGTTATTAATAAAGATGCTAAAGGCAATGGTAAAGACAAGAACAAACCTTAAAATAAGAACAAGTATGTTGTTAATGATGGGGTTGTTGATGCTCCTAAAGTTAAAGAGCCCGCTTTCAATCTCTCCAACGCTATCTATGAAGAAAAACAACAAGAAGCTAGCAACACTCACAATGCTCCTAAACTTCAATATGCAGATAAGCCTAAGAAGTCATTTCGAAAGCGAGTCTATACCAAGTTGGCAGAACCTTACGATGTGATCCTTAAGACTTTGGTTGACAATGGATATCTTACGCTTCCTAATAAACCTGGTAACTGGGATCCGATAAATAAGCCTGATTGGTGGAGAGAGGATCATTACTGCCATTATCACAGAAACAAGGGACATCCAACAAACAATTGTTTTAGGCTTAAGGATGATATTCAGGATCTTATTGAGAACGGCACAATCTCCACTGATGGCTTAACTAAAAATTCTGATCACACAGCTTTCAAAGATCCTCTACCTAAGCATGATAAGGGGGAAACCTCTCAAACACATAAGAAGAATCATGATGCAAAGATCAATTACATGTATCCTTCTAATATGCTTGTGATTAACATGGTAGAGCCCGTTGAGAGTGTTCTAATGATGAGGTCTCAAGACAATAATAACACCAATCATGGTAAGCCAAAGTTAGTCTTGCAAACATGTGGTAGTTCATCTTCCCGAAGTGAGACACTGAATGCTGTTACTAGGGGGCAAGCCAAGATTGTCCTTAAAACTGTGCAAGATCCCAAGCAAGCTTTGCCTTCCAAACAAGTGGCTCCTTCAGCCACCCCTAGCTATGATCTTGTCCAACATTTGCAAAAGACACCAGCACAGATATCTATCCTTGAGTTGCTTCGGTTATCCTCTTCGCATAGAGAGATTCTTGATGAGGCTCTACGTACAGCACGTGTTCCCAATGACATTGATCCAGATCAATTTCAGGCTATGGTCAACCATATTTCATCTCCGCTATCTCTCTCCTTTTCTACAGAAGATGACATATCTATTGCTCACCCACATAATCTAGCTTTATACATTGAAGTTCTAGTCTACAATACCCGAGTCCGCCGAGTCTTGATAGACAATGGTGCAGGGTTAAATATTGTTTCTTTCAATGTCATACAACAATTGGGTTTGTCAGAATTGGCTATGGATTCCAAGAAGAAGATTATTATAAAAGCTTATGATGAAGTGGAAAGATCTTCCAAAGGTCTTGTCACGCTGCCTGTCTGAGTGGGCCCTATCACGAAAGATATTAGCTTCCAAGTATTGGACATCCCACTCCCATATAACATTCTTTTGGGTCATCCTTGGATCCATGACATGCAAGCTATTCCTTCCACTTATCATCAGTGCGTCAAATTTCCATACAATGGCATTGAAGTTGTGATTCATGGAGACCATACTATTGCTATTAATGCTCTTGCTACTATTGAAAAATTTGTTCCTCACAATGAACCTACTGATGATCCTAGTACGTCTCTAGTTGCTGCTGAGAAATCATTTAAGATGATGAGCCTTGGTATGGGTGAATATAAATTGGATTCCTTTGCTTCTATACCTATTTCTCCTAGGTCATATGGGAAACCTTCCACTTCTGCTATGGTGATCCTTGAAGCTAAAAGAGAAGAACAAGTTGTTCATGAGTGGATCTATAGAGAAGATGCCCGAAATACTCCCATGCTTAGTAATTCAGACACAGATACAGATGAGTCACCAATACACACTATGGCTCACATGGGAGATGATCTTCCCTCTACTTCACTTCTTTGGGGAGAAAAATGTATATCTACTGATGATATGGATGTTGATATGGTTCATTCTTGTAGTAACCATCCTGACGTGTTTGATGGGTCTTGTGTGGGGTCTGATGGGTTTGTTCCTCGTATTGCCTTAGTGGACCACGCTGGTTCTTCTATGACAAGTCTAGATCTAGCTACTTTTGGAGCTTACCCTATAGGCTCAACCTCTCTTGTTACCAGAGATGACACCCTTCACATAAATGCTATTGAACCGGTCACTTCATTTCCTCTCGCATCAACACCTGTTACTTCTTCCACCAGTGAACTAGCAACAAAAAAGATTGAATCAGCAATCAAGTATCACAGTCATCATGTCAAAATAAAAGAGCAATGGTCGGATGGAAAAAACCACATTGTGGCGGTATCCGCACCTAAGAAAAGTAAAAATAAAAATTTTCTCAAAAATATTGATTATCAAATAAAAGATGACAAGTCGATTCTCTACAAAAAAATGATGTACTACTTCAAGCATGATCTCATATCTGTTACACTTCAACCCATTCCTAGAGCTAAGAACAAAGTTGGTAATGCCTTGGTTACTTCAACATCCATCTTACAAATGAAAAAGCATAAATTTTGCTTCAAGTTCCTGGTGGATGAATTACGCTATCCTGCTCACAAATCTTACAATCCTACCATCTTTTCATATCTTCCACCTCATATTCCTCTTGCAAATACACCACGCCATTCCTTCCGCCATCCCTTACACTTTGCCTTTGTCTCTAGTGACTTGTATAGGAAGGGTCTAGACGGAACTCTCCTTAAGTGTCTAGAAATAGAGGAGTCAGAAAAAGTGCTAGCTGAAATCCACGATGGCATATGTGGATCACATTCTAATGATCCTCTGCTAGCTCAGACATTTCTTACGGCTGGTTATTATTGGTCGAATTGGTTGAGACCTCCTATTGTCACAGTTGAAGCATTTGGGCCTGGGGCCTATCAATTCTCTACATCAGAGGAAGCAGATTCTTGATGTCCATTTCTATCTGGGGCATCCTTTGTACATATTTATTGATCCTGAAAAAAACTCCAAAAAAATTCATATATGATGCTGAAAAAATCCTAAAAATCATAAAAAATACTGAAAAAATGAGCATCCTAGTGAAAACCTAGCAATAGGCGCTTTGATGTCTCACCAAAAAAATCAAAAAATTTAAAATATAAAAAAAAAACAAATTGAAAAAGTGCCTTGGTGAAAACTTGGAAACAGGCACCTTGGTAGCAAAAATACAAAAAAATTATAAAAAGTCCTGAAAAAAATTGCAAAAAAATATATCAAGTGGTGAAAACCTAGAAATAGGCACTGCTTGAGACCCTCTACACCTATGTCTATCAGTCTTGCATGGCGCTCATTCGCTCCACTTCTCGCTTTGCCTCTCCTAGCCTGGAATTGACTCTTGTCTTAGTCTAGGGGGCATATGTTGTTTTAAGCTTATCTTGGGTCTCTTTGTGCATCTAGGTTTCTTAGGCACCTCGCAAATGGTGTTTTTCAACACCACCCCAACTGTGTTTTTCAACACTACCCTAGCGTCGAGTGTTTCTCAACACTTATCAGATATCCTACCTGCAGTCTAGATGATATGATATTTCTCACTGGCAAATACGATACTCAAAGTTTGACTCTATGACCTACACACACGCACTTGACTCGCTGAGATTTGTTTGAATTTATTTCTTTGCGTGCTGTCTATGATGATTTCTTTGCTAAGTGGTCTCTCCCTAAGAAGTTTTCGATGATGCATAGCTAGAAGACTGAGGGTATGAGAACATGTTTTATTGCTTTTTCTGCTTGTGGGTATATTTTGTTGGTCCTAACTGTCATGAGCATTTATGCTAGTCTTACTTGACACTATGGACCTACAAGGTATTATCCTTGACTGTTTCGCAAGTGCATGCTTATAGTCATCTTGACTTTCTTGTGTCTCGATGCGAGCATAATCTTGCTATATCAAACTTAGGTAATCTCACTGCACTAGTCATCTTGACCTACATGTCTTTGATGCCTAGCTGAGATTTCCACATTTCTATCTGATATAGATCATATTCAGATCCACATAGTTATGCTAGTGTGTATTGTATGATCTTGCGACGCTACCAATAACATTCAATGATGAATATTAGATGTCTATTAGCATTGTAACCTTGCAAGTAAACCACTTTTCATGTAGCTTGCATTCTTAGGTTCATGTTAGTTTAGTTTTGCATCTTGCACATGGAGAGAGCTCTCCTTTATCTTTCATGGACTTGTTAATCAACTGCGCTCACCTTTTGCTTCTTCCTGACCATGTCTTTCACTTCTTGTCTTTCATATCCCATCATTTTATTTTCATTTCAGGATCACCTTGATCATCCAAATCACCTTTTCCCCCTCTTCCATGCAGTTGGCTAACCTTTTGAGGCCTAATCCTTCCATCTTCGCTGGGGCATTCTTCACCTCTTCATCCCCATCTCTTTCAAACTTCCAATCTTTCATTCACTATCAATCCCAAGTTCCAATTCTTCCCCTCTGTGGTGTTTTCAAGTTGAGGGACCGCTTGGTTCGTGCCCCGTGTCCCATGTTTGGGGCATATCTTCACTGCTTGATGGTTATTCTGTTCTCTTTCTTCGATTCTGATTTCTAGTGATTTGATCATTTCTCTCTTGCTTCTGCATTCCCTCTACCTGATTTCACTTTTGATCCCGAGGGGGCAGACACATCATATCTTCTTGGCTATCTCTTTCCTAAGTGTTCAGTACTGTCGCTACCAGGCTGACCATGCAAGATTTGATATCTCTCTGCACTTCATTCTTTGGAGTTAGATCACTATTTGCTTGCCTTCTTGGCTATCTCTTGCTTTCTTGGCTAATCTGAGTTTCTTTGTGATCCCAAATCGATCTCACATTTCAACTTCATTCTTTGACTACATGTGTTCCCAGATTGATCACACATTTGTCAAAGAGGGGCATATGTATACACCTAAAAATGGTCACCTAGACTATTAGCCCCTTTTGCTAAATCACTAATTGCTTATTCTTGATCAAATCCTAGTTCTATCATTTATTCGATTATTTTCTATGGGCTAACCATTTTATCCTAAGTCTTTATTTATTTAAAAGGAATATTTCCTCCCCTTTTAAATAAATAAAAGCCCCCACTTTTCCTCTTATCCTAAGTTGCACAAATAAAGCATTATTCTTATTTTATAAAAAGGGAAAAAGTACTTTTTGTCTCATATGGACACAAAAGTCAACTCTTATTTTTCCTATTGGAGGATACTTGTGCACATGGATTGCTCCTCTTTTAAGCTCCACCGTTGATTAAATCTTTTGCCGCTTAATCTCCATGATCCATTCCTTCTCATTTCTTATAAAAGAAGAGCTCTCTTCTTCATTCTAGATCCTCAACTTTTTATGCTAACTTTATGCTGCAGGATTTCTAGGTCACTTTGGAGCTTTTGAAGATTTGGACCATTCTTAGCATCTACATCTCATTCTTGCATTCTACATCTCATTCTTGCATTCTTAGCTTAGCTTCATATTTATGCTTTCTTAGATTAACTTCATTTCTATGCTCTAGATTAGCTCACATAGATTAATTAGCTTGGGTTGTAACACTTGCATATTTCCTTTCATAGCTTAGCTTGCATTTCCATTTCTAGCATAGCATTGCATTGCATTTTCATTCTTGATTCTTGAGGATATTGGCATTCTTGCTCTTGTCTTCATTGAATCTCCCATTGCATGGTTTACTAGCAAGGTTATAGGCTAAATAGCTCTAGCTGAGAGCATTCTTAAAAGCCCTTGCACTCCATGCCTAGGGAGCTATGGATCGATTTGTGAGGGCTCATTCTTGAGTTTCCTTGCATGTAATGATCCATAGAAGTGTGACACATTTATAGCACACAGCCAGCTCATCAATCTTATCGGCTAAACTAATCATTTAGTTCATTGTGTTCTTCTCAGTTAACAAAGAAATGCGTCAGTGAACACAAGCTCAGTTTATACTATGCCCAGATACACTACACTTCGTCGGTGTATACTGAAATGCTTCATCAACCGACAACATTGCTTTGTGTCTTTCAGCTCTTTACCTCATCATAGATAAATGAAACATAATTAAGTCAATACCATAAAGTCATAGACTCATCAACAAGTTACTCAATGTATTATATATCCTCATCTATCATACCCATCTTCCTCATGTAGATATTTATGTTCTTCATCTCTCTCACTCCTTTTCCACAGATGTTTCAGTATAGTAACTTACAAGATAAGTGTTGTCAAACTAGTTGACATAAATGACAACATAATACTGATTCAATCATATTACATATCAAATCAATCTTCTCGGTGATGTCAAATCATAGTTCCTTCAATCAGGTTCTAAATTAGTTGTAGTTCATCAAGTATATACCCTTCTTTGATGGTTTAGGGTAGATTCAAAAACATGCTTGGATACAAGAAGTGTGCATATACCTTTGTCTTAATGTCATGGTGAACCCACAATAGTGGGTTACACTTTTTTGCCTAAACAGACACTGAACTCTACATTTTAAAAAAATAATTTCACTTTCAGATGCTTATTGTTGCTAAACCTTTACAAATTGGAAGATGAAGTAAATTAGAGTCTTTTAGGGTTTTCTATCTAGATTCTAAATATATTTTTTAATTTTTTATGGAATTGATTTGAATCAATTTTTCTTTCTCCCATGAAAAGTGGTATGTTGCTAAAAACATCATTTTCAAAGAGTGACATAATTTTCATAAAGCATAATATTTTTTCTAAAATAGATATCAATGTGGTTCTTTCAAATTTCATTTTTTAATATCCATATCTATAACCTGGAATTGGTTTCATGACTTTATCACTAGTATTTCATATTTTATTAATGTTTTAAGTTTACTAAATTGTAATTTTGACATATGGTGTTTCTGTAACTTGTAACTTGTGTATTCGTCCAGTTTTAATTTTTTCTTTTTTGATAGAAAGAAGACTTCAATACTAGGGGCATTGTTATTTTTCAGAATTTTTTTTCTCTTTTTACTTTTTTTTAATATCAAACATAGAGGTTTATATTTGGTAAGAAACCTATATTTGATTGACATCAAAAAACTATTGGAAATCTAATATGGGAAAGTGAGATACTAAGAGGGGGGGGTTGAATCAGTTATCTCCAATACTTAACTTCTTAAAACTAATTCCACATGCATATCATAAAGATAGATTTCAATAGAAAAATAAAAGTAACATTCTAATCACATCCATCAAATGAAACACATAACACATAAATTTTGGTTACCCAAAAACCCTTGAAAGGTAAAATTGGGGTGGGGATGACACCCACAAATCTTCACTATTGCAGTATTAAAGTATGCCTATTAGGGCTACAATGTTTGATCACTTCAGATGATCTACCCTATGAGGGGTCTTCCCTATTAAGAGCTTACAGTCTTATCCAATCTACCTTGATTAAAAGATTTGAAACTTACAACTAAGTAAGCACTCGGTTAAGAGATTTATAAAGGCCCGTGAGGACCACTCTATTAAGAGATTTACCTTGATTCACATGCTAAAATGTATTAGTACCTGATCCTTTAGTTTTCATTGTAAATACTAATAACAGATCTTCTCCTTCCAATACTTGTTTGATCTCCAAAATCAAATATAGCTCTGTTATGTCCTTCACTGCTTTGCTTGGTCACTCTACCTGATCTTTTCCTATATCAATCAAAACACTAGTTTGCTCTGCATACAAGAGATCTTCTTTGTTTCTCTTTTTTCTTACTTGCATACATCATTATAGGGTTTTGATATCTCTTTATATAAACATCTGATCAATCTTCTAGATCAAGATCAATGATCTAGATTCATTACTTATGTTTCTTAAGCATTTCCTATTTCTAATAGGTTATATGGCTTGCATAGGGATTAAAAATAATAATTACAAAGCGTAATCATCTCCTTGATTCACTCAAAAATCCTTAAATCACACATAAAAGTCAGCCAAAATGGTTTACCTTGGTGTTTGCGCCATAACAAACATATATGTCAAAACTAGCTTGCTCAACATATGAAGTCTCTGATGCTCGTCAATTACTATTCTTCATTTACTAGTGCTCGACACTGACTATTCTATACAACTCAGCATAAACTTCTCGGTGACTACTGAAATACTTGGCGACCTCTAACTTTCTCAGCAGTAACTACTGCTTAGTAACTATACAAGTTTATACATGACTCGGCCTTAATAAGATGGCTTGGTCGCAGTGATGATCGACCAACATTGCCTAGAAAATGACTAAGTGTTAGACACTAATAGACAACATAACATAGGGATCAACAATCTCCCCCTTTGACATCAGTGGCAAAAACACTTTGTCATGACTTTTACATTACAAAATAGTACTTAGTAGTTTTGAGTACTCCCCCTAAGAATTTGACTCGGTCTTCAAAAGATTTTACATATATATACATGACTCTTTAACATATGTTGAATATATATTTATAATACACTACAGTATGTCATACCTTTATATGTCTTTACTTCGATGATCACTATATAAACATTCCTTACTGTATCATGATTGATCTTACTATTTCCCCCTTGTTTTTGTCACTTGAAGCTGCTGGGGTATAGGGGTAAGAAAATACTTATCCAAAAATGGTGTTTGGAGCTGCATAATCATTTCTAAGGCATTGTCCCATCTAGACCATACAGACTCCAAAACCTATATTTTGATTTCTAGCTGGGCAGCTAGATCAACCAAACTCTCAACAATAGAGAGATGAGGATCTCTCTGTACTAACTCCTTTTTCGACGCCAATTATTTTTTCATAACCTCCAAATGAGGTGTTAACATTGTTTGTATGGAGATTAGTTTGGCTCTTATTCTCCCATCATTAGTCATCAACTCAGATAATCTCCCTTGTGCATAAACTACTCGGTAGTAACTACTGCTCAGTAACTATACAATTTTATACATGACTCGGCCTTAATAAGATGGCTCAATCATAGTGATGAGCGACCAACATTGCCTAGAAAATGACTAAGTGTTAGAAACTAATAGACAACATAACATATGGATCAACAAAAACATGTACATAATCAACTCAAAATTTATCAAATTTATAACCATACTAGCTCCATGCAAAAGGGAATATCCTTAATGTTCCATTTGTGCCCTGTAATTGAGCCCCAAAGCCATGAAATCTTCACAAATTTGTTGGCCTTTGAAAAATGGGCCTAATCTGGAGGTTTTGATAGAAAGTACTTTTGATCGAAACTAATAGGTTTTGATCGAAAGTACTTGAGTTTCTTTGCATGGTTAAAGTCTTAACTCAATTACTTTCGACTGAAAGTAATAATTTACTTTCAATAGAAACCTTGGTCATCCAATTTAGTGATTTTTTAGGCTAGTCACGATCTCATATAAATAAACATTTTTTTTCCTTATTTTGTAAATTTGAAAGTTGCAAAATAATTCACATTTTGGAGAAGGAAGATGTTTGGAAGTGTATTTTTTTGAATTTAGTCATATTTTAGTGGAAAAAGTTAGCAAGGGAAAGCAATGGGAAATAAAAAGAGAAGGGGAAATAAGACTGAACAAAATTATTCACCTGAGATGGAACAAAGACTGCATGAAGAATCACTGGCAAGATGTTATCATAGGAAATCTCTCTCTCTCTCTCTCTCTCTGAAGTAGATGGTTAGGAATTATCTCAATGAAACATGTATGCATGATAATGCAATACTAAATAAGACCAATTAAGACCTAACATGAGTAATACGACCTAATAGGACCCCTTAAGACCTAACATGAGTAATAACACCAAATAATTAATAACACCTAATAAGACCCTTAACACCTAATAGGACCACTTAAGACCTAAGAGAGCCCCTTAAGACCAAATAGGACAAATAGGATCTAATAGGACCTATTAAGACCAATTAAGACCTAACATGTCTAATAAGACCTAATAGGACCTCTTAAGATCTAACATGAGTAATAAGACCTAATAGGACCCCTTAAGACCAATTAAGACCTAATAGGACCTAATAGGACTAATAAGAGGTCTAATAGGACCTAACATGATTAATAAGACCTAAAACCTAGTAATAAGACCTAATAGGACCCCTTAAGACTAATTAAGACCTAATAGGACCTAATAGGACTACTAAGAGGTCTAATAGGACCTATTAGGACCTAACATGATTAATAAGACCTAAAACCTAGTAATAAGACCTAATAGGACCCTTAAGACCTAATAGAACCCCTTAAGACTTAATAGGATTAATAGGACATATTAATACCAATTAAGACCTATTAGGACCTATTAGGACCAATTAAGACCAATTAAGACCTGATAGGACCTAATAGGACCTAATAGGACCCCTAAGAGCTAATAGGGACCCTTAAGAGTTAATAGGACTTATATGACCTATTAAGACCAATTAAGACCTAATTTGTGACTAATAAGACCAAGTAGGACCTATTACTTGACCAATTAAGACCAATTAATACCTAATAGGACCCTTAAGACCCAATAAGACCACTTAAGACCTAATAGACCCCTTACTTGACCAATCAAGACCTAACATTTGACTAATAAGACCTAATAGGACTAATAAGACCTAATACGACCTATAAGACCTAATAGGAAGTTAATAAGAACTAATAGGACTAATAAGACCTAATAAGACTTATTAAGATCAATTAGGACCAATTAAGACCTAATATAGCCTAATAAGATCTAATATGACTAATAGTTACTAATAAGACCTAATAGGACCCCTTAAGACTTAATAAGAGTAATAGGACGTATTAAGACCAAGATCAATTAACACCAATTAAGACCTATTAGGATATCTATTAAGACCAATTAAGACCTAATAATACCTAATAGGACCCCTAAGACCTAATAGAACCCCTTAAGAGTTAATAGGACTAATATGACCTATTAAGACCAATTAAAACCTAACATGTGACTAATAAGACCAATTAGAACCTACTACTTTACCAATTAAGACCTAATAGTACCTATTAAGACCAATTAAGACCTAATAGGAACCTTAAGACCCAATAGGACTACTTAAGACCTAATAGGACCAATAAGACCTAATAGGACCTATAAGACATAGGTCCTAATGAGACCTAATAGGAAGTTAATAAGACTTTGTTGTTTAGTTGGGTAACACTCATTAAGTTGTACTTGAGTCCTTCTACCCGCTACACATATTCACAAACAACATCATTGTTGAGTGCAATATAACCTTTTCCTTTGATAGCACAGGGGGCATTGTTACCAAAGGTTACTGATCCACCATCATTGAGCTTTAAGCTGATGAAATTGTTCTTATCAATAGTCATGTGGTGAGTGCATCCACTATCAATGATCTAGTCATCATGCTGATGAGATCTTGATATAAGTGTCATTTCACTTATCACTGGGCTTTCTTCTTTTATTGCAACAAATGCAATTTTTGGATCTTCAGAGTCTTCAGATTCATTATCTGTGACTCCTTTTCTTTATTCTTGAATCAGTTGCTCTTGTCTTTGTTATCATTGTCTGGACATCTTGCAGCAATATGCCATATCTTATTATAAGAGAAACATTTTAGTGGGAGCTTTCTTTTGTATTTCCCTTTTCCTCTGGGAAATCTCCTAGTGATGAGTGCTTCAAACTCATCTTGCTCCATCTCTTATGAGAGAAAGTTCTCAACAAGACTACTAATCTTACCGGTAGAGCTATTACCAGTTTCTCTTCCTTTCTTGGAGGAAGAGGTATTAAAAAATGGCTAAGTTTTGTGAGCTTGTGTCCACCATCTTTTGGGTGTCTACCCATACACCTAGGGCACAGTATCCTGTACTTATGTCCAAATTAGCATTCTTACCAAATCTTGACAAGGTTGTGTTATTCAATTTTTCATAAATCAGATCATTTATCAGTTGTCTTATCTTGCTCTTCTGATTCACCCAAATTTAATGGTGTAAACTAGAGCTTCCTCACACAGAAAACTAAAAGAAGGACCTAAAACATCAGACTCATCTTCTTTAATTGTTCAGACCATTCACCAACCTTATGATACCACTCATTATGAAGAAGATGCCTTGGGAAATATACATCTAAAGGAAGGTTTCTCTAATCCTCCTCATTCAATCCTAGAGGAAAATCAGAATGCCAATATGTATCAAGGTCACCAATCCAATCATGGTGTAGATCAAGGAGCCACACCATTAGAAATTGCATGATTTTGTGATGATGATCTCTTTAGAAGAATGATGAGATGTTTCTTACAAGAAGACAAAGAGATGTACTTCCTTGAATTGGCAAGACGAGGAGAAAAACTTCCTCCTGACTTCAATGTCGAAGATATCATCACACAAGAGGAAGAAACTCCCATAATAGCTATGATGAAACAGACGCATGTCATGCAAATCAAACTTAACAAGCTAGAAAAGGAGAATGAAGCCAAAGAATTCTCTATGGAAGCCTTATGTACATTTTCATTTGATTGTAATTTGTACATGCCACCCTTCCCAAACAGAGTGGAGATCCCCAAATATGACAAATATGATGGAAATTATGATCCTCAAGATCATATCAGAGAATTATGTACTCTATCCATGGAGTTTATGCATGAACCTACATTCTTAATGCATCTCTTCCCTGAATCTTTGGGAGTGGCAGCCATCAACTGGTTCTCTAAAATGCCTCCAACTATCAAAACCTTTGAGGAGCAAATCAAACTATTCTATCAACAGTACTCCTACAACATCCAACATTTAGTCACCATGATCGACATCTGTAATCTGAAATAAAACTTAGGAGAACCCTTCCTGACCTTCCTCAAACAAAGGAGGAAGAAGTTTTCACTCTATGCTCGACCTATTCTGGAGAATGAGAAACTAGAAATCTTCATCAACAATCTAATTCTGGAACTCAATTATCATTTGCAAATGCAAAATCATTCATCCTTTGATAAAATGGTTGAAAATGCCATAAAAATAAAAAATGTTCTTGTTTGTAAGGGAGACATGTCACTTCACAGAGAAAACAAGTATGAATCAAGATCTAGTTCCAACAACAAAGATAAAGGAAAAATCTGGAACAAGAACAAAAACATCATCACAGATGGCATTGTTGATCACATCAATGCTCCATTTAAAGCACCTCCACTTAATCTCACCATTGGCACCCAAACCATGAAAGCTTCAGAAATGAAAGCAGCAGAAACTTCTAAAAAGTCAACTGACTATAAACCATGGGTTACAAAACCAAAGCGAAAGTTCACTCCTCTAGGTGAGTCCTTGGAATCTACCATGAAAACTCTCTTGGTGAATAATATCATCACATTACTTGAAATAAAACTATATGATCCTAAATTCAAACCTAAATGGTGGAAAGAGACCAATTTTTGTGATTTCCATCGAAATAAGGGTCATAAAACCAATAACTACATGTGTCTGAAACATCTTATTCAAGACAAAATTGATGATGGATAAATTGTACTTGACAACCATAAAACCAATAATGATCATATGACATTCATAGAACCCTTTCCCAAGCATAATCAAGGAGATTCATCTTCTATACCTAATATGGGTGCCAAGGTCAATTACACCTACTCTAGTAACAATGATGTCATCAACATGGTAGAACCATGCTTATCTGAACACTGTAATGTCATCACTATTGTCAAAAAGGACAAAGATAATAAAATGTCTAATGCAATTACTCGATCACAAACTCAAGAAAATCCCTAAGGACAAAACTCAGGTTCATCAAATGCCCCAAAGGTCCCATTTAATCTGTCTTCTACATCTAAACAAAGGAATACTTCCAAATCTTCCAATTCAAAAGAGTCCAAAGAGATATCATACAACATCATACAGAAATTGCAACATACTAATGCCAAAATTTCTATATTTGAGTTTCTTCGCATCTCTCATGCTCATCATGTAGTTCTAGCCAAAGCTCTAGCTGGCTCTAATTTTCCTGAAGATCTTGATCTTAATAGATTCCAAACAATGGTGAGTCACCTGAAATCCTCTCAGTACATATCCTTTTCATAAGAAGATGACAATTCATTGAGTCACCCACATAACCATCCCTTGCATATTGAAGTCTTAATCTAAAACCGTCATGTCAAATGTGCGTTGATAGATGGAGGTGTTGGTCTAAATATTTGTTCTTACAAACTGGTTACACAGCTGGGATTGTCAGAAGATGCTATTGATCCTAAAAATAAGATAACCATAAAATCATATGATGAACAAGAGAGAAATTCCAAAGGATTCATAGTGCTACCTATCAGAATAGGATCTATCATCAGAGATATCATTTGTCAAGTACTAGATCTTCCTCTATCCTATAACATTCTTCTAGGGAGGCCCTGGATACACAAGATGAAAGCTATTCCATCAACATACCATCAATGTCTAAAATTTCCCTATGATGGAGGAGAGATCACTATACGAGCAGAAATATCATCATCTTGTAATGCTTTGAAGGAAAGTGCAGATAAACTTGTTCCACACAATAGAGAATCTCCTACTAAACAACTAGACATAGCTTCTACATCTAAAAGGGAAGACCTATCAAAAGGAGTCAAGATTAAAGACACTGGCATGGGGGAATACACAATGGAACAAGTCCTATCTCTCACATCTCTTCCACTATCACCTAAATCTTATGGACAACCTTCAGAAAAGGTGAAAGTGACATCTAAGGAATCCAAGATCATATTTGATGAGAGTTTTATCACAAAACAATTATCCAAACAAGAATCAAATGAAGAAGAGGCTATACTAGCATGGCTATGCAAAGATGAATCTCAATCATCAACAGTCCAAAAATGTGATTCTAAAACACCTAAAATCCCTACAAAATCATATGGACCAGGTCACAAACTAATGTCTAAAATGGGATACACAGGAAAAGGACCTCTAGGAATAAGAAGCAAAGGCATCATAAAACCCATTGAACACTGTGGGAGGACAAATAAGGATACTATAGGCATTTGATATTAGAAGAAACCTTTCCATCTCAACAAAAACTCTACACATGTCCTAGAACAAATAGAACCATATATTCAGTAAAAGGAAGAACCTAAACACTCAGATAGTGATGATTCAGACACAACTGATGTTTTCCCTTATTAACATGTACCTCAGCATATATTAGAACTTCTTGAAAATGAAAAGGAACCTAAAAGAATCAATGTGGTAAACACACAAGAACCTACCACTAAATGAGAGACAGTTGCCACACAAGAACCAGTTGATCCTTAAAAAAAGCAAGAGGAAGAAGGTGAACCAATCACAATAGTTGAACATCTAGGACACAACAGTGATTTTGAGATAGACTCCCATGAGTATGAATTTCACTCAGATTCTGATGGTAACCCTTCTTGGGGAATCTATCTTGACTTTACACATTTTCTTCACTTTCCTAGGGATCCATATGAAGAATCACATGACTGTGAATGGGGAGTCATTCCAGAACTAGAGGAAGAGTACATTATCACTGATAAACACATTGATTTCATTCACCAATACACACCTACATCCGACGTGAGTCAAGAGAGAAATGACAGACCTCGTGAACATGATCTACTTATCACTAACACAGGATCCAATGATGACGTTGAGATGCTTAACGAACTGGATATTCTGAGTAGTAATATCATCCTTGAATTTGAGAGTCGAATCAAGATCAATGATGACAACATTGTATGTGTAAACATGGTTACTCAATCCTTTCCCACACTTACTATCTGACACCTAGAGCTTATTGACCAAACATCTATCGACCCAAGCCAAGACATTCATAACTTCCAATCCGACTATGCTCTCACATGCTACCTAAATGTAGTAGAACCCATGATGACTTCCATCAGTGAACCTAGCATCAGAATGATAGAGTCGAATATCAAATATCTCAATCAAAAGAATAAGAATAAAAATAAAAAGATTTATGAGGGTGAAAACCATTATGTGGAAGTCTCAAAACCTAAAATAGTAAAAACAAAATATGTATCCAAAGGTGAAAACCTCTCTGAGGCACCTAAGGATGAGATATTTGATGTCCTTCCGAGTCACTTACAAGATAGATCTCTAGTGTTGATAGAACCAACTCAGTCTATCAGTTTGGACACAACAGAAGAACCACGGTTGATTCATGTAGCACAATCTCTATCAGATGAAGAAAAATAGGCATTTACAAAATTCTTAATAGAGAAGAAGATCAACTTTGCATGGAAAATATTCAGATATGCATGGGTTAGATCTTGATCTCATAATGTATCATATTTCTATCACTCCAGGAGTTAAACCAATCAAATAAAAGTTGCACAAAATGCATCCTCATCTGGCACTCCTTGTTAAAGCTAAACTAGAGAAACTACTAAAGGCTGGATTTATCCAAGTTATAGACTATGCAAAATGGATCTCCAACATAGTTCTAGTATCAAAACCAGACAAATCAATCAAAGTATGCACAGACTTCAAAGATATAAACAAAGCATGCCCTAAGGATGACTTTCCGCTACCAAACATTGATATAATAGTGGAAATGATTGTGGGCTTTGAAATGTATTATTTAATGGATGGTTTCTCTGGATACAACCAAATCAAGATAGCTCCACAAGATCAAGAAAAGACAGCTTTCACCTGTGCATGATGGGGCACTTTCTACTAGAATGTAATGCCATTTGGTCTTAAGAATGATGGTGCTACATATTAATGAGCTATGACATCTATCTTCCATGATACGATGCATCGAACTATGGAGGATTATGTTGATGACACCTTACCTAAATCAATGGAAAGATCTGAACATCTGGCTAACTTAAGTAAAATACTAGATAGAATGGAAAAATTTAGTCTCCGACTGAACCCTAAGAAATGTGCTTTTGGTGTCACTTCAAGAAAACTACTAGGGTATATTGTTTCAAAGAAAGGAATTGAAGTAGATCCAACAAAGGTCAAAGCAATCATGGAGATGCAACCTCCTAAAAACATCAGTCAAATGAGAACCTTACAAGGAAGGGTGCAATCTATCAGACATTTCATATCTCAGCTGGCAAATATATCACAACCTTTCACAAAGACATTACATAAAGGTGTGACCTTCTCATGGAATAAAGAATGTGAAAAGAAATTCAACCATATCAAGCAATATTTGGTGAATCCTCCTATTCTCATGCCTCCTATCCAAGAGAATCCATTCATATTGTATGTCTCTGCTACAGATACTTCACAAGGGGTATTACTAGCACAACATGATGAAAACAATAAGGAGAGGGCTATCTACTACATCAGCAGAACATTGGTATCTTATGAAAAGAACTATTCCATGATAGAGAAAGCATGTCTAGTTGTCATCTTTGCATCACAAAAGCTACGACACTACATGTTGGCTCATACTACATAATTGATAGCTAAAATTGATCCACTAAAATACTTACTGAGCAAGGCTTCCCTCATGGGTAGACTAGCAAAATGGTTCATGCTATTGAGTGAGTTTGACCTTGAGTATGTTGAACGAAAAGCTATCAAAGGACAAGTCATTACAGATTAGTTAGCTGAAGCACCAATGTTTGACGATAAACCAATGCAAATGGAATTTCCTGATTCCTCTATCATGCATCTATCAACAAGAATGTGGAAATTATTCTTTGATGGTTCCTACACATAGAATAGATCTGGAGTTGGCATATTGTTCATAACACCATAGGGTTACTCCATTCCAAAGGCATTCAGAATCAAATTCCCTTGTACCAACAATATAGCTGAGTATGAAGCTTTACTAAATGGTATGAAGATAGAAATCGAGTAGAGAGTAATTGAGCTACACATTCATGGAGACTCACAATTGGTCATACACCAGGTCAATGATGTGTATCAAATAAAAGATGAGAAGCTTGTTCCATACAAACACATGGTAGATGATCTAAAGAAATATCTCATATCTATCACGTTTGAATAGATTCCTAGAACGGAGAACAAGGTTGCTGACACTATGGAAACGCTATCATCTTTACTACAGTAACCCAAACATGAGCTATGCTATGAGTTCCTAGTAGAAGCACTGTCATTCCCTACCTATGATTATCCAGAAACCCAAATTATCTACAATGTTTTTGGTCATGATTCCTCCCACTATAAAAACATATACTCATACTTTGATGAACTACAACTAATTTGAATAAATTGTATGCCTTGAAGATCTATGATTTAAGATCACTGAGTTGCTGATTAGATATGTAAGATGATTAAATCAGTAATATGTTGTCATTGATGTCAACTAGTTTTGACAATACTTATCTTGTAAGTTACTATACCCAAACATCTGTAGAAAGAAGAAGACAAGAGATGAAGAACAAATATATCTACATGAGGGAGATGGATATGATAGATAAGGATAAGGAATACATTGGGTAACTTATGAATGAGTCTATGACCTTATGTTATTGACTTGATTATGTTGCATTCATCTGTGATGAAGGATAGAGAAAAATGCGCAAAGCAGTGTGGTCAGTTAAATAATAAATTTCAGTATACAACAACATAGTTTAGTGTATACTGAGCATAGTATAAACTGAGCTTGTGTTCATCAATGCATTTCTTTGTTAACCGAGTAGGAGAAAAGGACTAAATGATTAGTTTAGCTAATGGAAGTTGATGAGTTGTAAAGTGTTATGATTACAAGGATGAAGATAATGTTTGTTATGAAGATCGACGGCTAACATAATTTGAAGAAGATCTAAGGGATTGAAATAAAATGTGTTACTGACACATCAGCCGAGGAAGGTTTATGCGGCAAAATCAACAAAGGAGATTAAGCGGCAAAATCTGATGGTTGGAATTAAAATGGTTTACTCGTCTATTTAAGATACTAGGATTTCATGATTAAATCATGCTGAAAGAAGGAGACTGCAGAGATATTGTGTGAATAAGCTTCATGCATGCCTAATTAGACTGGTTAAGGAGAACCAAACTGTAGAGATTATCGAGCGTCAGAAAGCTATAACCAAGCGACAGTAAGTTACTGAATATTGATTGAAATAGAATTGATATATTGATCAAAGGATTTGAATGAACTTAACATAGATATGTTACTCTACAATTGAAGTTGTGTTGTGATCAGATCACCTTCTGTTACATTTTAACCATTGTAAATAGATAAATCTTTTAATAGAGTGGACTAGAAAGTCTTGTAATGTCATTCATAGAGTGTACATTTATTATCTTGTTAACCCCATAGTGAATGTTGGTTGGATGATAATGGTTGGTCTAAAATCCTCTAACAAGGTCACACTTCATCGTGTGTTTGTAACCTTTAACAGGGTTGGGTCTTCATCGATCTCACTTCAAAAGAGTGAATAATTTTTGGGTTGCCGGTCCCAGGTGGTTTTTCCCTTTACAGGGTTTCCATGTTAAATCTCTTGTGTTATGTGTTGACTGTGATGATTTTTTGTTGTCATACTTTACATGTTGCATATTGGATTTGATCAGTAATCACTATATGTTATTAACTGGTAATTGGTAAAAGCACAGACTGAATACTATTTTATTTTACTGAGCTACAGAAGTTTTAGTAAATTGGTTTTGGATTTACATTTTGTGATTGGGACTGTGGATAACTAATTCATCCCCTCGCAGTTATTCTAACAATACCTAAGAGGCCAAATCATTCCCGATTCCTTTAACTGCCATGAAAAATGTTACCTTATCCGAAATGCATCACGGTATGTCATCATTGGTAATGATTTATACAAATGAAGTCTGGATGGTACACTCCATAGGTGTTTAGAACTTGAAGAGTCACAATGTGCATTAGAGGAATTCCATGAAGGTATTTGTGGATCACATTCCAACAGTTTGACACTAGCTTAAAAACTCATTAGGGCTGGGTACTATTGGCCAAACATGGAAAATGAGGCTGTGAAATTTGCTAAGAACTGTCAGAAATGCCAAGTCCATGGAAAATTGATTCATGCACCAGGGAGAGATCCGATTCCATTTTCAACCCAATGGCCTTTTCAATAGTGGGCCTTTGATCTCATTGGTGCTATCTATCCTCATTCTTCTAATGTTCCTACCCATATCATAACAGCTACAAACTATTTCACAAAGTGGGTAGAAGCAACTCCTTTAACACAGCCCACTAGCAAACAGATATCAATATTCATACTAAATTACATAATTTGCAGATATGGTATACCACACTCCATCATCATAGATAATGGAGGCCAATTCAAGAACAAGGACCTAGATTCCTTATGTTCTAAATTCAAAATTACTCAACATTGGTCATCTATTTACTATCCTCAAGGGAACGGACAAGCTGAAGCATCCAATAATAACTTATTAAAAATCTTGCATTGAATGGTCAACAAGATAGGAAGAGGCTAGTACCTGCTAATAAATCCAGCTCTTTGGGCTTATAGAAGAAGTATCAAAATGCCCACTGGGGCTACTCCTTTCACTTTAGTTTATGGGTCTGAAGCGGTACTACCTATTGAGGTTGAAATCTCATCACTAAGAATTAGAATGCATGGTCTAGTAACTGATGATGACTATAGAGTGTCTAGGTTGCAAGAACTTGAACTACTAGATGAGCACAGGAAAGTAGCGTATGATCATCTCAAAATATATCAGAAATGAATGTCTAGAGGCTACAACAAGAAAGTCAGACATTGAGAATTTTAGGTTGGTGATCTAGTCTTAAGAGAAAATACTAAAAATCAATCCCATCGAGAATGCAAGGGGAAGTTTGAACCCAACTAGTTGGGTCGCTTTGTTGTCACTGCTACTTTTGGCTCTAGAGCCTATCAACTCTCAATGACTAAAGGAGAAAAGCTCCAAGAACCAATCAATGTTCTCCATCTGAATAAATTCTATGAATAAGGCATTCAGTCTGTGAAAATGTCCTAAAAAAAATCATAAAAATCATAAAAAGTCATGAAAAAATGATCATCCTAGTGAAAACCTAGCAATAGGCGCCTTGATGAATCACAAAAAAATCAAAAAATGGAAAAGTACAAAAAATAAAATTGAAAAGATAAAAATACAAAAAAAAAGAAGAAAAAAAAGGTGCCTTGGTGAAAACCTGGTAAACAGGCACCTTGGTAGCAAAAATAGAATCTCTGCCAAGATGGTGAAAACCTGTGAACAAGCGCCACCTATATCAAAATGCTCCATCTATCGATGCAATCTTAGTCTTTCCTAGTTTTCAGTCTGCTTTAGTCTTTACATATCTCCTGGTTTGCTTTCATGTGATGTTTTCAATAAAATCGGTCAGTGTACCAGGCTCAAAAGTGTCTGCATCCTATCAATATTTCAAACTTGGGGGCAATCAATGTCATATCCTATTGTCTCTAGTGTACATAAAACAAGTCCTATCCAGTCAAAGTCCTTCCAAAGATAAATCTGAGTCTGTCTATCTGTCTCCTCACTAGGAAAGGATTTTGCACACCAAACAAACAATAATGACAAAACAAAACAAACAACCAAGAACAATCTTTTCTCAAACGATTTTATCTCCTTGTATGCTAATTGATTCACATTGAGATTTCTACATATTTTGTCCCTTCGAGCTCCTCGATGATGTCCTTTACAGAATTTAGAGAGTGATGACTAGGGGCATAATCTTTTCTTTGTCTTATGTTTGTATGTAAAAATCTAACAACTTTGGAAATTCTGGATTGAATTGGTGTCCACTATAAGTTCCTCCATCATGTATTGGATGGCCATGTGTACCTCAACCATCGATACCTAGATGCTTCAAGGAATTCTAATCTAGCTATTATCTTTTGAGTGATTTCTTACTTCTATTGTGAAACATGATTCTACCTAAGGATGTGAATGATAAAGGGTGACTATGGGTAATTCACATTGGAATCAAAATAATCTCCCTACTGCTTGGTGTGTTTGTACACAAGGCGTATTCAAGTCATCACAACATTTATGTTCTGATGCTTATACAAATTGCAAAATCAAAATGGACATGATATTCAGGTCATCCTAGATTTTTTGCTTTGGTTCTTATATCTAATCTAACATTTTTTACTAAAAGTCAATATTCATATGTCCATGGTTTTCTAGCTAGTGGACATTGTATCGACTATCCAGTTACCTAATAAATTTAGTGATGATAAAGACCCACACATGATCAGTGACTAAGTCCTAGGTCTTGCATTTCATTTGCATGTTTCACTTTGCATGGTTACATTTCTCATGGCTTTCCAACAAATCAAATGCTTAAATTCTCCTAATTTGCACTAAAACACATCAGAAGGACTGAACATAGTATGAAGGTCCCCTTAAACTGAACAACAAGCAGTCACCATCCTGGGTTACACATCCATTTTGACAATGACTGAGCACTTGTCCACTTGTCTTGTTCATGTACCTGCAACAACATATCATGTGTATCGATGTATTTACATTGCATTTCATATCATAAATCCATTAGCATACATACAGGTGCATCCATATAAGCATGAAAGGAAATCATACATAACATTATACTATCTATCATTGCATTACATGCTCATACATTTGAAAGAAGACATTCATTGCATAATTCATACATTCCATAATAAAAGAAGCATTTTCATACATATGCATCACATGATATTCCATCGTAAACTAAAATGACAAGTACAATGATGTCACAACCAAAAATTGATCCCATATATATATATATATATATATGGGATCAATTTGGTTGTGACATCATAAACTAAAATGACAAGTACAATGATGTCACAACCAAATTGATCCCATATATATATATATATATATATATATATATATATATATATATATATATATATATATATATATATATATATATATATATATATATATATATATATGTCTCAGAATATCGAAAGAGTACAAGGGGGAGCACTACTAGCACTGTGTAAAAAAGAATGAGCTACAATGAGCTATGAGATATAATCAGAATGACAAAAATAGAGAACTATAACAGATCAACTATCTGCATGGTCCTTAGCATCTGGTGCAACTCCTCCTCCGATAGGTGGATCAGGTGGTGGCTCAGCACGTGGGGCCCTAGCTCCCTCAGAATCTATCATGTATTGGGAGTATGATGTCATCCTCTATCCAGGTGGCACAACAGAATAATATGTTGAAACAGAATAGGCTACCCGACCTATCTAGTGGATAAACTCAGCCTACTAATGCCTAACATCAGCCTCTCACTCCTACAACTATCTCTCGCAATCTCTGAGCTGGACCTTTAATGTAGCACTGTGGGTCCTCTGGTTACATAACTTCTATTGGAGCTTCCTGATAACATCCTGTGGCATCGACCTCAAACTAGGATCTACCTCTATGGCTGCCTCTGCCTCCCCCATAGGTTGATCTGTACTAGCCTCTATGTGCACCTTATGGTGATGAATCTTTGCACCCAAGTCAAAATCAGGAGCATCATGTGCCTCCTCCATCGGAGCATCCTGCTAAGCTCCTAGAACCTCATCAGCACTTCCAATCCTACCTAAGGTACCACCCTCACCTCTGGTATAATTATGTTGTAATACAATTGGCCTATCTGCTAGAACTATATGTGGTCAGGGAGGTCTCATCTGTCCTGATGGCCTAGAAGGGGTCATCCCTACTCGCGGCCTAGGTGGTGTTGTTTGCACCACTAGAATCTGTACCTCATGACATCTCTGACATCTACCCATAGGGGCACTTGTGATATCCTCAACATCCTCAATAGTAGGAATAAGCTCAGTAGGATTTGAGAAACACCTCATCAGATGCTCTACAAAATATGTAATGAAGGCATTGGTCACTCCAGCATCAACCACCTATGGTCTGTAATCCCAATCCCTTCTCACAAGCCCATAGTACTCAAGGTTGTAATCTGCATAGGAAAGCCTGGCTGACCATCCTAGACCAAGCTCTCGTACCAATTGTGCGTAGGCAACAAAATCCTGTGGTGCATCCTAGATGATGTCATACCAATGCCAAACATGTGTAATAATGAACCTCTTGAGAAAAGTGGTAGATCGACCCATCAAGACTCGACTCTGACAAAAATATTTGAACTGGGCACAAGCAGCTAGTCATGCCTCGATTTGTAAATACAGTCTCCAAATGACAAAGGTCATATCATCTAGCACACATCGCCAATACTTGGTGCCACCCATCTGGACCTGTGTAATGTATCATGAATATCTATAGATCAATGGCTCATGTGGCTGTCAATCATCACCACCGATCGGTCGGCATATTGGGATATGCTCCCAAGCCCAAATCTGAAGAACTAATGCACTAGAAGTGAATGTCTTACTGTCATGGTATATGATCTCATGCATCTCAGAGAACATGTATGGTAATAAGCACTGACCCCATTCGAGCTCTACAGGAGTCACCATCAGATGTGCAATCATCGGGGCCCAGCCCATCAAGAGACCATTCTATTGATGATTAGACATGATGATCCCTCTGATCATCCTAGCTATAATGCACTCTAATCAGTGCGACACTCCATATCTCTGTACAAGTGTCTCACATGATATCTGTTGTGATATCTTCTCATCAGCACCAAATAATATATAGAATACCTATAATATGGTATTACTTGTGCTGATATAATCTGGGCACGGGCCATGAAATGGTATCCGGAGAATCCTATATACATCCTCTGGGGTAAGAGTGATCTCCCTAGTCCGCAAGTGAAAAGTCTGCATCTCAGAATGAAAATGTTCAATCAAAGTAGTTAGGAGGCCATGGTTCACCCAAATATCAAGCAACCAAATCAGATAATCGAAACCACAGGCTACTAGGTGCACTCTCATAGGGTCGGGAAGTGACAAACAGAGTCTCTGTGTAGCAGGGTGCAAGATACAAACATGAACATTTAGGTAAAGGACCTACACATCACAAAAATGGGACACACTATTAGTAACTTGCTCAGAAATCAGACTAAAGAATAGAAAATGACAAATTGAATACTTCAAAAGGTGCAATAAAGGCTACCAAAATACCTAAGCAATCAAAAAAGTTAAAATTTTGGCTTAAGGGCTTAAAAAATGGTCATTATTTTCCATACGACAATTCAGGAAATTCAAAACTGGCATGAAGACTCGTACGAGTTCTACATCTTCCATATGACACTTTATGGTTATACGACACTGTATAGGCTCTCACACGACACTTGAGGGACCCGATGAAATGTCGTACAACAAATGGGTCCCCCTCATACGAGTTACACCTATGACCTACATGACACTCTATAGGAGATTGAAAACTTGTACAAGCCTAAGAAGACTGTCGTATGAGTTTTCATGGTACAAAAATTTAAAATTTAAAAAACATGCTAAAACTTCCTAAAAAGCATAAAAACAAGCAAATTTGAATTCACAGAGGGGCACAAAGGTCCACTTACTAGATTATCATACTATGGGGGTCTCTGGTATCTTCAGTTGCAGTTGAATCGATGCGAGGAGACAGGAACCTTCATTTTCACTCAGAGGGCTCCACAAAGTTTATAAAAGTCAATGGTGAAAATGACCCTTTTGGGCCTTATATAGGTTTTGACCTAATTTTTCAAAGTGCTCCGTTTTGCATGAAAATTGCACCCCTAGCTAATTTTGACATTTTGAACCCATTTTCAGGATCAAAATCAAAATCTAAGATCATTTATATTGTCAAAATTATGATTTAAAATTTTTGGACCTAGGATGCCCGACTTTTTGCATAATCGACCTTCAATACATCAAAGGAATCCAGTATTCAACTTAACTGATTATCTAACATCAAACTCTTCAACATTTCAACTTGGTCAACCATGGTCAACTCATGGTCAAACCTAGTCAAACTTGGTCAACAGGACCTCCAAACGATGCAAAACACGTCTCCAAACATGTATAACCACTTCTGATATCGAATACATCACCTCTAAACTATTTCACGTTGGCTTTCTTACCAGATTTCAATTTTCATCCCAAAGGGGGTATGGTATTACACATCATTTATCAAATCTGTCAAATCAAATTTCTTTTAGTAATCAAGACAACAACCACGTCTAGTTGCTGACTCATCAAAGTCCTTGTCGCTTGGGGCACATCACTTTGGGCATATCAAATTCATCAAAATTCATATTAATCTAGTATTCTCTTTATCTTGGGAATTGTATTAGCTCTTCATAACCATCAGTTCAGTTGTGTTATTTCCTTGATTCTTCATAACTAAAGGGTTCAGATTTGGCATCCTTTCGATTCCTTTGGACAATCAGGTCTAGAGTCAGGACGGTCACTTCCTCATAATCATAGGTTCAGAATTAGGCATTTTGACACTTCTTCATGATCACCAGTTCATTGTTGATACTGTTAACATCATCTTGATTCTTTGGTCAACCAGGACCTGAATCAACATCTTCAAATCTTCCAATTGGTTTCTGTCTCGGAATCGGTTAACCTTTCAAGATCAGTTTCTCCAACACATAACTAAGTCCACATCATCATCATAAACAGATTAATCTTTGAAACACTGTGCTTCGCACAGTAATTCAAAGAGGGGCAAAATGTAATGCCCCAAAAATGGGCTATAGGACCATTGACCTCGTACATCGACAAAATGACCAAAATCAACATAAAAGTCCTAACCTAAGGTACATCGATGCATCGAATCATCAAAACCCTAATCGATTCTATCTCAATTCTGCATCGGGGAATATTCCTGAATATTCCTAATTTATCTTAATTATCTTTAATTAAATATTATGGCGATAAATGATATGATTTTATTTATCCTAAAGTTAATTAATTAAATATGTCAAATATTTGATTAATTGAATTTAATTATGCCACTTAATTATTTAATTAGATTTAATTACATTTATTCCTAATTAATATTTTTTTATTTAACAAAAATCAAAATTTGCTAAAAATAATCAATTGAACATTTATTTAATTGATTAAATCAAATTATCAAATTTAATGATATAGTTTTGGATAAAGTTTGATTAAATAATTGATTAACCCATAAATCAGTTATTTTCAGTCAAAAATCAATTAAGTTGAGAATAAATCACTTGGAATATTAAATAAATTCATAAAATTCCATGCACATTTAGAAAATCAGTAAACTCTAAATCATCTACCAATTTCAATTTGTTAACTTTTCGAATGCAACATGTGATTGTGAGTTGAAAAAGTGAACTGAACTCCTAAATTGAGTTAAAAAGTTGTTTTGCATGATTTTATGAGTTAACTCTTTCTGATTCTTTGATAACTCAAAAATCAATCTAAGTTCATCAAGGAGTGATTTATGGCTTTTTCCATGCATTCTCAAACCCTAGATTTCTATATAAACGAGGCTCAATCCTTCACAAATGATCCACCTTTCAACAAACCTACGAATTTGGAGAATCTGGCTTGTGCGATCTAGCGATTTGTGAGATTGTGCTAATTCTTGGATTCTTTCTTTCATTAATTTTTCATAGCAATTACATATCATTGATAGATTAGATTCATTTCATATTAGTTTTAGATCAATTCTCACATAGTTTTTCATACATATTGCATAGAAAAAAGAAAAAAGAACAGATTAATCTACATTCATTTTCATCCATTTTTCATCATTAAATCCTTCGTTTAGGTGTTGCATCGTCACTGATCTCGGTCTAATTATGATAATACCATACTCACACTTACTAGAATTTAGTAAATCGTCTGGTTAGCAATAGTTGTTTATTTGCAGATTTTTGGATTTGCTAACCTCTAATGTTTTACTGAAGTGCTATGTCCACAGCTAGGTACAATTTTCACAAACACAATGATAAGTATGAGGCTAAGTGTATTTGATACTACCCACATGAGCTCTAACATCTAATATGGAGATATCATGGTCTATTGCTATGAATGCATATGCATCTAGAAGATCCTCAACCAAACTAGTCAACATAACTCGTGTGATCTCTCATGTGAGTCCCTCTAGGCTAGAAAGTGAAGGGGTGCATGCTACACTATAGATGTCATCTAAGGTCCTGTTAGAGGATTCTCCAACTAAGGATCTAGAGTGTCATTGGGAAATCTAATATTTCCCAACTTGATCACTAGATATGGATCTGGCAACTGCTGCAATGTCCCCAACTCCATTAATCACTCCTCGAAGCTGGATACTACAAACAACATCATCTATTGTAGGACCCAAAGAAGGAGCTATAGAAAGTGACCTCTGACCAGCAATGGCCCTGTGTGCTAGTAACAGATGATCAAGTCAATGATAATAATATCTATAAACCAGTCTACCACTCCCCTATCCTAGATATGGTGGAAAATTAGTGTAATTCATGGCCCTCCCTAAACAAACCTCAACAAAAAGTTGTTGTGAAAAATATAGTGGAATTTGGTCATTATTTGGATAACGACCATTGGAAGAATGAAATCATGGGTATATCAATGTTTTCATAGCTAGATCCTAACACCTATTAACCTGATAACCCTTCACATACTTCTAATCAACATAAAATGGGAAAGATTCTCATTTCACAGTCTCTTTAGGTACTAAGCCCTATACCTTGAAAAGAGAAATGCCTGAACAAACCTCGCATCTCTTCCTCTCAAGTATGGCCTCTATAGTGTATGTTGAATAGGGAGCAGTACTCTCAATGTCATCCCTAATTCTAATGAGGCTATCAAGTATCGACTGACAAGCATTCTTATTCACTCTAGAGCTACTAGACTTATATATAGACTCTCATAATCTTCCAATTTCTTGGTTAGTTCGGGCAAATAGTTCCTAAGGTGAAATTGGTGCATCTTCCATGATATCTAATCTATAGATATATGTGTACCTAAAAAAGATTATTTACTGTCAAATGAAGTCTATATATTTTTCCTAATTTAATTGAAAAATATATGTACAATGATGTGCATATATATAACACACATGATATATATATATATATATATATATATATATATATATATATATATATATATATATATATATATATATATATATATATATATATATATATATATATATATATATATATATATATATATATATATATATATATATATATATATATATATATATATATATATATATATATATATATATATATATATATATATATATATTACACACACACACACACAATATATATAGATTTTGGAATTAACTTATCCTTTTATAAAATGTAGGTGACTTATAAAAATTTATAATACCTAGTTGTTTGAGGACTTTGAGACACGTAGACATATTCTTCATTACTTGAACCTTGTTGTTGGAACAAACATTCTATTGATTAAATATCATGGTGGACCTCTTAACAAGAATTTGGGGAAAGCTTGTGAATTTGACCACAAGGAAATACTTGAGACACTAAGGGTTAGAGTTGATCCAGAAGATTCACTTGATTGATTTTGGGCCATCTAGAAGAATAATTTTGACAACTATGTATATATCTTTTGCAACACATTGCAACTTCACTTTTTTGGAGGTTCTATATGTGCACATGAGCTATAATGTACATATTTAGATGCCAAATTTTGTACATAAAAATATCAATGAGCTGTAATGTGCATATTTAGATGCTAAATTTTGTATATAAAAACAACAATGAGTTGTAATGTGCATATTTAGATGCAAAATTTTGTACATATAAACAATAATGAGCTTGATCATGCATATTAGATGCCAAATTTTATATATAAAAGTGCCCATGGGGCTAATTTGCAAATAATGAGAGCCCAAATTTATACCAATTGATTATAAATACATATTAAAATTATTATCGTTTACATTTGTATCCTCTTCATGCCATGCAAAGTGCAAAAAATATTGTCTTTGAAGTGCAATAAAGTGCACAAAATGTTAATTATAAATCTTTGATGTCATATTTCATATTTCATATTTCATGTTAATGTTAGCTAAATTAAAACCTTGGACTATAGATGGATACCCTTTGTAAAATGAGGAGTGAGACTACCTTGCCAAAGGTGGAAATGAAGAGCATTGAAGGGATAGATGTAGTTGCAATCCCATATTCATCAAGAATATTCCTTTCACTGAAGAGCTTATGTCACATACACTACTGATATGGTATGTCGGTGAGTGCTCCAACAAGTGGGGACCTAAAAATGGACCATGCCTTGGGTATACCCACCCAACCAAATGTGTTGGTGGTGGTGGTTCATGCCCACAAAGAACGCACATAGATTTGGGCTAACTTGCACCTTTCTATTGAATGCCTCTAATAGTTTTTGCATCAATAGAAAAATCATTTCCCTTAAAAAACCACTTGGAGTCTTCAAAATCTGAGATACGCTATTGTAGAGGGGCCTCTCACAATCCTGCAGCTTTAGATGGATCATACATAGGCTCCCTATATTGAGAGAAATACCCCAATAAATTTCATCACTTTTATGCACTGAGTGCACCTAAGGGATACTATTGGTAGGGTATGTTGGTGAGTGTTCTGTTCTTCATGGAATCAAACCATCTATTCCATTAGCTCTAGTTGGATAGGTAAATATTAGGAACAACCTCATTTTTCTAATGGATTCGCTCAAATGTTCACGACCATGCTAGACTGAAGTGTCCCTAAGGTGCACTAAGCAACATTGGGCATGATCTTGTGAGACCCCTATCTAGGAGCTTGTGTGAGGTATCATTAAATGGTTAGGTTTTAAAGGACCATATTATGGAGGCCTACAATAACCTATCTCATTTTTGGGAGATTCAACTTCATTTTAATTTGGCAATGTAATCTCATTTTATGTCAAAACTTGCAATGTGCCTCAGTTGAAATGAGAAAAAATGGATATATTTCAAACCTTTTATCCTGGCATTGAGCTATCTATGCCATTAGCTCTAGTTGGCTACATAAGATCTAGGAACAACCTCATTTAAAACATGGATTTGCTTGAATGCTCGCGACCATGGTGAACCAAACTATCCCTAAGGTGCACTAAGAAACATTGGGCAGTGATCTTTTGAGGCTCGTATCTCACACTTCGTGAGAGGTATTGGTGAACTGTCAAGTGTTACAAGATCATGTAATGGAGGCCTACAATAAACTATCTCAGTTTTGAGAGATTCAACTTCATTTTAATTTGGCAAGGAAATGTTGGTATATGTCAAAACTTGTGATGTGCCTCAATTGAAATGTGTAACACTCTGTATATTTCAAACCATTTATCCTGACCATGAACAGTCTACACCATTATCTTTAGTTGGCCAAGTAAACCCCAAGAACAATCTCATTTCGCCCATGGAGTCTCTCAAATGTTTGTGACCATGCCAGACCAAAGTGTCCCTAAGGTGTACTTAGCAACATTGAGCAGTGATCCTTTAAGGCCCATATCTCATATCTCATATGAGGTATCAAAAAAAATTTAGGCATTACAAAACCATGTTATGGAGGTCTACAATAACTTGTCTCATTTTTGGGAGATTCAACTTTATTTTAATTTGGCAAGGAAATCTCAGTTTATGTCAAAACTTGAAATGTGGCTCAGTTGAAATGAGCAACACTTTGTATCTTTCAAACCATTCATTGTGGCCTCAAACCTTCTATGGAATTATCTTGAGTTGGTCAGGTAAACTCCAAGTTGGTTACACAAGGGACATTGTTAGTAGGTATGTTAGCGAGTGTTTTGGAGTGCCGAGAGGCAAAGTGGGACCATGCTTAGGGTAAAATTACCCAATCAGATGTGATGGAAGTATCAGTTTGTTCCCATAATTAATAGAAATATTTCTTCCCTAAGTATATCTAAGGGTTAATTATGACTATTTTACAAAGAACCTACCCTCTAAACACTCTCCCAATCCAAAAAAACAACTCCAATAGCCTAGGAAAGGTTCGAATAGACAAAATTGATAATTTTTATCTATTGAAACATGTCAAAAGGTGTCAAAAGGTGTCAAAAGAGGTAGATATATCGAATTGATCATTCCTAATGCATATTCCAATAATGAAATTTAGTGACGTTGATGGCACTTGTAACTTATATATATATATATATATATACACACACACACATTAGGAATGATCAATTTGATATATTTACCTCTTTTGACACCTTTTGACATGTTTCAATAGATAAAAATTATCAATTTTGTCTATTTGAACCTTTCCTAGGCTATTGGAGTAATATTTTTGGTTTGGGAGAGTTTTTAGAGGGTAGATGCTTTGTAAAATAGTTATAATTAGCCCTCAGATGCACTTAGGGAATAAATGTTTCTATTCATTATGGGAACAAATTGACACTTCCATCACATCCGATTGGGCAAGTTTACCCTAAGCATGGTCCCACTTTGCCTCTCGGCACTCCAAAACGCTCACCAACATACCCTATAGACAATGTCCTTTGTGTAACCAACTTGGAGCAGCAATTTTTCTGTTCATTATGGGCATGGAATGACACTTCCATCGCATCTGATTAGGCAATTTTTCCCTAGGAATGGTCTCACTTTCCCTCTCAGCATGCTAGAATGCTCGCTGACATACCCTACCAATGATGTCCCTTAGGTTCCCTAAGTGCAAAAAATAATCAAACTTTGACATACTATTTATTGCAAATCGTGGCACTTGCGCATGATCTATTTAAACTTATGGGGTCATGTTAGGCCCCCCTACAATAACCTATCTCATTTTTTGAATAATTGGATTCATTTTTGCATGGCAAAAAAATTTCTATTGATGCAAAAAATTTGTCAAATGTACTTAGCAAAAATTCACCAAGTAGCCCATATCACATTCTTTTCATCATGGGCACAACCCGAAACTTCCATCACCTTCGGTTAACCAGGTTTTCCCTAGGCATGGTCCCACTTTTCCTCTCAACACATTGGAATGATCGACGACATACCCAATGCTTCTTAGTGCATCTTAGGGAAACTTTGGTCTATCATGGTCGTGAAAGTTTGAGCGACTCCATCAAAAAAATGAGATTGTTCTTGGAGTTTACCTGACCAATTGGAGATAATTGCATAGAAGGTTTGAGGCCAGAATGAATGGTTTGAAAGATACGAAGTGTTGCTCATTTCAACTAAGCCACATTTCAAGTTTTGACATAAATTGAGATTGCCTTGCCAAATTACAATAAAGTTGAATCTCCTAAAAATGAGATAGATTATTGTAGATCTCCATAACATGGTTTTGTAATGCCAAAACAAATTTGATACCTCATACGAGATCTGAGATATGGGCCTTGAAAGATCGCTACTCAATGTTGCTAAGTACACCTTAGGGACACTTCGGTCTAGCATGGTCATGAATGTTTGAGAGACTCCATGGACAAAATGAGATTGTTCTTGGGGTTTACTTGGCCAACCAAAGCTAATGGTGTAGACTGTCAATGGACAAGACAAATGGTTTGAAAGATACGCAGTGTTTCTCATTTCAATTGAGGCACATCGCAAGTTTTGACATATACCAACATTGCCTTTCCAAATTAAAATGAAGTTGAATCTCTCAAAACTAAGATAGTTTATTGTAGGCCTCCATTACATGGTCTTCTAACACTTGACAGCTCACCAATACCTCTCACGAGGTGTTAGATATGGGCCTCAAAAGATCATTGCCCAATTTTTCTTGCTACACCTTAGGGACAGTTCGGTCCACCATGGTCACAAGCATTCAAGTGAATTCATGTTTAAAATGAGGTTGTTCCTAGATCTTACATAGCCAACTAGAGCTAATGGCATAGATATTTCAAGGCTAGGACAAAAGGTTTGAAATATATGTAGTGTTTCTCATTTCAATTGAGGCACATTACAAGTTTTGACATAAATTGAGATTGCATTGCCAAATTAAAATAAAGTTGAATCTCCCAAAACTGAGATAGGTTATTTTAGGCCTCCATAACACAGTCCTTTAACACCTAACAGTTCACTAATACCTCACACAATATTGTGCCAAATGTTTCTTAGTGCACCTTATAGACACTTCAGTCTAGCATGGTCGTGAACATTCGAGTGAATCCATCAGAAAAATGAGGTTGTTCTTGATGTTTACCTATCCAACTAGATCTAATGGAATAGATGGTTTGATGCCATGAAGAAAAGAACACTCGTCGGCATACCCTACCAGTAGTGTCCCTTAGGTGTCTTAAGTGCATAAAAGTGATGAACTTTGTCGTGGTATTTCTCTCAATATAGGGAGCCTATGTATGATCCATCTAAAGTTGGAGGATTGTGAGAGGCCCCTCTACAATAGTGTATCTCATATTTTGAAGACTACAAGTGATTTTTTAAGGGAAACAATTTTTCTATTGATGTAAAAACTATTAGAGGCGTTCAATAGAAAGGTGCAAGGTAGCCCAAATCTATGTGCATTCTTTGTGGTCATGAATCACCACCACCAACACATCTGGTTGGGTGGGTATACCCAAGGCATGGTCCATTTTTGTCTCCCCACTTGTTGAAGCACTCACCGACATACCCTATTGGTAGTGTATGTGATAGAAGCTCTTCAGTGTAAGGAATATTCTTGATGAATATGGGATTTCAGCTACATCTATCTCTTCAATGCTCTTCATTGCTACCTTTGGCAAGGCAGTCTCACTCCTCATTTTACAAAGGGTATCCATTTATAGTCCAAGTTTTTAATTTATCTAACATTAACATGAAATATGAAATATGAAATATGAAATATGACATCAAAGATTCATAATTAACATTTTGTGCACTTTATTGCATTTCAAAGACAATATTTTTTGCACTTTGCATGGCATGAAGAGGATACAAATGTAAACGATAAGAAATTCAATATGTATTTATAATCAAATGGTACAAATTTGGGCTCTCATTATTTGCAAATCAGTCCCATGGGCACTTTTATATATAAAATTTGGCATCTAATATGCATGATCAAGCTCATTATAGTTTATATGTACAAAATTTTGCATCTAAATATGCACATTATAACTCATTGTTATTTTTATATACCAAAATTAGCATCTAAATATGTACATTACAGCTCATTGATATTTTTATATACAAAATTTGGCATCTAAATATGTACATTATAGCTCATGTGCACATAGAGAACCTCCAAAAAAGTAACGTTACAACGTGTTGCAAAAGATATATACATAATTGTCAAAATTATTCTTCTAGATAGCCCAAAATCAATCAAGTGAACCTTCTGGATCAGCTCTAACCCTTAGTGTCTCAAGTATTGCCTCATGGTCAAATTCACAGCTTTCCACAAATACTTGTTAAGAGGTCCACCATGATTTTTAATCAATAGAATGTGTGTTGCAACAACAAGATTTGAGTAATGAAGAATATGTCTATGTGTCTCAAAGTCCTCAAACAACTAGGTATTAGAATTTTTTATAGGTCACCTACATTTTATATAAGGATAAGTTAATGCCAAAATCAATGCAAAGTGTAAATAAAATGAGTTTAAAAGGTCTCAATAAAATTCAGCACAAAAATAGTACCTTCTAAGCCATGTCCCTATCACAACAACAGATCATTTTGGGTACTCAATACCCTCTCCATCAATGACTGTAGTTTTCAATTTATTTTTGGTCTCAATACAACACAAAAAGTGATATGTTCCTTCTTCATTGTTCTCATCTACAATAACTCCATATACATGACCTGCATTTAATAGAAGGATATAAGTTAATACCAAAATCAACATAAAGCACTAATAAATAGAGATTAAAATTGAAATTGCCACAGAAATTACCTAGTTCAACTAGCTCAAATACACAGTCAAAATCAGTTGATGCTTCAATCTGGTTTAATTGTAGTTCTCTAGGAAGTTGATATGTATCTATGGTTTTCAAAGGTCTACAAGACCATTGGTCAACCCACTCTTTTGATTCACATTCATCCCATACAAAATGCATACATGAAGAGAAAAAGAATGTAATCTATCTAGTATAAATAGCTAATGATGTTTCATTTGAACTTCTAAATGAATGGATGTCACTTGATCTTGTAAGCATGCAACAATCTAGATAGTTTTCAATGTTAGATTCATAAATTAATCAAAAATATCTAGAAACCACAGACTTACCTCCATTGCATTGTCCTATCATAGAGTTCACAATTGCACAATTGTTTCTATATCTATTATCATTGCACCACCCTCATATTTGAATTCCTCTCTAGAAAGAGCTATTTTCACACATGCTCCCACACCATCATGCTCTCCCTTTCCATGCCCTTCCCCAATGAAATTCCAAAAATGTTGCACACCACTTGTCATATGCATCCTACTCAACCAGTAGAACATCCTTGCATTCTTGAATTGTGAGGTGCAATTGTCCAACCATATTAAGTGTTGGTTGTATCGTATATCTCTTTCACTTAAACTATCATAGAAGACTGTAAAGCATCCTTGCACAAACTCTAATGAATGATTACAATCATTTATGATATAGAAGTGGTAGTCTCTTATAACCCTTTTTTCCTCCTTTGTGCTATCATGTGCATGCATGAATACTATGTGTACAAAAATTGTAACTTGTGTAGTATTAATACATAGGTTGTACCTTATTTTAAGGTTTCAGTGTATAATTCTCAGAAAAATCAACAATAGGGACAATAGTACCGAGGGGGAAAGTGTCCTTACACAACTTGAACTTCTTATCTAACCCCCTAGCTCTATGTGTGTGACCTATAATCTTATAAACTAGTTTCTCTTCAAATATCTTCATAAAATCAGCTATGCATATATCCCTTTTCACTAACTCTAACCTCTTTAATTTTTTTCCATCTTTAACACCATATGTGAGTAATTTGTATTTTTCCATAGAAACTAGTTTCTTAACAATTTCATGTGCGTTATCTAGATGTAGGCATCTATGCAATTATTGGAAACTATCGCATGTAAGCCAAAAACCTTTCAAACACATCATCTTATACTAAATGCACCCATCATCTCATCTATATAGTACCCTTAAAATAAATTCTCTTGGTGACTTTGGAGGCTCTTATAGACCACATTCCTACAAAACATCATTATTATGCAAAGTAAAACATATATAATGATAAATATCATAATGCATGAAAAATTCAACATCGACCCTACAACAACATGTAGTTTGTACATGATTAATCTTAACATAAAATAGTTTTGTCATCTCAAAAAATATTTGACTAATTTTAATCTGAGGAAATCTTTGAAGAAAACTTTCATAAAATTGTGTTTGAGTCATATCTAAATAGTGTTTTGGATGTGGCTCACGATTTCTAATTCCAATTTGCTTTCTAACAATATCTCTTTGGTTGGGGGAACCCTTGTGTTGTCATGCCAAAAAAATTCAATTAATCATCTTAGTGCATTAACAACAACCTTGACCTTGTGCAGGAATCTACCTAAGAATGCCCAAAGAGAATTATGTTGTTCTTGTCCTTGTCTTTAAAAAATCTTCTCTCACCTAGTCCCTAAGGCATTGTTTAATGTTGTTCTACTTATCCTTAATGACTTTCTTATTTTTCTTATTAAATGAGATTTTTTCATTTCCTTTCCCATTATGGTTGATGTGAGGACATGACGAATAACATTAGCATCTTTAGTGTGCATTTTTAAACCAAAGGCTCAGTATGCATCAAATAGATTTCTCACAATTGTTCTTTCACTACTATTTGTGGATGTTCTTAACCCCAGAATTTTCATTGTCTCTCTAAATTTCCAATTTTTAATCATTTCAACAACTAATAGGCATCTTCCACTTTGGTTTAAGACTTCAAAATAGTCATTCCAACTTCTTCTAACCATTCTTCTACAAGTTCTTTCAAAAAAATTATCATGCATTGGCTTCAAGATATTTTCATCAATGTCAATTACAAACTTTGGTTTTCTATGAATTATTCTAGGAGGTGTTAAGATTGGGGAATGCTCTTCATTTTTATTAGGTGCATTAATCACATCAAATTGAAATGGTTTATTTTCTTAAAATTCATATGTGCATTAGGTGCATTCATCCCATCAATTTCAAATGGTGTATGTTCATTGCACTCAATGGGTACATTCAGTGCATACATTTGAATTGGTGTATGTTGATCAATTTCATTTGGTGAATTAGGTGTATTTATCACATGCATTTCATTCAGTGTATGTTGATCCTTTTGATTTGGTGCATTAGGTACATTCATAATGTCAATTTGAATTGTTTTATGTTCATCATTTTTATTAGGTACATTAGATGGTGTACCTTCACATAATCTCCTCATACACTCATTTTGTCTTTCATTTGCTGCCTCTCATTGTTTAATCGATCCTCTCTTGTTCTTTCCCATTGTTTCAATATTTATTGTCCACACATAACATACACAATCAAATACCAAGAAAGTGAAAAATTAACATCATTTGTTTATAATCTCAAGTAATAATCATAAATTGACTACAAGAACAAACCAAAAAAAAAGATAAATCAATCATTGCAAAGAAAATTTGACAATAAAAAATGCAAACCTCACTATTACTATCATGGAAAATTATGTGAAGCAGCAATGGGACCTCCAAACAAGTTACAATATTGGTTTTTAGGTTGTTATGGATAAAATATCAGGATTTCCTCATAACCCGTACGGGTTATGGAAGCCTAAAGACAACATCCATATTTTATCATAACTCATATAGGTTATGTAAAACAATAACTATTGGCCTTACTTTTGCATAACTAGTACTAGTTATGTAAAACTAGAAACCTAAGAGGAAGTGGAGAGAGAGAGAGAGAGAGAGAGAGAGAGAGAAGAGTCATGCATATATCCATATATCTATATAAATATATATATATAACTATAGATATGCATATATACATACATAGACACATAAAATATATGTAAATCTACAGATATGTGTAGTGTATTAAACATTTACAAGAAAATATTTTTATGTCTTCATTGTGTGTTAAAATGTTGACACACTTCTATGAGTCATTATATCCAAGATTGCTCAAGAATGAGGTCTCAAATGGTGACTCATAGCTCTCTATTCATCGAGTGCAAGGGTTTATAATGGAGGCCCTTAGTTTAGACCTAGTTTGTGCCCATGCAAGTATACCATAAAATGAGAGATTCAAAGAGGAAAAGAAAGAATGCTAGTCTCCATGATCATAAAATATGCATGCAAATGAAAATGGAAGCTATTCTATATGATAACAATGGATGAAAGAAAACTAATCTATGAAAGGAAATACGCATGCAAGATTATTCTATGAAATGAAATATAAATCTAATCTACCATGCAAGTGCAAGAGTAATCTAAATAGATTTCCATGGAGGTATGAGAGAAGAAGACAAGAAAAGATAAGTTGCAATGTTCAAGCTCAAGTGCTCAAACTCTCCTCCAAAATCGCTCTCCAAACCTACATCATAACCATAACATAAAATCTAGATCTCTAAAATTTGGATGCCTAAAATCTAGATCTCTAAAATCTGGATGCCTAAAATGAGAAGGAGAGGGCTCCTTATAAAGGAAAGTGTGGAGAGGAATGCATCCTCAAGGGCAATGTGGGATAAATCCCTAAAAAGGAAAGTAAGAGGAAAAAGACAAAAACCCCACCACCTAAAAATATGTGCATTCAAAGTGTAGAGAAAAAAAGAAATTTTTATTTATTTTTATTTGATTTATTTCCTTTTTTCATCACAAAGAGAGATTTAAGTGGAGATTTTATTTATTTAATTAAAAGAGGGATTTTCTTTTAATTAAATAAGATTATTTTATTTAATTAAAAGGGAAGTTTTCTTCTTTTAATTAAATAAGATTATTTTATTTAATTAAAAGGGAAGTTTTCTTCTTTTAATTAAATAATGTTAGGATAAAATGATCAAACCTTAGGAAATATTGAAATAATTTAATTAATTACGATTTGATCAAGAAAATTGATTTGAATTGAAAATATTGCAGGGCATTGATTCCAAAAATTGATAAATTGATTCTGTCATTTGATAAATTGAAGAATGGGGGACCATAGTCTAGGTGACCATTTTAGGGTGCATACATCTACCCCTGTTTGACTAATGTGTGATCTTTATGGGAACACATGTAGTCAAAGAATGCAGTTGAAGTGTGAGATCGATTTGGGATCACAAAACAACCCAGACATGTGATTGACGAATGAGAGCACATCCAGACAAAGATAACCTGATTGAAAAAGACAAGGTCAGCACCCCTGTAAATAGGTAATTGACATGTCCAAGATAAGAATCTCGAGCAAGGTTGCCCCAAGTGGATAAATTGATAGGATTGATAAAGCTGAATCAAGGATTGAAGTTTGATAGGTACTGCCCCCTTGTGATCGAAATTGAAGTGAGATAGAGGAGAAACAACAAATTGATAAATTTGATCAAATCGAACTAAAAATAAGATTCTTAATTTAAGATGAAAGATATAAGGATCACGAAACCAAGGTAGATCATCAAGCATGAAATATTATGCCCCAAGGTTGAATTAGAAGAAAAGAAGTGGGGTGAAAGAGAATGGAAGATAGAAGTTTGGAAGAGGTGGAAAGAAATGGAGAGAAGAAAGAGAATTTGCCTTAAGAAAGAGAATGCCCCAAAATCAATCAACTGTTTAAGATAGAAAATTTTGATTGAGATCACAAAAGAAGATAAGGAAATGAAGATCAAAACATGACCACAGTTGATTAAAAGTCCAAAAGAAAGATGAAGGAAAACCCTCTCAAACTCATAATGCAGCCTAAAAATGCAAATTAACATGAAGTATAACAATGCAAGCTACATGAAAATGCAAAGGTGTACTTGCAATAGAGAAACTGTAACATAGGATTTTTTTGTTCATCATTCATTAGAGAATGTTAAGGAACTTATTTTCATCATTGGGCCATTATTAACGAACATCAGAAAATCACACAATCATCACTAGTCACAAGCACAAATATGAAGATATGAATGTGATTTATATCGGATTGGAATGTGGAAAGATTCTAACATAAGCATCAAAGACATAAAGGTCAAGATGACTTCAATGTTAGCTTACACAATTTAATATAGAAAAACCACACTCGCATCAAGACATAGATGTCTGGATGACCATAAGAATGGTTGTGCAAAAATAGTCAAAGATGATGCCTCAAATCTCCTAAATGTTTCAAGGGGACAACAAGAGACACTCTAGAGTTTCAAGACCACATCCACAAGCAGAAAGAAAATAAAAACATGCCCCATGTACCAAGTCCTCTATCTATGCATACTAGAGAGACTTATTAGACAAGGAAACTCAACGAAAATCAATAAAAGTCAACACACAAAGAAAAGATGATGGCATAGCTCAAGCATTAAGTGTTGTGTTTAAAAATTTAAGTGTGTTAACTAATACTAAGTTCTGAGGATAAGGATCAAATGCTTGCAAGTAGGTAAGATCACATGACAAAACTAGGTAAGACCAAACTGATAAGTGTTGAAAAACACTCGATGTCAAGGGTTAAGTTGAAAAACACAATTGGGGTGGTGTTGAAAAACACTATTTGTGAGGTGTCCTAAAGACTAACACATCGAAGAGAACAAAGCTAACACAGTTATACCCCCTAAACAAAGACAAAGACCAATTCCAAACCAAGGCAACAAGGACAAGGCATGATGGAGAAAGGCTAAGAGTCGAGGATGAGTGCTAAGAAACAGGAGTGCAAAGGCCTCAAGTAGCACCTATTTCCAAGTTTTCACCACTTGGATTTTATTGCAATTTTTTTTTTAGGACTTTTAATAAAAAAATTTGTATTTTTGCTACCAAGGCACCTGTTTCCAGGTTTTCACCAAGGCATTTTTTCTTTTTTTTTTGAATTTTTGAATTTTTGAATTTTTATTTTTTTTTTGGAGATACATCAAGGCTCCTATTTCTAGGTTTTCACTAAGATGATCATTTTTTTAGGACATTTTCAGATTTTTAGAATTGTTGACAATATATCATTTTTGGGGGGATTTTTTTAGGATCAATAAGTATGTACAAAGAATGCCCCCAGATAGAATGGGCATCATGCATAGAACTTTTTCAGGTGCAAGACATTGATAGGATTAGGGAGCTACTCTCCCATTGCTATAGATAGTAAATAAGCACCTGACCCAAAAGCTATTGTAATGATGTAAGGTCCAAGCCAATTAGGTTCAAATTTTCCCTTTTGATCTCTATGCTATTGATTCTTAGGATTTTTATGTAGGACAAGATCTCCCTCTTGGAATTCTCTAGGGCAAACCTTTTTGTTGAAGGCTTTGGACATGCACTTTTGATAAACCCTCATATGGTCAAATTATGCTTGACGTTTCTCATCTAGAAGTTCTAACTCTTGAAGTCTCGTGGCGCGGTAGTCTTCATCTATAACTAGACCTTTGAGGGAAACTCTAAGTGAAGGAATCTCTACCTCTAAAGGTAACACTACTTCAACACCATATGTAAGGGAAAAAGGAGTAGCCCAGTAAGAGTACAAATACTCATTCTATAGGCCCACAAAGTTTTATTTATTTGTAAATGCTAATCTCTACCATTCTTACAAATTGTTCTATGTAGGATTTTAAGAATGGTTTTGTTTGATGCCTCTACTTGACATTTCCTTGTGGGAAGTAAATGGAGGGCCAATGTTGTTTAATCTTGAATTTCTTGCAGAGTTGTTTAAGGTCTTTATTTTTGAACTGGCCTCCATTGTCAGTGATAATCTTAGCAGGCACTCCATATCAACAGATGATATGGTTCAAAATGAATAGAGAGATTGTCTTGCCCGAGGCAATAGAAAGTGGGACAACTTCTACCCATTTAGTGAAGTAATCAGTAGCAATGATAATAAACTTATGTCCACTTGATGAGTTGGTATGAATCTTCCCAACAAGATCAAAGGCCCAACGCTGAAATGGCCAATGAGATATAGAAGGAATGAGCTCCCTGCCTGGAGCATGTATCAGGTTACCATATTTTTGACACTTTTCACATGACTTTGCAAAAGCTACTGCATCAATATGTATCATAGGCCAATAGTACCCCACCCTAAGCAACCTTTGGGCCATGGAAAGACCATTAGAATTTTCCCCACAAATGCCCTCGTGGATGTCAAAAAATGCTTGGTCAGATTCTTCCTTTTCTAAGCATCTAAGAAGTGTTTCATCTAGACCCCTCCTATACAAATCACCAGAGATAAGGGAATGGTGAGAGGCATTTCAGGTAAGGTTTCTACATTCAGATCACTTAAAGGTTTCAGGTATAATGCCATCACAAAGGTATGAGTAAATGGAACCATAACAAGATGATTCGTGACTAACAAGGGTACAATTTGTAATCACCTAAAACTGGGCTAACAGAACCTAGAGCCCTATTTTCCCTTAATTTGGTATGTAACCTTAATTATGCTAATTTGATCTTTGATTATTAGTATAAATTCTCAAAATTCATTAAACCCCATCAATTTCTAGATCAAGCATTTATCACCAAAGTTCAAGCAAAAATCAAGGTTATTAAGTCTAGGCCTATTTAATTCATTAAACCCCATCAAAAGTAAAGGCTAGAGTTATTAATTATGGAAAATGCATAAATATCTCCTAAATCAAAAAAACACAACAAACACAACTTAAAACAAGAAGGTTTGCACATGGATCAAGGATCAAGCCAAGATACATCTCAACCACTCCTCATGGATGCATCTCGACCGCTGATTCTCTTCCAAATCTTATAAAAGAGAGCTTTCAAAGGCTTTCTTTCTTCTTCTAGCTCCTTTAGTTTTTGGAAAGGCTTCTTTTGACACATTGCTAATTGCTTCCAATTTTAGTGTTTAGACTCTCATTTGCTCATGGATTTGAGGCTTCATGATCCATGATTATGAACTCTCATGCTTTGGAGAATTTGTGAACTAATGCTTGGATTGATAGTTGTTTTCCATGATTTTAAGCTTTTATTAAGTAGACAACACTTCATTTTGGGTTTTAATGGAAGGAATTAGGATTTCATGCTCTCATTTAGGTTGTTTACATGCACTTTGAATCTCTCATTCTAGTGTAGATTGTCACTATTTTAAGGGTTAAATCTGAGAACAACTAACCCCTATTTCATACTCACATTAATTAGAGAGCAATAGGATGCTTTTGCTTGTTAGCATTTTCAATTGAATCTTCATTTTCCTCTAACAAGTGATGTTATTATCCTATTGAACTATTGTGTTGCGGGTCACAAACTCACACACATACAATTGACATGGCTTTCTTGGGAATCATAGATAGGGTGATGTAGCTCTTCCACCAGGAATTTAAATTTGGATTCATGTTCCCCTAACTGAAGGAGTGAAGCAAGTGTAGCCATAGCATCAACTGCTTTGTTTTCTACTCTAGGGATTTGCTAAAATGTGACAAATGTGAAGTATCATTTCAAGGAATCAACCATTTTCTTGTAAGGTACCAGTTTCTCATTTTTTGTTTGATAATCATCATTGACTTGGTTGATTATCAGCTGTGAATCCCCATAAATGTGTAACTCTATGATTCTCCATTCTATGGCCATCTTAAGTCCATTTGTTAAATCTTCATACTTAGCAATATTGTTTGTACATGGTAACCATAACTTGTAAGACTTAGGAATCATGTACCCATGAGGAGAAACAAACAACACACCAGCTCCTGAACTATTTTGCATAAAAGATCCATCAAAGAACATCGTCCATGTTCTTTCAGTCATATACATGAGGTGTTCATCTGGGAAGTCAACTTGAATAGGTGCATTGTCTTCTATCGGTAAATCAGCCAATTGATCTTCTATGGCTTTTCCTTTTAGTGCTTTACGCTCAATGTACTCTATGTCAAACTCTGAAAGGATCATCATCCATTTAGCAAGCCTACCTATGAGGGCAGCCTTACCTAGTAAATACTTGAGTGGATCTATTTTTGCTATGAGGTGTATAGTGTGCACAAGCATGTAATATCACAACTTTTGGGAATAAAACACAACTGCAAGGCAAGCTTTCTCAATGCTGGCATAGTTAACCTCATATGAAACAAGAGTGCGACTAATGTAGTATATTACTCTTTCTTTCCCATGTTCATCAAGTTGAGCTAGTAATGCCCCCGAGGAAGATTTTTTCACTGAAATGTATAGAATAAGTGGTTTCCTTGGAATAGGAGGCATTAAAATGGGAGGATTTGCAAAGTATTCCTTGATTTGATCTATGATCTTTTGACAATCCTCATTCCAAACACATTTGACTCATTTGTGTAAGTTCTTGTTGAAAGGTTGAGCTCTATCTACCAACTATGAAATGAATCTCCTTATGGATTGAAGACATCCTTGAAGACTCCTCATTTGACTAATGTTTCTAGGAGGTGGCATATCTATGATTGCTTGGACTTTTTTAGGGTCTACCTCTATTCCTTTTGCTGAAATGATGAATCCTAGTAGTTTTCTAGAGGTGACACCAAATGCACACTTTTTAGGATTTAACCTTAGTTGAAATTATTCCATGCAATCTAGAATGACTTCTAAATCATCTAAGTGTGTGTCTCTTTTCTTAGACTTGGCCAAGGTGTCATCCACATAATCTTCCATGTTTTTATGCATCATATCATGAAAAATGGTTGTCATAGCTCATTGATAGGTGGCTCCTACATTGTTTAATCCCAAAGACATAACGTTCCAACAATAGGTACCCCTTGCACAAGTGAATGCAGTCTTTTCTTGATCTTCATGAGCTATCTTAATCTAATTGTATCCAAAAAAACCATCCATCAAGGAATAAATCTCATAACCCGTAGTCATATCCACTATCATGTCTATATTGGGAAGTGGAAAGTCATCCTTTGGGCATGCTCTATTGAAATCTCTAAAATCTATGCAATTCGAATGGATTTGTCATGTTTCAAAATTGGTACAATGTTTGATATATATTCAGCATAGTCAATAGCTCTTATGAATCCTATACCAAGGAGTTTCTCTAATTTTGCTTTGACCAAGAGAGCTATGTGAGGATGCATCTTTCTCAATTTCTGTTTAACTGGTTTGACACCTGGAGCTATGGACAAGTGATGCATGATAAGATTAGTGTCCAACCCTAGCATATCTAAATAAGTCCATGCAAAGTTGATCTTCTTTTTATGTAAGAACTTAGTGTAAGCTTCTTTTTCTTGTGGTGACAAGGACTGAGCCAAGTGTACTATCTGTGGAGTCTCATCGGTACCCAAATTGACTGTTTGTGTTGGTTCGATAAGAACTGAAGATCTATCTTGAAAGTAGCTAGGGAGATGATCAAGTACCTCATCCTTAGGTGCCTCAGAGAGGTTTTCACCTTTGGATACATCATTTATTTTTACTTTGTTTGGTTTTGACACCGCCACATAGTGGTTTTCGCCATCAAAACTCTTATTCTTTTGATTTTATTTTTTTTTTATTTTGTGACTAAGGTACTTGATGTCTGGCTTGGTCATCCTGGTAGTTGGTTCACTAGTGGAAGAGACTATGGGTTCAATGGCATTCAAGTAATAGGTTATCTCATAATCATTTTGGAACATTAAGAGCTCAAGTTCTTGATAGCATTGGGACCAATCAATGAGGTTAGGATGAACAAGATGTAATTCAATGACTGGTTCAAGGTTGTGATTGTGAATGATATCATTTGTGGTGACTGAAGAGTCGGATTCCATCAAGTATCCTTCTAAGCTACCCAAATCAGGATTCATCCTAACAAGTGAAGAATCATATACTAAGGTAACATGTGGGTTCAAATCCTCTAATCCTACACATGACTCATCATCTACCTCACGTTGAGAACTGTAAGTGTGGATGACATCAACATCCATGTCAACTATGGAAGGCTTTGAGAAGGAGTCCCATTCATACTCATATGAAATTTTTTTTTAACTTCAACTAGGATGTTTACACCATGAAGGTTTGGGATGTCTTAATGTGGAAGTTCTAATGTCATCAAGGGTAACACCTTCTCTTTCCATCAAATGAACAAGATTATTTTGTTGATGTTCTCTTATAGGATCTTCTAAATCTGATTCATCTTGTTCTAAGGTTGCAACTATCTCATGAGTGACTGGACTATCTAAATCTCCCCAAAGGAGATTAGTGGAAGGGAACCAATCCTCACACATATCTTGTTGATTTTCCAAATTAGGTATGTATTTTGGTTCATCTTCACTATCCAACTCATCAAGGATAGGAGTAGTGTTCTTGTTGTGATTCCCAAATCCTAGGCCAACCGTCTTCTTATACCTACGTCTAAAAAGATCATGATCAAGGGGTGTGTCTCTATCATCCAATCTGTGACTAAGAGGGCCATGTCCAAGATAGCCCATCTATTTGACAAAAGTATACCCTCTTCCATAAGCCTTAGGAGAGGGAGATAATTTCTCATTGTGCATGTATTTCTCTTCTCTATAAATCCAATCTTTAACAACCACCTCTTCTTTCTCATCTTGAATAGGCATTGAGGACCCTACAAACGTGCCAAATAAATTCATAGTTGAAGAGGAAGGTCTCATTTCTTGTGAAGGCTTGCCATAAGACCTAGGTGAAACTGCTAGTGCTGTGAGGGAGTTGAGTTGATACCCCCCTATGCTAAGGTCTACTGACTTGATCTTGTCTTTACATTCAGCTAAGGTTGCATTGAATTCTTCTGCTTCTCTATTGAGGGGAACATGAGTACTCACTAAAATTGAGTTAATTGATAAAGTGTTATCCCCAGGTATACAAATCTCTATTCCATTATAAGGGAACTTAACACACTAATGATAGGTAGATGGCACTACTTTCATATCATGAATCCACGGTCTACCAAGTAAGATATTGTATGCAAGGGGGCTAGCGTCAACTATTTGGAATAAAATATCTTTTTCAATAGGGCCAATCCTAATAGGAAGGATAGCCAACCCCTTGGAACTTCTTTCCACCTCATCATTGGCTTTGATAGTGATATTTTTTATGGTATCTATAACTTGTTCAGAATAACCCAACATCTTCAAAAGACTCAAGGAACAAATATTAAGCCCAGCACCCCCATCTATCAACACGTGCCTAACATGGGTTTTTTGGATCATGACCTCAATATGAAGAGCGAGATTGTGTGGGTGGCTCAAAGCTTTATCATCATCCTCTGAAAAGGTAAGGTAATGAGGGTTGGAAATATGGTTAACCATGTTCTAGAATTGATCAACGTCTAAGTTGTTGGACTGCGCGCAAAGCATTCTCAAGGACTTGTGTGTGTCTCAGGGACAACTCTAAGAGCTCAAAGATTGAAATTTGAGCTGGGGTTCTTCACAACTGATCAACAAGATTATAGCATGACTTAGGATTGATTGCTTTTTTTGAGGTGACATTCTTGGATGACACTTTCTTTGGTTTACTTGGTTGACTTGAACTAGGTCCTCTAATGACAAGGGGACCTTGACTTCATGTGATAGCATTGAGGGTTTGAGATGACACTCTAGAGTTAGGACCCCTTAGCACCAGGATGGGTTCTTCATCAAAGATAGGAGGAGAGTCCATGTCTAGATCATAACCATAGGGATCTTTATCCCTCATCATGTTGACAATCTCTTCTACAACTTCAAGCATGTTGACAACATTCTCTATATTTATGTAAGTGTAATTGACTTCAACCTTGCCATTCCTAGGTTTAGAGGTTTCACCCTTCTCATACTTGGGAAAAGGTTCTTTGAATGCCTTATGGTTAGCGTTGGTGTTCAATCCATCTACCTTAAGTTTTCCATTCTCAATGAGATCTTGGATGATATGTTTGAGTTTCCAATAGTTTTCAATATCATGTCCAATGCCATTATGAAACTTACAAAGGCTTTCTCATCCCACCAATGTGGCTTAACATCAGGTATATAATGCTTTGCTGGGTCTTGAGAATTCACAAGGTTGTTGGAAATGAGTGTTTTCAAGACATCCTCATATGAATCACCAAGTTTTGAAAAGTGACGTCTCTCTTTCCTAGGCTTATCTTGATATCTTGGCTTGTGTTCTTGTTGATTAGATGCATTGGGTTTCATGGCTTGAACAACACTAGACAAGTGGAGAACAACTTGATCTTTGGGTTTGGAGGAGTCCACAACTCCATCATTGACCACTTTTTTGGTCCTATTCCAATGTGATTTCTTTCCTTTATCCTTGTTAGGGTTGTTGTTATTTTGACCATTGTTATTGTTGTTGTTTCTATGTTTGGTCAAAATTCCTTGTTCTCTCAAAACATCCTCAATCCTACATGCAGTTTCAACCATGGTGTCAAAGGAATCAAAAACCATCTTCCTAACTTCATACCACATTTCGGGAACCAAGTTTCTAACAAGGATGTCAATCTTCTCATTTTTAGGGATGGTCCTAGAGTAGCGAGAGCATTGTTGTCTCCACCTTTGAAAGAAAGTGACAAAGGATTTCCCTTGATTTTGCTTTAGGTTTCATAAGTCCAACATGGTGATAGATCTTGAAAGGTTGTATGCAAATTTTTGGACAAATCTATGGACGAGCTCTTTGAAAGTCTTAATAGGGGGAATTATGTTGGTGAACCATTCCATCACTTGACCCTTAAGACTCCTTGGGAACAATCTCATGAGGTACGATTCATCTTGATGGAACTCAAAACTCACGATATAGAATTGACAAACGTGATCATGTGGATCTCCATTCCCATCATACTTGTCATATTGATGGATCTTAACCTTTCTAGGGAAGTCTTTCATGTTAGCACTTTTGTCAAAAGGATTAGGAAAAATTGAATCAAGTGAGAATGAACTCTTTGGTGCCAACATCTTTTCCATCATACTCTTAATTTATTTGATCTCTTCTTCTTGGGATGGACCTTGCTTCTTAATCATCTTGTCCACATAAAATTTGTAGGGGACTCTAGCACCCTTGTTGATAAACTCTCTAGGAACTTATCTTTGTTTTTCTCTAAGTATCTATCCACATACTATTGGAAGAGTGGTTCTTGTTGTATCTTCATGAAGTCTTGGGAGTTGAGGTCAAAACTCGAGCTACTACCCCCATATTGTGAACCATGGTGAGCACGTTGTGAAGGTTGTCTTGAGTTCCTAAGAGATGTTCATCTCCTATAATGATCATGTCACAAATCCCTTCTTCCTCTAGGGCTAGGAGATTGTAAAGGTGTTCTTGAACATCTTCCACTTCGTGGAGTCTTAGGAGGGGTGGATGGAGGAGAGTTGTTTCCACCACCAACACACATGTTGTTAAATTGATCATTAAGTTGTTGAGCCAAGAGTCTATCTTTATCTTCCTGGAAGGCTCTCCTTTCTATCTCCAACAAGGTTTGTCTCTCTGACTCTAGGAGTCTAAATTGCTCTTCCTTTTTATCTTGTTCATCTAGGAAGGCTTTCTTTTAATTCTCAATTCTCTTAAGTCTTTCACTCATGTATCTTGAAGGTGTTTTGAGTAGTGAACTCAGTCTTGAATGTCTAAACAAGTCATTGGTCTATGTTGCATTCACACGAGTGTCATAAGGTTCATCATCTTGGTTTTCATGTTGTGATTTTTCTTCTTGATAGGCTTGCCTCTTATCTCTTTCAGCCCTTTGGTGTGCATCCAAATATCTAGTTGAGATAAGGGGTGAGACTGGTCGATTTTCATAGGAGGAATTGCCAAATGAAATGGTATCTCTATGTTTTTCAAATATGTCATCAAGGCATTTATCCATTCCTTCTCTCTCGTCGAGTCATTGTGTAACTCATATCCATATCCAAGTGAGAATATGCTAAGGGTGTACTCAACTCACTAAGGTTACTCTTGGGATCAAACCAAACTTCTAAGTTGTTCTTGGGTGATTAATCAAATATGGATTCTTTTCCCTTACATTTTTGGCAAGTTTCAACTAAGGGTAATTGGTTAAAGACTACTTGAGGTCACTTTCCTTGATTTACTTGATATCTTGTTGTAACTGACATGAAAAAAAAGGTACTAGGTGACAGGATGACCCTAATAAATGTTGGTACCAAACTAGAATAGTAAAAGCACTCACTTGTCCAAAAGAGAGGTGATAAGATAGAATTTTGCAAGAGGCGTAAACCAACACTACCATATTAGAGGTGCCTACTGAACAGGTGAATACCCTAACACATGGATCAGGATGATGATTTACCCAAGTTATATTGATTGAATTTGAATTTGTATGGAAATGAATGGATAAGAGATTACTAAAACTCTCCAAGCATGTTATCAAAGGATCCAAAGTTTTACCTTCTCAACAAGGATAGTTTCTAGCTCACTGACTCCAAGCAAGGTCACTCGTGAAATCAAAGATTACTAGTTCAAGAGGTCAAAATGCAAGAATCCAAGGTGCAAACATGCTTCTAACAGTGGGGTAAGTGACCTAATCTAACCTGGATCGACCGAGGAAGACTGGAAATGACAGGATAGAAAATCAAGCAAGTTGATAGTTTTAGGCGACAATGAATCAACACTGGGCGATAGCTCACTCTAAGGACATGTGACAAGTGTTGACATCAAGCTATAAAAATTTGTTTTTTTTTGTTCGGGAACTCAATTTTTGTTTTTTTAATTGACCAACTAGATGCATTAATAGATTATTATCATTAATCAAGCACGCAAGATAGCAATCATGGAGTTCAAGAAAATAATTGTCTTCAAACAATGAGCAAGGGACAAAGCAACCTTGCGCATGAACAAGAATAGTGACATAGTATTCTACTCCCTAAGGATTCTACTTATGTATGTTCTCAAAAAAAATTTCAGTCACGCACATAGTCCTAGAAAAGAAAAATTTGGTTGCACTATGGTTTGTAGTAATGGTCAACTCTACAACTCTTACAATCTCAAGTGGGCGAAATCCAATCCTAGCGCACCGAGGTTTTGACAGTTTGATAATTTAATCAATCAGGAGCTGCTGAGGAGATCTGACAGCCCAATAAGAGACCACACCTATGGAGATTTCTTCCACAAGGACATTTATATAGCAGTTGTTGCTCCATGGTAGGAATGGCTAATATTGCTTGAGGTTCTATCCATGTGGTTTACCCAATAAATGGAGTGTCCACTATGGTTAACCCTCTCTAACAAGGAAGACTCACAATATGGACCACATGGGGACTTATCTTGGATTCAAGGGTTCTAAGTTTCTGATGTGCCCAAAAGGGAACAAAGCATACTCCGCTAGCCTCTTCACCTCACCTAGACATAGCAAGAAGGTTAATTGAAATGCTAAGTTGAAATCACCTCACCAAGGTTTGTATGCCAATAAAAATGACTACCGATCTCTCTAAATGGGACCAAGAGAGAATGTACCATCAAATGTTGAAGACTAAACCAAGTGGGACAATGAGATGATAACATGTTCTTCCCTACCTACAAGGGGATCTATTGTCGAGAAGAGCTTCACATGTAAGACAAGAGAATGAAGCCCAATCTCTCAAGAATGCCATAAATAGTGTTCATAGGGCCTAATTACTATGTGGAAAATATATGCAAGAAAGAAAATATAGATTCATTCTTTCCTTTAGAGCAAAAATTGGAAGTGTGATCTACGAAAGCAAAAAACACTCAAGTCAAACACAAGAGATGTTCATTTTAATGAAAGGAAACAAAATGTTATAGAGATTCAAATAGAATACTTGGTAATCTACACAATGCGCTTAGTATATTTAACATTTTTTTTTGGGGTTGAGCTTTTATGTCCAAGCAAGCCACGAACTCTCCAAGAAGCAAGACAAGCAAACAAGCAAACAGGCAAACAAGTTATGCAATGTATATTAAACTTATGCAAACCCTAGGGTTAGATCTGAAAATCAATTTTTAGGAGCAATAATAACCAGAAAATAATCCAAATGACAACTCATATCATGCATTGAACCATGTGAAAAATAAGTGCAAGCTAATCATTAAATGCCCTTTTTTTTTTAATTTTGATTTTTCACCTAGTCAACAAGATTGGACCTATATGACATGAATTCGGATCCCAAACCCTAAATGTAGAAAAGAGACCCCTATTAAAATACAGAGAGATTTCCAAAAAAGTCATAATTTTAAAAAGATCTTTTCATTTGTGCCCTGGGGAGAGCCGTTTTCCCAAAATAGACTAGTTTTCATAAATCGACCAAATGATCTATGATATTGCATCCAAATTTAAAACACAAAGAATGGACCCCCTGTATAATTTAAAGAACTTTCCAAAAATGTAAAAATTTCCCAAAAATATGCTTATTTGCGCTGAAAATTAATTTTTTTATGAAAAATAAAGAAAAAAATATAAAAAATTCATAATACCTTAGAAAATTCTGAATTTTTTATTGAAGCTTTTCTGATATTTCACCAAGATGCAAAAAAAAAATTTAGACTAAAACTCCAAGCCATTTGGGAGATATGATCAAATCTTTGAAAATCTACGGTTTTCATCTCCAAGCAAATCTGCACAAGGGGGTTAGCTCCAAAAATAACCGAAACCAACATGTAAAGGTGGGTTGCCCCACGGTGGGTGCCAAAAATGTGTGTAAAATGTTGACACACTTCTATGAGTCATTATATCCAAGACTGCTCAAGAATAAGGTCTTAAATGGTGACTCATAGCTCTCTATTCATGGAGTGCAAAGGTTTATAATGGAGGCCCTCAATTTAGACCTAGTTTGTGCCCATGCAAGTACACCATAAAATGAGAGATTCAAAGAGGAAAAGCAAGAATGCTAGTCTCCATGATCATCAAATATGCATGCAAATGAAAATGGAAGCTATTCTATATGATAACAATGCATGAAAGGAAACTGATCTATGAAAGGAAATACGCATGCAAGATTATTCTATGAAATGAAATATGAATCTAATCTACCATGCAAGTGCAAGAGTAATCTAAATGGATTTCCATGGAGGCATGAGAGACGAAGACAAGAAAAAAGAATTTGCAATGTTCAAGCTCAAGTGCTCAAACTCTCCTCCAAAATCGCTCTCCAAACCTGCATCATAACCATAACATAAAATCTGGATCTCTAAAATCTGGATGCCTAAAATGAGAAGGAGAGGGCTCCTTATAAAGGAAAGTGTGGAGAGGAATGCATCCTCAAGGGAAATGTGGATAACTCCCTAAAAAGGCAAGTAATAGGAAAAAGACAAAAACCCCACCACCTAGAAATATGTGCATTCAAAGTGTAGAGAAAAAAATAATTATTTATTTTTATCTGATTTATTTCATTTTTTCATCACAAAGAGAGATTTAAGTGGGGATTTTATTTATTTAATTAACAGAGGGATTTTCTTTTAATTAAATAATATTATTTTATTTAATTAAAAGGGAAGTTTTATTCTTTTAATTAAATAAGATTATTTTATTTAATTAAAAGGGAAGTTTTCTTTTAACTAAATAAGATTAGGATAAAATGATCAAACCTTAGGAAATATTGAAATAATTTAATTAATTACGATTTGATCAAGAAAATTGATTTGAATTGAAAATATTGCAAGGCATTGATTCAGGAAATTGATAAATTGATTCCGTCATTTGATAAATTGAAGAATGGGGGCCCATAGTCTAGGCGACCATTTTAGGGTGCATACATTCATAACCAATACAAGCTATGTGAAACTGAAAATGATTTTTTATATCTTCATAACCCGTACAAGTTATGTAGAATTTGAAATTGTGCTTTTTATTTTTCAAAACCCAAGCAGGTTATTTTATATATCAAAACCCGTACAAGTTTTGGCTTGGTAAAAGGGTTGGAAAATGACCCTAAGGCCTAAAATCCCATTTTCCCTCTATTTTTGTTCTTTTACAAGTTTTTTCAACTTCCAATGTGATTTCTCGACTTCGTCATCATTAGGTTTACAAATGATCAAGTGGGTATCTCTAAAATTGTACCCCCATACTCTCACACGTCTTCTCAAATTTCTGACCATATAAATTTTTCTATTTTTGGACAACATTAGCATAGTAAACTTTAATTTTCTTTGTCAGTGCCTTGATAGTCCTCACAGACATATGTCTATCATTTTCTTAATAACTTCTAATCTACTCAACCAAAGTCAAAATAAATTACATATTACTATTCTACACTCGATTCTATACACTTTTAAAAAAATAAGTTTTCATTTTCAAGTATTATGATGCAAGTTATTCCTAGTGCATGAACAAGTACCATATTTTTCAGGATGTGATCACTTCAAAAAATCATTAAAAAAACTCAATTGAAAATTATAAAAAAATACACAACTTCTAGATCTCACTATTACCTACCATCCTACCAAAGGGTTTTGCAAAATACTAAATCTAACTATATATTTTGAGAAGCACACGAAAATAGCTATGTTATGTTTTTCTAAAAAATTTAGGAGTGGTTTTTCATGCACAGTAGGTTTGACCCTCTTAATCTTATCCAATTTTTGAAAAATTTAGTGGTTTAGAAACTAGATTCATAGTACTACAGTTCCTATTCTTTGCGCAACTCATAGTTTTTAGTGCATGACCCTCAAATTTCTCTTTGAAGTTTAGGTTTACCTGATTTCAGGAAAAAAGTCGCCACTTATACCCCCCTTTTTGCACACTATCTTGGTGCACTTACCTAAATATGAAAATTGGAAATAGTTTTTTTTCACCTAATACCCGTTGTATTGCTTCATCCCCCAATCAAAAATCAAGAGGGGTTCATTGTCCTCTATATATGTTTTCTTAGCACATTAGTCCAATTGAAGGACATCATCAATGATAATTTTTAGCATATGCTTAGTGGCATCATTATCTATTTCTACATGTGCATCATCATGTTGTATTCTCTTGTGTGGCCTATGTTATACATGCACTAATTTAAAGTGTCATCCTTCTTTATACTTGTTAATTGATGACATATTTGATGTAATCCTTATGTACTTAGTATATTAGGAATATCTTTTGAGACTTGGTGCATGACTCTAGAGGAAAGTTAGAAGGTACCAATTTTCCATCAATTGCCAGTGCATGGCTCTAGTGGAGACTTTAAATGTATCAACCTATCATTATCAAGTATTTAATTGATGCTTAAATAGGCGACTTCATGTTTGATCTCTATCATATTGCAGTGGATGATTCATCAATAATTATTCATTGATAATGGTACCTAGTTTTATCACACTTTAACATTCTTGGTGCAACAATCACTTTATTTTATCCCTATGGAGGAGAATTGGTCATCATCTTGGACCATCTTTGCAAGAGATTTTACATTGACAGGGGCTTCATGATCTCTCTTATTGTGTCTCATTCATCATTGATACCATTGTGTATTTGTATCTCTTTTGGAGGGGAATTCTCTCCCATGTGGTTTTCTCTCTTTCTCCATTTGTGAGATATTACATTTGTATTTGGCTATGTCTATTGATATAGTGGGTACTCTCGAGGAGACTTAGAAGGTACCTAACATTTCCTAGTAGTAGAGACCCATATTGCATCCTTTCATAATAAGTGTACTCCCTAAGTTATAATTAAGGGGGCTATTAGTGTAGTTAAGGTGTTGTACCTAGTGATAACCTCACCTAGGTCCTCAATACACATATCACTTAATTTTACTTAGTTATCACACTACACTTTATTACCATCTCCACTTTTGGTGGTTATAACAAGTTATCACTTATCCACCTCAAGTGGATCTTCCACCTTTAGTGATCTTATCAATCTATGAATTTTCTACCTTATGTGGGTGATAGGTTATGTATTGCATATGATTAAGAAATTTCTCAACATCTTGGCTAATCCTCCATATTCACCTTGCCTTTATAAGAAAGGATCAATATGCAAATTTTTATGTCTATTAGAAATATCATCATTATTGCATTGTGATGTAATATTCTTTCCCTTCTCTTGTGGAATCTATCTTGGTCTTTCTTTGATCCTAGGGGTTTTGTAGAGTCATCTATACCTCTAACACTAACCTATGGCATGTCACAATATAAATTTTTTAATGTGTGAGGTGTACTACAAGGACAATGAGTAATTGACATGCTTGATAGAAAGGCTACCCACATTTTCATGGATGTTTCCTTGGACACCAACAAATGGTTGAAAATAGTAGAACATGAAGGATTTTATGTTAAGGTATCAAGTGGTCATCAGTTGTCATGTATGCACATGGTCCCCTATTTGAGTATCAACCTAGGTAAGTATATAGTTACTAGTGAATTTTACATGGTGAAATTAGATGACATAGATGTTATTTTGGGTATCAAATGGATGGAGTCTCTTGATAAATATTGCCAAAATTTTTCAAGAGGTTTGATTTCACATTTAAGGTGGTTGCAAAGAAAGTGGTTTTGAGAGGCATACTTAATGGGGGACCCAGATTCATTTTAGCTAAGCATATGGAGGCAATTTTTAGGCATGATGATATAGCATGAGTAGGATAATCTTTAGTTTCTTATAAACCCATGGACAATAGACCTAAGCATTAGCATGATGATGAGATTCATATAGTGTTTTATAGATGTAGTTTAGTTTCCAATGACTTCCCCATGGAGTATTGCGTAATATAATATTTGAGCACACTAAGAGTTAAAGGAGGCTGCAAATCCAATCATTAATACTCCTCACAAATATCCCAAAAAAATTAAATAAATATTAAAATAAGAAGGCAATCAAGAAGTTTCTTTAAATTGGACACATCAGACCTAGTTTGATCCTTTTTTCCTCTTCAATAGTGTCGATGAAGAATAAGAATGAGACTTTCAAGATGTGTATCAAATAATGAACTCTAAACAAGAATGCTATAGCATTATAAATTGTATATGCATATAATTTTATACTCAAATGGACTTTATTTTATCTTTCTTGGCCTCCTAAGCCTAATCACGCTAGATTCTACTCATGTTGGTTCAAATTTTGGCTTCTCATATTCCTTATAGATCTTAGGTCCTTGATCTTTCCATTATAAGGATGATAAGGACACCCGGGGAGTAGGAAAAGATTGCTTGGGGAAACCTTATCCCTAGACAAGGTCACCTAGAGTGACATTGTCTAAATAATTAGGGGTCAAATTCAAATAGCTCAATGAATAGCTTGTACGATTTGGAAAACTTCTCTCATGTCATTTTGCATTAAAATTATGACCCTAAAATTATTAGGAGAGCTAAAAAAGAAATCTTTCCATCTCATTTGAACACACATAATCTACAACAAGAATTCAAGTTCTTAAGCACTCAATTGAAGAGAAAGCGTTCAAACATCTTCCAAGGCATTAAAGACAATGTTTAAATTTCATATCTATAGTATTCATGATGGAATCCATGATCAACTCTTCATAAAGTCAACCCTACAAATTAGCATCGACATCTTCATGAGGATTTCAACACAATGAAGACTTGTGAAGTTATAAGAATTCAATTTTATAGTCTACCCTCTTCTATTTAATAGTATGCTTTCATTTCCATTTCAAATTATCTCAATTTCAAGGCTAATTCCTAAACTAGGGTTTGACCTAGGCAAAACTCTACCAACCCAAAAAATTCATTCTTGTGTACAAGTGGCACGTATATATCAAAGATACTGATCCAAATTCCAATCGGCCATTTGATGATATATAGGTCCTCTTTTCAATGATTTAAAAAACTTAGAACATGAATTCCCTACTTCTCATCATCCCTCAAATTTTGACCTAGATTTAGTAGTAGGTTTCTTTCTATCTTTTACCCTATCTTTCACATTTTTCCTTCATAATTGCATTATAATTTTAAAATCCTCACAAAGGACCATTCAATCCACTTTTTTCCCAATATCTTAAGCCAATCAGATCACTCCCTCTCAAAGTAATAAAAGGGAAATAGGCCTAAAATTCTTATTTTGCATGCATGGACTAGCAAACCCAATTTCCCCACAATACATTTTGGTAAATGTTATACATCTTACAACCATCTTACTTTTGATTTGCATGCCTAGAGATCTGATTTCTATGCATCTATTTAACATTTTATGCATTTAGAGATCTTAGTAAATTAAAATTTACTTAATTATATTTCCTTTATGCAATGGTTAATTGGTAAATCTATTGAGAATTTGTATCAAGTTTAGACATCTCTTTCATATATAGCTTTGTGAATGATTTTTATTACCTTGAATCCTCCATCTAAAATCCATGTGAGAAGAAGCTATAGATTATGGTTTCCCAAAGTTTAAATACTAAAGGTATAGAGCTTGAGTCAAGTAAACCTCTATTCCTATACACATGACTATTTGAATACAAACACCACTGAGAGGGGGCGTGAATCAGTGGTTACTTAAAATCTTGTCCTTTTCAATTTTTACAATTATAACATATACTTATGAAATATGAACAAGATATGTAAAAAGAACATAGTAAACAATATTTATAGTGGAAAACCCCTTAGGGTAAAAACCAATTTGAATCTGAAACTTTATTAGCCTCTTGGGCAAATATTTTAGAGCCACAGCTCTGGGAAGCACTAACACTCTATTTTAGAAACACCAATTTCAAGGAACACCAATCCCTTACACCTGAAGCACCAAATTCAAGAATACAAGAAGAACCAACTTCCAAAATGAATAAATAAAATACAAAATCAGAGGATCATCTCTGTTACAATACAAATCATGAAACAAGATTTCAACTCCAAGTTGAAAACATTAAGCAAGATTCACTTCTTTTCTTATCTCTCATACTGATTCTTTTACATCACCAAATTATACCAAATGATACAAGCCTTCTCAAAATGAATTTATCAGATCATGAAATGTGTAATCAAAATTAAATCAATACATCTGAATGTAATAGGGTGAGTTTAATCAATGGTCTTCAAAATGCTATACTTCTTGAAAGATAAATAACATTTTTCCTTCAAAACATTAAAGATCCAAATGCATATTCATGTTTCATAAAAACATCTAATTAAATACTGATGTAAACCATTAATATATCAGTGTATAAACCCTTCTCAACCTCTAATATACTTCTGTAATGAAAATTTAATCATAAATGGAAAAATAGAAACATAAAGCATTACCCTCCTTTTTGCTGCTATAAAAACTTCCTGTAATCTGCCTGATATACTTCACATTATGAACCACTCCTGAAACTTTTGATCAAATAACATATTGGACATTTTATAGGAATGTATCCTCTACTTATAAATCAAAGAAGTTGAAATTTTTAAGACTGTTACATAACCCAAATTCTAATTAGACCAAAACTGGCCAAAAACGGTTATAACTGCCTACAACAGACTTGGTCAAAATTTCTTGTCTCTCTCCACCAACATGATATTTGAAAACTAACTCAGACCCATTTCATTTTTTTCTGTTAACTTTTTGAAAAGGTATAATAGTTGGGGTCTTGTTTAACACTTAATATGTTGAAATTCATTTAGACCGAAACTAGGTAGTTATAAAATTATAACTGATTTAACACTCATAATCAACATTTAGTGTTATATACTCAACACTTTATCAGCCACCTCAATAATGATATAATAAATGTATTGGAACAATAATAAAATGATTTTAACCTTCTTTCATCACTTTAATCAACTTTCATGAGATCATTAAGTTTCCATCTTGTATACCACCATAACTAACTGATCTTGCATACCATCATAACTAGCTGAGAGATCTGACATGTTTTATTGACATCAATGACAAAACCAAAGACCAAATTACCAAAGGTTCAACATACTCCCCCTTTGGCATTGATGTCAATACTTGTAAAAACATATTAACCTTTTCATGTACCTATATCACCTGTATATCATCACCTATAGAACAAATCATGTACCTGTATAGATTCCATCAACTTTGCATGTACCTGTATAGATTCCATCAATCACAATATGTTTTCCTCATACTTTTTCTCCCCCTTTGACATCAATGACAAAGGAGATATACCAAGGTTTCAATTGTAAAAACTATCATAATTCTCCCCTTGAAACCAATCACGCACTGTTTAACTTATGCAAGAGAAGAGAGGGATAGAATCCCCAATCTTGTTCTTGATCTTTGAAACCCATCTTTTGCTAGAGAATTTTTGAATATGTTAGCTAACTAATCTTCCTTTTTGCCTCTTGTATTTTGTTCTTGAGAATGATATTTCTTGAATCTTGAACCTGTAGAATTTGTACCTATTGGTTCTAGTGTTCCTTTTTGATCTTTTATCTCTTCTTCACTTTCTTCAATTTTATTAACTGATTTGTTCAAGTCATTATCATTTTCTTGAAGAATAATATTATCTTTATGCTACACAACTGCATTCACCTATCCCATTAGACAAACATCTTCATGATTTTTAGTATTTGTGATATCTTTTAAGTTGTATACATTCCCTTTAGATATTTTACCTGATGCAACCAACTATCCTGATTTAAATTTGATTTGACAACCATGATCATCAAACACAATTTCATATCCATTATCACAAATTTGACTAACACTTAGAAGATTGTACTTTAAACCTTCAACATAATACACATCATGAATATACATTTTGTCACTAATCATCAAAGAACCCAAACCTTTAATTTTCCTTGAAGAATCATCACCAAAACTCACTGCCACCTTTGTAGTTAACCAATTTATCAAACTTTGTTTTATCACCTGTCACATGTCTAGAACAACCACTATCAATTATCCACAAGTCCTTTTCTTCAGAATGTTAAGCCATTTGAACAAACATAGACTTATTAATCTTAGGCCTCCATATCTTTGTTACTTTAGTATCAAATCCTTTATCAACTTGCAGACTAGTATAAGATTGATTATTCTGAAATGTCTTAGTTTTGCAGTTCCTCATAACATGACCAAAAAGATTGCATTTGTAACATCTTAGACCATTAATTTTAGGAAAGGAATAACCAAAATGAAACTTTGAAAACCTTCTTGACATATATTTGCAATTACTTATTCTATGTCCATATTGATGACACATGAAGCAATACCCATCAAAGAAAGAAGTGAACCTGTTTGAAGATCTTTTACCCATGAATGAAGAGCTTGATGTAACCTTCCTTTTACCATTAGAAATCTGATTAAAATCTGCATTTTTTTTGGAATTTGAAGTGGTAACATGTTGATCTATGTCTTTACTTTTAGATTTGAATATCTCAAATAAAGATTTATCTTTCTTGTCACTTGACCATTGTCCAAGTTCAAAACCAATTCTAGTTAGATCATCAGTTCTTCTTTGTTTTCTTAATATGTCATCCAAAGTATTATTCTCATATTTTTCTAACTTCCTTTTATATGATACTACTTCATTCATTAACCTTGTGCATTCATCATCTTTTGAACTTAACTCTTCCTTAGTGATAAAGACAATTCTCTTTTGTTCCTCCACTTGTAATTTTAAATCTATAACTTGTTGATTTAATTCCTTAACTTCTTTTTCAAAGTTATCTTTTTCTTTTATGAATTTATTTTCTTGAACACTTAAATTCTTTTTTAATTCCTTTATCTTTTTAAGTGCATAAAGAAATTCACATTCTAAATCAGCTTCAACAAGCTCAACATCATCATCACTATTTGATTCTTGACAAGTAGTTTCTATAGCCATGAATGAAAATTCATTTTCATCACATTCAAAACTACTAGATTCACTATCTGATACATCAGAAATCAAACTCTTCTTCTTCTTAAAGAACTTCTTGTTGTTATAGAATTTCTTTTTACTTGATTTTTCTTTCTCATCGTCTACTTCATCATGACTATTATAAGGATATTTAGATGCAAAGTGTCCTATTTTACCACAATTAAAGCATTTGAAAGGAGTTTTACCTTTGTATTTACCTCCTCCTTTCTTTAATTTCCTTGAGAAATGTGCTTCAAGAACATCAAGGTCTTCCGATTCTGATGAGACTTGCTTTGCCTTCTTTTCTGCTTTGAATGTTGCTTCTTTGCTTGTGGATTCCTGCTTGCCAAACTTTCTCATTTCATAAGCTACAAGTGCTCCATGAATATCTTCCATTGTATATTTGTTAATGTCCCTAGTTTCTTCTATGGAACATATTTTAGAATCAAACTTATCAGGAAGAGATCTTAAAACTTTCTTTACAATATCAATATCATCAATTGTTTCACCAAGTCCTCTTATGTCATTAACTGTTTCATCTATCTTAAGAAGATAGTCTTCTACCTTTTCATCATCACTCATCTTTAGGTCCTCAAATTTTTCTTTCAAATGTTGTATCTTGGCTTCTTTAACTCTATCATTACCATGATAAGTATTTTTCAATTTGTCCCATACTTCTTTAGAAGATCTGCAATGCATTACCTTAATAAAAACATCTTTAGACAAACTGTTAAATATAGCAAATTTAGCTTTCATATCAGTTTCATACTTCTTATTTTCATCAATATCTGTAGGTAAAGCATTAGGAACTTTATAACCATTAACAACTGAAGCCCAAACATCAACATTAATAGATAACAAGTATGTTTGCATCATTACTTCTCAAAAAGTGTAATCTGATCCATCAAAAATAGGAACCTTTGAAGAACTATCATGAGCCATTGTAGATAAGTATTCCACTCAACCAAAATCTACCCAAAGTTGTTAAAATTGATATAGGGAACCTTGTTCTGATACCACTTGTTGGAATACAAACACCACTGAGAAGGGGGGTGAATCAGTGGTTACTTAAAAACTTGTCCTTTTCAATTTTTACAATTATAACATATACTTATGAAATATGAACAAGATATGTAAAAATAACATAGTACACAATATTTATAGTGGAAAACCCCTTAGGGTAAAAACCACTTTGAATTTGAAACTTTATTAGCCTCTTGGGCAAATCTTTTAGAGCTACAACTCTAGGAAGCACCAACACCCTGTTTTAGAAACACCAATTTCAAGGAACACCAATCCCTTACACCTGAAGCACCAACTTCAAGAATACAAGAAGAACCAACTTCCAAAATGAATAAATAAAATAAAAAATCAAAGGATCATCTCTGTTACAATACAAATCATGAAACAAGATTTCAACTCCAAGTTGAAAACATTAAGCAGGATTCACTTCTTTTTTTATCTCTCATACTGATTCTTTTACATCACCAAATTATACCAAATGATACAAGCCTTCTCAAAATGAATTTATCAGATCATGAAATGTGTAATCAAAATTAAATCAATACATCTGAATGTAATAGGGTGAGTTTAATCAATGGTCTTCAAAATGCTATACTTCTTGAAAGATAAATAACATTTTTCCTTCAAAACATTAAAGATCCAAATGCATATTCATGTTTCATAAAAACATCTGATTAAATACTGATGTAAACCATTAATATATTACTATATAAACCCTTCTCAACCTCTAATATACTTCTGTAATGAAAATTTAATCATAAATAGCAAAATAGAAACATAAAGCATTACCCACCTTTTTGCTGCTATAAAAACTTCCTGTAATCTGCCTGATATACTTCACATTATGCACCACTCCTGAAAATTTTGATCAAATAACATATTGGAAATTTTAGAGGAATGTATCCTCTACTTATAAATCAAAGAATTTGAAATTTTTAAGACTGTTACATAACCCAAATTCTAATTAGACCAAAACCGGCCAAAAATGGTTATAACTGCCTGCAACAGACTTGGTTGAAATTTATTTTCTCTCTCCACCAACATGATATTTGAAAACTAACTCAGACCCATTTCATTTTTTCCTGTTACCTTTCTAAAAAGGTATAATAGTTTGGTTCTTGTTTAACACTTAATATGTTGAAATTCATTTAGACCGAAACTAGGTAGTTATAGAATTATAACTGATTTAACACTCATAATCAACATTTAGTGTTATATACTCAATACTTTATCAGCCACCTCAATAATGATATAATAAATGTATTGGAACAATAATAAAATGATTTTAACCTCCTTTGATCACTTTAATCAACTTTCATGAGATCATTAAGTTTCCATCTTGTATACCACCATAACTAACTGATCTTGTATACCATCATAACTAACTGAGAGATATGACATGTCTTATTGACATCAATGACAAAAACAAATACCAAATTACCAAAGGTTCAACAATGACATACCTAACATTTTTTAGTAACATTATTCCTACACTTATCATGATGAGGATGGCTCTTTAAAACAAGTATCTCCTAGCCAATTGGGAAATCCTACTAGTTACTTGGAAAATCTTGGACAATGATGGATCGAGAATACTCAAATAGTATGGCAATCCCCTCAATTGAAGGGTTGAGGAGAATGATTCAAAATGATTAACATGTTGCGGATGTGTTGCATGACATTTCTCATTTTTATAACACTAATATCATGCCTATTAAAATTAGTGTCAAACATCATAACTTCTCTAATCCTATTGTAAGATTTGTCTATGAAGGTAACCACCCAAGATCTAGAGGCAATGGAAAGCACAATAATAAGAGAGAAATAATGTGAAAATAATAAATTATATTCCTACTAAGAATGCAATACAAATCAATATGATAGATTGAATGGGATTGTAGTACATAGGAGAGCCCTTGGTTATAGAGCCAAGGTGAGTACAAAGGAATGAATGAGACAATGAAAAGTTTTGTTGTCTCATTAAATAATAATCAAGAGACAACTTATCACCTACCCAAGGTGGAATCACATGTCTATTAGAGGTGGATCAAATCCTCCAAAATGTAATAAGGTATGTGCGACAAAAGTGAAGGGTGATAAAGTGATTAGACCACAAAGTGTGGATCATCCACCCAGTGAGGAAATGTCCATCCACATTAAGTGGATATGATAAAATAATAGCATGATAAGTCCATATAAAGTGGAAATGATCCAAATGCTCCTATACAACTCCCTAAGTAATATTGAGTAAAATTTAATTAGTATCTAGGCGTGAACTAACCAAGGTGAAATTTCTTAACTACACAAACATCCCCCTTACATATAACTTAAAGAGAATGTACAAAAGCTAATAATACAAGATGAATCTGGTATAATATCTCCTTTCTAAAATAAGATCTAATAATAAATAAATAAATAATAATAAAATCAAAATATAAAAATATATAAACAAATAAATAATAATATCACACAATTATAAGACAATCGAATATGTCAATTTTGTGAAGTCTCTGAAAGAATTGTTTTAAGAAAATATCAAAATATAATCATCAAAGAACCATCACAAGTCATCATCAAAAGATCATACACGTTGTTGTCAATAACATAATAGATATCCTTCTACCATTAAACATGAAGAGATACAGAACTAAGTTCATACAATGGATGGTCCTACATGGAGTCTATGTATTCCCATACAATGGAATTAAGCATCCTCATCATAAGTGAGCGAGTCTTCCTCACCCCACTAAGCAAGATAGAATAACCAACACTTAATTGGTCACTCTTATGGGATATGATACCATGGGTAGAGGATAATAGATTATTATTCTCCTCCACAAAGAAACATAGCAACAGAGGTGATCAATACATTTAAAGCTATGAAAGGAAGCTAAATAGGGAATAACATATGTTGAGTCACTAAGTCTTTTGAATCAACATAAAGTATGAATTATTAGCATGTTAGCAAGAATATCAATAAAAAATACCAAAATAGTGGATATATATATAATCAAGCATATTTGATGGATGTTGACTGAGTAAGAAGGGATCTATTGTATTTAGGATAATTGCTTTTATCTTAACGAGTAGACTTAAGACATCAATAATAGAAACAAGTGCCATGTAGTGGCTAGTACTTGCCTCATAATATTTTAATGTTGAAATAAAATTATTTATCATGAATTTAAAGATAGATTAAATAATAACAATTTTAATTTTATAAATTTAATTTTAAATTATTATTTTATAAGTATATTATAATATAATATAAAAATTGTAGTCAAAATATATCTTTTGAAAAATTTAATCAAAATCTATCTTATAGTTATAATAAAAGTTAACTCTATATTCAATAATATATAAATACTATAATTTTATAATTAATTAATTTAATATGATTCTATTAATAATATATTTTGAAATTTATATTCTTACTAGTAGTTTATGTAAAAATATAAGTATGTCAATATCTTTTATTATAATATAATAATATAATATAACAAAATATTTTAGAATAATATAATAAAATGTATAATAATGAGTAATTTTGTGAAACTTACATAAATTCAACTTTTATTACCAAATCTTAATTATATATGGATTTAGATCTTCATATATTATTTATATTATATCTAACTTATTACTAAATTATATTAATATTCATAGTACACTTTAATATATTAATTATATTATATTATTGTATAAGTATATTAATATTATATAATCATATATAGTATTTAAAATATATATATTATATTATAATTTATTAAATTTTGATATATTATAATATACTAAATATAATATTATACAATATAATATCATATTCATTAATATTATATTATATTGAATAATATAATATAACATATAATGAGATTTAGATTTGTATTACATTAGTTTACTTTTTCTTCGCTGAACTTTGTATATCTGCATTATACTCTGAGTCCGTGGTGAGGCTGGGCCTCTTATTTTGTACTCTCGATTGATACTGTTGTATCCCTCTTTTTTTATCTCCTTCTATTTAATACAAAAAAATAATTTATTATAATAATATTTATATGTTGTATAATTTAAATTGGTAATTAAATATAATTGAAGTACAAAATTATTAATATAATAAATAATATAAAATAATATACTTAATACAAAAATTTAATTAATCTACTAAATAATAAAAATATCATATAATTGAACATATAAATATAATATCCATTGTATATTCATTTGTGTAATTAATAAATGTCATCAAATCCTTAGAACCAAGTAGTGACTTTCTAATTAGGACTAATTTTTTTAATATTGGAAAAAAAATTGTTAAAAGGAAAAAAACCTTAAAACTACTAATATTTTGACATATAAAAATGGCAACCAAAAAGATCGCCTAAAAATTGTCTCTATAACACAAAATGTTTTAAACAAATAATATTTTTGAAAAATGATTAAAGAATTTAAAAACTTTAAATAGTTTTAAAAACTATTTAATTTTTTTATTAAAAACTAATTTATATTATATATTATTTAAAAATATATATATTTAAAATGCATCACATTGGATCATGTTTGTGAATTTTAGATAAATTATTATATCAAATAATCATTTAAAAAATACAAATCTTAACCAATTCCATTCAGTAGCTTATTCCACATTGCATGCATCCAAATATATGGTATCCTGAAACTGAGGGTTACTTATTGGCATGTAAATATTAAAAAAATGGAGATATATAGGTAAACATTAACATTTAATAACAATGTTAGGGCTAAAACAGTACAAAAATTTATGGAGATACACAAAAACATTAATAATGTTATAGATAAAAAGTCTACAAAAAGTACAGAAATTTTGTGAAACTTGAATAATGGTGTGATGGCAGGCGAGAAATCCGTTGCCGCCGTTGAAACACAAAATGACATCTTAACGTGACGTTTCTGGTAATAGAGATTGAAACTACCAACCTACTCCCTGTTATTAATTTTGTCAAAGATAAACTACAAAGCGTCCAAGCTAGAACCAATTCGAACAAGAATCATAAAAAATAACTACAAATGAAGCAAATAATATACGATATTTTGAAGTCGTAGAGTATTTTTAAAAAGATTTAAATTATCCATCCACAATCTCTTCCAAGCTTTCATGAAAAGATTTGGTGTATCCCGTAAAAAGGGTGCCTATAAGACATATTCCTTTCAACCGATAATATTGGAGATAAATAAGTTTTCAAAAATAGAAAAATAAAGGATTATAAATTTTAACTTTGGTAGAAGTATGTTTATTTAGAAAAAAATAATAATAAATTGTTATGATTGGTAGAAATTAATTAACTAATAAGACACAAGTGAATACAATAGTATTGCCTTAGGCAAGTACTAATAATAAATTATTTCTAATGCTAGTAAATACTAATTCAAACAAATAAGTGTTAATTATTGATTAGCAAACAGGCACAATAAAGGTTAGTTATGTTAGCAATTATGATATGAATAAAGAAAGGAAGAAGGAAATGATTAGTATATTATGACCATCAATTATGAGGAGGCACAGTGTTAGTTAACATCGATGAGTATCACCAAAGTAATTTATTAATATATATTTATTAATTTCCATGTAATAGTTTGATTAATATTAAGACATGGGACCACTAATGATATAGAATGTAAATCAAGCCAAGATTGATATCTATAAGAAGAACATGAAGTATGAAAGACAAAAATATGAGAATAATAAGTATGATGGAAATATTATTGTGGCAACAACAATGAAGGTATTGTTAGAAATAGGAAATACTGAGAGGGGGGGGTGAATCAGTATTTCACAAAATTTTACTTTTGCCCACTTATGGATATAATAGATTACTTTAGTGCATACAAAGATTATCAAGCTGATTAACAAGCATAGTAGTAAATAGAAAGAACTCATAACACATGATATGTTCTCGAGGAAACCCTAGCCAAGGGAAAACCCCGATGGGGATGGTACCCACAAAGATCACTAATCAAAAGTATCTTGTTAGGGATATTGGACCCTATTAAGAGTCAATTTACAATATATAGTAGATCTATCCTGGTTAAAGGACTTTAGGCCTTGTTAGAAGCCTTAACCCTGTTAGGAGTTAGATTACAAAACCTGATCACCAGCTGAGCTCACTGCCCAAACAGGTAATACAAAATGTTTCTAACTATAGTATGGTATTGCTTACAACTTCACATCAATAACCTTTGCTGCTATCACAATATACAACTTTCGCAAGTTATCCTTTTCTTTCTTTTCACAAAAACACATCATTATCATTACATTTCAAGTATGCCTAATATATGAGTTATTAGAGCTAATAACTTTATATGGTCAGATTCCAAAATATTTATCCAAGAGTAAACATCTAGGATGTCATCCCTTCATAATTTTAAGTCATTATTTTGACAAGCAAAAATAATCCCTTAACTCTTTCGCTAATACTGTCTCCAAAGTTGTTCTGTTTGCAAAACTATCTTCGGTAAACTTTGAATAACTTCGTCTGTACTGCTCCAAACTTTATGTGCACTGAGATGGGGTATCCTCATACTCTGTAGAAGCTTCAATTAACTATGCAAACAAAAATATTCCTCCAATGGACGTCGCCAACTAAATCTTCATCGGGTGCTCTGTCAGGATCACTGTATCCATACTTAGACAATTTCTTCCTTCAACTTGCCATACTTGCATTCCAGATTTTGCACTCTTAGTAGAGATCATATGTTTCCATAATGACAACATCTATGCATCCACATTAGCCAAATTGCCAACAATCTCCCCCTTTGTCATTGGTGGCAACATATGGGAAAATTGGCTAAGTGTGCAAACAAAACTTCAAAACACTTACACAAAATTGTGGCCAAATGTTATACAACACATATACAATATTGTACTCCATAGAATAGCTCCCTCTATGAGTATCCTTCCTCAACATATTATCAATTTTCTACTATCTCTCCCCCTTTGACAACAATGACAAAGATAGGGTGTACAAAAATTTCAATAAAAACTTGATACCTTGTTATCAGCTATTGCAAAGTCGGTAGGCTTGCAACACAGTTGCCAAACTCTGACTTCCATGATTCAAAATCTTTCTCCCATATCTTCCTAATGGATTCAGCAACATTGAGTAGAGTACTCAATCCGTATGTTGTTGTTTGACAAGCTTGCAGGGAATTAAAGCTAAACTTCTGAAAAGATGTCTTTGTTGAAAGACACTGCTCAATTTGGTCTTCAACAACTGAGGTCTTGATTGAGATATGCTCTCTCAAGATGTTAATCCTGATCATCTTTCTATTCTTCTCCTCTGCTAACATTCTGATTTCATCATTTAACTTCCTTATGTTCTTCTCCACAGAACTTATCTTTACATTTGGGCTTGTCAAGGTGTTTGTTTTAGCTGTAATTGCATCTATCTTCTCTTTGATCTTCTTATCTTCTTTAGCTATTAGGATTTCTGATTTTGTGCATTGTATATACAAACTCTTTCCAATCTCAAAATGTTTCCTCAAATTCTTTATGCATACATCCAAATTACCAATATCATTTCGAATATTTACACTTAAATTTTGTTGCATTTCTAATTCAAAGGCTTCCTGAACTTTTATTCTAGCAATATCCTTTAAGTTAGAAAATTCAGAGTCAAAAGAGTTTATTACCATTTTAGCTTTCTCAAGTGGATCTGATTCAAATACCTTAGTGCTGATCACACTCTCAAGTTTCTCTGTCAAAACTCTAACTTTGCCTTCAAGGTCCTTCACCTTCTTATTATTTCCAATAATTTTATTAAGAGATGTGATGAACTCAAGCTGATCATCATCTTCAACCTCTTTTCCAAGGTCTTCAAAAATTGAACCAATTTGTCTCTTCTTACTGTCAGGTGCACTAGGGGTAGTGACCTCTGTCAAAATTTGTTTACCTTTAACTATCTACTCTGCTGGAACTGATTCTGATACAGTTAGTGCTTCCACTACCTCTGTATCCTTTTCTGATTCTGTAACCTTCTCTTGCTCTTCTAAAGCCAAATTGTCAACAATGTTTCCTAGATCATGAAATACTACATCATCTGACTCTAGTGTCACTTTGGTTCCTTCAATGTCCATTGATTCTTTGCCAATATTGATATGTGAAGAAGATGGGACTTCTTCAATACCAACTTACTCTGCATGTGGTTCCTCTGATTGCTTCTACTGAGGATCTGATTCAACATGCTTTCCCGCAACTATATCTGCAAGAACTTGCATTACTGCTTGCTCAGTCTCATTCTGTACTTCCTCCTTTTTGCCTCCCATTATAAGAATTGTTCTTCTCTTAGTTCTCAATAAAGTTCCAAGAGGCTTCAAGATCCTCTTCAAATGATCTTCATCCTCAACTTTACAGAACTATCTGATTACATGTTCTCTCATCTTTATGTCCTCTTCTTGTGCTCTTTGTTTACTATTCACAAGTCTATTATACAAATCTTCTAGGATCTTACCATGAATAGTGCTAAGTTTCTTATCTGTCAAAATCATGTGTAATCATTGCATTTTCAAAATTTAATCTATCAAATGATCCATATAGATCATAGAATTTATTTATCTTAGTGAAGTCTCCATGCTACAATATATCTTCATTAACTCTTTCAATTCTTGGTTTCCAAGTTTTCTTCTTGATTGAAACTTCATCATCATCTTTAATTATTGCTACTTTTCTAGGTACAGGTGGTACAATCACTTTCTATCTCTTGTCGGGTCCTGTTGCACTCACTTTTACTCTTTTGCTAGGAATAGGAGAAAAGGATTTTTCTCCTTCATCTTTTTCAAGTACTTCAACTTTTACCTTTACTGCAATAGGATCAACAGGGTCTGCACTAGATGCCACATGTGGAACTACAAGATTTTCACTTTGCTTCAAGGCTTCTACAGTCTTCTTAGCTATGTCAAACTCATGACTTGACATACCTGATTCTTTCAGTATTTTCTTCATAGTAGATTCAACTCTCCTACTAGATTGCTTCTTTTCTTTCAAACTTATTGCAGAGTTGAAATTCTCTTCATAGGTTCCAAACCTATTTGCATGACCATCCAACTCACACTTTAACAGTCTATTCACATATCCTACTATTTCTACTTCAGATATTTCATAGCCAAGAGGGTCTATGAATTCCATTCTAGGCTCATCTACTTCAATGTAGGTGTAATCAGTGTCTACCATAAAACAAATGTCATCTTTATGCTTTTCAACTAAGGATTGAGGAATCCTTGATCTGTTCTTAACAATATTCTGAAAAGTCTTCAATACAAGCTTCACACTGTCATTGACTTTATCAATTAGGTGCTTCATGTAGACTGAGTTTATTCTTTCCATTATGTTCACATTGTCACTCCAGTCAACTGTGTAAGGAAATCTTCACAAAATATGGAAAAACATATAGGTTATCAGAGATGAAAACCTAAACTGTGTGTACTTAGCCTTCTTAATCTTTTCTAAATTCTCAAATAACTAAATTTTCAGAATTTCACATAGGTCTACTTGTTTCTTCTCAATACACATAAGATAAGCTACATGAACCATTCCTGTAGCCATGTCATCTTCCCTTGAACTACCATAGAATTTAGTTGTTAGGATCTTGCAAAGGTACATAACATCATCTTGCTTAATCTTACTTATCGCAATTCCTCTACCATTATAACTAGATCCAGTGTTGTCTAAGACAATCTTTCTGATGTTCTTTTCATTCAATGGAATCTCTCCAACTTTTGATAATCTAGTAACATCATGAATTAGGTCGGCAGTTATATCAATAACTCTATCCTCCATCCATAATTTCCCATTGTGGATTCTACTTAAAATGATCTTGGTACATTCCTCATCATTAAATTCATACTTCATGGAATAATTGATAATTTCATTGTTCTCTAGGTGCCCATAAGCTGGTTTAACTGACATGTCTTGATTATACAATTTCCTGTAATCATCACTAAAATTTGCATCTTCCAAAGTTTCAAACTTGCAACCTAAATATCCTTTAACATTCTCAATGTGTAATACTCCATCTGGTACGGATGATAGTGCTAGTCTGTCATCAATTTTAGCTGGTTCTACTGGTTCTTTCTTAATCTTAGGTCTATTCTTATCCTTAACATTATGAACCATAGAAATATCCATCTTATCAACTGATTAAAGATCAAAAAATACCTCAACTTTGCAAATCTAGGGTTTCGGTATGATCGGCACTGCAAACTGCTTCCAAACTTCTTCAAATCATCCTCAACTCACTTTTTCTTCTTTCAAATCTCTTTTCAATCACTTTTTAATCATGATAACTTCAATTTCAACCTTATAACACTTCACATTAACTCGATCTGACATCGCATTCATTCATTTTGCCGCTAAAACCTCAAAAAGTTGATTCTGCAAACCTGCAACCGTAAAACCTTTTTTCGACCTCGCAAAACACAATATTTTCTTTTGCACACTTAACCATAGCATTAGTACAACATAAAAAACCTATATCTAACTGTGCAATACTTAACTCATTCAGATTCCTAATCTACACTAATCCTAAGTCCTAAACTACAGAAACTTACATAATTTAAGTACTTAAAGAAGGGTCAGGTAAAGATTCATCCTTACCATTAGTTACATTACCTTCCTGAGTACTTTCCATGTTGAATATACCTCCTTGATCTGTGCCTTTATCAAATTTTACTTCATCTTTACAGCAACCTTTCTCTTTGTTTCCTGCATTTTCATTCCTTCTTGCATTGTTCCTAGGGTTAGGGTTATGATGATAACCTCCATTGTTCATTCTGCAAACTCTTGCTGAGTGTCCAAATTTGTCGCATATCTAAGAAATGATTCCATTGTTTCCAAATCTCTGTCCTTGCTAGTTAATCTGTGACCTACAATTTCTAGCAATATGTCCTACTTTGTTGCATCTAAAACATACTACCACTTTTCTTTTAATCATTTCTTCAATAGATCTCTTATCTGCATTGTTAGTATTCCCAATCATTCTATTATCATAATTATTCAAAATTACTTTAGGTCTTCTACATTCGTTAGCTCTATGTCCAAAACCATGACAATTATAACAATGTCCATTAAGAGGTTTAAATTGCTTACCTGTGCAATCTCTCTTCATGTGCCCAATAGTATTACAAGCAAAACATCTACCTTTGAATTCTCTTTGCATACCTTTAGATGATTCTTCTTTCTTTGATTCTTCTTTCTCTCTAGGTGGATCTTCTAATGTGTTCTCATCTAGCTTCATTTCCTCCAAACTTTCAGATGTCTTCAGATCTGGCTTCTTACTTTCATGATTTTTTCTAAACATACTAAATCCAAATCCAGTCTTATCAAAGAATGGTTCTCCAAAAGAAATTTGTTTTTCAGTCCTATCACTATTTGAATATAGCCTTTCAAGTTGTTGTTTAGATTGAGTTAATTCACCTTTCACAATTTTATTATACTTCTCAAGTTCCACATATTGCACTTTTACTTTTTCAAATTTGAATGTTACCTTTTCAAGTCTTGATCTCAGATCTTCATTCTCAATTTTCAATTTTTCATTATCAGATCTCAAATTTCCATCTTTCATACTAAGCTTTAGATTTACTATCTTTAGCTCATGCTTAAGGATCTCATTTTCTTTTTCTAATTCATCACAATCTTCAACAAGAATATCAGATTTCTTTTCAGATTTTAGATCTTCAATCTTACCTTTTAATTTGTCAATAGCATTCTTCGCATCTTCATACTTTCTTCTTAAGGAGTTTCTTTCATCAGTAAGCATATCAATCTGTTCAAGAGCTTCTTCAAGATTCTTCTGAAGTTGATCCATATCCATAGAGATCTTACTCAAGTTGCTAAGCTTTCCTTGAATGTTCCTTCTCTGAGTAACTGTTCTCTAATACCAATTGTTAGAAATAGGAAATACTGAGAGGGGGGGTGAATCATTATTTCACAAACTTTTACTTTTTCCCACTTATGGATATAATAGATTACTTTAGTGCATACAAAGATTATCAAGCTGATTAACAAGCATAGTAGTAAATAGAAAGAACTCATAACACATGATATGTTCTCGAGGAAACTCTGGCCAAGGGAAAAACCCAGTGGGGATGGTACCCACAAAGATCACTAATCAAAAGTATCTTGTTAGGGATATTGGACCCTGTTAAGAGTCAATTTACAATATATAGTAGATCTATCCTGGTTAAAGGACTTTAGGCCTTGTTAGAAGCCTTAACCCTGTTAGGAGTTAGATTACAAAACCTGATCACTAGTTGAGCTCACTGCCCAAACAGGTAATACAAAATGTTTCTGACTATAGTATGGTACTGCTTACAACTTCACATCAATAGCCTTTGCTGCTATCACAATATACAACTTTCGCAAGTTATCCTTTTCTTTCTTTTCACAAAAACACATCATTATCATTACATTTCAAGTATGCCTAATATATGAGTTATTAGAGCTAATAACTTTATATGGTCAACTTCCAAAATCTTTATCCAAGAGTAAACATCTAGGATGTCATCCCTTCATAATGTTAAGTCATTATTTTGACAAGCAAAAATAATCCCTTAACTCTTTCGCTAATATTGTCTCCAAAGCTATTTTGTCTACAAAACTATCTTCAGTAAACTTCAAATAACTTCATCCGTACTGCTCCAAACTTTATGCGCACTGAGATGGGGTATTCTCATACTCTGTAGAAGCTTTAGTTAACTGCGCAAACAAAAATATTGCTCCAGTGGACGTCGCCAACTAAATCTTCATCAGGTGCTCTATCAGGATCACTGTATCCATACTTAGACAATTTCTTCCTTCAACTTGCCATACTTGCATTCCAGATTCTGCGCTCTCAGAAGAGATCATATGTTGCCATAATGACAACATCTATGCATCCACATTAGCCAAATTTCCAACAGGTATAACTCATAAAGTACTACTATTACCACATCAATTACCATAAAGTGGTCAAACATACATATACTATGTTAAATAACTTAGGTTGCTAACCTGAATGTTAATGAAGAAGTGTGATATGCTCATGGACATGTCACTTGGTTTTCAAACAACACAACTCTTCAATCTTGTGATTAGGTAAATAATAGGGATTAAATCCATCATCACATCATTCAATCATGGATAACCTTTTATATTTAATTCAATTAGATTTACTCATATTGAACAATTGCTTTCTCAAGCATAAGTTAGTTGTGAGCACATAAGTTGACATCAGAAACAAAATATTTTTTTTATATTAAGGATAGTTTAACAAGTTAGATACATCAAAATGATCAAATATTGTATATGTCTACAAGATAGGCCAGTCATCAACTTAAAACTACTCTATCATTAGTATCATTAACTATCACTATATCATTTTCTTATCATTTTACATTGCTTCACATCAAAAAAAAATATCAAAAGTTTTTATCACTTTTGCATAAAAAAAGAGGAATAGGCTCTGGAATTGTATCAGGGGTCCCATGACCCAATGGTGTTATTGATGTAGTCTCCGTGATCTATTTCAAAAGCTCTAAGAGGTGGGTCGACTGCTTGAGGAATCTCAACCTCTGCTTCCCAACTAGGTTTATCTAGCCAATGAATCTTCATTATCTTTTCATTTTCTCTATCAACGTTGATCCCTTTGTCTTTGATCAGTTGCTTAAGGATCTCCAATTCTTTTTGATTAAGCATGTCACTATATATAGAAGTAATTATGAATTGACTGAATTTTAGCTTTGTATATGATAAGAACACCTTCTTGAATAAGAACCATAAATATGCTCTTGGGAATCTCAAGAATAACAGATACCTATGACATGATAAAATAATGGGTGATTTTTTTATTAAACTCAGTAAGTACCCTCTTCTTCCCTTGAAAAACTTTATCATTTCTCTATTTCCAGAAGAGCCATAGAGCTTTAACTGTAAAAATAGACCAAAACTTATTGACTTTAACATCAAACACATCAATAAAGCCAATAAGAGTTTCAATCCAAGTAAGACCTGGGCAAGAGTTCCAAATAATGGGAGAGCCAAACAACAAAGACCAAAGAAGAGATGCAAACTTGCAAGAAAAGAAAATGTGCTCTATGGTTTCAAGCACAAGACATAGTGGACAACAAGGAGGTACAATACCCAAGGTGGATAAAATTAGACCAACAACAAAAAAAATTGAGCAAAAAAAGCCATCTGAAGTAGGTCTTTTTGGGTTATGTGAGTCGATGCCAGAGGAAATCCAGGATGAAGTGTCATTTGGAATCCAACCATTCAAGGCCCCATTACTTATTTAAACATTTAATAATTAATGAGTTGTCTTTAAGAATACTGTAAATCTATCTAGTAGATGCATCCATAAGAGAAGTTCCATCTTGTCATGTCAACTATTTAAGGAATTCATCATTGTGAATCATTTTTCATAGGAAGTACATGCCAACAGCCTTAAAAATCATGGTATATGTTTTTTTTCTGAGAGATAGGAATGCCATATTTATTTTGGATCTCCTCCCAATTCCCTAGCCTATTGTCAATCAGGATGCCCTTTACTTGAGAGATATCCCATTTATTCCACTATTTTTCTAAACAACTTCAAGTAAGTTTCAGTGGTTTGTTATTAAGCTCAATGCCCCACCATAAAGATCTATCAACAAAAGAAAAACAAGGAGGGTCTCCAAAAGCACCTTTGGAACATAGTAACCCCCTAGCCTGATTCCATGTTTTCTATAGGGAGGAAAATATATTAGAGCCAAATAACTTCATATCAAAATCCCCCATAATGATATCACAAAGTGATTATTTTTTCCAACTTTTACCTTTTTTAATAGAAGATCTTAAAATGTTTTTCCTAATGAGCACCTTTCATGGCTAATTGCCATGTAGATATTCAAAGATCCATTTAGAGGCCAAGGCTATACCATGGATTTTTAGGTCTCTCAAACCCAGTCCACCCAAGTTCATGGGCATAAAACACCATTCCCATTTGACAAAGTGTCTTTTTTTAGTACCTCTTCCATCAAACCAGAGAAAGTCTCACATAATTTTGTCCAGATTGTCAATTTGATAATTAGAAAATAACCAGGCTGAAGAGTAATAAATAGAGTGTGAGGCTAGCACCTTTTGTACAACTTGAACTCTTCTAGTAAGGGAAAGCATATGATTTTTCCACTTATGATTATTTTTTTCCACCTTGGAGTATACCCACACCTACATGTCCTTAAGAGAGGGAGAAACTACAAAAGGGATGCCAAGGTATATGACAATAGTAGAGGGATCAGCCGACATCCATCCTTTTTTATAAATCCAATGGGGAGAATTATCATGTCATCCAAGTATAGTAGACTTATGGGGAGAAACCTTATCTCTAGAAGCAAGGAAAAAGAACTGCAATCTATCTAATACATTATAAAATATTTCCTTTGCAAGTTCCACAAAGAGAGTTGTATCATATATAAATTGGGTGTTAAGAAGTTCTTCCTGGTTTAGAAGGGTGTTGTCTTTAATAGGAGGGCCCAATGTGGGTTCCCTAAGGATATAGTAAAGTGCATCAACTACAATCACAAAAAGGGTTGAGGTAATAGGATAACCTTTCCTAATAGACCACTAAAGGGGGATAGGTTCAGAGTGATCCCCATTAATATCAATAACATTTTATGAGTCTTTAAAGATAATTTCAATCCATTTGCAATAGGAGGGTGTAAATCCAAATGCATTAAGCATACCAATTACAAAGGGCCATTCAATCCTATCATAGGCTTTTTCAAAGTCCAATAACACTATTTCTGCATTTTGTCCATCTTCCTTAACCCAATGAAGAGCTTCCCAACTTCTTATAAGATTTTCAAGGACGTACTTGCCTTTAATGAAGCCAATTTGAGTAACGGGGATGATATGGTTAAGTATACCAGAAATCCTCCTAGCTAAAAGCTTGGCAAGAATCTTATAGGATAGGTTGAGGAGGGAATATGCCTCCAATTGTTGACTTGTGTTTTATCCTCTCTTTTTGGAATCAATTTAATTACTCTTATATTAATTTATTCTCCTAGAAATCCTCTCTCATAAGCCTCATTTTATAATCCCAAGAGTTCCAAACTGATCCACTCTATATTGTGTTTTCAGAATTCAGCAAGCAATCCATCTAAGCCAGGAGATTTACCATTAGCCAAGGCTCTAATAGAGTCCTCAATTTCTTCCACTCTGATGTCACACTCTAGGACCTTAGCATTAGATATAGAAAGCTTCTTAGGAATCATCTTTAAGCATATGGTTAAGGCTTCCTGATTAATATTACCATGTTCAAATGAGAATATATTCTTATAAAACTTGAAGAATGTTACTTTCATTTCATCTACCCCTCTAGTGGGACCTTCATCACTTTGAATTTCCCACATTAGTTCTCTCTTCTTCTTGTCTCTAATCAAGTTAAAGAAATACCTTGTGCCTCTATCTCCTTCGTTAAGCCAATTCATTTTGGCTAGAAAAATTTTCCCTTGAAAACTATAATTTTGTACTTTCCTAAGTTCCATTTTTGTAATGTTTATATCTTCTTCAAGAGTCTTGGCATTACCTTTATCATGTAGGATCTTTTCAACCAATTTCAACTTGTTCTGAAGGGGTAGTTTCAGCCTTATTTCTAGCTTCAACTCTTTTCTCTCCTATAAGTAGAAACATCTTCCTCCAAATAGAGGTGAGGGACTCCCATTGGATCTTGGTATCAAGTCCATTATTACAGAATTTGGAGAGGCTAGTAGCCATAATGATGGCATCAAGGGAGTGATGATCATGCAGAAGGGAAAAATTGAGCTTATATGCATTTTTGGAATTGGGTCTATCATAAAATGAGTGGGGAGCATCAATCTAAACAAATATGTATATAGGGGAGTGTTATGAAATGGAGGTAGGAGAAACTTTCATCGAGGATGAGCCATCAATGGAAGAAAAAGAGAAAAGAGTAGCGTCTGCATATATTTTGTCAAGTCTACAATAGACTCTATATTTTCTAGACTTCTTATTACACCAAGTGAGCCAAATATCAAAATAAAGGTCTTTCTTTCTTTCAATAGGATCAAATAAATTTAGCCTTATTTTGAGCTTAGCCTAGAAGAAGTGTTCATTACCCTTCCAAACATTTTTAATGCCTCCATATTTTTCCTCTCCATATTCAACCATATTAAAAGCTCTTGAAAATATCCAGTGTGTGTTAGGAAGAGATGAGGCCAACCAATCCCATAGAGCGGATCTATCTCTATAATCATTTGGGGCATATATATTGCAAATCCCTATGGTTTTTCCTTTACATTTAAATGTTTCCCAAATAGCTCTATTACAAGTGTAGATCCGATTATCTTCAATCATATCTTCCCATTTGGGTCCAATAAGGAAGACCACTCCCTCTTTTCCTTTATTATGTTTAGAAACAAACTGTATGGCTTGGTCCCAAATAAATTTCATAAGAGTGAAGGCATGGTATCCAGACACTTTGACCTCTTGCAAAAGAAATATATCTTTATTTTGCATCTTATTACATCAATTCCTAATAAAAAAATTCATGTTAGACATTTCTAACCCTCTTACATTCCAACTTACAATGTTTAATATCATTAATATTTAGGAGTGGGCTTTTGATTCTTATAAACCCTATTAAAATAATCAGGCAGATCTAAGCTCTTGGGACTACTATAATTTCTATTAGAGATGGATAAGGAGTTCCTATCCATGGTCTTCCTCTTTTTCTTGGTTCTTACTGACCACTTCAATAAATTGAGAGTCATCCTCATTGCCCATGAAAGTGTCCTTATTTAAAGGCACAATTTGTTTATTAATAACTTCCTCATCCATGGAATCCATGAACTCTGCGAGGGGGGTGGGGTGGCATTATGTGCCAGAGGTGGATTCTTAGAATTTTTGTAATTTTTGGCCCTTTCATTAATGATTGCTAAAGAAATTTGTTGGAAATTCATTCTGTTAGGAGTAGTCTAATCAACAAGAGGCTTGTCTAATTAACAATAGGCTAGGGAGATAGTAGAGTTTCCTTATTTTTCCTTGTTGGTGATAACTTCATATTCATCCTTGAACAGAGGATTTGTAAGAGAGATGAATTTATTTCCTTCCTTATTATTTGAAATTTCTTGAGTTTAACAACTCAAAATATTTTCTACCTTGTTACTAGTTCCTTCCTTATTCAAAACAAGATTACTCTGATTTTTGTTATCTTGAGTATTTACCCTAGGGTTTGAGTCCTTATTGGAATCCACATTAAACTCCTCATTCTTTATTTTTTAAGGGATGGACATTCTCTTCTAGTGTTCCCATTAAGATTACAATGGAAAAATGCATTCAAATTACACACAAGTGCAAGTTCCCATGAATATTGCTCTTCATCAATATTCAATGAATTTTTTTTTGGTATGATAATATCTGGGGCTAAAGAAATCAATATTAATGCATTAATATTGGGGTAGGGTAACTTTGGAGTCCTCAACTTGCAAAATCAAACCCAACAACTTGAGGATTCGAGGGATGAAAGCCCACAATTCTGGCTAGTGCCCTCTTAGTTCTATCTAGTTTGGGGCTGAACGGGCAAAGACTTGTTCAAAATTTCCTTTAGGGGAACACCGAAAATAATGGAAGAGATACTTTCCTACATTCCAAAAATATTTCCTTAAAATCATTTCTTTCATATTGTGGTTTTTCAAAAACACAACAAATAAACCCTTATGAACCTTTGTGTGAAACTAACACACAACCCCATCTTTTTTCCCCAAACATTTGAAATCCATTCATAAAGGAATTTGGTAGATGGAAGAGATTCATTATTCATACAAACAAAGAAGATCTAGAAACATTCCTTAATCTGAACTATTCATTTTTTATATCCTTTACCATGTCGTCATTAGGGGAAAGTGATAAAGTCTTCAAAGTCAGAGGATGGCACTTACCATTTCCTCCCCCTCCAAGGTCTATATCTTGGAGCTTTCTTCCTCCTCTATCTCCATCAGGATGGGACCCCAAAATTCTTCCTAGTTCCACTTCAGTATTGAAGAAGACTCCATTAAATTTTGTAGATAGAGGACAAGAAACCACTGCAATCTTCAGCAAGAACAACTTTGTAAGAGGGTTTGCAGCGTTCCTTCTCCAACTATTTTTGCACATTAATTTTTGTACTTCCGTCGGCACCTTGCTTAATACCATTGTCTTATGGTGGTTAATTTCCATTAATCTCACCCATTAATAATTAAATGCAATAAATACAAAGATAGGGCTTGAAGAGTCGAACCCTAATGGCACTTATCCATGAAAAATGTTTCACACATGGGAAGGTCTCTAGAGGAAAGGAAAAGACTCAAGGTAGATAGGACACAAACAAAGGATAAAACACAATAAAACCAAGAAAAAAGAAAAGGCACATAAAAACACAAAGCATTTCTTGCAAAAAAAGAATGATGGGTTGTCAGCATTGCGTACAGTTGCTTAGGCCATTGAGGTGGTTATTCACCTCTCGAGGCTTGTACTAGTTGCAAAGCCCATTCCTCTCAATCGATCTCTTGAATTATTTTATTACTATTTTAGAAACAATATCTTTTGATTTTAGGAAAAGATAATATATATCAAACATAGCATCATATTCGTTGCAAGATTATAAATCATCATTTGATACAACAACTATATCATTGTTAATTGACATTGATACATTAGACGTTGATAGTACTGAAAGTTCATATTTGAGACAACAATATTATCATTGTAAGTGATATACACGTCATCATTGCATACAATTAAAATATGACATTAAAAATATCAATTGGATCATCGACTAAGAGATTTTAGATCAGATTCAACAAATAATAGATAATAGAAAGAACATCTCTAACATAATATTATTTATGTAATGCTTCACTAGGGAACCCTCGAAACACAGGGTCAAATATGCACTAAACATTTTTTTGAACATAGAATTGATAGCATGAACATAAATGCAACCGTTAACTATAATGCATAAACAAATATACCAACATACAAGAAATAAATTCACAATTTCCACATGATCTGTTAGAGTAGTCATATTATAGCTAATAATTAATTAATTTAATTATTAGTCTATTATTCTCTACACTTAAGTTAGACTTAGGAATATTATTATTCTTTAGGGTTTTCTCCTTTAGGGTTTCGGTATCCTTTTATAAGGATTCCCTCTTTGTATTTTTCAGCAACTCAATGCATTGTTCATAATAGATTGTTCTTTTGAATGTGCATTTGTCTCTGGCTTTTTGGCCTCCATGATTTTCTTGCTTTCTATTCTTTGCTTCTTCCATGTGATAGGGTTATGCATGCAGGTGTTCTTGGGAGATTAGTTTTTCACCTAATCTAACATGGTATCAGAGCCATCTTGCTGCTCGCTGTTCATGTTTTTGTTGAAGTGATTCAGAAGTAGGACGTTATTTTTTATTTCTTTTTTGCCTGCAAAAAAGAAAAAATAAATTTGGGGGCATTTTGAGCAAAAACGGATGTCACCATTGCATCTAGAAGGCCCGAGATAGCCAGAATTCATATAAAATTTGTCCATTTCGGATACCTTTGCAATTTGAGGAAAAAAATTTGGATACCAAGTCGTACGGCCTAGCACGCGGATCGAGACAATGATTTTCAAAAAAAAATTAAAAAAATTTTACTAGGGGGCGGCCTCCCAGGTGCCACCCCGCGACCTCCGCCAAGCTGCCAGCAGCTGCAAGCATTGCCGCGGCCCCCACCGCCGCCCCCATCACCGGCCACCAGGCTCCCTCCGCTCCGCCACCACCGGCCACTCCGCCCCCAGGCTCCACTCCACCAGCCCGTGCCCCCGCTCCGCTCTGCAGGCCCCACGAGCTCTTTAGGTCCCCGCGGCGGTCACATGGGTGACTAAGAGCCCTCAGATTTCCCCCTGCGTGCTCCATGCGCCTAGGGGCTTTGTGTTTTCCAGCCCCAGGGGCTTAAACATTTATTTTGAAGCCTTTTTAGGGTACCTGGGCCTTTTTTGCAATATCTTGAGCATACGAAGGTCTTTTTTGGACTTCTTTATATCATCAGAAAGCTCTTTCTGAGGTCTTTTCAATTATGGAGGTAATATTTTTTGGCTCTACTATTTTGATAGTGTTTTTTTCTATCAAAGGTGATGTTTATTTTTTGCCTTCTGGGAGCCATATCTCGCTCATCCAGACTCATTTTTGGGCTCACCATATATCGTTGGAAAGTTGGTTCTATGAGTTATTCAGTTGCAGGGGTCTTTTATCCAGATTTTTCTCTAGGTTTTTCCTCCTCTGAGTTTTGCACTTTCGCACTCTGGCGGATTACTTGGGTTCTACAGGTCCTGGGATCTCTTCTTCTATTCTTCTGGCTCACTCTTCTTTCTGACTTCTGAGCATTGTATGCTTCTCTTCTGTAGCATTTTTTTCTATAAATGCACTGAGATAAAGTGCCTGCTTTTGCATATCTGGGATCTTGTACTCCTTGTGTTTGTTTGTACTCGCACTCAGTTATAAAGTGCCATGGGGGGTTATGATGTTTTTCCTTTTGTGCTCATCCACCTTTGTCAAGTGAGTGTACCTTCCATGACATTATCCCATGCTATGTGTCTATGACACCGCCCTTTATCATGTGCTTGTACTTCTGTTGCACTGTTGGTGTTCCTGATTCTTCTTCTTGCAGATGTTTCTGGCATTGCATTTTAGTATTCCTGTCACCCCTCTCCCTGTTTAGCATTATGGGGGGGGGGGGGGGTTCACCTATTGGTTCTATTGCTTCCTTGGTTTGATTGAGTGATCTACGTATACAGTTTTTGTTCCTATGTACTAGGTGGATGCAGTGGCTAGGCACCGATGCATTTCGGTGAGATGGATCATCTACTATATAGACACTCATTCATTCCTGCTTTTGAAGGCCACCTCTTCAATTGATCAGCTCTTCAGACTTTGTCTTCTCTACCTGGTCATGCACTATTTCAGTGGGGGTTCCAACAGTTTCTTCTGATAGTGTTTGCAGCTTCATGCTTTGGAGATGCTTCATGCTCTTTCTTGTTCCTTTCTTTGGGACATTCCCTAGATTGGAGGCTTTGTTTCCTTCATCTAGTTTATTTCTTGTACTTGGGTACCTGATCAGGCCTTGTTGCCGGGACCCATTTCTCTTTCATGCATTTTTATTTTCATGCATCTTTTAGTCCTTAGTTTGTTTAGCTTCTCCCTAAGTTACACTTAAGGGGGGGTGTTAGAGTAGTCATATTATAGCTAATAATTAATTAATTTAATTATTATTCTATTATTCTCTACACTTAAGTTAGACTTAGGCATATTATTATTCTTTAGGTTTTTCTCCTTTAGGGTTTCGGTATCCTTTTATAAGGATTCCCTCTTTGTATTTTTCAGCAACTTAATGCATTGTTCATAATAGATTGTTCTTTTGAATGTGCATATGATGTCTCTGGCTTTTTGGCCTCCATGATTTTCTTGCTTTCTGTTCTTTGCTTCTTCCATGTGACGGGGTTATGCATGCAGGTGTTCTTGGGAGATTAGTTTTTCACCTAATCTAACATGATCGTGCACAAGAAAAAGACTAAAAATTACTTTCAAGGGTTCCATGACAACCCTAAACACACTCAATATAGAGTACACACATTCATGAGACTTCCCTACAAGGATTTGGACCATGTCCACAAAATGAAAGAGGCTAAGTCAGTAATAACCCATGGCTATACATAGAGGAAACTAATCCATCCTCATAATCTATTTAACAAAGATTCATTTTACTCCAAAGTGCAATGTTCCTAATATGATTAAACATACATGTTCATTACCTTCTAACCATCAATAAACCAGTAAGGAACAATCAATGATCCATCTCATAAACATAAACAATTGCTCAACATTCAAGCTAAACTAGGCACACACATCAAAGCATGTAGAGGTGTTGATATGTACAGGTGTTGGTTAGCATGTGCAGATGTTGATTCATGACTGGTAAAAGTATGAGATAAAAGGTCTCATACCACTGAGTTGCATACACTAATCTATAGGCCAAAACATCGATTAGCACAAGAGCTAATCTAGGCACAGGAGTTGATCCATAATTTCTTCCTGAAATTTGAAGGAAAATAAGAAAATGCCTAAGCCAACACCAACATACCACTAGTAAACAACTATCTCAGTACTAGGTGTTAGCTTGTGGTGACTAATTAGGAAAGTACTATCCAGGAAAGTACTGTACACTTTTCCTCCCGACCTCGCCCAAATAACTGAAAAGTAGTCAGCCTCAAAAAAATTCACCACAATCTTCAACCCTAAAGCGGCAAAAATTTTGTATAATATGGCTTAGGGTGAGGGATTTTTCGTATGTATGATTTTAGTACTTGTGGTGGAATTGAGTTGTAATGGATTACAGACTGTAATCAGGTTGTAATCACTAGATAATAATAATATTGGACTCGATGTTGGTGGATGTAGCCCAGGGATTGGGTGAACCACGTTAAATCTTTGTGTCTTGTGTTCTCTTCTGTGTGGTTTATTGTTTTTTGATATTAGTTATATTTGCACATAATTGTTATTTCTACCTTGTTAATCCTAACACTAGGGATTACTGGATAGCATAATTTGAGGTCATAAAAACTCAATATAATCAATAAAAACATAAAGAAAACTAATCTATTAAGCTTATCATCAATAGTACAAAATCACTGAAAGAATGCAAGGAAAGAAGGGAGCACATCATGTTTGAACTCTGACACTGGTAGAATCCTACCACTTGTACATTGGTCCCTAGTAGTCAACTACAATGCCACCCAACTACGTGGTTCCCTTGGGCTCACTCCACCATGCTAGTGGAGATATTCACCTGGCCACAAACAAAAGGCGCACACACCAAGCAAGGAGTGGCTAACAAAAATGCCAATCAAATTTAGAAATCATGGGATTATATAGTGAACCCAATGTAGATAATATATTGTAAGTAGGTCAAGGTCACTACTCAGAACTAGACAATATGGTGTCAAGATTGAGGAATGAAATGTCATCACACATCTCGTGGAAGCTAGTGTGGCTTTGAGACATCCTTCACTCATCAAGGATGCTCTACTAAGTCATATCAACATCCTCAAACAAGGAAAGGTACTACGCCATATCAACATACTCAAATGGAAAGGGAAAGACATGCCATATCAACATCCTTAAATGAAGACAAGGTGGTCACATTAATTTTTATATTATTTTTTACCCAATCTCATCTTATTAAGTTATCACTTGTTTAAGGAACTCCTTGACGTGTCTTGTTTCAGCTACTTATGGGTCAGGATCCACTTCATCCCACTACTCTACACCTATCGATCAACCATGCAATTCTTAGTAATAACATAATGTAAGAAATTTCATGATATGCAACAAAGAGGAGACACAACATGCTTAATTGGAATTGCCAAAAGCTTGGGCTACTCAAACCTTGACATAATAGTATAACTCAACTACATGCCTAGATGTGTTCTCAACACCTTACATCCACACAAGAAATGGTCTCACACTCATAATGTCAATCAAGAGCAATGCAAGAAATAGATATCAACACAAGCCATAAAAAAACATGAGGCACAAGCTCACTCGATTGTCCTCTTTATCAAGAGCATAGATTATTTGTCAGGATCATAGATTCCAAGGTGAATCCAATATAAACCAATAAATAACATATATTTTCCACAATTACAAGATTAATTTCCAATCCCATTTTTTAAGAAAACCCAAGAAATGCTCATCAACTAAAATTTAGTCTCAAAGGAAATCACCATTGATGATCCTTCAAGATCGACCAAAAATTCAAACTTCAATTAATTCAAAAATATGAAAACCCATTTTCTCTAATACACCCAATACACATTCATCTAATAAATTTTTTGTTCTAAGCGCACACGAAAAAATGGGTAGCATAAAAACATAAAATTGTACATTTCAAAACACCAAAACTATAACAAATATGTGGAAGCCCAAATGGACATAAAAGCAATCCATACATGTGGGAAAAAACATCTAATACATCACATGAATCATTTACAATAAACTAGAAACAACTCAAATGGAGATTGAAAGAGTTTTGAGTAAAACCTACCTCACAAAGTGGAGAAAACCAAAAGGAAGAGAAAAAATCCAAAACCCAACAGAATCAGATGAAATATTCAACAAAGAAGAGCAATCCTGGCATGAACCCAACGAGTCAAATGCCATAAAAATCTAATGAGTGGATCAAACCAAACATTAAATAATTTTCTCCAATACAAATTGGAGCAAAATCTGAATTTCTTAAAAAACATGAAGTAGGGAAAAGAAATCCTTTTTTCCCAATTAAAAGGTCACTTTTTTCCCAAAAGCCAAAAGGCTATGTTGGCATTAAGAGATGGTAACCAGTAAGCTTACTACCGGTACATGGCAATTAAGTATTGTCATTGATTGGAAAAAGAGGAAAGAGGTGTTTGACATCTCAATCTAAGATCTAAATATCTAAGGAGAACACCAGTGATGGATCTATATGTAAAGAGATTGGTTTGGTAACTGGTGACACTATGCAAGAAAGAAAAGACTATACCTACTCATCAAGAGAAACTGGTCACTAAGCAGAGTGCATCGGCAACCAAGGAGAGGATACAACCAAGGGAAGAATTCAACCAAGGAATAGATACAACCAGTGTCGACTTCGCAATCAAGAAAAGGGTGCAACCGGTAAGAAGATGAAGGAAAGGTGACAAGTTAAAGCTCTTACCTATTCACAACACAAGGAACCTAACTGATCAAGTGAAGAATTATTTATGGTAAGATAAATTGGGGAAGTCATAGTCAACTATCTATTAAAACAACTCCTTGACCCGAAATTACTGCACTAAATCTAGAAGACTTTAAGTTAACATGATGATCGGTGCAAGGCGCATTTGAAGGTTTTAAAGCCAGAGTTTGTGGCTTTAAAACATGGAGTTATCTCATGCGAAGGAATGGTTTTTGACATGCATCTATTGTTTTCTTCATAAAGCAAATAAAGCAAGGACATGCATCGGATGTTTCCTCAGTGAACTAATACTCTATTGAGTGAAGTATCTGAAGGAGATCTGTAATTGGGTCATGCATGAGAGGCACAATTATGGAAAGAAATCTATATATTATTGGATATTGCTAATGCATGGGTGGTGATTGAGACATTTAATATGTTTAATCACTACGTTACTGAATGGGCACTCACTATTGTTATTTGTGTTTTGTCACTAATGTCAACATATGCTTCTATGAAGGAACCAAGCTGGTAATCACAGTGTACGGAAGGTGTACGGATGTTTCAGATGCTGCGAAGTTAGACAAGAGCTCAAATGAATGTTGTGATCTTAATATGAGATCACATCATTAATGAATGCATATTAAGGAAGATACAGTTATTTTGGTAAAGACTGGTCACTGGACTGTGACAGTGAGAATTGACAGAGTTAGTCTCTGAGTTTCTGGTATAGATTACAAAAGGATTAGATTCAAGGTATGCGATCTTGAAGGATGATGGAAGAGGTAATAATGGATGTTCATTGGTTAGTGAAAGGTACGGAATGATTAGTGACATCATCTATGGTGTGTGCTCTGGCGATGGCTTATTATGAAGCCAACTCAGGGAATGGAGTGTGTGTTTTGTTTGGCAAGCATAATTCAAGGATGTCGGTCCTTAATTGTTGTAATGTAATCATTGTAAACATGTTTTTGATACTGTGTGCACCTTATCAAGGATTTATGTAATTATTTGTAATTAGGAAAGCCTTATGGGCTGATCTATTCTTGGTAAAATTTAATAAGGTATAAATAAAAGGTCTTTTCTTTGGAAGAGACATGGGTGGAAAAAGTATGATATAAGGAGGTTGTGAACTTGTGTCTGATGCACATAGAGTATAAGATTATTGGTGGACTTCATTGGAACTGATCAAGCAAAGACAATTGCTAGAAAACATTTCAAAAGATTGTGTATTTCTTCATATACACTTGTTGCAAACTAGTGAGTTCAGAAGGTGGACTTAACCTTCTTTAGGAAATGAGCCCTCTTTGTTCTTGACTCCTAATAGGGTCTATCCTCTAACAAGGACTATGTACTGTAATGTTTCAATAAGCTCCTAACAGGGCTATATCTTATAACAAGGATTACTATACTCTTAGTACATCATTAGTGGGTGCTAATTCCCACTGGGGTTTTTACCTTTAATAGGGTTTCCCCATAACCAAAATATTGTGTTATTATGTTGGCGTTCATTGTGTTCATTGGATTTGATATTGATAAGATTAAAGTTTAAAGTTTAATATTCTGTCATACAACTGATTAACCCCCCCCCCCTCTTAGTTGTATTGTGGACTATTAATCCTAACAATTGGTATCAGAGCTTGTGTTCCTCAGAGAGAAATCTTAACAGCTTGAGGTGATCTTGGAAAATGGCATACTATAGGAAGGATAGTCCTAAGTTTGATCCTAAAAAAATTGACAGTTGGAAAAAAAAGATGCGAACACATTTGCTATGCTTGGGCATAGACTACTAGATGATTGTGAAGAAGAAGGAAACCTTGAAAGCTGAGAATGACATAGGGTCATCCATTGATGATGAAAAGAAACTATTTTCATGTAACATGGTCGCAAGAGAAGCATTGATCAACGCACTATCTGAGGGTGAGTTTACTAAAATTAAAGATCTGGATTCAGCACATGATATTTGGAATAGACTAGAGGCACTCTATGAAGGAGACAAATATACCAAACAAGCAAAATTGAAGAACTAAAAGACAAAGATGGAGAAGCTGCAAATGAATGAAGATGAAAGCATTAGAGTCTATGTTCAAAGGGTTATAGAAGCTATAGTTGGAATCAAAAATTGTGGAGGTACTTATGATGAAGATGAATTCATTGCAAAGATTCTTAGATCTATAACCCCTACTTACAAATTCAAGGAAATATCAATTCAAGAAACCATACCCCTGACTCCCAACTTTAGCAGAGAGATTCTCAGATCTATAACCCCTACTTACAAATTCAAGGAAATATCAATTCAAGAAACCATACCCCTGACTCCCAACTTTAGCAGAGAGATGTTGATTGCAAATTTAACCACCTTTGAAGCTATGGAATTAGGAGAAGCTGCTCCTAAAGTTGAATCTACATTTAGGGCATCTGCACACAAGAAAGTATCTGCACTTCTGAGCACAAGCAAAGAAGACCTGAGAGAAGAGCTTGGTGAGTATGCTGAGGAATGGGTGAAGATAATGGAAGAAGAAAATATGGAAGAACTTGTTGCACTAATAACTAGAAGAGAGAAAAGAGGTAAGGGAAAATTTGAAGGAAAATTACCTTTGAAATATTTTTCATGCAATAAGGTAGGTCATTTTGCATCTAGATGTCCTACAAGAGTTCCTAAATACAAACCTAATTATGCAAAGATTAGAATAGATAAAGAATGTTATTATGCTAGTGAAGGAATCTCTGATGATGATGATGATTTGGACAATGGAGAGATTGGATTTGTTGCTATTAAAGATGAACCAGTTCATGAAGAAAAAGCCTTAGTATCTCATGTTGACAAGAAAACCGAATGGATAATTGACAGTGCATGTTCTCATCACATGACTGGTGATAAGAACAAATTTATTAAATTAGTAAATTATGATGGAGGTGTTGTAAGGTTTGGGGATAATCTCCCAAAATTCATCATAGGAGTAGGATCCGTCACTTTGGATGGAAAGACTAATACACACAATGTACTACTTGTTGAAGGTTTGAAACATAACTTGTTGAGTGTTGGATAGTTAATGGATAAAAACTTTCAGTTAAGTTTTGTTGATGGTAAGTGCTTTATCAGAAGCAAGGAAGGAAAACTAATTGCCACCGGTTCAAGATCTAGAGATAATGTATTTGAACGAAACACATTTGGAGCCTCTTGTTTTGTTGCGAAGGTAGATGATAGTTGGTTATGGAACAAAAGATTTTTTCATGTTAACTTTGATAACATTGTGAAAACAAGTATGGCTAATGCAGTAAGAGATCTACCGAAGATTGTGAAACCTTCTAACACTGTATGCAAAGAATGTGTTATGGGAAAGCAAACTAAAATCAGTCATAAAAGAAAAACATTTACATCAAAAGGAAATTTGGATCTGGTACATACAGATCTATGTGGGCCTACAAGAACAAATTCATACTATGGTGAAATGTATTTTATACTCTTTGTTGACGATTTTTCTAGAATGATGTGGGTGACTTATTTGAGAGACAAATCAGAAGCATTTGACAAATTCAAGTTGTTTAAAGAAAAGGTAGAGAATGAATCAAGACTGAAAATAAAGTGTTTAAGATCAGACAGAGGTGGAGATTTTACATCATATTTATTCAATTCATATTGTGAAGAGCATGGGATAAAAAGACAAACATCTACTCCTAGAACTCCACAATAGAATGGGATAGCAGAGTGAAGAAACGGAACTATACTTGATGCTACCAGAACAATGCTGATTGAAGGGAATGTATCTCATGTACATTGGAGAGAGGTTGTTGGAACAACAGTATACACATTAAATATAATTCAAATTAGAGATGGTACAAGTAAGACTCCCTATGAACTATGGTTTGATCATACTCCTACTGTAAAATATTTTAGAATTTTTGGTAGCAAATGTTATATCAAGAGGGATGATGAGATAGGAAAATTTGATGCTAGAAGTGATGAAGGTATCTTCCTTGGTTACTCTGTTAAAAGTAAGGCATACAAATTTTTCAATTTGAGATTAAGGAAGATGGTTGAAAGTAAAAATGTAAGAATAGATGAAAAATTTCAGATACAAGAAAGAATGTATGACAACAGTCAGATATTAGAAGTAAAAGAAGTCACTGATGTTGCCGAAGAAGAAGAACTTGTTGAGGAAGGAAGTGAAAAAGAGGCTTCTGATGACACAAGAAAGACCAATGAAACTCCTAAAACTCCAAGGTATGTAAAAAATAACCATCCTAAAAATCAAATTATTGGCAATACCAGTCAGGGAGTGCTAACTAGATCTAAAGTTAGAGAAGAAATTTTTTTAATTTCCCAAGTTGAGCCAAAGACTATAGATGAAGCCTTTAAAGATGAATCTTGGATAAATGCCATGAAAGAAGAATTAGATCAAATAAAGAAAAATAATACTTGGGAATTGGTGCCAAGACCTAAAAATAAAAATGTATAGGAACAAAATGGGTCTTTAGAAACAAAATGGAAGATTGTAAACCAGTAGGAACACCTATGGTGACTGGAAACAAGCTAACAATTGATGATGAATCAAAATGTGTTTTTAAGACTTTGTATAGATCAATGGTTGGAGGGCTACAATATCTGACTCACACCAGACCAGATATTGCTAATGCTATTGGAATTGTGGCTAGATATCAGGCAAAACCCAAAGAGATTCATCTAGCTACTGTTAAAAGGATACTGAGGTATCTCAGAGGAACCATAGACTATGGTTTATGGTATGACAGGAATGATAGCTTTGAACTTCATGCTTATACTGATGCTGATTGGGAAAGAAATATTGATGATAGAAAAAGTACAAGTGGTGGTGCATTTTTTTCTTGGGAAAAAGTTGGTTTCTTGTCTAAGTAAGAAACAAGATTGTATAGCACAATCTACTACTAAATCAAAATATGTTGCTGCTGCTATAAATTGCACTCAAATTGTTTGGATGAAACAAATGCTGACAGACATTGGAATAACTTTTAATGAGCATGTGGTTATCCATTGTGATAACACTAGCATAGTAAACATGTCAAATAATCCGGTGATGCACTCTAAAACTAAACAAATTTCTATCAAATATCACTTCTTAAGAGACAAGGTGGCAAAAAAAGAAATCAAGCTTGAATATATCAGTAAAAAAGAGCAAATTGTAGACATATTTTCTAAGCCACTACCGAAAGATACCTTTGAATATCTGTGAGGTATGTTAGGGGTTCAGGCCCCTCCTAGTCAAAACTAGATGATGCAGAGATGCATCAATCCAGAAGTGCTCAGAGCCTCATCATTTTCTGGATTGAATGTAGGGATCTACTCCTCAGGGGGAGTGATCATGGAAGAAAGTTTATCTATGAAAGTAGTTGGCACCCTTTGCCATTTTTGTCAAAGGGGGAGTGTTGTTGTGTGAAAATCCTCACTGTTTGGGGAGATTGATCTGTGGAAGGACTTTTGGGTTGATACAACTTTGGGATAAGATTTTACCATATGTTGACATCAATGCCAAAGGGGGAGATTGTTGGATATTTCTAATGCATGGGTGGTGATTGAGACATTTAATATGTTTAATCACTACATTACTAAATGGGCACTCACTATTTTCATTTGTGTTTTGTCACTGATGTCAACATATGCTTCTATGAAGGAACCAGGTTGGTAATCATAGTGTACGAAAGGTGTATGGATGTTTCAGATGCCGCGAAGTTAGATGAGAGCTCAGATGGATTTTGTGATCTTATATTTGAGATCGCATCATTAATGAATGCATATTAAGGAAGATACAACTATTTTGGTAAAGACTGGTCACTAGACTGTGACAGTGAGAATTGATAGAGTTAGTCTCTAAGTTTCTAGTATAGATTTCAGAAGGATTGGATTCAAGGTATGCGATCTTGAAGGATGATGGAAGAGGTACTAATGGATGTTCATTGGTTAGTGAAAGGTACAGAATGATTAGTGATGTCATCTGTGGTGTGTGCTCTGGCGATGGCTTATTATGAAGCTGACTCAGAGAATGGAGCATGTGTTTTGTTTGGTAAGCATAATTCAAGGATGTCAATCCTTAATTGTTGTAATTTAATCATTGTAAACATGTTTGTGATACCATGTGAACCTTATCAAGGGTTTATGTAATTTTTTGTAATTAGGAAGCCTTATGGGCCAACCTATTCTTGGTAAAATGTAATAAGGTATAAATAAAAGGTCTTTTCTTTGGAAGAGACATGGATGGAAAAAGTATGATATAAGGAGGTTGTGAACTTGTGTCTGTTGCACATAGAGAAGAGGATTATTGGTGGACTTCATTGGAAATGATCAAGCAAAGACAGTTGCTGGCAAACAATTCAAAAGATTGTGTATTTCTTCGTATACACTTGTTGCGAACTAGTGAGTTTAGAAGGTGGACTTAACCTTCTTTAGGCAATGAGCCCTCTTTGTTCTTGACTCCTAACAGGGTCTATCCTCTAACAAGGACTATGTACTGTAATGTTTCAATATAGCTAAATCCTAGTATTTTGGGTGGACTTTAATAGGTCCCTTGTATTAAATTCCTTAACCGGGTGACATATTTTCAGGTGTTCTAAGTCCTCTAACTAGGTAGGGACTAACTGGCCTTATTGTATCAAATCCCTTAATTGGGTTGCATCTAATAGTACATTGTAATCCTTTAAAAGGGAAGGATCCTAACATGGTGCACTTCAGAAGAGTGCAAAATTTGTGAGGTCTCCTCACACCGTGGTTTTCACCTGATTTGGGTTTCCATGTGATAAATCTAGTGTCACTGTGTGCTTGATTACTTGATGTTATTTTATGCTTGAATTTGTTTAGCTTACAGTTATAAGTATACTTCATCAAATTTATTAGAAGAAGAAGTTTTATAGGTGTTGATTCACCCCTCCCCTCTCAGTACCAATTGGGACTATCAACCTAAAATTAAATCACTTAAGATTAATTGAGTCCAAAATATAGACTTACCAAAAATCTCACTAAATAAATTAATCTAGTTCTAAATAAATTGACTTCAACTATGAAAATTTTTCCGGTAAATAAAAATAATCCCAAAACACATAAAAGCAACATTTAATCTTAACTCAATTACAACAACTGCAGGAGCTCTAAATACATAGACGCATATGTTGGTCTAACACAATATGCATATGAAGTCTAGATTTACCCATATATAGAGGAGATATCATAAAACAATTTGGATACATCATCCATATAGGGATGATATTGGTTAAATCATGAAAGGTCAATGAAACTATCTCCAGTGCCACTGTCAAGGATAAGACATGCTCAAACCTCCAGCTCGAGTAGAATGATATATGGTACCTATTCACTAAAACATGCACATATCAAGTGAGAATACTCATACTATATGATAGCTGAAACCACAATAAATAATCAAAGTACACATAATGGAACAATGATGCTCTAGTGATGTGATCATTCATATGTATTGGAATGTCACAACACTAGTCCTTCCATAATTAATCCTTAATGTACATAATCATTTAAATTAAATATTAAAATACTAATTTACAGTAATAAGAGAATATATCACTGAAAATCTCAATGAAATATATCTATTAGCAATAAAGACATAATATAATAAGAAATTACAGATACTCATCATGATAACATAACCTAATGTTCTCGAATACGAAATGCACCAGATATCATCATAAAGCATCATGTCACATCTTGAAAGTATCATCATGAGATATGATCAAAATGGTAAGCAACAACATAATCTAACATCTAAAACAACAATGATACCAGTATAGCCAAAATAATGTATTGTAACCAAATGCATCACCCAATGCAATTTCTGATCACATTATACAAATAGCTAAATAATAAAATAGAGTCCAACTCAGATAAAAAATAGCATGGAACAGAATGCAACCACGAGAGGCATTACAAATTCTATAATAATCATATAGTAATCAAAACCATTTCTTAACATTCTCGATAAAGTCTTGATAATTACATTTCTTGCATAAATTGATTAAGAAATACACATCTCTCAAGGTCAACATTCATTTATTTTAAAATAAATGATAGACATTTATATAAGGATATAATGGCTACATAGAAAAAAGAATGTATCCATAAGCCATAGGAAGAGATGAGGCATAATGAAGTGATGAACATAATAGCTTTTAAAAGGTTGTTCTTGGACAACCACAAAGGCGACTAGAACCCTAGGTGGCCCTTACCTTGAGGATCCAAGTAACCCAATTGTGGTCCCTTCCCAAGGAATTGGAGGGAACTAAGAATAGGGAGAAGTAGTCACAAGCCACCAAGTTGAGTTAGAGAGTTATGCATAGTAACTTCTCTAGGAATTGGTATAGAAATGGCTCAAACCAAGACCTCCTTTCCTCTTACACTTATTATATGAAAAAATATAGATACTCCTATATTATTTTATGTATTTATATATGAGGATGATCGAAATTGACAATACAAATAAAATGTGAAAACCTATTCTAGACCAACCAAAACAAAGAAAAACACAATACATTTAATCATCATATAGAGAGAACTCTTCTTCACAGAAGCACAAAATAAGTTAGATAAACACTAAAAAACAAAATCCCTTCATAAAATGCTTGCTTCCCTTTTTTTCCTATCTTCCAAGATCTTGTGTGGGATGAAATGTGGGTGCTCTAAGTTTTGTAGCATACAACACAATAGGCTATGGAGAATGGAGATGGTTGATTGATACAAAAGTGAAAATGGATGGAGTGTGATTATGGCAATATGATGGTGATGGGATAGAAAATGAACTCGCAAAGATAGAAATATGCAAGGGAACAAGTATGCAAACTCTTTAAGGGATCAAGATTACAAATGCATTAAAATAACATAAGATCATAAGGCATGAGATTGCATGAGATAAGATAGCCAAGGTGAGAAGAAAATGATCTTTTATAGAAACCTCGTAAAAATCAATGGTTGAGAGTAAGAGGTGCTAGGAGATTGAATAGGATTGAAGGCTATGTAGGGTTTTGTTGGGAGTGAAGGAGATTAAGAGGTATTAGAAAATGAGTAGCTATGATTGAGTGTTAAGTAGGAATGGTGTTTACTTTGGTCATAAGAGGAAAATGAAGAGACATGTAACAATTGTCACAAGCTAAAAATTTAGGAGTTGATCCATGAGATTGATGGTGATTGGCTAATATGGAGGAAAGTAGATTTTAGAATTTATAAAATAAACAAATTTGTTTTTTCCATAATGAGGAAATGGAATATAGGTTGATTCAATAATAAGAATTTATTTAATTTTTAAGATAGAAAAGGCTTAATGAATTATTTAAATAAATAAGTATGTTTATTTAAATAATATTAGAAGAGGCTAATGTATTAATTAAATGAAAATAACAACCTATTTAATTAATAGACAAATTTTTTTGGTTTCATGAGGACATTTTTAGTTGTATACATTTTTCCCCTCTTTGAGATAATGCAGCTTGTCACATTGTTTCAAAGAAAAATTTACACTTGTGGATATAGGCCCTAGTTTGGCTAGGTAATGATTGATAGGTTTTCCCCCTCGAGAGATTGTGTGAGATATGTAAAGGAAAATCTCTCAATAGATCCCCAGGAAGGATAGTGCATGATTGTTTAAGCTGCATAAGATGCTAAATATTGCACTAAGAAAATGGAAAACAAATGAATTAATTAAATAAACATAACTGCCTATTTAATTAATAGAAAAATTTTGTTGGCTTCATGAGGACATTTTTAGTTGTGTACATTTTGTCCCTCTTTGAGACAATGCAGCTTGTCACATTGTTTTAAAGAAAAATTTACGCTTGTTGATACATGCCCTAGTTTGGTAGGTAATGATTGATAGGTATTCCACCTTGAGAGATTGTGTGAGATATGTAAAGGAAAATATCTCAATAGATCCCCTAGGAAGGATGTCACATGATTGATTAAGTTGCATAAGATTCTAGATATTGCACTAAGATAATGGTAAAAAGCTACAAGACTAGGAAGAGTAATTGACCAATTGATTGAAATGATCAAAATAGCCAAATTGATTGGGTTGATTAAGCTGATGAGGCTAGTTGATATTCAATTGAGCTAATAAGGATACTTGATAGATGATAAAGATAATGTGAGCTAGTTGATTACTTATTGCATAGATTAGGATTCATTAGGTAAACCAAGATTGATGTTAGTTGATAAGCTGAGTAATTTGATATTGATAAGATCAACATGTATTAGCTTGGAGATTATGATCATAAGAGAGAAAGTGATGATGGAGGGATAATAAAAGGGTTATGACAAATTATGAGAGATGATGAAAATAGTGATGGGAATTCTTCTAATTTTTTAGGTGCTATATCATCATTAAGCCTATTATGGAAAATTGATGAACTCATCTAGATATGGAGTAGATCCCAATGAATTGACATGCTAATTGCATGGAGGAAGACACATTGGATTGTAAAGAAATGCCCCTATTCACATGTGATCTATATGTCCTCAATGACTCTTGACTGGTCACATCCTAAGTCAAATCACCATGTTACTAAGGAAAATCCACAAGCAGCAAATATGTGAACATGCCCCATCATCATATCTCTAGTCAAAGACATTTTGGAGATAAGATCTCTATTCAAAGAAATCCCAACGATACTAAAAGACATGTCACCAAAGATAAAAATAAATAAAAAATCAATCAAAGATACCAAACAAACAACCATTATGTTACCATGTAGAAATGATTAATCATAGTTGATGTGAGTAGTCTGATAGGTTGATAAATGATTAAGATGTTTGGTTTTAGAAATGGCTCATTTTGTATAAGACAATTGATTATCATGATAGTTTTTTATGAAGATACAAGATATTTTGATATAGATTAATAATCGCATAACCGCAAGGTAGATAAGTAGATTGTTGATTGATTCTTGATTTTGCTAAGCATGATGCTACAATTGTGTTCACAATGTTTGTCTCCGAGATAATTTATTAAATATTTTTTATTTTTTTTTGAAAGTTTTATATTTTTTTGGATTTTATATTTTTTTAAGATTTTCAAAAAAAAATTATTTTTTTAATGATATTTATGATTTTTATTAATTACTTATTCTCAAGTAAGATCATATTTGTTTGCCTCTAATTTCTAACAAGGTGTAGGACATTATGAGTGGATGAGCAAATAGACCAGAGATGGATAAGTGAAGGATAGAGGAAGCTTATATAGTTTCAAGGACTATCTCATGATGGGATAACATGTTTATCCATGCTAAGGGACTAGATATCACAATGTATGGTAGTAACATGGTACATTTGAATGGCATGTGGTCCAAAGAAATGGATATGTCAAGAGGTTTCTTAAAACATGTTTTGAATTTTATGTCTTTAATTTTGATCAAGATCAAGGGGTTGATCTGGATAGGATGGAGATAGGATATAGATAGGATAAGCAAGTTCATAGGTGATAATGTGTAATACCCATCCCATAGTTTTTTTTTAGTTTTTATGGCCAAACTCTTTTAGGCCACTCTTCATGTTGATTATCAGCATTTGATGATGTTATTTATATTTATGGTTTTACTAACCCCATACTTGCATGTGTATGGTTGGCATGTATGTTCTATATTTTTGTTTGATGTGTCTAATGTGGTTGAGGGACAAAGTCATAGTTACTTGCTTGTGAGATCCATGCGATTGGTCGATCCTGCCATTGTCTATTATATATTTATACATGTATGTACATGCTAATCTTTTATGCAGGATTTCAGGTACCAGACATCGACTTCCCTGAATTGTCAGGATGAGCATGCCCTATCGCAATATCTCAATGGTAAGAGAGGGAAGATAACATACAAGTCAAATCCCAACCCAAGTCATTTATTGTCTTGAATTAAAGGGACAAGTATCTGATTGATTTTCCTGTTTGAATTCATCAAGGTGATGTGAATTTGTGAACCATTACTTTTAGTATGATTTTTGTGTTTTTGGGTTTAGTGAGTTCTTTCTCATGTTGTCATGTTATGTGGTTTGATGTGATTTTATGTTATTATGGTTAAGTGATTTATGGGTTTGATTAAATGTGAATAATAATTAAATCTTATTAAATATAGAAATATTAAATGAGGGTATTTAATTAATGAGAAAAAATTAAATATAGTTATTAATTAAAAAACTTGATTTTAAAAAATCCAATTTTGTGAATAAAAGATTTAATTAATTATTAAATCTAAAATTGAAATTAAAAGTATAATTAATGAATTGATATTTAATTATCAATTTCATAATTATTAATATGTTAAAAAATAGTAATTGTTAATAAATTATTAATATGCAATATAAGTTGCACATTCATTTTAATAAAATTGAATTAGGAATTTAAGTTAAAGTTGAGTGAAGAGATGATAATTGAAAAGTGCATATCTTATTATTAAAATTATAATTAATCATGCAAAAGAGTTTGATAAAAATAAGGTTAGGAAGTTGAGTTCTAATTTTCTGATTGGGAGTTGCATGTTTGAGTTTTTTATGTTGGATTTTTTATATCAAGGGGTTTTGGGTTATTATTTCAAAGTAAGGGGTTTTTATAGGTTTTGGTCTAGTTTTGAAGTTTAAGAAATTTTTGAAAGCTCGGAGTAATTTGGATTTTTTATTGTTCATTTGTTCGAGATTAGTCAGTGGAATATAGGTAGGGTTTAAAACCTGTGTTCTTCATTTCTTTTAAAAAGCTTGTTTCCATTATGATTGCTAGATTATGAGGATTTTGAAAATTAACATTTAATAGAGTTATTGTTTGGGATTTTGATTTGATAAAATTTCTGGGTATTGTTGTGAGGATAAGAATTCTGGTATTTTATTATATGAATATGGGCATAGGGGTTTAAATTTGCATTTGGGCATAATCAATTTCTATGATATTAAAGAAAAATAAAATGTAAAAGTTGCATGTAGGGTTTGGAAAACCTATCAAAATTTTATTCAAAATAAATTATTTTAAAAATATTTATATAAATTTAGGTGTGTGTGTGTATATATATATATATATATATATATATATATATATATATATATATATATATATATATATATATATATATATATATATAAAGAGGGTGGGTGGGGCCACCATCCCCACCCAATCAACAACCAAAGGGGGGAGGGTTGGGGCGTTGTGGGCCCCTCCCCAATTTTTATGTTAGAGTTTGTTTTAAAAAAATATTTAAATTTTATTTTTAATAAACTTAATATATGTGTGTGTGTGTGTGTGTGTGTGTGTGTGTGTGTGTGTGTGTGTGTGTGTGTAAAAGGCCAAAGCCAAAAAATTATTAATCACAAAATAGATAATACATAATACCCCACTCAGTGCAGGCGCTGGTAGGAAAGAGTGGGGCTGAGAAAACCTCCAACCTTGCCTGGGACCGTAGTCCGGAATCTGATACATCATAATCTAAGAGGCCATACTCTCCAAATACTTATTCTTGAAACAACTATTGAAATTAAAACAACTATTCATTATGCTTGTCTGTAATGATTCCCTGGTTGTTAAATTCTTGTTTGTTTTACGTGGTTGGGAATCCTCTCTTCTTGAGTGCTATAATGCATAGTATTGTTGCTGAAGAAGGGGCATTCCCACATTCATTGATTTGTACGATCGATTCCTCCTCAAATGACTTTTGATGCTTCTTTTCCTGAAAAACTTAACTTTTGGCTAAGATCCTTGTTAGTGTATTCAAAACATTATTTGATACTCCTCATAGATTCGAATTTCTGAGTAAAGCTTACTTATCAAATTGTAACCTTTTGTGAAAAAATTCAGTCAGGGAGAAGCTAACTCTATCTTAGCCTTTCCTGTGTTATAACTTATAAGAGTCACATAATATTCTTATGAACTGAATCATACCTTGGTAATCAAATATTAAACCTAAGATCAAAATACTATTATTTAACAAATAATCTAAGCAAGTCTTGATATTAACCCTGCTCATATAAAAATGTGAATACTCAATACAACCCCCTTGTTTGAATAAATATCTAAAAATAATAACCAAACCTATGTGGGTTTCAACTTAGTATTTGATTGAACATTCCTGTGATAGAGAAAATTTTATACATACTTTTTGCAATCATTCTTTAAGATTGAGTTAAGATCATATCATGGTATAAGGACTCATTATATCTTAAAAATAGTAAAGAAAACTTAGCTGAAAGTCTAATATCAGTGTGGAAATACTCTAACCTAGGAACCATTATGAAATGAAGTAATTCATAGTCTAACAGAATAACTATATCCACATACTGTTATCATATCCTTATACCAAAGCTTGCATCAGATCACATAAAAACACGAATGTAAACTTTAATATATAGCAGTGCTCATATAGAAAAAATAACGGAAGACTGAATTTGAAAGCAACTACAAAGGAAAAAGAGCACAAAACATAAGGGTATCATGATAGTCTCCTTCCTGAGGTCAATACATATTATATATATATATATATATATATATATATATATATATATATATATATATATATATATATATATATATATATATATATATATATATATATATATATATATATATATATATATATATATATATATATATATATATATACATATACTTCAAGATTAGAGATTACCGCAGTATACATATATGCATCTAGGTATTCTTTGGATATCTATAACCAATTGCTAGGAATAGCATGCATTTATAATATAGGCTGCTAGACCCAAACTTAGAAGTTAGCTTTAATGGACCTGTTATTATTCCACTAGTCATTGATTCACAATCTATAATTATTCTTCTATAGGGGAATATCTCTCTGAAAATTAGGCAAGTAGCACTTGTCTTCAGTCCTCAAATTACTAAACTAGGCCATCTCTGTCCCACATAGGTGTAAAAAGAACCATGTTCCCACATATACAACGAATCGAATAGCATTATATAAATTTAATTATAGACATCTATTCCCTGACAACTTATAGAGGGGTCAGCTATTTTAGATATTCCCCAGTTTCAAAAAGTTTTAAACACTTGTCATCTTCCTATAATTTGTCCTATTAAATCAATGTGAATGTGCATATAATCAAATTGATAAGATATTTTTGCATAAACATTACTATAAAATCATTAATACTTACCTGAAGAAAGCTTGTATAATTCTATTGCCATTTTGGACTAAAGTTTATTAATTGATATATTGATCATCAATTATTCTTATCGTAAACTAGTAATACCAAAATTCCAATTATTTTTTAACCAAATGATCCCATTAAGTTTGTAGAATTTTGCTTTAGCCAAATTTATTAAACAACTACATGAATGGCATCAAAATCCATTGATTAATTCCTTAACTATAATTATCATTACACCACTACTACCTCAATACTGAGGGCTTTTAAGGAAGGAGGGGTTTGGGGCTTATTAATATAAAAGCTAACAAAGTCTTTGATAGGCAAGATTTTCTCATAGAGTAAAGTTCTAGAGTTCCTCCATCAGTCCCTTGCTTGTGTTTTTGAACCTTCGGATTCAAAGAGTCTCTTTTTCTTTTTCTTACAATGTCCCCCTTCTTCTAGCCAAATTTCTACTAAATTATCTGACTCAGAATCAGAGAAACATTCCATATCCACATCTCCTACCTCATCTAGGTGCCAGTATTCATAAAACTAATTCTCCATCAAGGGTTTCCTAATATGCATATAATTTAGCAAGAAAATAACATTCCTTTTGATAATAGGTTCTCTTTCCCTAAACGCATTAGAATCATTGGTTACTATGATTGGGCTAGATGGGATATGATTCCCCTTGATAGAATTCATATCATAGAACCGAGGCCTAGATATAGTTAAGTCCTCTTTGATATTTTGGAGGACCTTATCCAGATTTCCAAGAAATCTTCATTTGAAGATTCTGTAGCATAGTCTCCTAATTTCATGTTTCTTTGAACCCCATAATAAAACAACTGCAACGAACATAGAGGTAATGTTGGTATGAACTCTATACATGTCCTCATTACTCAAAAATTATTTTCCTAAAATCCAAAGGACTGCTCTAAGGATGATGGCGTGATTGTCTAGCATTACCTTCTTATGATGCTTTGTCAATATTATACCTTCAAAGGCCAATTGGCTCCTGTTGCAGATAAGTTTAATTGGGGTAACCATCGCTAAACTGAATTCTTAGGTTGGAGTTCAAAGTTAATACGAGGTTTTCTAGGAGAAGGGAAGAGATGAATTTATAAGAACCTATTTTCAAATGTAGGTGACAGGTTGTTTGGTATACTCAGGCTGTTCAAATTATTTCTGCTAGTTTATCATATTTCTAAAAATTAAAAGGAAGTTGAGGGGTTATTTCTACTGAAATGCTCTTTTCTTAAGTTATTTCCATAAAAATAATTATCATTTAATTGTTATACTTATAGAGACAACAGTAATCCATTTTTCTTAAGATTTATTTAAGATTAGAATTTAATCAAAGATGTTTAGGGTTTACAACATTAAATAAATTGAGTAATGGTATAAGGGAGGAAGGTCTGAGATAGAACTTATAACCTTAATATAAATTACTAAAATAAGTTTAGAGCTACATTACAAATCACATTGACTATTTTAGGGATATCTGTCAAGGTTTCAAAAAGGATTCTATTACTGAGATTAATAAAGTAGTAAGTATTCACATATTATTAATTAATAACAAGAGTTCTACTAGATTACAAAAAAACCTTAGAATCTATAGCATATACACCATATATAAGTTTCTATAAAATTTTGATAATAGAGCTAATTATCTACTATGAAATTTGTTGTTTTTCTATATATTCAAATCCCGTAAGACCCAAAAAGAGATACATAGTACCAGTTGTTTCATTGCACTATTCATAAGGCTTCCTCCTTCTAAATCATCTTGTAGCTCCATATGTTATCACCCTTCCTCATAACCATGATACAGTCATCTTCAATATAAGCCTTCTTTGAGCGGTGAGTGCATCTGATGACTTCGGGGACCATGATATGAAAATTCTTTGCTTCATCCTTATCTAGGTCTGTCATAATGTTAAAGCCTTCATTTCTCCAATAATTAAGAAGCCACTTTGTCTCCATCTCTTCATGCAAGAGATCTTTATATAAAAATTCTAGGTTCCTTACCATCTCTGGCCAGTGTAGGTCAAACCTCTTCTCGTCTTTGAATGTCATCATGGGAATGTGCTCGGACTAAGGAATTTTTGAGAGCATGGATATCTCCATCTTCATTGTGATCTTAGGGTAGGGGATAGTGAGCTGGTTATCTATGCAGGAAACCATATTTTTTATCCCCCTAAGTAGGTCCTCATCAAAGATAATCTGGGCAACCTGTATGATATCCTCTTTCTTTTTTCTTGCGAACATAGAGATGGCAATGAATGGACCAATAATATTACCATTAGTTCTATAGGTATATTCATTGTCAAAAAAGTGGTCACCAATAGCTCTTTTTAAAGCTCTTCTTACAAAATCCAAAAGAGGGTTAAGCAATTGGTTCCATCTTATTGGCTTGATACATCCTTTGAATGCCATCGCCCCACTACTTGTTGATGCAAAGGTAATCAGCCTAGACTCCATCTATTGGCAAATTCTCAGCACACTTGTGGATGAAATCCATTCTAGGAAGCAAACGGTAACCTATAGGTATGATATAAAGGAGATTTTTAGAGCTCAAAAATGAGTGCTATTGTGAAAATTTCTCTAGGCCTTCTAGGTATAGGAAAGTTTAAATATCCACTGCGTCTTATTAATGATGACTATGCTTTACATGATTTAATTATGCTATCATAACATATAGTTTTAATCTTCTGAGTCTGCTCGTGCCTTCCTTTATTAATTAATTCTCGATAAGAGTAGCTTTATTACAATCTGTGATTACTAAGTCCTATACATCTCTATATTAAAACTTAATCAAGGAAAGTAAATTTATAACCATTACATATCACTTCCTCTGTCATGTATCTTCCCTTTGTCTTGACGTGGAGATTATAATTGTTATAGTATTAATTCTTGTCTTACTATCTATCATTTATTGGTAATACAAATTACTGTTGAATGGAATCGAAATATGAGTTGTGCTAAATTTGTTCATTATCATAATAGTATGCTAATGTATATGACTAGATAGCTATCCCTACCATTACTCGGTGTTAAGTAAACTCTTCAACCACCTGTAATCCCTAATTCATCATGATTTAATGTGTAATTAAATCTCCAGGCTTATGCTTTAGACTCTTCTAGATTTAATATAATTAGAGTGCTCTCTATTCTCAAAAAAGGTGAGAGGGAATCATAATAATAATCAGCATTTGTGAAAAAATTGGGTAAGGTGGTACTTCCCTAAACTGTTGATACGAAAATAATTTTTAGATAAGAGAGGATCCTGCTAAAGTCATGTGGCTAATTGTCTAGCTGGCTCATATCAAACCGAGCCTATTTAAATTTTTATAAGTTTTCCTTAAAGGTAGAAATCATGGGGGAATTAAATCAGCGAGGATAATGAGCTTATGGAGCTGGGCTTAAATACTAAGAGATTATGTAGGTGCTTTTGTTAAGAAGTTATAAATAAGGTTAAGAAACCAAAATGAAGGTCATTAGTACCAGATATGCTTATATAAGACAATAAAACCAAGTGATATTTAATAAGGAACAAAGGATTATAGTAATTCATAAATTTGACTAATATCTATATATATAATTTAATATGAATATAAATATACAACGAAGGAAAGATAAGAAAAAATAAAGGGAAAACTAAATGAGAAAAGAAAAGGGATCTTATTAATATGAGTCTATAGAAGGATTATGAATATAATGAAAGCTAAATATATGTCTAAAAATTTTTAAGCTAGTATTAGAAAGCCTTGATGAAGAGGAAAGGAGGGACTTCTGAGATTTAGCCTAAAACCTAGATCATATTGAAGGTGCTGGTGTCTTTTGATTTAAACCTTACTAATGGCATAATAAATTCATTTTAGTGGCTAACTCTGTCAATAATTGATTTGATAGATTCTTAAGATGATGATTAACTAAAACCTCTTTGTCAAGGACATCATGAATAGCTGGTCAGAGCACAATAGATCCCCAGGTGGTAGAAGACGATGTCAAAAATTGTGTTTTATCTGATATGATGGTTGGGAAATCACAAGATGTTCAACGTCCTTTCATAGAAAGTAGAGTCAATTTTGTTACGGATGCCATAAACAACTTTAACCTACTAGCAGAGGAGGCAGAGGTAGTTTCAGATCTTGGTCATGAATCACTGGACTTTCAGCATGGGGAGAAGGACATCTCTTATCTCGGTCCTATGGACTCTTCTCCTATTTTGGAAGATGAGTTCTCCTCCCAAATTCGAGATTGGATCCATAATAACACTTTTATTGATCCAGAAGATAGCCAAGATGTAATTCTTTAGGACAACATAGCGGAATTGGAAACAACGGTATTGGAGCAAAAGCCTTTCCAGATGCCTTATGATCATAACCTCACCCTCTCAATTGAGCAAACACCTCTACAATGTTCACAGGCAAAGGCTACTCTGAAAAAGAGAGGCAAAAAACCAAAAAGTAATCTTGTCAAACAAGAAATAGCAGTTGGCATTTAGTCAACAATCGATGGTAAATTCACACCCTCTAAAAGATTGATGAGGAGAACTAAAGGTTCTCCTTGTCAACAATGAAGATAGTCTCTTGGAATGTCAGGGGCCTAAATGCCCCTGACAAAAGAAATAGAATCAAGAAAGAGTTGGATTCTTGAAAATCGAACATCATACTCCTTCAAGAAACCAATATGTCTTCACACACCTTTGACAAATCAATTGGAAATTGGTCAAACTGGAAATCTATCCATAGCCCGGTAGCTGGTGCTTCAGGAGGGTTAGCTATCCTTTGGGATTCAAAAACAATTCAAGGTCAGATAGTTCATCTGAAAGAAAATTGGTAAGTCATCAAGATAGTCTTCTTTGGCATAAACATCCTTCTCTTCAATGTATATGGCCCCACATCAACATTGGACAAATAGAGATTGTGGAAGGAATTAATTGATGTGATCCAACAACAAACAGACCCTCATGTCATAATGGGTGGAGACTTTAATGCTATCCTTAAAATGTCATAAAAAGTTGGTGGCATTTCTCCTCCGCTCAGAACCATTCAAGATTTCTCAAGCTTTGTTGAAAATAATTATTTTATGGATATAGAACCATCTAATGGGACATTCACATGGACTAATAAAAGAGCTAATTTTTCACAGATAGCTGTCAGATTGGATAGATTTCTGTTATCACAAAATTGGAAACTAGCAAATGTTACATTTCAATCAACAATCATGCCTCAGCCAGGGTCTGATCACTTTCCTATTAGCTTGAATATGACTTTGTCATTACCATCTCAAGGATCCCTCCATAGACCATCTTTCAAATTTGAAAGAATGTGGCTGCGACATCTAGCCTTCCTACCCTTACTTAGGTAGTGGTGGTCTACTGCACCAGTTATTGAGGGTAATAGTATGTATAAGTTTTCTCACAAGATGAAACATGTGAAAAAATACATCAAAAAATGGAATGAAGATGTCTTTAAGAATATTTTCAAGGAAAAAGAAGAGGTAAAACAAAAATTGGAAGCCATATATAGTAATATTATTAAGCAAGGCATGGATAAAGACGCATACAATTCCTAGAAAATTCTCATGCAGGAATGGGAGGAAATTTATTGTAGAGAAGAGGAGTATTGGTGGAAAAAGTCATGAGAATTGTGGCTAAGGGAGGGGGACAGGAACACAAAATACTTTCATGCTTCAGCAAAACAAAAAGCAGCAGTTAATTGTATTTTCGCTATCAATAATGTTGAATCGGGTATCCTTTTATCTGATCCTCAAAGCATCCAAGATGAAGGTGTCTGATACTTTAAGTCCCTTTTAGGCCCCCCCCCAGACTCCAGATCTAGTAACCCCACCAATGGTGGAATTGTTAGAGGCTATTCCCATGTTAGTTTCAACAGTTGATAACCTGAAACTCATGGCTCCATTCACAATTCAGGAACTTAAAACCATGGTCTTCTCCTTGCCTCCAGACAAAGCACCTAGGCCAGATGGATATACAACGTTTTTTTTCCAATCATGTTGGGACTGGATTGGTTGGGACTTGTTGGGGTAATAGAAGAATCTAGAATAAGCAAATCTATGTTAAAAAGTTTCAATACCACAAATATTGCCATTATCCCCAAGGTTAAAACACCCAAATATTGTGCAGAATTTCAGCCAATATCCTTATGTAACATGATTTATAAGATCATTACAAAGGCTATATATCTCAGAATGCAGCACCTCATTCCCCACCTTGTTTCACAACCGCAAGGAGGATTTGTACCGGGTAGAGAAACTATGGAAGGTGCTCTAGTGGCACATGAAGCTCTTCATTCTATTAATATTAGTAAAGCATCACACTTTGTCATCAAATTGGATATGATGAAGGCACATGATAGGGTTAATTGGGAATTTTTGATTAAAGTTCTACAGAAATTTGGGTTTTCAAAAGGTTGGTGCAAATGGATCAAGGTGTGCATTTCAGGTGTTGGATTCTCTGTATTGATAAATGGTGTACCAGCAGGTTTCTTTTCTTCCACACAAGATATCAGGTAGGGGGACCCTCTATCACCAGTGTTATTTATCCTTATGGCAAAATCATTTAGTAGGCTTATTCAAAATAAACATGCACTAGGCTGTTGGAAAGGAGTTCAGATTGGTTAGACTGACATCTCAGTGACACATTCCCTATTTGTAGATGACACTTTACTCTTTGGGGTGTCTAATATGTCAGAGGCCCAGTAGATTAAACAAGCATTGGATCTTTATTCAATAGCTTCGAATCAGAAAGTTAACCCCCTTAAGTCTAAAATATATATGTTTAACACTAATCAAATTATATGCAATAAAATTGTTAAACTACTTGGATTTTCAGTTGACTTCCTACCATTCGTTTACCTTGGTATTCCTTTTTTCATGGGAGCAAAAAAAGCTAGTTATTGGACTCCCATTATTGAAAGGATTAAAGCTAGAGTAGTGACATGGAAAGCTCGGTGGCTATCCCTTTTAGGAAGAATTTTATTAATCAAAATAGTTCTATCAACTATCCCAAACTATTATCTATCAGTTCTTAAAGCACCTCCATTGATTATTCAGATCATACAGAAATTGATTAGAGAGTTTCTTTGGATAGGAAACATGAATGGTGAGAAGAAAATACCTTTGATATCCCTTGAAAATATGTCTCAGGTTAAGCAGTTAGGTGGAGCAGGGATTCATGATCTTCAAAAATGAAATCAAGCTTTTGGGGGAAAACTAATCTGGAAAATGTATACCAAACCCCATAACATCTAGTGCCAAATTATGAAAACAAAGTACTTGGATGAGCCCAATCCAACTAGAATTATCATGGTTTCAAACCCCCCAAAAGGTTCATCCATTTGGGATTTCATGATATCATTTAGAGAAATTATATGTAAATTTATAACTTGGGAGGTCAACAATGGGTTAGCAGTGAAATTTTGGTGGGATTCATGGAATGGTGCAACACCTTTAGCTCAAAGGAATGATATAGATGGCATTATTGCCACTACAGAAAATGTATGGGGTCTTTACCTCTATGACTATGTCTTAGCAATTTGTATATTTTCAAGAAAAGTGATATGGAAAGACCCTTGTGAACTATCATTATCCCCCCAAGGAGTTCAGCTCTTGGAAAGTATCTTTTCATAAAAAATAGTCTACCTATCAGTGTTGGAAGATAAATTGTTATGGGCTCCCGGGAAAGAAGGAAATTTCTCCATCAAAGAAGGCTATAAAATTATCCAACAGAGGGACTCTACCATTACTCCTTCATGTGCTTACACATTTTGTTGTAATCACCTTACCCTTCCAAAAGCTAGATGCTTTTCTTGGATAGCATTGAAGAATAGGGCACTAACCAGTGATCGGCTACATAGACTTAACATAGCACAACCCTTTAATTGCCTATTTTGTGATAATCAAAAGGAAGATTCAGACCATTTATTTCTAATTTGCCAATATGCACAAGATTGTTGGCTCTTTGTCATTAACAAACTTCACTATTACACACCACTACCATGCAAATTATGGGATCTATTTGAATCCTGGCCAGATCTATATCATTCATCCTTGTTTTCTGCTATTTGGAAGTGCATTCTTGCACTTGTTGTATGGGCAATATGGTGGCAGAGAAACAAAAGAATCTTTCATAGTATTTTTTCGCCAATCCAAGAAGTCACAGTAGGACTAGAAAGGTCTATATCGGAATTAGTAAATGCTAGTCACAGTAAGCTCAGGTTTAACCTTCGCATGACCCCTTGGGATTCTTTTATTTTGTGTGAATGGAAAAGTATACATGTACCTTTTGGTTGGTGTCATCATCCAACAGCTACTAAGGTAAATAATCGAGCATCAGTTAAATGGATATCACCAGCTAAAGGGATTGTAAAAATTAACTTTGATGGCTCATCAAGAGGAAATCCCAAAATTTTAGGTGTAGGGATATGCATTCATGACCATCTAGGCTCATTATTAGCAATAAAATATTGCCCACTCCCCTTTGGAACAAACAATATAGCAGAATCCCAGGCACTATTTGAAGGTTTAGTTTTGGCTAAAATTGGCAATTTTCAGCAGATTCATATAGAAGGTGACTCGCTGGCTATCATCAAAGCATGTATTAACCGGGTATCACACAATTAGAGGCTTAACTATATTCTACAACAAATCTAGCAATTATTAGACTCATTCCAAGTTGTCTTCATCTCACACACTCTGTGAGAAGGAAATGTATTGGTCGATCACCTGGCAAATAAAGGGTGTCATGGACAAAATGTTATGTCCTTATACCCGGACGATATCATCAAGAAAGATGTTAGAATTCAAGAAATTCTCAGCAAGGAAAAGCCCCCAATTGTTTATTCGTGCCCAAGTGTGCAGATGTGACTGCCTTCAATGTTTTCCCTGTCATTTAAGCTTGTTATTTCATGATTTTAGGGACAATGCACCACCTGTACATATGATATCAGTGTTGTATCAGCTTGTTTGTGCGATAGGATGATGCGCTATCGGAGGAGTACGTATGCTAGCATCTCCCTGCATTCATATGTCGTCAATGTTTATACACATATCAGCTTAAGTACATTGGCCTACTATGATTTACATGCTTTTCATCAAAGATATGTGTGGCTAAACTGACGTGCACCTACCTCTTCATAATTTTGGTACGTCTATATCCTGAGGTACAAGTAATGGGAGATTTTCCATTATTGGCTTGTTTTCTGATTGCCCCTTTGCTACCTTCAAATACTTTGTTCCTATGTGTTTTTGCACATTTGTGGCCTGCTTTACCCTGCATGCTATTTATGCGCTGCAGTTTTATGTTGAGGTTTTGAGCTTTCCATTAATGCTGGTGTTTTCCCTTGGCAATCTGAGTTGTATTTGAACATTGAGCTTCCTTGCTGTGATACTTGTGGTAATTTGCATGCGGAACTCCTACCTAGAAACTATAGAGTTTCCATTCAGTCGTTCCCTTCTAAGCTTTCATTTCATCATAGGATTGAAGGTCCTGAACTCGAGCAAGTGTTCATTTGTAACTCCATGCTCCACTATCGGGCTGTTCATCAGGTAATTGGTGAATAGGTGCTTTTGCCAAGGACAAAATTACTGGTCTTCCCTTCGCAACTCATTTCAATCTTCCTGTCCAACTTAGTAGAATTGCTGCAATTGGTTGAGCTTGTGATGCTTATTGCTAACAAAGTAGTCCGTCCCCAGTTCATCGCAGATTCTCGGCTCATGGTTGCTCTTCACAAGTATGATTTCTAGTCAAGTAAGGTGCTCATTGGTGGCTTGTTCTCTCATCGTGATCTTATGGTTAGTCATGAGCACTTCATGGCATACGACTGCTTTAAATGGGCAATGGAGAAGAGGAGTTACCGTATTGTTAGTAATAACTTGCAAATTGTATCTTCGGTTCTTGGGAAGGACCTCATAGATAAAATTAGGTGAACAACACATGCTATTTTGGATCTCCTCCTTTCTCCACTTCCTCTGGTTCAGCCTCCATCTGTGTTCCCTACTTCAAAGGAGTAATTGGGTTCCTCAAGTAGAATGCCTGACCTGAATGTGTCATTGTCCCCTGTTCACTCTTCCACTATTCCTCTTGCTGCTCAAACTCCATTGGATGGATGGGATGTTGTGACTGCTACAGAGCCACCTGCGGGTTGGGAGTTGGCTTGGAATTTTTTGCCCCACCCTTCCTCTCCAATGGATGAGCACTAGTCTTCGGCTCGTGGCGGTGTATGTGTTTTTTGTCCTGTAACTTGAATTGTTATATCTTCCCATCTAGTGGGATTGTGTATCTTTCAACCATCAAGTATGGTTATGTGGTTTTCATGTGTAAAACCAAATGTAATTATCTCTATTTTCTAGCATGTATATGACTATGACTCCAATGTTTCTTCCTGATTCTTCCATGAACAAGTCCTTGAATTAGTTATATAAATATAAATATGGTGGGTCTCCCACTTTGGCTTTAAAAAAAAAACTTCATTTTGCCGACCTCTAAGTGTTAAGAGTCTAAAAACATTTTTTGAGGGGGGATACTAAGGTAGGCATTGTTTGTAAGATGAATGGCAGGGGCTCTTATTTTCCTATGGGTTCCCATATGCATAAAAGCTTTATGTGAGTGTAATGCCATCTGCACCCATGTTATCTAGTTCATCTGCTCTTCTATTACCCTCTCTATAAATATGGTTAAAGGTGACCTTTTTGAAGGAATTGCACAATTCTAATGATTGAGAGAGGAGGGAGTTCAGTTTCCAATTAGGGGTAGATCCATTTCTTAAAGTGTTGATAACTGTTGTTGAATCTCCTTCAATTTCTATAAGTTGTATTCCCAGGGAAACACCCTTTCTTAATCCCTTGATTAAGGCTGATAATTCAGCCCAGTTATTAGTTTCAATGCCTAAAGCGGCTGCTAGGAATGAATACAACATCCTATTCCAGCAATCCCTAGATTGCCTCTAGAAGCTCCATCAAAATTGAGTTTGTACCAACCTTCTTCTAGGGGACTCCACTTACATTCCATTCTTTTTGATGTTGCCCCTTTGTCTCCTAATCCAATAAAGGGGGGGAGGGAAAGACCTTGCCAAACCCTTCTCATTTTCTCATCCCAGTGGCTCATATGAAGATTTGTTTTTTGAATTCTAGATAATCCACTATTCATGTTTTCTATGATAGAAACTTCTATCTTTTTACAAAGTTGTCTCCAATCCATTTTCTCATCTTTAAAGATTCTTTTGTTTCTCTCTTTCCAAATTTCTCATATTAGTAATGAAGGGGAAGATGACCAAAGGTTTACATAAATACTATCTCTTTTGATAATTGGACAAGCTTGGAGCTTCTCAAGAAGAGAGAAGGGAGAGGATGAAGACCATCCTAAGTTTCCTTCGAGCCAATCCCAACATTTGGCTGTGATGGGATAGTTTACAAATAAATGATCAATATCTTCTTCATTATTCTCACAGAGAGGGCACCTACTAGGACTAGAGAATCCTAATTGTTTAAATCTATATGTCGTAAGAAGTCTATAATTGAGGGCCAGCCAAGTGCAAAAGCCAGCTTTAGGAAGACATCCCTTGTTCCAGCACAGGTTGAATGGGATGACAGTTTTAGGTCTCTTATAGTTTTTATTGATAAGCTCATAACCATCTTTTGTATTATACTCCCCATTTTTGGATCCATCCCAAACTAAGGAGTCCTTGGACTAATTAAGAGTAATTTTTCTTTTATTTAGGATTTTGTATAATCCTTCCTACTCTACTCAAGATAATCTTGAATTTGTGAAGGATTTCCAAACCCATTCTTCTCCATTAAATGCTATATAGTCTTTGAGAAAAATCCCAATATTAGCTTCTAAGTGATTTTTGAAAGGTAAGCAATTGGGATTTTTATGTAAGGCTTCATATGCTTCCCAAGAGTCTGTCCAAAAAGGAACATCTTCATCGGTGCCAAGATCCTTTCGGAGGATTAACCTCTTTGAAAATGTTTAAAGGGGAGTTGTCTTTTAGATATTTATTAATGAGAATCTTGGCCCATTTATCCTCTGGGTTTCTATATAATTGCCAAACTACTTTTGCTCCTAGAGCTAATCCTTGATCTCCTAGATTTCTTAACCCAATACCTCCTTCATCCTTTGGTTTACATACATTTTCTCATGAAATCAGGGGAATTTTTTTCTTGTCCCCACTTCCTTTCCAAAGGAAGGACCTAAGGAATTTGTTGATTTCTAATTTTTTATTGGTAGGAAGCTAAATGCAAGATAATTGATATGTAGACATGGCTGCTAAAATAGACTTCACCATAATCGCCCTACCAGCTAAGGATAACCATTTTCCTTTCCATGAACTCATCTTATGCTTAATCTTCTTGATCAAAGGGTTCCAGGAATCAGTGGTTCTATTATCTTTAACCAAAGGGAGGCCCAAGTATCTATAGGGGAGCTTTCCCTGTTTGAAATTGAGGATATTGCATATGTCCCTTTCCACTTTCTTATTGTAAGGAAACTCAGGTGCGGAAATAGCTTCCTACGCTAATCTCTATAGGAGAGTATTGTGCAAATTCTTATAAATCCTTACAATTTCAGATTCGTTAACTACTTTAACAAAGATATTGCAACCACATACCATACATACAAAAAAATAGAGAATGACACAATGATATACCCTGGGGAAAACCTTTCGGTAAAAAAACCCTAGCACTCCAAAACCTGCACAATGTATTATCTTCAACACAAAGATTATAATACACTTGCAATGCAAGTTCTTTCAGGAAATGAGAGACAAAGCCAACAAGACTTAAATTTTGTTCTATCTCTCCCATAGGAGTAGCATCATATATATAGACTCCTCTGGACCTAAAAATAGGCACAACCACCAAGACCCATGCACAAAGCCACATGTAAACAGTTGTTACATGCAATCCCAAGAATAGGCATCCATCCCTAGCATAGACTATGACAACTTGTCATAGAATCCGCCAAAAATAATGGTCACAAGAGAAGTGTAAGAGAATCTGTCATACCAACCTATTTTTGGCATATTCTCTTACACACACCAACCACTTCTTTTTGGGTGCCCAAATAGGCCCAAGTCATAAGATGCTCTTACACCTGTTATAGCACATTCTTTAAATAGTTCTTATGCGTCATAGGAATCCGTCATGACCGTTTCAGTCATGATCTCCTTACGCACAAGATGCCGACACATCAAGTGGAGTGACACATCAACATGCCAACTAGACATGTACACTCACACTTAATTACATTATTTGCAAAAAATACATTTACAAAACAAATAATAAGAATAGGAATTATCCAAGGTTGAGACACCTTATTCCTAACATTCTCCCACTTGTCGAACACCTTGTAAGAGCAACAGGAACATAACAGGAACTTTAACCGCTATAGGCTAAAAGGCCCATAGACTCCGAACACCATCTGAACTTCTCAGTGCCCACTGGTTTCGTTAATGCATTTGCAACATTCTTCACAATATCTACCTTCTCCAAATTTACCTTTCCATCTTCCACCATATCTCTCACAAAGTGAAAATGCACATCAATGTGCTTCGTTCTGGCATGGAAAGTTGGATTCTTTGCAAGGCAAATAGTGCTCTGACTATCACACCAAATAGTAATTTGTTCTGCATGAACACCAACATCAGAACACAATCTTCTAAGCCAAATGGCTTCTTTACAAGCATGATTAGCAGCCATGTACTCAGCTTCTGTAGTGGACAAAGCAACCACAGGTTGTCGCTTACTCATCCAACTGATGGCACCACCAAACATAGTGAACACATAAGCACTGGTGGATCTCCTGTTGTCAATATCACATGCCCAATCTGAATCCACAAACCCACGAATACAAACTGAATGCGGAGATCCAGAAGAGTTACCATGATAACATATGGAGTAATCTGATGTACCCCTCAAATATCTGAATACTCGCTTAACTGCATCCCAATGTACCCATCCAGGATTAAGCATAAACCGACTCAGGACTCCCACTGCTTGGGCAATGTCTGGTCTAGTACAGACCATAGCATACATAAGACTACCAACTACACTAGCATAAGGTACTCTACTCATGTCCTCCACCTCACTAGGAGATTTTGGACAATCATCTATAGATAACTTTGTTCCCACAGAAATAGGAACACATAGTGGTCTACAATCTGCCATGCTGAACCTGTCCAGCACAAACTTCACATACTTACTCTAACTCAACCAAAGTTTTCTATTAGACCTGTCTCTACTGATTTCCATACCCAAGATGTACCTAGCTGCCCCAAGATCTTTCATCTCAAACTGTGCTGACAACTGAGATTTAAAATCAGAAATCATACCCTTACCCTTCCCAAACAGCAACATATCATCAACATATAATGCAACAATAAGAAGGTGATCATTTTCAACTCTAAAATAAACACAATGATCTGATTTTGATCTTACAAATCCAATTGACAACACAAAGGCATCAAACTTAAGGTACCACATCCTAGGAGATTGCTTCAAACCATATAGAGATTTCTTTAATCTGCAAACTAAGGATTCTTTACCTTTAACAATGTAGTGCTCAGGTTGTGACATATAAATCTCTTCCTCTAAATCACCATGAAGGAAAGTTGTCTTCACATCCATCTATTCTATCTCTAAATCATATGATGTAGCAAGAGATAACAGAAATCAAATGGATGTCAACTTTGCAACAGGAGAGAATATTTCACCATAATCTATTCCCTCTACCCGTGAATACCCCTTTGCAACCAATCTAGCTTTATACCTTTCAACATTGCCATCTGCACAGAATTTCTTCTTGAACACCCATTTACAGCCAATAGATTTTCTCCCTTTAGGCAAAGGTACAAGGTCCCAAGTTTTGTTTTTCTCCAATGAAGCCATCTCATCATCCATAGCTTCAATCCAGGAACCTGAATCTTCCATGCCCAAAGCCTCTTTCACAGATCTAGGCTCATTAGTGTCAGTAATCAAAGCAAAGGCACAACTAGAATCTAACATAGAATAACCAAACCTTTCTGGTTGTTTTCTTTCTCTCATGGATCTCCTCAAGGGCTGAGGTTGAGGTTGTTCTTCCTCTTCTTCCGAACTATCAGAGCTGCTAGAGCTCTCCTCATCATTAGACCCAACATGGTCTCTCTGTTCAGTCTTCTCAGGGGTAGGAGGCAACTGAACAACATCTTTTTCCTTTTCTTTTTCATCTGGTTGTAGCACAATAGGAGAAGATGTTAGCTCTCTGAAAATAACATTTCTACTATACAACACCTTACTAGTCACAGGATCCCAAAGCTTGTATCCTTTCACACCAGCATTGTATCTGATGAAAATACATTTAACAGCTTTGTTTTCCAACTTAGATCTTTTCTCCTTTGGAACATGTGCATAAGCTTCACAACCAAAAATACAAAGATGTCTAATTGAAGGCTTCTTACTAGACCACACCTCCATGGGTGTCTTACCAACAAGGGCTGATGTAGGAGATCTGTTAACCAGATAGCAAGCAGTGGCCACAGCTTCGGCCCAAAACCTTTGTTCTAAACCATCTCCACTAAGCATACTCCTAGCCTTCTCCATCAGTGTCCTGTTCATTCTCTCTGCAACTCCATTTTGCTGTGGGGTATAAGGAGTTGTCTTATGCCTCTCGATACCTTGTTCTTTACAGAACTGTTCAAACTCTACTGAGTAAAACTCACCACCATTGTCAGTTCTCACACACTTAATCTTCTTACTAGTCTAATTCTCTACAAGAGCTTTAAATTCTTTGAACTAACTAAAGACTTGTGTCTTACTTTTAAGGAAATAAATCCACGTCCTTCTACTGTAATCATCTATGAAAGATACAAAAAATACAGACTTGGAGATTGAAGGAACTTTTACAGGACCAAATACATGAGAATGAATAAGATCCAAAACATCAGAAGATTTGTGAGAACTAGAGTAAAACTGAACACTATTTTCTTTACCATAGACACAGTGTTCGCAGAAGCCAAACCCAAGATTGCAATCATTTAACCCCTCAATGAGATTTTTATTTTTCAGGGCTCTGAGACCCTTTTCACCAATGTGGCCAAATCTCATATGCCACAACATTGTCTTTTCTGCAGGAAGCTTACCTTCCAAAGTATTTGCACTACCATCGGAACCAATAGCCACAGACTTCTTCACTGCTTGTTTAGATGGTGAGGATGAAGAACTATTACATAGAGGAATACATGCATCTAGCTGAAATAAGGCACCTCTCCTAGTACCCCTTGCAAGCACTATCGATCCTCTCATCATCTTGCATCCTACTTTCGAAAAAACAACTTGCACACCTACATCATTCAGCATACTTACAGATAATAGGTTTCGTGCCAAACCTAGAATGTGCATAACTCCATTGATTCCCTTTACTTGTCCATCAGGAAATTTGATAGTGACCCTTCCGCATCCAACTATCTTTAGGTGAGAATCATCACCCAAGTACACCTTTCCACCATCGAACTCTTCATATTTTGAGAACCAGTTTTGATGAGAGGTCATGTGAAAAGATGCACTCGAGTCAACCAACCACACATCATCAGATGCATGGGCTGCCAAAGCTGCGATGAAAACATCACCATCTTCTTGAGATCTTTCTGAAGCTGAATCTAAACCTTTCTTCTTCTTCTTCGGCTCTTTGCAATCTTTACGGAAGTGCCTAGATTTATCACAGTTCCAACATTTTTCCTTGGACTTATTGGAAGTCTTTGACTTCCCACAGGATTTGGATCTACCCTTATTGTCAAACTTATTGTCATTTTTCTTCCCTCTTTCAGTGGATCTCCCATGAACAGCAAGGGCTTCTTTTTTCGAAACGGAAGTCTTTCTCCGCATCTCCTCTGGTAGCAGTGAAGACACCACATCATCCATTTTGAAGGTGACTAAAGTGCTTCCAAGAGCCATCACAAGATGGTCCCATGAATCCGATAAAGAACACAAAAGTGTGTAGCAACAATCCTCCTCCTCTAACTTGACACTAGTTGATGTCAATTGTGCAGCCAGTAGATTAAATGCATTTAAATGATCCATTAAGGATCCACCTTCCTCCATTCGCAGAGAGTACAACTTCTTCCTCAGGAACAACTTGTTCACCAGAGATTTGGCCTGATACACGGCCACAAGTCTTTCCCACAAACTATTTGCGGTTTTCTCATCTAGAACATTCAGAAGGACTGTATCAGTTAAACAAAGTCTTATGAGACCCTTAGCTTTACGGTCTTTGATATCCCAATCTGTTTGAGCTATAGTTGCTGGTCTTATAGCACTTGAAGTCGCTTCCCATAGGTCATGATCTTCCAACATGTCTTCCATCTTGAGTTTCCACAACTCGAAATTAATGCCATTAAATTTCTCCACCTCCATTCTTCCATATGATGAACTTGCCATCTCAATTTGCAAATAAGATCTAGAATGCTCTACAAAAAACTCCCACTCAAACTTGAGATTAGCTCAAAAAACCCTACCCAACAACTAGGATCAAAAGTTGATCAAGCTCTGATACCACTTGTAAGGAAACTCAGGTGCGGAAATAGTTTCCTACGCTAATCTCTATAGGAGAGTATTGTGCAAATTCTTATAAATCCTTACAATTTCAAATTCGTTAACTACTTTAACAAAGATATTGCAACCACATACCATACATACAAAAAAATAGAGAATGACACAATGATATACCCTGGGGAAAATCTTTCAGTAAAAAAACCCCAGCACTCCAAAACCTACACAATGTATTATCTTCAACACAAAGATTACAATACACTTGCAATGCAAGTTCTTTCAGGAAATGAGAGACAAAGCCAACAAGACTTAAATTTTGTTCTATCTCTCCCATAGGAGCAGCATCATATATATAGACTCCTCTGGACCCAAAAATAGGCACAACCACCAAGACCCATGCACAAAGCCACATGTACACAATTGTTACATGCAATCCCAAGAATAGGCGTCCATCCCTAGAATAGACTATGACAGCTTGTCATAGAATCCACCAAAAATAATGGTCACAAGAGAAGTGTAAGAGAATCTGTCATACCAACCTATTTTTGGCATATTCTCTTACACACACAAACCACTTCTTTTTGGGCGCCCAAATAGGCCCAAGTCATAAGATGCTCTTACACCTGTCATAGCACATTCCTTAAATAGTTCTTACACATCATAGGAATCCGTCATGACCATTTCAGTCATGATCTCCTTACGCACAAGATGCCAACACATCAAGTGGAGTGACACATCAACATGCCAACTAGACATGTACACTCACACTTAATTACATTATTTGCAAAAAATACATTTACAAAACAAATAATAAGAATAGGAATTATCCAAGGTTGAGACACCTTATTCCTAACACTTATTAGTGTTAAAGAAAAAGATTTCAAATTTATCTGGATTTATTTCCTGTCCAGAAGCTTTGGTATAAGATTCCAAGACATTTTTAAAGGCTCTTGCTTCTTTTCTATTGGCAACACCATATAGCAGTGTATCGTCAACAAAGTGTTGATGAGTAGAGGGTTTAATTTCTATAGTGATGGCTATGCCTTCAATAGTTCCTTTCTCATGTTCCTTTGTTATGGTCCTTCCCAAGGGTTCAGCCATAATGATGAATAAAAAGGGAGAAATTGGATCTCCATGTCTTAAGTCTCTAGAAATGGTAAAAAAACCTTCCAGGGTTCCACTTATTAAAACGGATAGTGATGGGGTAGATATACTTTCAAAGATTAGATTGATCCAGCTTTTGGCAAAACCAAAGGCTTCCAAGCATTTGCAAAGGAATATCCAGTCTACCTTGTCATAAGCCTTCTTAATATCTAGTTTAATGAGCATACTAGGGTTCGAATTCTACTGGACCAAGTGGATAGCTTCTTGGGAGATGATTACTCCATCAAAAATTGACCTACTAGGAACAAACCCTCTCTACTCCTTGCTAATGAGCGAGGGGAGAAGTTTCTGAAGCCTCATAGCTAAAGTTTTGGTTAGGAGTTTATATAGCGTGTTGCAAAGTGCAATAGCTCTGAAGTTATCAAGGCCAACAGGTTTAGTCTTTTGGGGGATAAGGTCTATGAATGTATTGTTTACTTCTTTCAGCATTTTCCCTGAGTTTTTAATGCCTTCTAATGCCTCTGTTATTTCCTTCCCTATAAAGTGCCAACATTTCTGAAAGAAGACTGATGAAAAGCCATCTGGAGCTAGAGATTTTTCTAGGAGCATCTGCATGAGAGCTCTTTCAACTTCCTCGATAGTGAATTTATCAATTAAGGCCTTGTTCTGATGTTTAGTGATGACTTTGGGGATGTTTTTAAGAAAATTTGATTGATTATTTCTATCTGAGAATTCCAAGTTATTAAGAATATTTTTAAAGTACCGCACTATTTCATTAGCTATTTCCTTTGGGTCTTCTCTTATGTTTCCTATTTCATTCTTAATTTTTGTAATCCTATTTATATTCCTTCTCTGTTTGGTGCTGTTATGAAAAAATTTAATCTTTTTGTTGCCTACTTCCAGCCAGGTTTTTCTGGATTTCTGTTTCCATAAAATTTCTTCTCTAGCTAGAATTTCTTTGTACTCTGAGAGTAGCCTTTTTCTTTAAGATATAAAACATCATCCATTCCTTCTTGAATGACCTGCGAATTTACCTCACTTAATTCCTTTTCAATTTTAACTTTCGAATCAAAGATATTTCCAAATTTATTTGCATTCCAATCTAAGAGTTTTTTTTAAATCCATTTTAGCTTATTCACGACTATGAACATTTTGGAGCCTGTCAAGTTTGGTTCCTGCCACCATTGTTCAATAAGATTCAAAATCTCTGGGTCCCTAAGCCACACTTGTTCAAATTTAAAAGGGCATTTTTTTGGCTTGACCTCTACATGGATGTTTAATTGTACTGAGTAATGGTATGATCCTGAGACTGGGAGGATTTTAGAATCAAAGGAATAATCAGTGTTAATCAAACTTCTTTTAAGGAAGAATCTGTCTAGTTTTTCTGCAATATTGCAGAAGCCTTGTCTTCTATTATTCCATGTGAAGGAATTATCTTTAGTGGGGATTTCAAGTAATGAAACCCTGTCTGCCCAGGTTGAGAACTCCTTAGCCACAATGGGGAGTGAGCAACTCCCTCCTCTCTTATCTGCTACTTTAGTTATGACATTAAAGTCACCACCTAAAATCCACATAGAATTCGGGCTAAGAATGAAGGAGGCTTCTATTTCCTGCCATACTTGTAACTTGTCCCTATTTTGAATTGGTCCATATACATTAATTATGTAGAAAGATATTATTTCTATAATTTTTGACCATGCCGTTCATCCAGTATTGTCTTTTTTCTATGATTTCGAATGTGATGCGCCGAGGATCCCAGATAATGGCCAAGCCTCCAGATGCTCCATGTGCTGGAGAAGCTATTAGTTCTCAGATTCCTAATTTCTTTTTAAAGTTAAGAATATCTTCATTATTCATTTTAGTTTCTTGAATTAGAGTAATTTATGGATTAAATGTATAAATGCATTTTTTAATAATTTTTTGCTTGTTAGGGGCATTCATAACCCTAACATTCCACATAAGGATGTGCATGGCTCCTTGGGAAGGCCCTTCCCCTTCCCAGCATAAAGAAGTGATGTAATCTTAACCTGTCCTATGGCCTCACCTATTTGCTCTCATAATTCCGTGTTTGGTTTCCTTCCTCTTTTCTTTGATCTTCTGGCACAATCTGGAGAGCACCTGCTCTCCTTAAAGATGGATATCCCTAGTGATTCTGCTTCTAGAATTTCTTTATCCTTTAGTTCCAATAACATATCTTCCAACCTTTCTTCCTTATATCCCTCTTCTGACATGATGCCTTTGATAAGGAGTTCTCTTTGGAGGGCTAATTCTTCTGTGTCACATATCTCATCAAGGAATTGATCCATCAATTTATTTGTGACTGTTCCTCCTAGATAATCTGAGATTGTTTTAACCTCTCTCTCACGTTTCCTATCTTCCAATTCTATTTTGATTTTCAAAACATACTCCTGACTTGTTGGACTTGCTAGGTTACCTTCTACCATGTCCTCCTGTGATGTAGTAGAGGGATAAGCTAAAATATTGTTGTTCATGATATCGGTATCCACTGCTAAAATTGTCTTATGTTCTTGATGCTCTAAGGGCAAATCTAAAAATTACCCCTCACTGTTTGATTGAATTATTGGTTCTAAATCTACAGGGATCTTTGTCTTAATGGCTGAAACTTCCTCTGTGTACTAATTTGTTCTCATTGTTGTTAATTCCATATCCTTGGGTAAATTCTTATCTAGTGTTAGGCAAATATTATTCTCCTTTATGGTGTTACTTTCCCTATTTCGGTCAATAATTTCATTTGTTGAGATGTGTAATTCTGTCAATGGGGAGGGGGACACTTCTCTAGAAGGCTGATGCTCCATTTCGAGCATTGGGATAGACTTAGAGGCTTCTATAAATCTTGGAGACTCCTAATTTCTAGCTTTATTAGTAGGCAAGTCTAGTGGGATCTTGATCAAGAATCCCCTCCTACTTCGTTAAGATGGATTGTGATATCCTTGCGAGGAGAAGAAAAGAGTTGGGTAGGCTCAGCGCTCCTCGGCTTTTGCTTATAGTCCATGACAATATCTGTCATAATGATGGGATTTAAAAGAAACTTGTTTGAACTGCTCTGAATAACAATTGGAGGGAGGGATTTTATCGAAACATCCATTCTTAGTATGATAATTATTTCTGATTAGGGCTATTTGGTGACTATTGTTCTTTCGAAAAGCCCTATCTTATTACCTAACTGTTTAAAAACTCCAGGATTAGAGAATTCCATCGGCATATTTGTTAGTTTGACAGCTCTAGGCAGTTCAATGCCTCAGATGTTATTAGGATTAAAATACGGATTCCAGTCTAACACTATAAAATCATGTCCTAAATACTTAGGACCTTTATTTGCCAAAAATTTATCTTTAGTCTTCAAATCAAAATAGTAAACAAAAATAAATTCATTTGTGAGAAGAGCGATACTAGCCTGATTCTTGAGTTTCTTCTTGAGCCAATCTACAATTGTGGATGCTGGGATGCCATAACCATTCCATCTTAAAACCACTCCCCTTAGCTTTAGCTATTTTTGGGAGCACTCAATGATGTCATCCTCAACTTTAATAATTAGAGGAGAATGCAAAACTGGTCTACAATGGGGAGGAGAGTAAGGAGGGTCTCTAGGGTTTGGGGAGGATTAAAGGATGGATTTGGATTGATTGGAAACCCCTCACTTGTGCGGGGGAGTATAAATTTCAGTCAAAGATTGGGATAGGATAGGAGTTTTACCTTTCAGAGCTCTGGTTCTAGGAAAAGGTTTAGGGTTAGAGCTCTGTTCCAGATAATTGAGAGATTCGAAATTGTTTCTCAGGAGGAGGGGTTCAAATTTGTGTGATTGGTGGAAAGAAGGTTTTCTAGATCGCTTATGAGTTCTGGCTTTAACCCATCTGGAATTTTCCTTCCCTGATTCAAAGGCCAAAATAGGGCACATTTGTTCCCCAACCAACCTTCCTCTATTCTCAGCAGGTTGAATATCCTTGGAAATTTTTGCAAGTGTAATCACCAGTTGGGGGGCCCTTCGTGCCCTAGCTGGAGTCCTGCAATAGAGCTTGACATTTTCTGAGGCATAATGGAATAGGAGAGAGTGAGCATATCTGGTCTTTGAGAACTCCTCGATTTTCTTATCCAAAAGTTCTTTGGTGAAGACCACACGACAACTACGAAAAAGCAGAGCAGACATTTTCGCAGAACTTAAAATTAATATTAATTAATATTAAACATTAATATTTAATATTTTAAATATAGTTTATTAATATTTAAATGTTAATAATATTAATTGATATTAAATTTTATTAATTTTTAAATTATGTTTTGTTTAAATATGTATATTTTTATATATATGCAAGGATATATATATGTGTGTGTATGTGTACGTATATGTATATAATTTTTCTTTGTCATTTTGAGATGAAATATTTTTATATTGGAAATAATTATTTTTAAATAGAAAAATAGTAATTGGATTATATTTTTAAGTTAAGCTGGATTTTTTGGAAAAACAAATTTAAAGTGTGTTGCATGTTATGTAATATGTATTTTCTACTATGTTTATGGGTTTTATGGGAGGCTTTACGTTGCCTGTTTTAGGAGCGCTACTAGAGGCTTGGGGTTGTGTTTATGTCAATGCTTATGTGTCTAATTGTCATACCTTATGTTGTTGTATTGTTTGGATCATCTTTTCATCCTAAGCTCATGCTTTGTGGACACTGTGAGAGTGTTGTTTTTTAATATTGTGGTTATGTGAGAGCTAGTGTGTTCATGTTATATTAAGGAACTGATTTGAGGATCATAGTTATCATTTTTTGTTATCTATTTTATGAGCCTAGGTAGGTTAACTAAGTGTATAGGTGGGGAGTGGCTTGCAATAGGCATTGGGGCCCACAAGTGGCTAACATGATACTTATTGCAAGTGACTTAATAAAGTGATAACACAATAAAATTTATTAGGATAGAAATATTAATCAGATGTTTGTGTTCCTCACTCATGCCTTGAGTGCTAGTACAGGATACAATGGTTTGTGAGAAGATGTGTGATGTCTGCATGGACTTGGATATAACATGGTTGGTACATTGTTTGTATGAGAGGATTATTGATACTGCATAGTGTCACTAGGGCATTGGTGCCTTGAGAGACTGTCAGGATAACTCTAGAGTTGACTTATGTGATAACACTTCCCCATATGCATCTTAGATTTCCTACATGTGTTGGTTGCCTCTGGTTGAGTATGTTATACCTTTGTCATTCTATTGTACCTTTTGAGATAGAGAGTTTTCATTATCCTTTTCTTAGTTTTTACTATGGTTGATTTTGGTGTTTGATATCCGAGTGGGGTCTATTGTTATCTCCTCAACATAGTGGAAGTGGACCATTTAGGTTCCACAAGGTCGGGTGGTAGTGATTATTTTACCATTTGAGATTCTGAGGTTCGTGTACCAATGCTAGATGATCCTTGTAGTAGTTGTACCTTATTGTTCATCATTGTTGGAGATGTATTCTTATCTTTCTTATTTTATGTTCTCATATCATTTTCTAATTAGTTTAGAGATATCATATTGTACTTTATATTTTGATTATTATTACATACCCTATGACTTGTGCAGTGGATGTGGGTTATCATGTATATCTTGTGCTATCAGTTGTATCTCGATTTCATGCATAAAATGAAGTACTTATTTACATTATGTGGAGACCTTGTATGGTTGTTATATTAAGTAGATTAATTAACATTTACGTAATCTACGTCAAGGAACCCTTGAGATTTTTAATCTATATTTGAGTTAAAATTGTGTGTAATGAGTTGTATTATATTGTATTGTTTTTGCATTGTTATACATTGTTGTTATGTAACCTCTTAAGAAAAAAATTATTCTGTAAAGTTAGTAGCATGTTTTAGGTTAATATCTCTTGGGTTCCCTAACAGAGCATTACATAATAGATGGTGGAAGCAATATATGGAAAGGATAATGGATATTGTTTGAAGGGTGTGGATAAGGAGGAATATATAGAATGCATGGTGCTTATGGAGATCCCTAACCTTTTCAAGATCAAAGGCGGAAATGGGGATATGGGTGTAGGTAGGATAATGAGGGATAATGAAAGATGAGGGAGAAAGGATAATACAGATGCAACATGCCCCCAAGTGTAAAGTAAAAGTGGATAATAGATTACACATGATGTCAGTTTGCCAAGTTTTCATCATGATACTTTCCCAAGGAGCCAAATAAGTGGTTTTCACAATAAGACGAATCATTTATCTTTACTTTTTTTTTTGACTTATTGCATTTTCCTTTTTATTTTTTTCTTTTTAGAAAATAATAGATACATGACACAAGATGAAAGAGGGACTCAAGCATCTTGTTCTTTGGATAGTATTCCTTAAAATATGTGTTACCATGGGCCATGACTCCCGAAAGTATGCTCAAAGATGTTGGTAGGGTGATGATAAAGGGGCTTGATAAAGATACTAAATTGAAAAGTGATGAACTACAACTAATTGAATACTTGGATGAACTAAAGAAACAATGATTAGAGATCACTAAGCTACTTAAGCGATATGTAAGATGATTAAATCAGCCAATATGTTGTCATTGATATCAACTAGTTTTGACAATACTTATCATGATAGTTACAAACATCTTAACATCTGTTGAATGAAGAAAAGATGAAGAACTGAGATATCTACATAAGGAAAAGATGGATATGACAGATAAGGATAAGGTAAACATTGGGTAACTCATTGATGAGTCTATGGCTTTATATTGTTGACTTGAGCATGTTACATTAATCTATTATGAAGAAGAGATTTGAATTGAACAAGTCAATGTGGTCTGTAATTGAAGATTTTTGTATACATCGAGCCAATGCAGTGTATACCGAGTGACAGTAATAACCGAGTTAGTTATCGCCAACACATTTCTATATTAACCGAGTATGGATGAAAACATTAAATACAAAGAACAACCGACTGAAATTGATGAGCTAGAAATTGTTATGATTTCGAGGTTAATGATGAAGTTAGTTATGAGATCCACGACTGACAAAATTCAGAGATGATCTAAAGGATGAGATTGAAACGTGTTATGGACACATCTGCCGAGGAAGGTTTAAGCGGCAAAATGGATGAAGGAGATTAAAAGGCAAAATCTAATGGCTGATATGAAAATGGTTTTTTTGTCTATTTAAGAGATATGAGTTTCATTTTTGAAACATGCTGGACAAAAAGGAGACTGCAGAGATTTCATGTGAAGATTGTATTCATGCATTCCTGATCAAACTGGTTACCAAAAGAACCGAGCTGCAGACATTACCGAGCATCAGAGAACTATTTACCGAGTGAAAGTAAATTGAGAAATATTGAGGAAGTGAATTGATTAATGATCAAAGGATTTTATGAGCATAGCATAGATCTAAATCTTTGCAATTGAGTTGTATTTGAATCAAATCAGTACTATATCTGTTTAACCATTGATTTAGAAAGTCTCTTAACTGAGTGGACTTAACAGTCTTATTGTACTATCCTATGACATTCATTGAATGTAAAGTGTTATCTTGTTGACCCCATAGTGAATGCTGGTCAAAAGTTAACTATTAGTGATAAATCCTCTAACTAGGTCACACCTAACAGTGTGTATTGTAACCTTTAATAGGGTTGGCTCTTTACCGAGCTCACTTCAGAAGAGTGAATGATTTTGGGTTACCGGTCCCAGATGGTTTTTCCCTTAGCAGGGTTTTCACGTTAAATCACTATGTTATGTGTTATTTGTTATGATTGTTTTGCTATCATACTTTACATACGACATAGTTGATTTAGTCACAGTTTGGATAATTACTGGTATTCAGTAAAGTGAACAGGAAAATTGATATTTTATGTTACCAAGCTGCATAAATTGTTGAAATTGTTTTGTGAGGTACATCTATATTTTTGGGACTATAGGATAACTGATCTAATTGATTCACCCCCCCTCTCAGTTATTCTAACAAAAAGTGGATAAGAATTTATGCAAAGGAATGGATAGATAAGATAAGATAATTTTTAACGTCTGCGAGGCTAAACATAGCCTATGGGAGAACCCGCCAAAATTAAGCCAACTATAGTAACTTTGTTCTTTTCTTGTACAAGTTGACGATGAGCACTCCTTGCTTCTCAATGCACTCCTCACTGAATAGATTATGCCAAAAGTTATCAGATAAAAAACCTACAAATTTGTCCATGTTGTCCTTATAAGCATCGCATTCCAAGATAAAGTGTTGTTCAGTTTCCATAGTCCTAGAAATGTAAAACATGCAAACTCTCTCCTCCCAAGCTTCTTTTGGCCTCTTCCATTGCCTGGTCTCACAATAAAGTTGATGAGAATTGGTTCTCAGCTAGGCAATAAGAGTTTTAGCTCTCCAAGAAATGTTGGCCCCTATGTATGCTTTTTAAAGTTGATCACATGAGGGATTGAACTCATTAATTTAATATATTTTCTTCCTTCAAAGCTCATTTGCCAAATTTCTCTTGTAAAATTTATCCATAATGAAGACCTTTATATCTTTGTTATTTGTGGGACAAATTTTGAAATGGATATTCCATTTACTCATTCACTTTATGTTTTGTTGCATCCATGTTTTTTTACTTTTGCACAATATGTCATTAAAGACAACTTTAGGCTATCTACCTTCTTCCATTTTTTCAGTTCTTTTTAAATAGCTTATGAGACATACCATAGCAAGTGCCTCAATAGGGGTGGCCCCCATTTCACTTAGCATTATATCATATGGGACCGTGCTTTGGATTTTAAACTTGCTAGTGATCAAAATTTTTTGGATTCCCTCGATTTGCTTCCATTGTGAGGTTGAAGTGTTGTTGGCCCATAATTCACACCCATAAAGAACAACCGACAGAACTAGAAGACCAAACAAAGTTTGATTAGTTTTCCAATCCCAAACCTCAGCCTTCCGACATCTATTTTGGAGAGCATAAAGCACCTTCCAACCACCTAATGTTCTTTTCTTTCTGCAGTCATCCCACATTAGTTTTTGTTGAAGTCAATGCCAAGATGTTGAATGCTTCCTTTGAAATAGAACTTATGTTGATGTTGTTTTTTACTTTTAGAGAAAACCATGACTTTAGTCTTGTTGATATTGACCTGCATTCCCACCATTATGCAAAAATGTTCAAGGGAAAATAGGTGTACTTGCAAACCATAGGCAGATTTGACAATCAAAATGAGGTCATCCGCATAGAGGAGAAGCCTTATTAAATATTCTCCCAACTAAATACCCTCACCATTTTGCATGTTTAACCATTCTTCAAGTTTGTCGATATATAAGCCAAACAAAGTAGGAGATAGAGAGTAACCTTGTTTGAGCCCAATATCACTCCTAAAATATTCAAAAATGTCGGCTTAAGTTCTGATTTTAACTTTTACCTCTTTGTACATCCTACAAACAACAACTCTGAGATGTATAGGGATCTCCAATTCTTCCATTCTGAGCCAAAGCTTGTCCCTAGGGATAGTGTCGAAAGCCTTTCCAAAGTCAACAAAACAAAAAAAAACCTCATCCTTTTTCTCCCATACTTTTTCGATTATGTGCCTTAAAGTAATACAATGATCAACTGTTGAGTGTTTTGGTCTAAAACCAACTTGCCCTTTTGCCCGTTTATGATTTTCTTCAGCTCATTTACTGATTCTATTTTCTATCATGCTGCCAAATAATTTTGCAAACAAAGGATTGATCATTATAGTCCTATAGTTGGAGGGATTATTGACATCACCACTCTTAAAAAGGGGTATGGCAAGGTTGATTGTCCAATCTTTAGGAAAACCATGTTGATTGATACTATTGAAGATTTTTGTAATGTGCGGTGCAAGGATTTTCATGTCCCGCTTGAGATATTCTGCTTGAAGTTCAACCAACTCCTTGGCCTTACCACCACCCACCTTTTTAATACCCATCTCTACCTCTTGTACGATGAAAACATTTGACATATTGTTGACCAAGGGTGGCATGCCCACCTCACCTTCTTGTTCATACAATTTCCTACCATAATCAAGCCATTGAGTGGCTAATTGTCCAATCTTTAGGACAACCATGTTGACTGATACTATTGAAGATTTTTGTAATGTGCGGTGCAAAGATTTTCATGTCCCACTTGAGATATTCTGCTTGAAGTTCAACCAAGTCCTTGGCCTTACCACCACCCATCTTTTTAATACCCATCTCTACCTCTTGCATGGTGAAAAGATTTGACATATTGTTGACCAAGGGTGGCAGGCCCACCTCACCTTCTTGTTCATATAGTTTCCTACCATAATCAAGCCATTGAGTGGCTGTAATATTATTTTTAGTTTGTTTCCTTCTTGGCTGAAGTGTAATATTATTTTTAGTTTGTTTCCTTCTTGGCCGAAGTTCCTTCCAGAAAATTTTGGGGTTATTTTTACTACGAAAAATTAGCTCATCTCTCCTTGTGACCATAAAATCAATTTTTTTCATCTTTAGAATTTGCTTGTAAACTTTAATGTCACTGACTCTTTAAGAGTTCTCCTAGCCATTTTACATTCCTTATCAAACCACACATTGACTGGAAAATAGTTTGTTTCAGACTTTCTTTTCTTTGTTCTTTTGCAATTTGAAAGAGCCTTATGGATCAAACTTGTTAATGTATGACTATTAACGTTGTGCCCTTGCATGTTCTCCTCCTTACAAAGTTGTTAGAAATAGGGAATACTGAGAGGGGGGGGTGAATCAGTATTCTACAAACTTTATCTTTTGCCCAATTATGGATATAACATATTATCTTTATACATGCATAACATAAGAAGCTAAACAATATGCATAGCAATAGAAATAAAGAACTCATACCACATGATATGTTCTTGAGGAAACCCTGGCCAAGGGAAAACCCTGGTGGGGATGGTACCCACAAAGATCCACTAATCAAAAGTATCATGTTAAGGATGTTGACCCTGTTAGGAGTCTATTACAAGCATATAGTGTATTAGTCTTGATTAAGGGACTATAGGCCTTGTTAGAAGCCTCAACCCTGTTAGGAGTTGTCAATACAAAATCTGATTACCAGATGAGTCCACTGCCCAAACAAGTAATGTACAATGTATACTGATTACAAAAATAGATTAAGGTACATAACCTTATGCTACTTGCATCAATATCTTTTCGTTGCTCTTACATTCGCATCATATCATTACAATATTACCATATATCTCCTCTTCTTCTTCTTACAATTACATATTACATATATACAAGTTATTAAGGATAATAACTTTACATGGTCAGCTTCCATATATCTTTATCCAAGAGTTAACATCTAGGATGTTGTCCCTTTATAATGTTAAGTCATTATTTTGATAAACAAAATAATCCCTTAACTCTTTACCAATTCTGCCTTCATATTTTATCTTGTCGGCTTAACACTGTCTTCGGTAAAACTATCATAATTGATTCCGTACATGCTGTATTGAATTGCACTCTAAGATGGGTCATCATTAGTCATCATAGAGTCTATGTTCAATTGCGCAAGCACTGAACTTACTCTAGTCAACATCGCAAACAAAAATTGTATCCTGGTGCACTGGTGAAAACACTGTCTTACACTTAGACAAATTTGCAATGCACTCTGCTATACTTGCTCTCTGACCTGTGCGATCTTCATGTGGATCATATGTTGCCATAATGACAATATCTATGTACTCACTTCAACCAAATTGCCAACAATCTCCCCCTTTGTCATTGGTGGCAACATATGAGAAAATTGGCTAAGTGTACAAGTCAAAATCTCAAAATTGTATCAAAATTGTGGCCATAGTATAGAATATGTATACTATCCTTATAACTCCTCAAAATATAAACTCTAATACAATGCTCCCCCTAAGAGTATCAATCCTTATCAAATATATCAATTTTCTGCTCTAATATCTCTCCCCCTTTGACAACAATGACAAAATAAGGTAGGGAGGATTACAAAATGAATAGAGGTAAAATGGATTCACCTCTATTTGAATGTAAAGGGGGAAATATGAGATCTATTCTCAAACCCAAATTCCCCAAGCAAGAGATCTGATTTGATCAACCTAGAGGTTAACACACAATCGAATCAATTTATGGTTAATATGGAAAAGAAAGTAAATCTAATATTTCCCTTTGTGGATGGATATATTATATTTGGAATGTAGAATAATTGAAATACAAGTACTAACCTTAAATTAGGGCAGATCTCGAAAATGTTGAATTCTGGTGTCTATTGTACTTTCAGGAAAATCTGAAACCTCTCCTGGACTGGAAATGCCAAGATAGAGAAAACCCAGAAATCTTTCCTCAAGAAGGCTCAGCTCAGGTTTGACCCTCATAAAAGGTCAAATACCACATTCTTTATTTGAAGTCTGATTCAAATTCTGTTTGCAGATCCCAGAAGTTTGCCGAAAAGGGTATCCAAATTCGCTCTCAGATCCGAAACTCCACACCTACACCTACAAGAAAAAGAGGATTTTGTTTGTTTGTTTGGGGGGTTTGCCTTAGTCAAACCCCGGTTTGGAATCAACCTTAATATTGAAATTGAAATGGAGAATGCTAGCAAGTAGTAGAAATAGATCTAACAATGAAGCTATGCAATTCAATAGATATGCAATTGTATTTGAAATGTAATCAAGTATGTTAATATGAAAGCTTAGACATAACATTAACAAATGTAAATCAAACCTCCATGATTGTATGCTTGGATTCCACCTTGAGAGAAGAATGAAATGGATCTTGAAGATGAACAAAGGATCTTGAAGGAAGATCACACCATCATGATGGCTAGATCTAGGGTTTGAATGATGAATCTTGAATGCTTGAACCAAATCCTTTCAATAGCTTAAATGCTTGAATCCTTGATCTTCAATGGAGAACTTGGATGGAGAAGAGGACTTGAATGTTTGAATGGAAGATTGCTTGATCACCTTGAGAGCTCCTTGAGAGTGCTTGATGCATGAATGAATGAGATGTGATGTGAAAATGAGAGAGGAAGGCCTCCTTTTATAGTGATCTAGGGCACACTCCTCTAGATGGGCCACCTTGGAGAATTAAATCCCAATTAGGTTCTCATCTTTACAAAATATAACTAGATTAAATGCAATTAAATGATTTACCATCCCAAATTTTGAAATGGTTGACTCGAAAGCAGGAAAATAAATCTCCCGAAAGCCCGAAGCCTGGAGATTCTAGAATTTGAAATTTTGGAGGAAGGGGTCAATGTCGAGGTTGACCCTAACTAGGTTAGGGTCGACCTAAGACCTTGACCTAGTCAGGGTCGACCTAAGACATTGACCCTGATCCTAAGTTGACTTAGAATCAAGTCAAGAGGTCCCAAGGATGTCCAAAAACCTAAAAACTAATGCCAGAATAGGACAGAATGTCAAGAATAGACATAAAATCCTATGATTACCGAGATGAAGTCCAGGAGGATCCATTTCTAAATCCTACTTAGAAAATAGAGCTATGGAAGAGGGAAATTCAGGAGAATCCTTAAGATCCTAACCCTAATTTCACCTAAAATGAAGCAGAAAAGAAGTGGAAAGCGGGGAGAAAGCCAAATCAAAGCAAAGATCAATTTAAGGCATCAAATATGACCCCAAACCACTTACTTGGAGGGCTAATCACTCTTAACATGGAAGTGCTTCCATTTTAAGACGATACATTAAGCCCCCACTTTAGCAAGAGTATGGATTCGATGCAAACTATTGGTAAAAAAGAAGAAAAAGGACATCCAAGTGGATTCGCAAAGAGATAAAACAACACTTAGAAAAGGACACGAGCCCCCAGACTAAGGTTTCTAACTGAACATACACACACAAGGGTGCGAAACAATAAAACCAAAAGAACAAGGGTTAGTACTAAACAACCCAAATCAATTAGCATAAGAAACCTCACTAATAAATATTCCTAATGCTAATATCATATTTGGAAAGCTATCATAAAAGCATAAATGTTTACATAAGAAAGATAAGAGCAACACTATAGACAACATAGCTTCATGATCCTGTCCTACTAACATGAAAGTAGAAAAGAGAGAAAGGAGAAAGTGATTACCTCGCCTAGTAAGATGCCCACCTTACTGTGAATCACCCTAAATGGAGAGCCCAACAGGTTCACCCATAAACTGTGCTTGCAATTGTAATGCGTCTTCTGACAGCTTCTGGAATACCCATAGATCCACCTTCTTGTATCACTATGAATATGGAATGCGTGTCTCCTCAAGATTTAGCAACTTATGTGCATTACCATCAGAAGATTTAGCATATAGGTGCATGTCTTTTCAGGATTTAGCAACTTATGTGTGTTACCTTCCAAGATTTAGCATATTGAAATTGGAAATGCGTGTCCCTTTAGGATTTAGCAACTTATGTGCATTACCTTTAGCGGATTTAGCATATTGAAAAATTTGAAAAATGTGTCTCCTCAGGATTTAGCAACTTATGTGTGTTACCTTCGAAAGATTTAGCATATGGATGTGTGTCTTTTCAGGATTTAGCAACTTATGTGCGTTACCTTCCAAGATTTAGCATATAAAAATAAAAAACTATAGTACAAGGGAGGCCCTATATATGCCCCCCTCCTTAAGATGGCAAAAACATACTATTTTGTCATGTTAAGGAAAGAAAAGAACAAGGATAAAGCCTTCCTCAACGTCAAGACAATATCCTCAAACAACACCTAGTCAAAGCCAAGAAGGTCACAGCTCCTATGAGGCCATGGAAGGGACGAATGTAAAGAGATATCATGCAAGCAGTGAAAAGAAAGTAACCCTTATAAGGGATAGCACATTATGCAGTTTCCAAGGTGAGAGATATATCCACCATGAAAACCTAATGTCAAACAATGAAATAGGTTACAATCAAGGACATAGATCCTTAATGCAAACCATAATTGTCATGTTATGATTGAATGTCACATAATAGATAAATACTGCTTACCCAAGGAAAGAGGTGAATCCCGAAAAGACAGAAAAGAAGGAGATGGTATCCTTGCCCCCCCAGGTGTAGGCACAAAGATGGAAGAGGATACCTACTTCACAATGCAAGGAGATATCCTGTTTAGCAACAATGTACACCATATGCTTAGCAAGGGATATTGACCTCTACATCCAAGAATATAGATAATTGTGAAAAGGATATGTCACTCATGGAAAAGGATCCTCAAATGAAAGAGATCTTATCAACAAGACCCCCACCAAAGAGGAGTGTTTTAGATAAAATATCATCTTCCAAAAGGTGAGAACAAAGATTCAATCATCAAGCCCCCTGCAACGAAGAGGAAGAGGAATCTTTGAAATGAGGGAAACAACTCTAACACCAAAGCGAGGGTAAGAGTTTATAAAGAACATAATTTGCAACATAGAGAAGTGATGACTTAGGACAACAACTTCTCATATAAGAATGTTATCCATAGTTAAAACATCAGTCAATATGATGAAATAATATTGCAATATAAACAAATACCACTAAGCTAAGGAAAGAAATTCCCTAGACAAAGAGAGAGAAGAAAGAACCTTGCCCCTTAGAGATGAAAGCAAGGGATACCTTTGCAAAACAATGTCCTAGAAAAGATATCTTGAATAATAGAAGAGAGCAATAGATGAAAAACTACCATAATACAAACCATTGATATAAATGAAAGAATAACCAATTAAGCTCAAAGCATAAACATAATGGATTCTAAAAGATAGGAAGAAATATACCTCTTGCCCCCCAATCTAGAGGGGAAAAGAGAGTGAGGGGTAAAATTATGAATAAATCTCAAAGGAGAAATTTCTTTTCTCTTATATTTATGGATCGGATAATAAGGAGAAGGTACTTTGAAAAATATTTGCACATCATGAACCATAGTTTGAACCTCAACATAAGTGTGGGAAGAACTAGGAATAGCAGATGGAGAATTAGGAATCAGATTAGGAAAGATATGATTAGGATTAGGAAGATTAGGAAGAATACAATTACGATTAGGAAGATTAGAAATACTAGGAAAAGTGTAGGAAGTGATATGAATGGAAGACACAACCGAATGAACACTTGGAACCACCGTTGGAAAAGGGTTGGAATAGATATAAGTAATACTATAGTAAGAAGGCTCTGAGGTAGGATCTTGATTTTCCATAAGGTCACTACTAAGAGGAAGAGCATTAAGGGAATGCCTATCTTTCTCCGCTAATGCCTCATCACTAGAAGGAATCCTAAATGGAGATGAAGGATCCATAATGTCATATTCTTTCGCATAAGGGAAGTGTGGTTTAGAGAATATGTCCTCCGCTTGTATCACAAATTCTTCACAAGGAGGAGATAAATCAATGTATTGATCCCAAATAGGAGGATTATCCACAATGGCTTCATGAGGAAGAGAGTAATCAACATTCAAATCCAAAGGTTCATCCCAAATAGGAGGATTGTCTAAAATGGCTTCATGAGGATGAGAGTAATCAATATCCAAATTTAAAGGTTCATCCCAAATAGGAGGATTATCATCCCTATCCATAAAGCACATTATAGGAGTGCCATAAGTCATTAAAGTTTGATCCCTAAAGGGGAAAGTAGGCTCATAGAAAAGACATATATTAGGAGAAGAATTAACATCAATCCCTAACTCATCTTTGTAAAGGTCAATTGAAGAGGTTGTAGAGGAAGATGAAATAGGAATAGGATCAATGGTGATCTCATTCAAACAATTTTCATCCTCACTTCCATGTACCTCATTAAGGGATCTATCTTCTTGAACAACAAAAGCCTCATCAAAGTACTCAAAACAAGAATCATACATGTTGAATACTAAAAGCATGAAAATGTAAATGTTTTTGTATTTTTAAAGAAATTTTGCAATTTTTTTGGATTTTTGAAATATAAATGCAAGAGCATAAAAGAAATGTAAAATCTAACACAAAGGGAAATCTAACACAATAGTGCATCTAAATCCACAAAAGAAAAGGGGTAAGTATGTCCGGTTCACCAAAATGAATAGAGGTAAAATGGATTCACCTCTATTTGAATGTAAAGGGGGAAATATGAGATCTATTCTCAAACCCAAATTCCCCAAGAAAGAGATTCAATTTGATCAACCTAGAGGTTAATACACAATTGAATCAATTTATGGTTAATATGGAAAAGAAAGTAAATCTAATATTTCCCTTTGTGGATGGATATATTATATTTAGAATGTAGAATAATTGAAATACAAGTACTAACCTTAAATTAGGGCAGATCTAGAAAATGTTGAATTCTGGTGTCTGTGTGTACTTTCAGGAAAATTTGAAACCTATCCTGGACTGGAAATGCCGAGACAGAGAAAACCCAGAAATCTTTGCTCAAGAAGGCTCAGCTCGGGTTTGACCTTCATAAAAGGTCAAATACCACATTCTTTATTTGAAGTCTAATTCGAATTCTATTCGCGGATCCTATGATTACCGAGATGAAGTCCAGGAGGATCCATTTCTAAATCCTACTTAGAAAATAGAGCTATGGAAGAGGGAAATTCAGGAGAATCCTTAAGATCCTAACCCTAATTTCACCTAGAATGAAGCAGACAAGAAGTGGAAAGCGGGGAGAAAGTCAGATCAAAGAAAAGATCAATTTAAGGCATCCAATATGACCCCAAACCACTTACTTGGAGAGCTAAACACTCTTAACATGGAAGTGCTTCCATTTTAAGATGATACACAAAATTGTATCCCAAAAAAGATTATACCTTCATTTTCTTATTGCAAAGCCGGTAAGCTTGCAACACAATCTGCAAAATTAGCTTTTATAGCTTCTATCTCCTTTTCCCATTAATTTTTGATGGAATCTGCCACATTGAGTAATGTGCTCAGTCCATAAGCTACTATTTGACAAGCTTGGAGGTTGTCAAATTTGAATTTCTGAAAGGATGTCTTAGCTATAAGACATTCTTCTAACTGCTCTTCAATGATACTCAACTTCATAGAGATGTGTTCTCTCAAAAGAGTGAGTCTCCTCATTTTTCTGTTCCTCTCATTTTGCAATATTCTTATTTCATCATAAAGCTTCTGAACTTTCTTTTCAACATCACATAGCTTCACATTAGGTCTAGAAAGAAGGTTACATTCATTCTGAATATCAGCTTCCTTCAACTTGATCTTTTGTTCCTCTTATGCTGTCAAAATCTCTGGTTTTGTACATTGTATGTACAATGATTTTCCTGTCTCCAAATGTTTCCTCAAGTTCTTGATACAAATATCAAGACTGCTAATATCATTCTTGATATTCTGACTGATGTTCAAAAGCATTTCAGCTTCATAAGCTGCTTGAGCTCTCACTTTTGCAATATCAGATAGGTTAGTGAATTCATTGTCAAAAGTGCTCATTACCTTCTTAGCTTTCTCCAAAGGGTCTGCCTCTGTGATTTGTGTAGTTACAATGCTTTGTAACTTCTCAGTAAGGTCCTTCAGACTCCCTTCAAGATTCTTCACTTTCTTGTTCTTGCTAATGATTTTATTCAAAGAAGTGATCAGTTCCAACTGATCATCATCATCAACTTCATTTCCTAAATCTTCAAACAAAGATCTAATTTCTTTCTTCTTTCCAGTCTCAGGAGTAAGACTGATGTCTTCTGTGGTAGGAATGGGTGCTTGAATCTCAGTCTCCTTAGGTTCTTCACTGATAGATTGGGTCTGCTCTGCTTCTTCAGTTCTATCCAATTCATCAAGAGCCGAATTGTCAACAATGTTTGCTAAGTTCTTGAATACATTGTCATCAGTATCCAAGGTGACCTTAGTACCTTCTATATTCATAGTTTCATCTTCAATGTTAATAGCTGAAGGAGAAGGAATATCCTCTTGTTCAGCTTCAACTGCTTGCTCTACTGCAACCGATGGCTCTCCAACATTTTCTGCCATGACCTTGATTATTGCCTACTCTGTATCTGAATTAACTTCTTCATATATGCCTCCCATAATCAAAATGGTTCTCCTTTTGGTTGTCAAATATGTGCTTAAGGCCTTCAGTATCTGCTTCAAGTGTTCATCATTTCTCACATCACAAAGCTTCTTCACAAGATTCTTTTTGATATTAGTGTCTTCTTCAATTGCTCTTTGCTTTTATTTACAAGTTTGGTATACAACTCATCAAGTATTTGACCTTGAATAGAATCAAATTTCTTGTCTGCCAAAATCATATGCTTCACAATAGCATTCTCCAAATTTAGTCTTTTTGAATAATCATAAAGTTTATAGTACTTGTTCATTTTAGTGAAATTTCCATCTTGTATGATTTCTTCATTCACTCTCTCAACTCTCAGTTTCCATGCCTTCTTCTTAACTGTAGTGTCATCATCCTTTATTTTTGCAATTTCTCTTGGTACTGGTTGAACTAAAGTCTTTTGTCTCTTTCCTTGTCCAGTAGCAATTTCTTTCATTCTCTTGCTAGCTGTGGAGGAAGTGGATCTAGTTGTTACTTGTTCCTTTTTTGGTTCCTCTACTTTCACCTTGACTTGTGTAGGTTCTTGCTATACTACATTGGATGACAAGGGTGGTACAATCAAGACTTCTTTTTGTCCAATATCCTTGATTGTTTCTACTGTCTATTTTGCTATTAAGAATTCTTGTTCTAACATTCCTGAATCTTTTAGTATCCTCCTGATAGTGCTGTCAACTCTCTTCTTAGATTGCTTCTCTTCAGTTATAGCTTTTGCCAAGTTGAAGTTCTCTTCAAAAGTTCCAAATCTGCTGCACTGAGTGTCCAATTTACATTTAAGTAATCTACCAACATATTCTTCTGTTTCAGTCTCAGATATCTCATAGCCAAGAGGGTCTATGAACTCAATTCTAGGTTCCACTACTTCAATATAGGTAAAGTCAGTGTCAACCATGAAAAATATATCATTTTTATACTTCTTCACAAGTGACTATGGAATTCTTGATCTGCTAGTTACCATGTTCTAAAATGTTTTCATTACTAACATAGCACTCTCATTTACTTTGTCAATAACATGTCTCAAATATACTTTATTTATCCTTTCCATAGCAGTTTGTCCATCATTCCAATCATTTGCAATGGTGTACGGAAATCTTCTCAATGAGTGGAAAAACATGTATGTGATTAAGGATGAAAATCTAAATTGTGCATACTTAGATTTCTTAATCTTCTCCAAGTTTTCAAACAATTGAATTCTCAGAATTTCACACATATCAACTGGTACTTTGTCAACACACATTAAATAGGCAATATGTACCATTCCAGCTGCCATATCATTTTCTCTAGAATTTGCACAAAACTTAGTGGTTAGGATCTTGCATAGGTATCTCACATCATCTTGTTTGATTTTGCTAATCACAATTCCTCTGCCATTGTAGGATGAACCTGTGTTGTTTATGACTATTTTTCTCATATTTTTCTCATTTAAAGGAATATCACCAACTTTAGATAAACCTGTGACTTCATGAATCAAGTCAGCTATAATGTCTATCCTCTGGCCAAAACTTCCCATTATGAATTCTGCTCAAAATAATCTTAGTGCATTCTTCATTGTCAAACTCATACTTCAAAGCATACTGAACAATCTCATTATCTTTCAAATGTTCATATCCTTGTTTCAATGACATATCATGATTGTAAATCTTCTGATATTCATTGGTAAAATCACTATCACTGATGGTTTCTAACTTGCATCCAAGATAACTTCTCACATTTTCTAAATGCAAAACTTCGTTTGGTACGGATGATAATGCTAACCTAGGATCATCTTCTTCCAAGGGTTCTACTGGTTCCCTCTTCATTCTAGGTCTATTCTTATCTCTGCCATTGTGAATTAAGGATACATCCATGACTACTTTAAATTCCTTATACTGATTCAAAGATTTGCCAAGATAAATACCTCAAATTCACGATTTTAGGGTTTTCATAGATTCGGCGCTCAAATCTTTCACCAAATCACTGCAAAATGCTTCCAATCTCTGTTCCTTGCTCTCCTAGACACTTCAATTCGCTTTGATAATCAAATAACATCGATCATAACCTTTTATTACTTCAATCTCACTTAGATCTGACATCGCATTCAATTCTTTTGCCGCTTCTTTCCAAAAAGTTGTTTCTGCTATCCTGCAAAACTTAAAACTTCTTGCGATCTCACAAAACACAATATTTTTTTTGGCGCTCTTAACCATAGCATTAGTACATCATAAACTACCTTACATTAACTGTGCAAGACTTAATTCATCGAAAATCTACTTCTACACTAATTCTAAGTTCCTAATCTACTGCAATTATCATAAATTAAGTGCTTTGAGTTAGGTCAGGTAAGTATTCATTCTTACCACTTGATACTTCACCTTTCTGATTACCTTCAATGTTGAATATGTCTCCTTGATCTGTGCCTTTAACAAACTTCACTTCATCTGCATTACTACAGCAACCTTTCTATCTGTTACCTGAATCTTTATTTCTTCTTGCATGATTTCTAGGGTTAGGGTTAGGATGAAAAACTCCATTGTTCATTCTGCGAAACCTTGTTGTATGTCCAATCTTGTTACATATCTGACAAACAATTCCATTGTTCCCATATCTTGGTCCTTGCTGATTGATTTGTGATCTGCAGTTTCTAGCAATGTGTCCAATCTTGTTGCATCTATAACATACTACTTCATTTCTTCTGTTCATATCTTCAGTAGCTCTTTTATCTGCATTGTTAGTATTCCTAAACATTCTACTACCATAATTATTCTCAATAACTTTAGGTCTTCTACATTCAATAGCTCTATGTCCAAAACCATGACAATTATAATAATAACCATTAAGAGGTTTAAATTGTTTACCTATGCAATCTCTCTTCATGTGACCAATAGTATTACAACCAAAACATCTACATTTGAATTCTCTTTGCATACCTTTGGGTGATTCTTCTTGGTTCGATGGTTCTTCTTCTTTAGGTGGTTCTTCTCCTTTAGGTGTGTCATCAGATTTGTTGATCTCATTTGACTTCTTCTTATCTATGCTTTCAGATTCTTTCAGATCCGGTTCCTTGCTTTCATCATTTGTTATGAATATATTAAATCCAAGTCCAGTCTTATCATAGGATGGTTTTCCATAAGATATTTGTTCATCGATCTTCTCACTATTTGAATATAGCCTTTCAAGTTGTTGTTTGAATTGAGTCAATTCACCTTTCACAATCTTATTGTATTTCTCAAGTTCTGCATGCTGCAAATTTACTTTTTCAAATTCAGATGTTACTTTGCCAAGTTTAGATTTTAATTCTTCATTCTCAATCTTCAACCTTTCATTCTCAGATCTCAGATTTGCTTCATTTTTGTCATTTCCATCTTTCAACCTAAGCTTCAGATTTGCTATCTTCAGTTCATGCTTAAAGATCACATTTTCTTTTTCTAAATTGTCATCACAATCTTCAATAAGAATTTCGGATTTCTTTTTAGATTTCAGATCTTCTACCTTGTTTTTCAGTTTCTCAATAAGGTTCTTTGCATCATCATATTTTCTTTTCAGAGTGTTTCTTTCATCAGTAAGCATATCAATCTGTTCAAGAGCTTCTTCAAGATTTTTCTGTAGTTGATCCATATCCATAGACATCTTACTCAAGCTGCTAGGCTTTCCTTGAATGATTCTCCTCCGAGTAACTAAGCTCTGATACCAATTGTTAGAAATAGGGAATACTGAGAGGGGGGGTGAATCAGTATTCTACAAACTTTATCTTTTGCCCAATTATGGATATAACAAATTATCTTTATACATGCATAACATAAGAAGCTAAACAATATGCATAGCAATAGAAATAAAGAACTCATAACACATGATATGTTCTCGAGGAAACCCTGGCCAAGGGAAAACCCCGGTGGGGATGGTACCCACAAAGATCCACTAATCAAAAGTATCCTGTTAAGGATGTTGACCCTGTTAGGAGTCTATTACAAGCATATAGTGTATCAAACCTGATTAAGGGACTATAGGCTTTGTTAGAAGCCTCAACCCTGTTAGGAGTTATCAATACAAAATCTGATTACCAGATGAACCCACTGCCCAAACAAGTAATGTACAATGCATGTTGATTACAAAAATGGATTAAGGTACATAACCTTATGCTGCTTGCATCAATATCTTTTCGTTGCTCTTATATTCGCATCATATCATTACAATATTACCATATATCTCCTCTTCTTCTTCTTACAATTACATATTACATATATACAAGTTATTAAGGATAATAACTTTACATGGTCGGCTTCCATATATTTTTATCCAAGAGTTAACATCTAGGATGTCGTCCCTTTATAATTTTAAGTCATTATTTTGATAAACAAAATAATCCCTTAACTCTTTACCAATTCTGCCTTCATATTCTGTCATGTCGGCGTAACACTGTCTTCGGTAAAACTGTCATAACTAATTCCGTACATGCCGTATTGACTTGCGCTCTGAGATGGGTCATCATTAGTCATCATAGAGTCTATGTTCAAGTGCGTACGCACTGAACTTACTCCAGTCAACGTCGCAAACAAAAATTGTATCTTGGTGCAATGGTGAAAACACTGTCTTACACTTCGACAAATTTGCAATGCGCTCTGCTATACTTGCTCTCTGACCTGTGCGATCTTCATGTGGATCATATGTTGCCATAATGACAACATCTATGTACTCACTTCAGCCAAATTGCCAACAAAAGTCTCTCAAGTGCATCCCTGAAGATGTAACCATTTTTAGAAGTCAAAAGGATTTCGCCTTGTGTTAGTGAATGTTGAGGGGATTGAATTTTTGTCCCAAGCTGCCTATTCTCAGCCCACAACAAGTTTATGTACAACAGTCTATGATCGAATTTGAGGTCCTATATGTGTTTCCCAATTACAACATCCTCGATTCTCTCATATAAATTGTGTGAACAGATTGCATAACCAACCATGCTCGCACCATTATACGTGTTGCAAGTGAAATTGCCCAATTTTGACCATCTAGCCAAACCATTGCAAATTATTAAATCAGAGGTGCCACATAGAGTGATCAATTCTTTCCCAAAATGATTGGAGCCCTTAGCATCTTCTGAGACTCTTTCCCACTGATGTTTTCTCTTTTCAGTGAGCAAAATAGGATTGGAGTTTTCTTTGTAGCTGAAAATACTAGCTTGTCCGTTTGTTGTTTTAGCGTTGAAATCCCCAACAAGGAGAACATCCCCTTGCTGCGAAAACACGACAACATCCTTCTTCAAAGTTGCATAAGGATCTCTGTGATCTAAACCGTGATTTTTATACATTTTAGAAACCTGTGGGGCAAAGTAACATGATGTAATCCTGAGGAGACTGTTGTTTTCCACAATTTTGAACCATATGAACTGTTTATTAGAGTCTTCCTTTTCCAGCTGAATAACACGTCCTACCTTTTCTTTTACTAGAACCATTATGTCTCCATGTCCTTTACTATTTCCCATTGCCAAATTCCAAACTGCCACTTTCTAGTAGCCTTCAAACAAGGGAGCCTTGCAACCTTCATGCTCATGCGTCTCTATAAGACAAATAATGTCTTTGCCTTCTGCAATAGGCCCCAACCCAAGCCCACATCTCCAAGGATAACATCTGCAATTCCAACTAACTAAACTTAAGGATGTCTGGGTTGAACTTGGAAAGACTTAGAGTTGAGTTCTTATCTCTATGAATGAATGTTGATCCAGCCGTATAGTTGCCTACTAAAGAGTTTGCTGCCAAATCTTGGTTGCCCACTTGTTGCTCTGCATTGTGAGGGTGCCCAAAATGAACAATAACTGCTTTACCCTTGAACAACCATGCCATTTTGCCTTCATTTCTAGTTGTTCTGATTTTTGCCACTTCAACCTTTCTCTCTTCTTGTTGCCTCATAGTTAGATCTTCCTCTAAAAAGAAACAGGAACCTCTCAAGAATTGTTTTTTGCTTAATAAATTTTGTTTGTCACGAATATTAGACATAACCACCTTTATGAGCCTATCTCTCTCATCAGATAGTTTGCCAACCCTCCATGCTTGGTAGATTTGGCCTTGCCAAAAACACTTCTCTTAGGAAGTCCCTTGTTAAATCAAGAGTGTGTTCACCTTCACCATAGTCTTTTACTCCTTTGATAATTACGTTAGCTGCCCTGATTTCTCTTTCCTTGACCTCTCTATCTTGAGTGTTATTCACATGAGTTTGCTTCCACACCTGTACAACCAGAGTATTTACTATTTTTATCCCATGTTTTGATAATTTCTGAGAAACTCCTTTTGTCCTCTTCAACCTCTGCCTTTCCTAGCAAACTGTATCGATTTCTCCTTATCGTGAAAAGTCTTAGTACTTGCTGTAACTTTGCTCGCTTCTCGTGAAACTTTTGTATTTTTCCATTCATCTTTCATATTTTGCCATTCATCCTTCATGCTTTGCCATTCAAGTTTCCCAGCTAGCAGTGTTTCTTGCAACATTATAATTTGTTCTTTTAAAGCATTGTTATTGTCCAATATAGATTTATTCTCTACAGTCAAAACATGCATTTTGAGGCTTTTTTCTCTCTCTTTAACCTCTAGAAGTTCTAAAGATTTATTCTCTGCAGTCAAAACATGCATTTTGAGGCTTCTTTCTCTCTCTTTAACCTCTAGAAGTTCTAACCTCTCCTTGGCCATCAATAGTTCTTGCACATATAAATCAGGGCACCAAGCGAGAGGTGTAGAAGTGGGGTTGTATGTGACAGGGTCTACAAAGTTAGTGCTACCACACAAAAGATTGTTGCCTTTTTTGAAGCCACTCTTTTGATTTATCCCCTGAGTCTATGTTTTAAAATTCTTTAAACTCTTTGAAATTGACCTAGATATACTTTCCTATATTGCGTAGTGAAACAATTTTTACTTGACTTAGATGGTTAGTTTCAATGTGCACAAGTATTTCTTGACCGTTTTTAACAAAAGATATAGTTTGTTTTTCCATTGTTTGCATTTCCATTGGAAGATGGACCAGGAAAAATACAAGAAAACCAGCCCCAGGACCAAGTTAAAGATTAAAAAAGCACACCTCGAATCTGTCTGAGCACAACAAAGATAGGAATATTAAAAAGAATAACCTGCAAACTGGGACCCTCCGAAGGTTAGAACATAGGCGTCAAATAATGGATGGGTGTAGGAAGATTTGTGTAGGAGTGGATTCATCCCAAGCGTAATAGAGGTGGATTTCCATAAAATATTTTCCTTGGAAACACTCTGGTAGATCTGTTTGCAAAATGTGGAAACAAAACAAGACAAAGAATTTAATGCCTCAACAGATGTCCTCTCAAGGAACGGAAGGATTTCCAAATTTGTAGAAAATAGATTTCGTGAAACAACTTCAGAAACTCTCAAGCAAATGCGCTTGGCATGAATGAGACTAGGCTATGCACCACATAGGTTTACTGTTCCGGTTCTAAAAATTTTAGAGAAAATGCAGTTGGATTGCGTGAAGCCAGATTTTTTTACCACCTACGACTACTGACGTCCTCAAAAACCCCCTTAAAACTGGGACACCATACCAGTGCAAGGTCAGCTTACTCTTTGTTTTCAATCACAGTACTCCATAAAAGGTGTTTTCAATGCAGTGAAGGCTCCCCATACCCTTTGCGTGGTGTCCATGCCAGTTATTAATTTCATCTCTATTTCCTCATTTCTTCTTTGCCAACCACGCACTCCCCCCTCCATATTACGTTAAATTGAAATGTCCTCTGCATTTATTGATCTCTTTTTCCCTTCATGTTATATTAATTGGAATGTCCTCTCCATTTATTGATCTCCTCCCCCTTCATGTTACGTTAAATTGAAATGCCCTCTCCATTTATTGATCTCTTTGATCACGTGATGTCCAATACTATACGCTGGTGTGCAGGGATGTGACTAAAATCCTGACATATCGTTGGTTTTCTAAGAATGATCATTAGACAAGAATTTAAAATAGCAATCACTATGGAGCTCATTGGTGTATGATGTGGCTGTAAATGTAAGAGTTGACAAACACCGGACAAGACATGATGGTCTCTAAGATCTTCAAAAACTATTATGTACAAAAAATGCATTCGAGAACATGGAAAGGTAGATAACGTGTAAGGAAATCCTTGACAAAGGATACGGCACTGCATCTTATTGAATCTTGTGAATCGTTTTAAAGAAACTAATGTTGAAAATAATCACATATCAAGAGGATCCAGAAATACACAGCCACCTCTCAAGGTGTGCCACCATTGCAAAAATGGCTTCCTTGTACCAGCATTTAATACTGACAACAAAACAGTAGACTGACCTATGCTCATTCACCAAGCCAATAAGTGCAGTCCAAGTCTTTACAAAATCAATGCAACCTTTTTAGAAATATGAAGTTGATATAGAAAAGGTGACTATTATCCTGCATGCAAAAATAAGGAACATGTTGAAGTTCTAAGTCTGTTGTTTAAAGGAGGAAATTCTATAGTACTTTTTCAGATACAACATATATATCAGAAATTGCAATATATTTGATTGGATAGATAATGAGCTCTGTTATGGATGGAACACAATCAGCAGAAAATAGGATTTACTTATTCCAGCAGATCAAATTTAAATAATATATGCATAGAGATATTAAACATTACAAATCAACCAATTCTAGGTGAGCTTTTGGATACAAAATATTTTACAAAGCCCAGATTTTATTTGTCTTCCCATCAGCTGCCACAGAAGTTCTGACTTGTGCACACACAAACCAGTGAAATAAAAAATGCCAAAGGTTTTCTGTCAACTGGTCAATGGATCAGACTTATTACTTACCAAATACATCCACAACATTACATAATGGATATAAATTCTTGAAATAGTGCTCGCCATGGGTTTATTATTTTCTCTGTATCGAAATTTCCTTTGTACAACATTTGATTGGGTAGTAGCAAGTTAAACATTGAGACAAACTACATTCAGCATGCATGGTTGAGTGAAATTTAAACTAAAAGCTCTCGGCCTCAAACTTGAAGACCATTGCTTTCTAAAATTCTGCAAACGTCTTCGCAGAGGCTGTGAAGAAAATACAACTTCTTCCCTAGCCTAAAAGCAGCTGACTTGTTTCCTGAACATGCTTGAAAGGAGTCATGTTCATTTTCATGAACTGCATTGCACAACTGCAATTCCACACGTAAAAAGCATGAGAGATTAAAGTGTTTGTCCTATAAGTAAACTGTAAACTTATAAGATTAAAAGATAAGCACATGCATCTGCATATTCACGTGTAAATAAACATTTGCACATGGGCACAAACACATGCCGATTGTCTAGAGATTATTTATTTGGAATTCCTTTGAGTTCAGGCCAACATTTTTTACAACTGATCATTCACTTGATTGTAATTTACTGCGTATGAGAATAATTACAATATGAGAAATTAAGTTTAATATAAATATTGTTTACTCACCTCATTATAAAGTCGAGCTATTTCCAAATGATTTGATTTATCGTCTACTGAACTTGTCAAGACCTCTTCTGGTCCTGAGGAATATATCTTTTGGTCAGTTCACAATAAAAGATGAAACAAAATACTAAGAAAAATTATATTGCGTCTCACAAGTAAACAATTTTTTTTCTCAGATTAAATTCATGTATTATTCAGGACTGGCATTCAAATAGATTTCCAAAGTGTAGTAATTTGAAAGGGCCTTTTCTGTAGTATAACTACAAAGTAGCATTCCATCCACGTCCTACATTTTCCATAACCTCACTTCTCCATTGAGTCTCTGCAATGAATTTCAACTATCGCCATGCTTCTTCATCCTAGTTATTTGAGAGTCATTATTCTCCTAAAGGACTACAAAGTTCAAAACACTATATAATTTTGTCCACAGGCTTGAACCCCATATCATGCTAGGGTATTTGGCAAAACAAATCAATAACAGATGAACAAAAACTCTATGTTAATCCCCACTAGGTTTTAATGTCTTTCTTAGCATTCAGAAGGCCTGGGAAAGTTGTAGAAACACTTTACACCATACTAAAGCTTTCAAATCCACACAATGCTGAAATTGTTGAACACAGATCTATTTGGTAGAATCTTGAATACAAGGGTAAACGTCTAGCCCTTCTTCAGGGATGCTCGGCTAAACAATGGCATTATGCAGGTATAGCCACCTTCAGTGACATCTATGATAAGCAAAGGTGGAAAGATTGGAATACTATCAAGAGCATAGTATCATCCTCTGGTGAATGAGAACAAAAGAACATATTCGGTCTTGACTAAAGTTTTAAACAGTTGTAAAACCCCCCTAAGAACAGTCAAACACTTTAAACTTCTTTTACAATATTAAGTGGTCTGATGGATCTCCTCTTCTCGACCTCAAGGCCAAAAATCTTTATAGATCCCTTACTTGCTCCTAAGATATTTTTTACCACATCAACAGCAAATGGAACCTTGAAATGTCTGATAAGACTTGGGATAGGATTTTAGACTCGTGCTGGTCAGCTTATACTAAACCTAAATTGTGTTTCTTCAGATGGCAACTTTTTCTGCAGAAACTTGTAATGTTTTCCCCGTCTGAGCAGTGGTGGCAGTAATGAAGATTATTTAAATATATTCTTTAAATGTCAATATACTGTTCATACCTGGTCCTTGTTCATGGGCAATGTGACTATATGGAATAGTAGCAGTAGGTGGTGTTGGTCTGAAATTATTATGGGATTTATGCCAGGTATGAGTAAGAAACATAATATTTTGTGGTTAATCTTGTCTGCTCATGTTCTCTGGTTTCTATGGAAGAAACGAAATAAGCACTTATATCAAGGTAGAGAGAGGGTCCTTACTGAGTTGGCCTGTAGACTCCCTGAATTGATAATTTTTTAACAGGTTTCTTTCACCCTGTCACTCATGTTGGTGTTTCAAAATGACTTATGCTCTAAGGCTGCCAATATACCTTCAGCCTGATTTTAGGAGTGGTTAGTTCCAAATATATATAAGGATCTTAAGGTAACTGGACCAGCTATAGGGACAAGACTGCCCTCTGCACTTCTGGCTCTGCAAAACCAAGGTGGGTGTACCTAATCCAATGAATACAATACTTTTTCAACACCAAGACTGAATTTAAATAACAGATGATAGCAAGAAAGTACTGAATGATAACCAAACATTTATTGACTCTCCATTGCTATGATAGAACATTCAACCTTTCAACCATAAACTAAAAGACTTCAACTAGTTTTTATTTGTATTGCTGATTATAACATCTTTGACCAATTTAATCAATAAGAGATATACTTGCTCAGGCCAGTGCCTTATCCACTGGGCAAATAACTCTGAAATAAACAGGATACAAAGACCTAAAGATATTATAGATTCATAGCCATGAACACATCCACCCCAAAACCCTCACTGCTTACAAAGAATCCTTATGCAAACCAAGATGAACTCATATCCCACCCAGAGCAATATTTAATCTAATCCTTGATCAGAACTCAGGAATGAAAATACATACATAAAAGATATGCAATGAACTAGAAAGTTCAAAATTCATAAGACTTGACACAGAGGAGAGATAAGAACTGGATATTTGTATTAAGTATAATGAACCTTGTCCTTGTATACAACTTACTTCAGAATACAAGTTTGCAAATAACAGCAAAAACCTACAACTTTCTATCTTATATTGACAAAACTGATACAAATATTACAATCTCGACTGAAACTAGGGTTTCAAAAATAAACTCTCTCAACACCTAACTCCCAATGCCTCCAAATGATCACGAAAAATCCTTTTATAAGACAAGGATCGCAACAAGCATCCGATCATTTAGGGCAAACAAAAACTTAACCTAAAAGACTCAACAACCACGCAGGGTTTACAATAGATGACCAAAATCTGATATGGGAGACCATCTGCAAGTAGCTAGACAAAACAGTCACCTCCTTTGAGTCTTCATTCATTTCCTTGAGCCCTCCATCCAATTTGATTGTCTTAGTCTTCAAATAATTCCCTACAATAAATACACCTTGATTCTCACCAACCAAGACTTCGAACCATTTGTTTTTGCTTCCTTTAAGCAGTAGGTGGCGTGCTTCCCTTTTCTGCATGAGGGATATACTGGTACCCGCCAAGCATTGAATAATTCTTCACTTGGGAATGGGTAACCAATAATCTCAGCCTTTCTGCCTAATAACTGCTGCCATCTACTCTCCATCTGTTTTATCTCTTTCTTTATGAAATCAAATTTGGATTTGGCAGCTTCTAATACTTCAATCGTTTGGATGAAGAAAAGAGTATTTTCTAGAGTTAGGATACTATTCATCCTGATTGACAACTCATCATCTAATTCTACTGTCCATTTAACCAACTCTTTCAGCTTGCCACTATGTTTAAAAACTCCCAAAATTAATTCACATTTGACAACAGTTATTTCCCCTTTAGAAGATTTGACTTTCTTTCCAAATCATCCATAACTATCCTGTACTCTACCAAACCTTTTACAAATTTATGCAATGGTTTTATTGTTTGGTCAGGATTATCTTGACCTTTAGAGAGAAAATAAAACAACTTCAAACTTGGATGCCTTTCCACCCATTTATCCAAAATTGGCTTTAACTCAACCTTTTCTTCTACCAAAGAATATCCAACCTCCTTGCATGATCAAACAACATTATAGGCTCACGGCTGGTGGCAAACTGCATCATTGTTTCCCTGACCTTCTCCTCATATTTCTTATCAACTGTGCATTTTTTCATATGAATGTCTCTCTCCTTGGTCAGGCTCTCTCTGATTTCTTTCAATCTTTCATTTTCCTCCATCAATTGCTGCTTCTCCCAACTAACTCTGGCCTCTATATCTGGCTCAGGGGATGGAGAAGGAGGGAACTCAATAATTGGACTGGAGGAGGAAGCAACTGCAAGCTGGTTGGCAAGTAACAGTTGAGGGGACCTGTGATCTTGTGGCCTGGTCAATTGTGCAATTAACTTGTCTCTTTCTATTACCACTACCTTTAAATCATTGTATGCTTTGAGAATAGTCTCAAACTTTATTCTCTGCTTCTCTTTCTCCTGGACTTCCCTCTATGCAACTTTGAGATTGAACTTGGCAGTTTCCAAAACTACATTGGAAGCCTCAACAATTGAAGTATCCCCCACTCTCTTGACAAGCAAATTTCTTGAGTATTCTGAGGGGTATACTTCATTCCTTTTTCTACTCTCCTCTCTCTTAAGAGACCACATCACAAGAACTGCATGGTCATCAGAAAAGACCACTCCCTTGGTAGCTTGTTGTTCCTCCTCAATGGTAGAATGCACTATGGTTGTCTTATTCCTTACAGCATCAAAACTACTGCATCAGCTATATCCCATTCAGGGAGAATCATCACACCTGCAATATGGACCAAAGCTCTACCTTCTTCTGGGGTCATCTTCTCAAATTTTCTCATCATCTCCCCCTTTGTCTCATTTTCTATATCATTTGTATCCCTATCAAGGAACTCTTCTTTTTTCTTCTCACAAATCTCTTTATATTGGTTGATATGCATCCTCCATAGGAATTGAAGGAATGCCCTAGCCTTAACAAAATTATCATCAGACAAAAAGCTATCACTAGCCTGCTTAACTATAGGGTCTAGTTCCTTACCTAAGAACTCAGACATAGTGAGATCCATCTTAGCCTTCTTGGGTGCCTCTGGCATTCCCTCCTGAATTTCTTCATTAGTTACAAAAATTTGCCCCTCACTACTCATTTGCACTAGTTGCTCAGCAACTCCTTGTTCATCTAAATGTAGTGGGGACTAAGATGGAGAGTATATATCTTCTTGTGGCTGGGCCACTTCTTGTCTCTACCTCTTTGGCGAGGGCTGCACATCAGGGGAATCATCTATCGATCTCTTCCCTTTGGAAGTAGATGGGATATCCCTAGTTTTCTGTTGCACAGGCAATACAACATTATATCCCTACCTTTGTTGGATAGTGTAAGTTCCTCTAGGAACAAGCTTGGCATACCCAGGCTGGCTCAAAATCCTTTTTTCCCTCTCTAGATCGGTCTGAATCATGGCATTTTTCTTTTCACTTATGGCTTGCATGATCCCTTCAAAATGCTCCATCAGAGCCTCAATCTTTCTTGCCCAAGGCTGAAAAGCCTTCAATGGGTCATAACCTTTATCAAAAATTTGAATAAAATCTAAGGTCTTTTTATAGACCATCCACTTTTCCTTCTTTACTTCCTGATCTTGAAGTCTGAACTCATTTCTGATTATATCCTTTGGAAAATTGAATTGGTGTTCCATGGAGACACACCTTGCTCTTTCTTTAAACATTCCATTGAGAAAACCTTCATTGTCAGCACATCTGGAAACAATAGTAGCCAGCATGTAGGGCTGCAAGACCTTATTCAGGTGTACCCAACCACCCTTAGTGATAGCAAATTGGTGGGCTATTGTTCTCTTTCCCCTATTTCTTCCTGTTAGAGCTACCTCCTGTAACCCACCAAGTTGTCGTAAAATTTCTGCAAACCCCACCTTCAAGGGGACTTGATATGGCATTACATAGGGTGTTCCCCTGAATCCATAAACACTAAAGATGGTAGAAACTGGATACATGATTATATCACCAAAATTATGCACTATGGTAATGTCTTTTGCATATTCCTTTGGTCTAATTAATCTTAATAACCCTTTAGGAATTCTAGGGTTTTCCAAAAATAATAATGACCTAAGCCTAGAGGCAAAATTTCTGTCAAAAATGACAAAACTAGCATCAGCTTGGTCCCATGACAACTCAGTACTCCACAATTGGACAGGCAATGACTCACCATTTCTTTCCTGCACAATCTCCATAGTCTGACTAAAAAAATTCACACCCTTGTACAAAAAAATATGCATCAACATAGAGTACCACCCAAATGGCCTGTCAACCTTAAAATTCTGAATTCCCAACAAACCCTGGTGAATCAACTCAGCAACAAAAGGGGCAAAGTCAAAAATAACTACCAAGTGGGGGTGTAAGATATGAACCATCATGAACATAAAATGAATTGGCATGTGTGTTGCCTCATCCTCACCAAATATGTAAGCCAGTGAGTTATACATGTCCTGTGCTCTTAAACTAAAGAGATGTAACCGGATTGGCTCTGGAGTACTTGAACTAACCACACATAAAGTACCAATCTTGTCAAAAAACTCCCTCAAAGGGCCTGACCTGAAGTAATCCCTTTGAGCTTCATAAAGCTTGTTGAAATTATCAAAATTAATCTCTTCTAGACCCATGGAAGGATCATTCAATGAGAACTCTTCTCTTATTTCATCTGTTGTTATGCTAATCAAAACATTTCCATCTACATCCCTTACCACCCTTGCCACTGGATCATCGCATTTTGCTACCTACAAGAGGATATATGTATCCATAAAGACACCTGGCACAATCAATTTGCCAACATCGAATTGCCATATGTTACTATGAGGTGAACATGCATTTCTCTGTGAATATGCAGTCTTAAACAGGGTCAACCTAGTGTATCCAACCTTACGGTCCCTTGTCCACATACCCTTATCGTACAATCCTTCCCCTACCTGATTTCTAGGGTTTTTCGGAACCATCTTCTTCATCTTTGAGGTATCATTTTCGGAAGGAGGCAACAACTGAAGTAAATCATCACAAACAACCCTCTTCTGATAATCAATTTCTCCCTTAAACTCTGCGCGGTGCCATCTTTAACAACTAGGGTTTGAATGAACAACTCTACGTGAAATGATAACAGAACCAGTATTCTAACCCTTCACAGATTTTAATTCACTAGCACCAGAATTGCAAATACAAATAGTTCAAATATCACAGTAAAAGCACCTACCACCTTTCGAAAATATTTGTAGACTGAAGCGTAGAGAGAATACTTTTCGCCTGAGAGCTCCAGAGACAATGTGCAGTTTGAAAAGATCATTACTGCTTTGTACCCCTACCAGCGTTCTGCGCTTAATTCGCACGAAACACCATTAAGCCATTACCATTGAAAACTAGCACCTACAATGTTCACAAAACACATTACAGCTCAGATTTCAAATTTTTAAAACTGGGTCGTCGATCTGTCTTTCCTTTCATATCGGATAGCAATCATGAAGTCAACCAGCTGTGACTTACCTTTTACCTTTTGCGGACCAACCAACCAATAAAAACATTTCATTTTAAACCATGTGTTAAATCCACGTCACTTTAAAATTCCATTGAGCAAGACACGCATTGGCACATCGCAATCCTGCGAAGACTAACCATTGAGCATCTTCCTTTTAAGGCTTAACGCCTACCATCGATCCTCCCTCAGACTTGTCGGTCCTTTATCTCCTTTAAAAACCGTGGCCCCACTTTGAAAACTGGACACACGTCAACAATGCGTGATCCTGTGAAGAGTAACAAACGTGCATCTTGTCTTCAAGGCATAACGCCTACCATAGGATGTTTTCGTAAATGAAGACTCTTTACTGCTCAGGAAACCTCGACCCCACTGACATGTGACATCATCCGGGACACGCGTCGACAATGCGTGATCCCGTGATGCATAAAAATCTTGCAAGTCTCGATCAAGGCATTACGCCCATCGCTAGATCAAAACACATCCTACAGTTCATATTAAACAACACCTTTTGGCCCCACCGAAACTGTTGCTTGTTCATTCCTTTGATCAAACGGCTGTCGCGATCCCTTGATGAGTAACGGTCGGGCATTTTTCCTTTGAGGCATTACACCTGCCGTTGATCTTGCTCGGGCCTTAACTAAAACTTTAAACCGCTGACAAACCGGACATTAACCGTTAGAAAATACTTAACCGTGCGGTCTCAACAAAGGCTCTGTTGTTATGTGGACCCACCAGTAACTGAGGACAGGTGGCGAACTGTCGTGATCCCGTGAAGATATAAAACTTTCATCTTGGGGTTTGCGGGATAATGACCACCGTGAGATCTAAAAAGATCTGATGGCCGGGATAAAACAGGGTAAGCTATAAAGTAAAAGACATACATGCCAATGGGGACGTTTAATTTTTTCTGACCCATGGACCTATAGTCGATAACTTATAACCTTTAAAAGGGCACATGCAGAAAATTGAACTTAAGTGACCGAAAACGGTAACAGTGAATTAGAACAATAGTCAGAAACTTAGGGCCATTCAAATGGGAAGACCTAGGGTTTATGGAAAACAACGATTTTCAAGATTTTAAAACTTCAAGGGCCAAAATTTTGAACAGTACTAACAACTCCCAAAGGACAGGTTTATGAAGATCATGAGAGAAAGATGAGCCTCTACAACAAGATGACATTAAAGAAGTGGACTTTTGGCCATTGATCTATGAAAAGTTGATCCCATCTTTCAAAACGAATACTTGGATTTCAAGAACAAATACTTGAAAGAGCATGAATATCAGTTAAGAGTGTTGTCCCTAATTTTTGCATTTCCAAAATTAGGGATAACCTACCAAAATTTCAATGTTTTAAGGTTCTTGACATGTTTTTCGCAATGTTTCTTTATCTCCTAGGAATCCATTGACAAATCCAATCCTTAGCCATTGCAAGTAACCATCATTACAAGTTGATGATAAGTTTATTACTCGCAATTCAGGTTTTAAGACCTGAACTGCAAGTCATGTCACTTGTCTTTGCATTAAAAACGCCTGTTTTAGCCTCCTTATAGTGAAATTCGGATCTTAAGGTTGTCACTGCAAGTTGCTTGAAACTACTTTGTAATTGCACTTAAAAGTTTCTGTTTTAAGTCTTTTATAGGTGCTTATAATGTGTCCCTCCAGACCCGATTATAAGTAAGTTTTAATTGTTTTAAAACAAAGTAACTCATGTATTTCAGGTTTCATACCCAATATTACAAGTAATAAAAAAAATACTTGTAATTCCATTCTTATCTTTCAATTACAAGTATTTTTGACTTGTAAAATGCTTCAAGAAACCGGAACAAACTTAAACACATAACAATAGAATTGGGTTGCTTTTGGATGTAATGTTTGTGATTACATGAAGTTTATTATTTTCTATTAAAGCTTGCAACACAGCCCTCAAAGCCTGAAATACACATTGCCCAGGTCTGAAATGCAAGCTTGGATGAAATTCCTCTTTTGAAATACAATCTTAATGGAAAATAAACCTGTCTTTCTCTCTGAGATGCATTCATTGTCTCAGTAGTTGATTCGAAATCAACTTATGACTCTTCTAAACGGCTTAATAAGCCACGTTTTCTCCTCTTCAAATGGTTTTAGACGCCAGCAGTGTGTTCTTTGAGACATTTGAGCCATGTCTTTAGCATGGGCACCTATTTTGGCATTTTAACACCCAAAAGACCTGCGACTTATATATGGCATGTTTGGCATCTTTTTACAGATGTTTTCCCTGTGCTTTTTCAGAAATGTGTTTTCATTTTTGTTTCTCACATATGGTTTATGGTTTTAGTCTCTTTATTTCATGAAAATGCATGCTTTCTTTTTGTCTTTCTTGCATCTAGGTAAGGATTTGTTGTTCTTTCTTCTTATTTTAGGTGTTTTTGAGAAATGTTTGTTTTTATTGACTAAAATCTCCTTCATTCAAGCAATTTTTTTAGTCTTGAATTTTCTGTTTACATTCTACAAGTTCCAGATAGCTAAACTCAGGTTTTTAGAGCTATTCTCCAAGTTTCCTTGGCAAGGAAACATAAATACATTTGCAATCATTCTCAGAATTTCCCATTGTGCATTATATTTCATACCCAAAGGCATTTATCTGTCACAAAGATCTTTAAATAATACTCAAGCGTAGTGGTATGGTGACAGTAAGAAGCAAAGGACAATACAAAGGATCAGACATTGCAAACAAAGTGAAAGCCATGAACAGTCATCTCACAATTCATGTATCATAAGGCAGAGAACATGAACCTCAGTAAGGAGACCAACCATTAAAAGGTGACCGTCATGAATTACACATCTTTGCATAAGAACAACTATAGTGTTGATGTAATAAGACACTCCAAAGGCAAAAAAGAGAGTGCCAGTCCTAAAACATTGTAATGTCCCTTCTTACTCTCCTTTTATAATTTCCTGCAAAACTGACATTAGTACAAATATTACACAATATTTACATGACTCGTACTCTACTCTAAGTTAGTAAGGGGGAGATTTGATTCTTAAGGCTGCCTCTAGGTCGGGTTTCACAGAATTTCCGATTCTCGGTTTGAGGGATATAAGATCCACTCTAAGCAACCGGGCTATCGACACGTCATCCCATAGAGCACTGCCCATAAAAATCTCTTGGAAGGAATAAATGCTATTCAAGCCTAAGCATATGCATATGACTGGCATCAGTATATATACTACCTACGTGAGATTTTAACAATCTCGAGACTAGGGAAACTATAACAATTTCCTCTAGCCCCCTCCAGATATTGGGATCCATCTCTAATGAATATAAGATTCATTTTATATGGAATCCATATCATCATCTATGGTGGACATAAAAATGTAAAAACCTTAATGTTGATTATATAATCATTATTTTTAGATTTATTCAGAAAAGAAATCCAGAATTACTCAAGAATGCATTGATTAAGAATTCTCATAATATATACATATATATATCTTAATTATATATATATATATATATATATATATATATTAATATCTATATAAATGAAAATAGAAATGTTCATATATATTTATATATATAATTTATTTATATTAAATGACATACCACCATGTTGAATTTTCATTGAAAGTCTTTTATCTTTTACTCTCCTTTACTTTCAGTATATTCATTTTTCCTCCCTTGAGTTCCTCCTACATTTCCTCCTTTATTTTCTCCTATCTTTTCTCCTAGATTTTCTCCATTTTCTCCTATATTATTTTCTTCCAAGTTTTCCATATTATTTTCTTCGTGTTTTCTCCTTTTTTCCCATAATTGTTTTCTTATACCCTTTTTTTTCCCAAAAGTCACGTCTTTTGGATTATATTATGTTATTTTGTTTATTTATATTTGCTATATGAATAATATATTATAAATAATAATAGATTATAATTATAGTATGATTACTTATTTATTATTTATTATATTTAATAATTTATTAATATTATTATATTGATTCATCAATATATTATATTTATATATCATATTTTCATTATTATTATTTTAATAATATTTTATATTAATAATATATTCGTATGCAATAATAGATTATATTATATCATATTTATTAAATTTTCTTTTATTATTTTATAAAATATTAATTTCTATTTCAAAATGGGGACATCACAAACATAATCAGATGGAAAGGACAAGTCTCAAAGAGCAGGAGCGGTTTATCTTGTAAAAGATGAGTCTATCACAAATAGAGAGTTCATCAACAAAGCCAAAAATGTAGAGGCACGAGGATGTCAAAATGATAAGATAGTGAGCAGACACTATTGAGAGAGCTGATATTGGAGCAGAAGAGATCAAAATCACTGCTATGACAGAGATATCTTACGCAAATCCAAGGCATATCACGTGAGCATGAAACCTTGTAGCAGAGAATGTAAAGAATAATGATGGGATTGCTATTCATTGTCACTGTTTTGGCATGTTTAGATTGCAAGATTGGAGTGGACACAGATTTATTCACTGTCATAGACTGTGAAAACAGTGATAGAAGATGCCAAAGACATATATAGTGTTCATTAACACTGCTATGATAAGAAAGAGAACAGTGTTTTGCAATGAATATAATACAGTGCTGTTCAAAGGGCATTTATATTCAAATGCATCAAGAGGTGTGTTCAAGAATATGATAAAGGATCTGAATGTACAGTCCCTTGAGGGTCTCCTATGGTCACAAGCAGAGATGGAAAACTCGGACTCGGCAAAAACTCACCAAGCCCAAAAAAATAAAATCGGGGAAAATTTGGCCAGTTTTTGAAAAAATCGGGGAAAAAATCGAGAACTTTCAAAACTGCTTAAATTTAATTAGAAATACATTTATTTTGCAAAATTCAATGAGAAGATGCCTCCAATGAGTTAATTAATGAGAACAAAAAAGAAACAAGCTGAGTTTAGATATTAGTAAATGCAAAGTGGTTACAAACTCACATTCTCATGCGGAATGCTGATGGCTGGAAGCAAAATAGTAAATAGTTTCTATAAAATTAAAAGTAAATACATCATTACAGTTACATCTTCCTCTTCCCAGCTCTACTAACAAATAAGGTAGAGGAACTACGGGCTCTAATCTTAGAAGTAGAACATTGCGCTGGGCGTGACAGTGCCTCCACTCGAATCTGCCTCCAATACTTTGCAATCACCTACCAAGGGCTTGGAAGCCTCTTTTTCTCCTCCACTCAAACCAAATCGCTGCAAACAATAAACAATGACCAAAAATGCCATTTTTTGCATTTTAACAAAGGAGGACAGGCGTAGGAGAGTTTGTTTTTTAAATCGCAGAGTTTTTTGGAAAAACTTGGCGATTTTTTCCTGCGACTTTTTCTCTGCAAAACTCACCCAGCTGAAAAACTCGGCAAAAACTCGGCACTCGACGATTAGTCCAACTATGGTCACAAGATCACAAGGGAAATCAGGAGTCACAATATTGCAGGGCAATGGCTTCAAGCTTTATGGACACAAATGGATTAGAGGAAAAGTTGGCTAAAAGTTGTCACTAAAACTACAACTTACGAAATTGTAATTTTAGACGTCTCATGAGATTTCTCTCACCTCTCAACAATAGGGGAGGCTCCCTTCTTACCGTAGGTGGCTTCAACAGAGACCTAACTGAAATTAACAAAGGACAATTCTTTTTAATCAATTCCTCTTTTTTCAGGAATGATTTATACACAACTCTCCAACTTAACAAAAGGTATCTACTACTACAATAATACAGGTGACTCGGGGGTTGACGTAAGAACAATACCTGAGACAACACTTAACTTATATGTTTTGTGAAACAAAAATAGGAACCCAAAGTCTCTTGCACTTGTCTTGAATGAGCATTCGATAACTGGAATAACCAATAAGGCACAAAGTCTCTTATTGTATACTCTTAAACTTAATAAAATACTTATAACTAAAGCCCAAAGTCTTTAGTTTTAAGTAATTGCAACCACTACTAACTATAATAATTCTTCCTCTTGAAGCACAAATTCTTCAAGAAACTGAATCAAATGCCTCAATAGATCATACAAGAGAACTATAAGCTAAGTTAAAGATTGATAAATTAATACGACATAAGAACACGCCAATTGATCTCAAGATCCACAACACAAAGTCTGAGAAATCTTGCTTCTTCTATTCAATTTCAGAGAATTTGCACCAAGAAACACAAAGTTTTCAAGACACGAGAAATCTTAGCATAGTCTTCTTGCACAAACAAAACTTGAAAATATACAATGGACCTCACTCCTTTATATAGGTGAATAGAGGAAAAAGTGGAGAGATAAGGGGAAACCCTTAACCACCTTTGACCTATTCTATTTGACTTATTCAATGTTGCAAGGCCTAAAGCACTTGCAACATGATTATAGGAAGGATGTTCACAGCCAAGAAGAAATGTTCCCCTATTCCGCATTTTTTCCCACCTCAGCTATGCAGAGAGAACTTCCCCTAAAGAATTAGTACTACCCTAGGAGATGTTAGAATGTTTTTTCCAAAAGAATACAAGAAGGTTCTTCCCTTTACTTGTAATGACCTTCCAAAATCTGGAGACCAGCCTTGAGGTGCATATTTTACAAGTTTCAAATGCAACTAAGCATTCTTCCCAAACTTGTAATAGATCTTCCCCAGGACCCAAATTGACCTTGTAAGGCATCTTTTACACTTGTAAAATATAAGGCTCTTCCCAAAACTTGTAGTTGATCTTCCAAAATCCAAATGCAGGCTAAAATGCATTAAAAAATCACTTGAAATCAGGTCTCTGAGACCCAATTACAAGTGCAAGCACTTCCCTTATATATGTAAAGTGAAATAATATCTTCCCATTTGCAAATGAAATTCTCAAGCTCTTCCCAACTTGCAATGCACTTCCCAAAATTAGAAATTCACTTTTGATCCAATTTTTGGGCATCTCTTTAATTCTTCCCTTGACAGTCTTGTTTGCACACATGACCTACCCAATCAAAGCAACAAGGCATGGACCTTATTTTGCAAGTAGACTCCAAGATTGGAGAATGACACGAGACAAGAACAACATGACAAAGCCATACAAGGAGATGGAAAAGTGATAGAATGATTGAGAGCATAGAATGATTTCAAGACTGAAATGCCCATGAAACGTTGAAAGGATGCTTTCACAACAAAGGCCACTGTGATGTAGAACAATCAAGGATGCAAGTTCCTTTTCCAATTCAAGATGTTTCCACCAAACCTGAGTACTTCAATCACAGAGCATCTTGTAGCAGCATAAAGATTTGACAAAGGATGATGTAAACAGAGTCGTGCCTTGTCAGACACTTAAAATAGTTTTCAATTATGCACTTGTAATTTCTTTTTGACAAATTACATGTAAAATGAAAAGACGTAATGGCACGTGATCATATCACTTGCAAAGCTGTAACTTGTAATTACATGTAAACAAATTGCATTTGGATTGCAATTTGGAATAAGTCATAGTTGTGGAAAATGTCATATTTAGTTGGACTTCTCCCACCTTTTAATCTCAACCCCTCATCTATATATGTGGAAACAGTCATTGTTCGACTTCTCCCACCTTTTATTCTCAGCCCCTCACCTATATAGAGAGAGGGTGCTCTTTCTAATTATTATCTTTTGGCAATGCAAGAAGACTCTGCTAGTTTGTATATGGACTGTAAGAGCTTAGATGTAAATTAGATTGCTTTCAATAAAAGAGGCAAGTTGTTTGGAAATTTTATGCCAATTCAAGCTGTCATGTAATGACATTTTCTAGAGTTGATTGTGAGTTTTGTGCTTTTGTTCAAGAGGGATTTGAACTCAATCTTGCAAACTTTGAGCTAAAAATAATTCTTACTACTACTCAAACAATAATCATTATTATTCAATCTAATTAATATTTTAAAGCTTCATACTCTAAATTTAATGCAACTTGTTATAATATATATTTTTTTAAATATTGTTTTATTAATTATAAAATTAAAGGCAAGTACTAGCTACTATGTGGCACTTCTTAATTCATATTATATTCAATAATTATATATTATCACATATTATTATTTATTATTTATTTTATTTAATTAATGTAATTATAATTATAATTATAATTATGATTATAATTATATATATTATTTAATTATTTAATCTTATCTTTTAATTCTTATTATCATTAAATTCCATTCTAGAAAGGGGACATTACGGAAACTCTTTTGCTAGGGAAGACTTAATGGCAAGACATAAGGTTGCTTGACAAATCGTGAAAGAATCTGCAATGAAAATGAAACCACTAAAATCTTCTAGATTGGATCTTTCACCAACATAGAAGATGTTCCTTCCAAGTGCTTTCATCCTCGCAAAGCTGTAGAATGAAAAAATTCAATTTTCAACCAACAAGAGAAATATCCATGAAAGAATCTGCAAAGGAAATGAAACCACTAAAAATCTTCCAAATTGGATCTTTCACCAACATAGAAGATGTTCCTTCCAATTATTTTCATCCTCGCAAAGCTGCAGAATGAAAAAATTCAATTTTCAACCAACAAGAGAAATATCCATGAAAGAATTTGCAATAGAAATGAAACCACTAAAAATCTTCCAGATTGGATCTTTCACCAACATAGAAGATGTTCCTTCCAAGTGTTTTCATCCTCACAAAGCTATAGAATGAAAAAATTCAGTTTTCAAACAACAAGAGAAATATCCAAATATCAAATCCCAGCGTAATGAAATGAACTCCCAATCTTTGCTTTTATAGCCCCTCTAACTCCCACGCCCAGCCTTGGTTACTTTATAATTTTAATTTAAATCTCTTATGTCTCTCTAAATGGGCAACCAAACCCATAAATTTCATTATATAATATTTAACACAGCCCTTTTTAAATTGAATTTTTGGATGCTATATAGCAGGAGTAACGAGAATCGCTGCGATTCAGGCGATTCCGACGATTCTGCGGTCCGATCACCCCTAGGCGATTTTTCATGAATCAAAATCGGAATCAGCCAATTTCTTGGCCAAAAATTGCTTGAATCGCCTGAATCGTGATTTCTCACAAAATCGCCGATTCCTGAGCCTGTGAATCGGCCGCGGTAGTCAACAAGTTAAAGTTAAAAGATTAAAAAAATCTTAATATTTTGGCATTCTTTTTTAGGTCGATTTGCTTTGTTTTAACCCTAAAAGGGCTTCTATTTCACTTGTATGAGTTAAAGTGAGGGAAAGTGAGAGAGGAATAGAAAAGAGAAAACATAGGTTTAGGAACAACAAGAAAGAAGAGCATCAAGGAAAGCATAAATCTGTTTGAGGAGGCTTGAAGTTCGCATTGGGAGCATCAAGGAGCCAATAACAACACTCCTCAACTCATTTCCAAGAGGTAAGTGTTAAATTTTTTTTCCATGTTAGTGTATTCTTCATTTTTTTGCAAAATTTGTTTAGTTTTAGCTTTAAAATTTAGAACTTGAATGTTTTTTTGAATAAATTGCAAAGTGTGATCTTGCAAACCCTACAACGTGTTTACAACCAATTTGCAAACATAACTTTACAAATTTCACAAAAAAAATGTAGGGTTAAGGGTTTTTTATTAGTTTAAGACTGTTTAATAGCCATTTAAGACATGTTTTTAATTTTTAATTTAATTTTCTTATTGCAGCAACCTTAAGTTTTAACTTTCATTTCCCAAATTTCCACAATGGGAAAAAACTCTGCTTGGAAGTATATCGAAGAATTTCCGGTAAGGACAAAATATCAAACAAAATGTATGTTTTGCAAAGAAATAAATTCCGGTGGCATTTATAGATTCAAGTTTCATATTGCTGGTATACCTGGACATGATATCACACTTTGCACTAAACAAACTCCTGAGGCACAACGTGAGGTATATATGCAAATAGAGAACTTTGAAAGAGAAAAGTTAGAGAAGAAAAAGAAACTTGAACAGTTGCAAGCTATTGGTTCCCCATCCTCATCCGCATCCGCTTCTGTAGGTTGTGTTGGAGAGGGTTCTTCTAGGCCACCATTTCATCCTAGTGCTAGTTCTAGGGCTGCCACCACTGCTATTCCTTCAGCTTCTGCTTCTGCTACTCAGTCTGCTAGTATTACCATTGGACCTAGAGTGCGGAAGTCGCGACTGGACAGTTATTTTGTACAGCGCACTACACCTAGCGCACAACCCTCGCTTGAGAGCATGTCTTGGAACAAGGACATTCATGATGCTGCAAGAAAACAGATTTGCAAATTTTGGTTCTTTTGCAATATTCCATTTATTGCAGCCAGGTAATTAAAATTTAATTTACTTTATTTGGTTTTCAACTTTTCCTTAATTAAGATTTTTAAGATTCTAAATTCTATTCATAATCTATTTGTGATAGGTCTCCTTATTGGCAGGGCATGATAGATGCCGTAACTATTTGTGGTGCGGGGTTCAAAGCCCCTACTGAGGCTGAGTTGAGTGGAAATCTTTTAGACGAAATGGTTGAGGACATGAAGGCTGAGCTAGAGGAACACCGACTAGAATGGGTCAAAAGGGGATGCACCATCATGACTGATGGGTGGACTGATATGAGGAATATAACACTCCTCAACTTTCTTGTGTCTTGTGGAGGTGATTAAATAATTTAAATTCTGATTTGTTGAATAATTGAATGCTAATTTAATAATGATTCATGATAATTAATTGTTTTGTTCTATTTATTTTGTGTAGGAACCACCATGTTCATCAAATTTGTTGATGCTTCCAATCATGTAAAAAATGCCACATACTTATGTGAGCTTATTGAGGAGGTTATAGCAGAGGTGGGGGAAGCAAATGTGGTGCAGGTGGTCACAGACAATGTAGCAAATTATGTTGCTGCAGGTGAACTTTTAATTTTAAACTTTTAAATTTTTTAACTTCTCTGATTTAAGTTTTTAACTTAATTTCTGAATTCTAATTAATTTAAAATTTTTGTAGGTAAACTCTTGATGGAGAGGCACCCCACAATATTTTGGTCTCCTTGTGCGGCCCATTGCCTTGACCTCATGTTGGAGGACATTGGTAAGCTTGAGTGGGTCAAGGCATGCGTTGATAAGGCCAAAAATGTGTGCAAGTTCCTCTACAACCATGCACTCGTCCTCAGTACAATGAGGAAATACACAAAGCAAAGGGAGTTAGCTCGTCTAGGCATCACGAGGTTTGCCTTGAATTTCATCACATTGCAGTCCATCTTGAAAGTAAGGGTAGAATTGAGGTCCATGTTTGTTGGGCTTGAGTGGACAGCCTCTTCCTTTGCCACCACCACTGTAGGGATAGATGTTGTGAACACAATGTTTGATGAGAATGGTTTTTGGCTACCTGCGGCTGAAATATGCAAGGTAAAATTTTCACAATTATATAATTTTATTTTATTTTTAGTTTAAAACTTAAATATATTATTATAATTTAATACTTGACTCAATTGTTTGTTTTACAATGTAACTTACAACTTACATTATGATTATATGTAGGTTTGTGAGCCCCTTGTATCTCTCTTACGAATTGTTGATGGCAAGAAGCCCTCTATGGGCTGCATCTATGAGGGCATGGATAGGGTCAAGGAAGCCATTAGAAGCCAGTATGCAGGAGTACAGGAGAAGTATGAACCCATTTGGGAGATTATTGATAGGAGATGGCAGAATCAGCTCCATAAGCCCATTCATGTAGCAACTTATTACCTAAATCCTGCATTTCGTTTCCGTCCTGACTTCAAGGTGGATGACGAGGTTTACAGTGGCCTATTTACAGTGTTGCAGAAGATGGGTGGCAATGTCCCAGCTACAACCAGAACCATAGAGCTAGACAAATTTAATTATAAGGAAGGAGTTGTCTTCTCTAGTTCAATGGCCATAGAAGGTCGGTCATCAATATAGCCAAGTAACCATAAAAATAATATAACCTTAAGTTATATATCTTTTAAGTTTTTAACGGTTTAACGGTAACCTTTATCATTTATGAGACTAATTGTTTTTTCTTTCATTTATTTCAAATAGATGGTGGGAGACGTTTGGGTCCTCTGTCCCAACTCTTCAGAATATTGCCATTCGGATTTTGAGTCAGCCAAGTAGTGCCTCTGGATGTGAGCATAATTGGTCCATGTTCGAGCATATCCACTCAAAGAGGCGAAATAGGTTGTCTGTGCAGAGGTTGAATGATCTTGTATTTGTTCATTACAACCTCCGGCTTAGGACCAGACAGATTTTGGACCCTGACAGCTCTCCGATCACTCTAGACGAGGTTGATCCAGAGTCAAAGTGGCTGACTGAGGCTACCAATCCTGTCTTCACGGAGGAAGACCATGACTAGGTTGACCAGGCAGATAGAGAGGCGGAGGCAGTGGCCATAGTAGAGGAGGAGCTTAGATCACATTCAGGCACTGGCAGACGCACACGCACACGTAGAGACTATAGTTTCAGCCCCTGCTGCTGTTGTTCAGGAGTCTGTGTCACCTGTGGAGGCTATGGCTACTCAGAGTTCTAGGACCTACCTTAGACACCTTGCTAGGAGGCAAAATATAGATTACTCTGAGGCTGCGGCCGAGCTAGAGGATAATGATTCAGATTGAGGCACTTGGCAGATAGACTTTTTTTTTATTTTGTTTACAAACATGTGTTTCATAAGTTATAACTTCATAAGTATAACTTTCATGGATCTTCATCTTGACATACATATATGATTTGATGTCATTGGTTTTATGACTATCATTTATGCTTTATCATAGAGTTACATTTACATCAGCTATGTCATTGAAATCCTATGTTTTCTATTTACTTCAGCTACAATTTACGTTTTACGTATGTGATGGATCATGGATGAACCTTATTTATGTATGTTAGGCTTTAGCTTCTATTTGATGATGTAAAAGTGTGCTTATTAAGTCATAATCAATAAATGGTGCATGAAATAAGTTTTAAATCATTAAAATCTCTAAATTTCAAGGGTTTTTTCACTTTGCCAATTCGTAGCCGATTCACTGGCGATTCACCACCGATTCGCGATTCGATTCGGCCTTGCCGATTCTGAGCCGATTCCGATTCTCGTTACTTTGCTATATAGTCAATATTTAAATAAATGATAAAGTTAAATATTTAATTTAACTTCATAATTTATTGTTATTTAAATTAAACACTGAACTATATTAAATATCTAGATATCAATAATAACTGCATCCACTAACATATCTTAAAATAAAATCACTGACAATTGGCTTAGTCAGTGCCCATGACTGACTGATTAAAAATAGTATCGAAAAAATTATCCAAAACCACTCCAGAAAAGGGCATTACGCACATTTCAACCACCAAAGCTCATCAAAATACCTATCACTGCCAACTGTTGGATCAAACAGTCATCGTGAGTTTATCTGCTGAATAGGCTAATAATCCACCAAGCTGAAATGCTTAGGAAGGGGACATTACATGCGCTCAAAGATGAGATGAGAAAATATCTGTAATAAATCCAAAGGTCAATCATGCATATATGCAATTGAATTAGGACAAAAATATTTTATGGGATGGAAACATATTGAATGTAGGAAGCATGCCAAAGTTCTATGTCTATTTGATTGATCAATCAATAGATATATTTACTACGAAAAATGGAACCATTTATTAATTTATTTATTTTCTGATCTTTGTTAAGTCCCACAAGACAAGTGATCGCACTTCAACAATAACAGGACTAAGATAGTCACCTATAGGTAATAAAAGAGATGACTGTCTGCAGAGTATTGGTGAATCCAATGTCTTGGTCTCTCCATTTATATCTTTGCAACTTTTCTGGTCCTCCTGAAATTGAAAGGTTCAAATTATAATTCAGAAAATCACAGTAGGATGCTAAATTTAAGTTTTCTTTTGGTTTTCATAATGCATACAGCATATTCATGAATTAAAACCTGAAAGAAATCTTCCTTACCCATAAAATTGGTTGATTCCAAATAAAGAGATAAAATTGAGATATATAAGTTTGATGCAATCAGTTTTCCTTTCCATAATTAGAATACAAATTTTCTGGGTAAAAAATGTGTTTAATTGATCAAATAAATGCACATTTTTTACCCAGAAAATTTGTATTCTAATGTATAAGATTTACAAATCAAAGATTGAAAAACATGTTCATTGAATTACTGGGTTCATTTCAAGGATACCCACATTGATATTTGGCCTCAAAATTAAGATCAAAATGATTAGATGCTGCCAAAGCTGACTATACCATTAACCACAATAGTACTATTTACTAAATTTCAACAATCATGCTGTAATGTCCCCAATTTTAATAAAGTGACTTAATTAAATTATCTAATTAAGTGGTCCCAAAATTTAAATAATATTTTAAAGGACCTTTAATTAATTAATTTAATTAATAAATAAAGGGGGCCCAAATTAATAAAATAATAAAATAATGTCGGCCTGTTGTAAATCTCTAGACGCCTCTTGGAGGCCTTTATAAGGAAATGGTTGGGCATTGTAAATCATCATGGATTGTATTTGACTCTTCTTTGTATTTCTAGAGGATGAAGGTGCAAGGTGGTTTGTGCGTAGTTTTGTAGGTGGGAGATCCTCCCTATTCCGTGATCACAGTTTTGGTGGTTAGCAGCCACCCTTGTCTGCCGTTGGAAATATCATTCCAATATTTCACTGTGTGCTCCAAATTTGTGAAGTCTTCCTTCGAAGACAAATTTGTATTCGATAAGCAATATTTGATAATTGACTGAGATTGTGGATCTGTGCGAAGTAATCTGAAGTCTGTAATTTGAAGTGCTATTATTATTGAATCTTCTTGCATGTGCGACTCTCCATCTTTGCATAATATCTCTATTGTTATTGTGTCTGTGACATTGATTATATTCTGGCATCGAATTACTAGCACCATTGAGATATCCGAACAACTTCAGTTCCTTGTAAAGGCATTCCATACGCAAGGTGTATCGATTGGCCAAAGGTAATAAATGAACATTATAAGTGCTAAGCAGCCAAGTACACATGCATAAGTGTCATCAGATATTGCCGAACGTGAAGATCTGAGTGGGAGGGACTAACTGTCCGTACGTACTAGGAGACATTGCGCCAAGTTGAAGGGTGGGTCGTGTGGTTGTACGACATTTGTCAAACGTGAGTGTCTCGACACACCATAGAACCCACCATACGGTGAATTGGAGATCCATGTGGGTAGTTACCAAGTCGTACGGTGATTCCCTAACCGTACACCAAGAAAGTGCGTTGTCGAAGGGGTCAAAAGTTGTGTCGTACGGACCAACAACTAACGTCCATCATGCGAGAAGTGATAGATGCTATGGGCCTACGAGGTGCTACGGTCCTACGTGGTCCTACAGTGAGGGAGAATAGGACAGTTGTACGACAATAGTACATTACAGTGGTATCAGAGTTGGTGATTGTAATGTCCCCCTTCGTTAAAAGAATTTAATCATAAATAATACGGTCCTACATGGTCCTACAGTGAGGGAGAATAGGACAGTCGTACGACAATAGTACATTACAGTGGTATCAGAGTTGGTGATTGTAATGTCCCCCTTCGTTAAAGGAATTTAATCATAAATAATAATAAAAAGTTAATTAATGATTAAAAATAATAATTTATTAGTAAAATTGATTATATCATTACTATTATATATTAATTAATATAATACAATATATTTCTAGAAACGAGTATAATAATATTTTAATTATTTAATATATTAGTAATAATAATAAAATTCACTAATAATAATAAATATATCATATATATAATGATATAATATAAATATATAATATATTAATCAATGTAATATTGATAAATATATTATTATCTTATTAAATATAAATAAATAAAATATCAATATCACTAATCAATGTACTGATAAATATATTATCAATAGATATAAATAAAATAAACTATCTTCATCTAAATGGCAATCTTCTTGACACCAAGACTGAAATGATCAATACGCTTGGTTGATGAGTTGTCTGTATCGGCCCTTATGTAAATGGTGGCTATTGTCGCGATTAAGCCATTTTCTATTATTAGCCAATTTTTGTTATGAACAATAATTGACATACAAATATAACTTATCGTGTATTATGTTCAATTATTGTTAATCAATAATTAAATATTCAATTATATTGGGAATAACAATAATTAAATATTAATTAATACTATATTGATTAATCAACATTATTAATCAATAGTTTAATTACTTAAAATATATATATATATATTTTATATTACCGAATTAATATAAATCATATTGATCAATCTATACAACAATATTAATCAATCAATATGTACCAAACTAAAGCCATAACTGATATATTATATAATTTGGTTCACTCAAAATAAAAAAATGTATATATCTCATTTTGGATTCAATATATAGATAACATATATAAATCATTATAATAATAAACATATAAATAATGTTACTAATAATCAAAGATAACTAGTAAATAATGATATTAATAAATAGGTATTCATTAATTATATTAGTAACAAATGAAAGATAATATAGTGGAAGAATATCTGTGTGACTTAAGGGAATAAGTGTAGAGATTAATTATGAAGCAATGATAATAAAGAAAAATAATAAATTACCATAGTGTTAAGGGATACAATTATTAGTCATATAGTCGTGACTTTTGGGAGATAGAAATATAAAATGATTTCCAACACTTCAGAAAAAAGAGGGAGGAGAAAATAAAGGTGGAGATATAGGAGAAAATGGAGTAAATATAGGAGATAATGAAGGAGGAAATGTAGGAGAATATTAAAAGAAAAATAATTACGAAATACACTTGATAATAGAAAAATATGGAATAAAAAAAGAAACAGATACGAAAGAATAAGAAATAAAATGGTAATAATCTAGAGGGACTGCAGTCTAAGGTATGAACTCATATATTATTTATTCATTTTATATATATATATATAAATGTTTATTTATGTTTATATTTAAAACTTCAGAATATATATATATATTTATATATATATGTCTGTTTATGTTTACATTTAAACTTCAGAATATTAGTATTCTTTTATGGATGACAAATAGTTGTATTATAATTGATGTAAGGAATTATTTACAATTAGATTATTGATGTGGACTTAAATTATTATATATAATTATTGTGGATGATATGGGCCATAAAAAGAATGAATAAAGTATTTATTAAAAGATGGACCTCATATCTGGAGGGGGCTAGAAGAAATTATGATAATTTCCTAATCTCGAGATTCAATATCTCAACAATGGATGATACGGATGGATCCCCGTATCTGGAGGGGGCTAGAGGAAATTAAGACATTTCCCTAGTCTCGAGATTATTATCTCACGTAGGCAGTATATATACTGAAGACCAGTCATATGCATATGCGTAGGCTTGGAATGCATTAAGCTGCTTCCAAGAGATTCTTATGGGCAGTGCTCTAGGGATGACATGTCGATAGCCCGATTGCTTAGAGGGAGCGAATGTCTCTCAAGCTGGGAATTCTGTGAAGCCCGACCTAGAGGCAGCCTTAAGGGTCAAATTTCCCCCTTACTAACTTAGAGTAGAGTATGAGTCATATATTTTGTGTGATACTCTGTACTGACGTCAGTTTTGCAGGAAATTATAGAAGGAGAATAAGAAGGGACATTACAATGATCTTGCCAACCTATCGAGTAATTGAGATTGAATCATGGCATTGAGCAATGGAATGGAAGATGCATATTTGGGTATGATAGTCTAGTTGAGGGAGTTAAGAAGTTAGCAGTAGCTTCGCCAGACCCTAGCAAGAGGATAGAAGCAGACTAAGTAGACTCTCAAGTGCTTGGAAAAGGGAAGAACAAAGGGGGGCATACCACGCACACATCATTTATAGCCTCCTTGCTACCATCAGCACCATCCAGTACCATTTTGAACTCGGTTTCGGCACCTAGGTTTGGCAAGTTGAGGGCTCCAGTTGATATGACACCATCGAGTGGGGAGGCAATCGCAATGCCAGTAGCAGTTGGGTTGGCTGAGGACCAATCCATGGAGGGGATTGTTGAGGCTAGAGCAGTACCTCTGAGAGAGGAGTTGGAGCTGCCAGCATGGACGGAGAGTGAGCCTCAGGTCAATCTTGAGGTAGTTGGGACGGAGGCCATTGTGAGGGTAGGCCCAGGGGTGCTGGAGGAGTTGCCGAGGGAGTTACCGGTGGAGAGTAGTGATCCAGAGCCATCAATGATGACTTGGCTAAGTCAGTTCACGATGACACCGATGGCACCAACAGTAGTTAGCCTTCTTTCACCACAGCAAGAGTTGGTTGTCCCACCAGAGATAGTTTATCTCGACTCTATGATTTCACCAGCTAGATAGGAGGTAGAGATTGAGGATGTACCTGAGAGGCAGGCTTTGACACATGGACCGAAGCACGAGTTTGGTGATGAGGAGCTGCCAGAGCTGGATGGGGAGCCTAGGGAGGAGTCGATGAGAGGGTCCAGGAGGAGTGTCTTGGAGTAGTACTTGGCGGATGTAGCCGCAAGAGCCGAATGGGTTGTTGGAGCTCAAAAATTCAGTCCATGTTTTTGAGTCCATATTTCTAAAATTTGTTGAAGTGTCGGAATTTGTGCTTTGAAAGTCTTTGAAAGAGGCCGAGTTTGAAGGCATTGAAAATGGAGCCTTTTGATTTTCATGAGAAGTCACTTGTATAGGGTGTCTATCACCTATCATTTGCAATATGTAATAGGTTTTAGGTCTCAGTTTTCAGTTTTGACATATTCTTGAAGTGGTCATTTAAAGGTGTTCTCAAAAATCTGTATTGTGTTTCCTGATCTTCACTAAGTAGCCCACTTTGAGGAAGTGCATTTATTGCCCTGTGATTGGTCATAACGTGCCGTTTGTTGCATCATACTGTAGGCATGAGAAAGAGTATTCATGACAATTTTCAGCCCCCCATGTGCCCATTTGACCTATTTGCCAGAGCCATTTCATTTGCAAATTGTTAAGTTTCTCTGAGTCTGCTTTGTCCAGTTTTCTGAATGGCCTACTTTGAGGTCTCCTAGTTTGTACCCTGTCCATGGTCGGGCATAATTGAAAGTTGTTCCATACTGCAGACCTGGAAGTAACCTTGCCTGATGATTTGGAGGTCTCTACCAATCCATCCGATCACTTTTCCAGGCCAATTCTAAACCCAGTTTATGCATTTTTCACTGTTTTTATCCTGAATATTGCTAACAGGCTGACTTTGGCATGTGATTGCAACTGGCCACTTGATCATTTGGTTGAGTTGATTATGGATCTGTGTACCTTGTGTGGAGGCGAATCAGTGTCCAAGGATCTAGATCCTGAAGATCTCAATGGGTGAGATTTTAAGGCCAATTCCAAAGATGATTTGTGTGATTTTGGTAGTGCGGATAGAACTAATATTTTTGAAAGGCCAAGTTTGATTGTTAAAAACTTTTGGCTCAAGTCTCTTCATGAATTCTCCTCTGGCACGCATACCTACATGATGGAAGTCAACTTAAGTCTCTGATGGCACTCTCCTATGAAGCCTTTAGATCAGTTTTTGAAGCTAGTTTTGGGAGGCCAGTTGATGCTCAAGGTTAGTTTTGCTGATGTGTGAAAAGGTGGATTATATGTTTAAATTCCAATGCACCATGGTTTGTTTTATTTAAATGACTCCATTTTGGCTTGATGGTGGCACCTACCTTTAGAATTTGCATATTGTTCTCAGCGTGCATGATGTGCGCACTTGTCTCAAAGTGATGCCAGCACATTCGGCGAGTAAATCAAATGAATATGACCATTTTGGGTCAATCTTTGTGTAAAAGATGACAGTGCACACTAAAATTTGGCTTCTTTCCGCACAAAATAAAGGGTGCATGTCAGTCACATATAAAGGATGCTTAGGGGAGTTCTTGCAACTGATGGCTTGTATGCAAAACATGCTGAAAAGGCAAGGGCTGATAACACTTAGCCTCTGAGGAATTCTCTTCTTGACTAGCAAAGTAAAACTGGATTTTGCTAAATCTCACAAGTTTGATCTTAAAGTTATTGTCTGAAGAAAATTCATTGTTCAGTTTTGCTCTAGGCACAAATCTGTAATTAACAAGGATACTCATGTTGGCCATCAAGTTCTAGATTTGACATTGACCATGTTAGTGGGAATCTTTTGATTCTATAAACACTTTGCAAGCTGTTGGAATAATAAGGGTTTGAGCATCTTTATAAAATATGTAGGAGCACTTCCAAATATCAAGAGGATACAAGCCTAATCACAATAGATTTAATTTTTCAGCTTGTTTCAAGTGATAGGAGGATGCCAGTGTTGAGACTAAGACACCGAGTGTATGTGCAAGGTGGATTTTCAGTTGGAGATCAAATCGGTCGAGCTGTGGCTCAGATGTCATGGCAAGTGTTCATGTTTGTAGAAGGCCTCACACACAATAATGGGGGGAACACATATGAATAAAGGGGGAGGATCATCCTCTTGTTGCTCAAGCTTTCAAGGAGCGAGCAGAGGCTCTTGCAAATGATTGGAAGTCTAAGCTTGATGTGGATCGGGACCTGGCCAATACAAGGAACTTGGAGATTGATGCCTTCTTGCAGCTTGTGGCTTCCTTTGACATTGCAGCAGAATTTGACAATGGTGATATGCGCAAGCTTGTCTTAGCAGCCCCGTGGCCCAAACAGATTGCTAAGTTCTGTGGGCGACTTCATCTGTCAAAAATAATACCAGATATTGTAGAGGAATTTATAAATAAGGGAAAAGAAATTGAGGCTGTATATTTAGCACAGTCATCTAGACTATCTGAAAATTTCCTCCCGTGCCTTTGCTCAAGTCATATTTGAAGAATTCAAAGAAAGCTTCCAGTGGAAATAATTCTGTTACAGTGAATGAAGCAATCTCAAAAGAGCTCAATGCTTTGAGGTCTGTTATTAAGTGCATTGAAGAGCTTAATCTTCAAACCGATTTTCCGCCTGATAGCCTTCAAAACTGTGTTGGTGAGCCGGAGAAGAAAATGTCAGAAAGAAAAAAAAATAACAATGGACGTGCTAACATCAAGCAGCACACGTTGAAATGGAGAGATGGCCTGTGGAGGCACTGCAAAAGGAAGCTGCCAGTGCACAGTGGAGGTGCCAGTGTAAACAAAGAAGTTTGCACATACATAAGGGAAGCTGCTTGTTTAAATGGAGTGGTGCGTAAGTGCACTCACAGGTAGCGCATCCAACACCACTGAAAATGGTAGCCAACAAAGAAGTTTGCGCATGAAATGGAGGTTGGACAATCTGGTTTGGTGGCCAGCGCATGAGGTAGACTCCCACATCAAATATAATAAACACAGTGGGGACTGCCCGTGTGCCAAAGGCCAGTGCATGAGGATGCATGCATAAGGAAATGGAAAGCACACACTAACATGGGGATTTGCGTGAGGTTTGAAAACTCACATAAGTGTGCATTGGAAGCACGTTTTAACCAAATGCAAGGATGAGATTCACGCAAATGGCTGGAGGAAACAAAAAAAAATGTGAAGGGAGCATGAGTATGTGCGCAGGGAAAGGCAAAGGTTGTCAATCAACACATGGGCTGTGCGTGATTGATTGGTTGGAGTGCATGTCAAAATTACCAAGACAAAACCAAGTCACCAGCATATGCGTGCCCTCTATTTGGTAGGGAGTTTGTAGACATGAAAGAAGCGTCCAAAGGAATGTATGGTACCTAGGCCCAAATAGAAAACATTGGCCACGCATATGAGGAGTTTGGGCGGCTGAAACAAGGGGGTTACACCATGGGATTTGTCCCACATTCAGCCTGTTTTGTAAATATGAAACATTTAAAACCAAAAACGCTCAAGTCTATTGTAAAGTGAATAAGGAATGAGGCTGTGGTTGCCTCATGCCTTGTGGGCCCGCATAGATGTGTGTGCCAGATGACACTATGGACGAATTTTTAAAGCAGTGTTTAAAAACTATTCATAGAATTATCCCACATTGGTCCCAAATTGGGGATTTCAAGTGTTTAAAGGCCCAAGCGCTCGCATAAGGAGGTAGATGAAAGAGCGGAGGCTCTGCACATGCGAGCTCGTGAAGGTCGCCTCGAGAAGCATGTCAACGGGCCCGAGACAAAGATATTTTACAGACGAGCGATGACGAGCACCTGAGGGTGACATGTGGCTGCTGGTCGTGCGTTCACGGAACCAAACCGGCGGTTAGGCGAAAATTCAGAGACCAGGAGAACGCGGTTACTCGCCAAGTCACCGAATGCTGGCAGTTAGAGGCCGAAAATCTAGAGATTGCGAGAATGCCTAGTCGCTAGGTCGCGAGATAAAACTAGCGGTTAGGCGAGAATTCGGAGACTTGGAGGTGGCGATTAGTTGACAGTGTCTCGCAGTCTCCAAATGCTGGCGGTCAAGTGGCGAAAATCTGGAGACTTGGAGAATGTCGTAGTCGTCAAGTCGCCAGAAGTTTCATTCAGAGACTTGGAGACTGAAGGCTGGTCACCCAATCTCCTAATTTAACCCAAGGTCAAGCTATCATTCAGAGACTTGGAGACTGGCTTAGTCGCCAGTTCTCCAGATGTAACCACGGTTAAGAGATTCACCTGGAGATCTAGAGAACAAGTGTAGTCGCCCAATCTCCCAATCAGGGGTCAAAGGCTTGGGTTAACCTGGCAGCAAATCAGCTAGTGACAAGTGTCACATTTTGGTGCCTCCTGGGCATAAAATGCAGAAATAATAAAGAAAAAGCCAAATTTAAAATGCAGAAAGAATTTAAAGGGGTTACATAGTTTGCACTTAGGAATAAATTCAAAAATTTAAATGATAGAACCTGCTCACAGAATTAATGCCTGGAGGTTCAAATTTTATCAGAACATAGGCATATAGTATATCGCCGGAAATAGCAGAAGATGAGCAATCCAGTGGTAATGATATTTTTCAATTTTGATTTTGTGGGAAAGAGCAGTATGGGGTCTGATTTTGGGATCAAATCTATTTGCAGAGGTAAAGGCAGTTAAAAGGGATCCATTTGAAAAGGATGCAAATTTGGAGGGAGAAATGACTGTAAAGATAACGACAGTTGCAGAAAGAAATGAGTTTGAGAGAATTAGAAGATATTTTGATAGGAATTGGCAGCTATCAGTAATTGGTGACTGGCCTTGTTTTGCCTTTATCTCTTCTTCTTCTCCATTATTCGAGGGTGGAGAGTTCCAGGTCTGGTAGAAATTTTGCAGTCTAAATTCTCTGTAAACTTTTCTAGACTGGTTCCATGAGTGGATCCTGCTGTAAATATGACCCTCTTCTCTTCTTATAGGGTGTTTTCCTGATTCCTTTCTGGTCTTAGAGAATGATTTGTCTTGTAATAGTCTAGCATTTGAATGAATTTTCAGCACTGATTACCTGTTATCAAAATTGTCTCCATTTGTTCCTGAAGTTTATTAGTTAAAGCATCAAGGGTGTTTTAGTTTTTCTGTTGTGAGTTCACAATAGAGTTATTTCAAGGAAATAACTGAGTTCAGGATTCGTTTTTAGGTGTGTATGAAGTGAGATATTAAGGGTATTTCATTTTTGTCTTTTAGTGCATGACTGATCAATGTGTTACCTATTTTTCACGTCTCTTCCAAGGGGAGAGTTAAATTCTTCGAATAGGAGATTGCATGGCTGAATACACAGGTGGATTCGTAAGTAGAATTTGATAAACGGTGTATGTTTGATGTAAGGCATCACATATTAAGGCTGTGTTGTTTTCTCATTTCTTTAGCTTTCTATTTCAATGATTCATTTGACTCTGTTGCCCATTGGATAAGGCACTGGTCTTTGAGGGATTTGGGGTATTTCAGAGGTCCATCCCACCCAAAACATAAATGATAATATTTTCCCTTTCATGTTGACAGGAGTTGGGAAGTTTGTCTAGTTTTTAGATTCATTGTATGCAAGTGGGATTTTGCATGAGATATGTTGAGCATTGGGGTATTTGTCCTCTAAAAGTCTGAAAACTATTCCACAAAGTGATATACCTGCAGGCCTATTGTATGTTGTAATGTCCCCATTTTTTCAGACTTCGGGATTAGCTTGGTTTGGCGGCCCTCGCAAGCTAATCGGGTGTTCAGAGGGGGTTAGATTGTGGAGCCAGCATTGGGATTCCATTCTGGAGATTCAGATTATCAGTTCTGCTCTTCGTTCGGGTCATTTTGGCCAACTTACTATTTATAGTAAGTGGGGTTTCAGGTATGGCCAGGATTGGCAGGGTGTCTGCACGAAACGTCAAACATCTCAGGATTCAATTTCAGAGAATCTCTAGTTTGAGAGCCTTACTATTTTTAGTAAGTCTATTTTTAGCAGTGGCTATTTCTGGCAGGGCAGTATCTATTTTTGGCTGGGCAGTTGGTCCTGGTGCTTTGTCAGAAGTTCGATGATTGCAGTCAGATGGTTCATGGCTTTTAATTTTAAAGGTGTTATTAAATTAAATTATATTGATTTAATTTAATAACTAATGACTTTATAATATTATATTATAAAGTGGGAGTATTTAATAAAGCCAATTAAGTGAAATATTAAAAAAAGTGCTTTTTCGAAAAAGCTATATATTTTGCTTGAAAAAGCACTTTCATTCATTCATTATGCAATCATTATTTTATTGAAGTTTGTGAAGAATTGCCCTGGCTAGGGTTTTGAGGACGGATTCCTCTTCTCGTGATTTGAGCCATTGTCTAATAATGGTGAATTTCACAGCTGAATATTTCTCTGATCACGATTCGATGCTGTGGTATATCGGATCTGTAGAAGTAAATACTGGAGTTTGTTAAGTGCTGAAGAAATTGTATTTCTAATACAAAGGGTTCGAAATTCTGGAAATTACTTTTGGAGGCTGAAGTAATTAGTTATTTTGATTTTCGAAAATTATTGCAAATGAGGGATTACCGAATTTGAAGATTGTTTACCATCTTAGTGCTGTGATCGAAATTTAATGGAGAATGTCTTTGGTAGTTTGATTACATTCTCCTAAGCTGCGTTCACATCATATACTCCTAGCACGTGCCTGTAGGAATTGACGGCAGCAACTAGGATTGGAAGTGTGTGATTTGCGGCAGTAATTGCTGGAAGTTGCGTCCATACTAGCAGGGCTGTTAGCTCATTTTTGGGATGCGGATTTCTTTTACAGACCTGGTTCAGATTTCTCAGTACAATTACATACTGTACATTGCAAAGAGCTGCCATTATCAAGAGGCTATAATAGCATGAAGGAAATTTGCAGAAGTACAGGTGCTTCGTATTTATTTGTTATGTAAAAACTTTCCTAAATTGTTGAAAGGTGATTTTAATTAGTAAATGTTATTCAGAACTTTACTTGATTGAATTGAATAATTAAATATTAGAGGAATTATCTTTGGAATTGGCTCAATTTAAATATTAGTGAGGAAAGTTGCACTTGTCTTCAAATTTATTAATAAATTACAAGAAGAGCCAACCTTGGTTCTTCACAGTGGTATTAGAGCATGTATCCTGCCATCCTGTGGGGTTTGGATTCATTATTTATTCAGAAGTTTTTATAAGTGATCAACACTTCTATTTTCTAGCTATGGATAAATACAGGAGATCTAGTTTAGGGAGTCGTCATAGCAGTAAGGGAAATAGAGCGGATTTAAATGCTTTAGCAGAAAGTGTTGAGAGACTTAGATTGCATCAACAGAGATTGGCAGAGAGGTTGTCGGATCCAGCTACAGTAGACAGGGCAGCGAGATATATGGTCTCAGCCTTTAGAAGGCCGACACCTAGTTTGCAGGGGAGAAGACTGGAGTTTTCTCCGACAGTAATCGATGATGCTGATATCCCTACATCTAGTTCAGCACCTGCTATTCTCACCCGCAGTGCTAATGATAGATTTAATGCCCAGGAGCCAGTGGATATTTCAGCGCCATTGGTTGACAGCAAAGTTGAGCATCACCAGGTTGAGGCTACAAGAGCAGACACTACAGATTGTACAGAGTCAGCTGATGTTGCAGTTATTACCGAGTGTTCAGATTCTTCCATGGAGGGAGTTATTATTCGAGATGTATATGTCAGCTATAGTAGTGTTGCTCTAGTTCAGGAGGCAGTTGCTTCCTCAGTTGAGACTGGGGCGTGTACGGAGTCTCCCAGTGGTGAGGTTGGAGATTTGGGCATTACAGCGGGATCAGTTGATGATAGTTCGATCTCCAGCATTATTGGTGCATAGTCTGACGTGGAGTCATGTGTGCAGAGTCACATGTCAGCAGTTGAGGTTTTAGCAGGAGATGTAGGAGCTGACATCTCTGATGATACTTTTGAGGATGCTGTGAGTTGCATGGGAGATGACGCCCCCTGTGAGTTGTTGGGTGATGACTGCGAGGAGCATATGAGCTCTGACAGTTCAGAGATATTTGATAGCAGTCGCAGTGTGGGATCAGTACAGGAGACAGTGGTCTATTCCTGTGTTGAGGATGTGAGCATGGAGCCTTCGAGTGATGACACTCAGGATGGGAGTGTTGCAAATGATTTGTTAGACGTAATTCCATGCTACAGTATAGTCTATCCACATGTCGACGTTGAGTTGTGTATGGAGCTAGAGTTATAGAGGAGATGCAGTTAGAGGATGTGTACACTAGCATTGCAGATATCTCTGATGCTAAGAGCGAGAATGATGAGTGCTTTAGTGTCTCTGGTTTTCTATATCTGACTCTGGGTGTAGATTCAGCAATGTCATACGAGTTCCAGGATTCTATGTTATAGGGACTCACAGAAGAGGACAGGGAAGCTTTCGAGTGGCAGGAGTTTGTTACAGCCAGGGCTTCCATGTCTAGAGAGAGGGTTACTCCGTCAGTGACTCATGAGGATGTCTCAGGATCTGGATTGTCAGATGATTGCAGAGGACGAGGTAGTTGGAGATTGTGTTGAGTCAGATTCAGCAGCAGCTTCCTCGGGGTTAGATGAGGACATGTCCGATGCCTGTACTCAGAGTATAGGGGTGTAAACAGATGTAAGTACACAGAGAGTGTGATTTCGACGGAAGTTTGTTGGATACAGCTTCCTCTCCTAGTATGGACAGAGCATTTGAGGTTGTTCATAGGAGGCCCGTTGTGCAGAGTCATGATGTGACTAGCCAGTTGCGAGTGGGTGAGAGAGATATTACTTCTACACTTGAGCATTTCGATGTCACTCGATAGTTGTTGGCTGTTAATAGTTGGGGTGCTCCTATGACAGATGAGGCCAGCGGTGGTTACCTTTCATTGACAGAGATTCATGTTTTGCGTGAAGCTGTCAGGATGTTGAGATAGGATTACTTACATATGGTAGCCGACCGAGATCACTTAGTTGAGTGGGGGAGTACAGCCTATGAGGCACTGTTGGATCGGTAGGAGGTGAGTGAGCTTACCCAGGAGCTCACAGCGACTACTGAGGCTTTGGAGGACACTCAACAGAATCTTCAAGAGTCGCAGATTCAGTAAGAGGAGGTGACCGTGGAGTTGGAGCATTTGCAGTCCACACCAGCCCCAGACCTGGTTCGTTTGCATATTAAGGTGGTTGGTGGTGAGTCTGCTCCTACAGTTGGTATCGAGGAACATGATGTTGTGGTAGACACAAATGTTCAGGATATGGGAGCAATTGGTACAGATGAGGTTGGAGTACCAGTGGAGTCGAGTACTCAGGTTGATCTTTCTCACAGAGCTGACAACATGGTGCAGTTGGCTATGCCACATTTACAGAGGGATCAGCTGTGGATTGCGAGGAAGTATGTTGACGCTTCCACATATAATTTCTACTGCACTGAATCTTTTATGGAGTATTTGCTGGAGAGTGCAAATGTACGACAAGACTCTTATGGAGTGTCTGAGGGTATCCTCATCCGAGGCTCTTGTGCTATTCAGAGGTTGGCTGGGAAGATTGTAGAGACTCTTTCTACTATGCTTCCCCACAGAGATTTCGAGGTTGGGTTTGTTGAGAGGATTGCGTAGGGTCCTACCCAGCCTGCAGTTATGCGGAGTCAGAGATTGGATCCATCTTCTAATTCCCAGTTCGGTAATGGTGAGCCAGTGACGAAGATTGGGGTTTCTGACAGGCATTTCATGGTGGGGTATGCTCATCATTTTTCTTTTGACCCTCAGGTGGGAGATTTGTTCTCACGCAGGGGTAAGCTAGCTCCGGTATCCTACCATCCATCATGGGATGGATTAGCACCATCGTTTGCAGATGGTTTTGGCAGTTGAGAGTTAGATTACTTGCAGTGTCCACACACTCAGGACAACTTATCAGGTGATAGAGTTGATAACAGTGATCCTGGCACATTTAGTCACTGTTGTTTCCTTGGTGTAGTTGGGTGTGAGTATTGGATTGATAGGGACTCAGATTTTGATGGAGTTATTATTGCAGATGGGTTGAGTTCCGTTGGGTTGTTTTCACTATCGGCATCTATAGCTGGTTTACAGTTATTGTTTTCAGTGGTGTGTGTTTGGTTGATGTCGATTCTTTCTTCACAGGAGTTTAGTGCGAATCGGGACATTACCTGTGACCATCCTTGGGATCCGGGTGGTTTGTGATGTTGCTTGTTTTTCCTGATTGCTTGAGGACAAACAATCTTGGGAAGGGAGGACTGTAATGTCCCCATTTTTTCAAACTTCGGGATTAGCTTGGTTTGGCGGCCCTCGCAAGCTAATCAAGTGTTCAAAGGGGGTTAGATTGTGGAGCCAGCATTGGGATTCCATTCTGGAGATTCAGATTATCAGTTCTGCTCTTTGTTCGAGTCATTTTGGCCAACTTACTATTTTTAGTAAGTGGGGTTTCAGGTATGGCCAGGATTGGTAGGGTGTCTGCACGAAACGTCAGACATCTCAGGATTCAGTTTCAGGGAATCTCCAGTTTGAGAGACTTACTATTTTTAGTAAGTCTATTTTTAGCAGTGGCTATTTCTGGCAGGGCAGTATCTATTTTTGGCTGGGTAGTTGGTCCTGGTGCTTTGTCAGAAGTTCAATGATTGCAGTCAGACGGTTCATGGCTTTTAATTTTAAAGGTGTTATTAAATTAAATTATATTGATTTAATTTAATAACTAATGACTTTATAATATTATATTATAAAGTGGGAGTATTTAATAAAGCCAATTAAGTGAAATATTAAAAAAAGTGTTTTTTGAAAAAGCTATTTATTTTGCTCGAAAAAGCACTTTCATTCATTCATTATGCAATCATTATTTTATTGAAGTTTGTGAAGAATTGCCCTGGCTAGGGTTTCGAGGACGGATTCCTCTTCTCGTGATTTGAGCCATTGTCTGATAATGGTGAATTTCATAGTTGAATATTTCTCTGATCACAATTCGATGATGTGGTATATCGGATCTGTAGAAGTAAATACTGGAGTTTGTTAAGTGCTGAAGAAATTGTATTTCTAATACAAAGGGTTCGAAATTCTGGAAATTACTTTTGGAGGCTGAAGTAATTAGTTATTTTGATTTTCGAAAATTATTGCAAATGAGGGATTACCGAATTTGAAGATTGTTTGCCATCTTAGTGCTATGATCGAAATTTAATGGCGAACGTCTTTGGTAGTTTGATTACATTCTCCTAAGCTGCGTCCACATCATATACTCCCAGCACGTGCCTGTAGGAATTAACGGCATCAACCAAGATTGGAAGTGTGTGATTTGCGACAGTAATTGCTGGAAGTCACGTCCATACTAGCAGGGTTGTTAGCTCATTTTTGGGATGCGGATTTCTTTTACAGACTTGGTTCAGATTTCTCAGTACAATTACGTACTGTACATTGCAGAGAGCTGCCATTATCAAGAGGCTGTAATAGCATGAAGGAAATTTGCAGAAGTACAGGTGCTTAGTATTTATTTGTTATGTAATTACTTTCCTAAATTGTTGAAAGGTGATTTTAATTAGTAAATGTTATTCAAAACTTTACTTGATTGAATTGAATAATTAAATATTAGAGGAATTATCTTTGGAATTGGCTCGATTTAAATATTAGTGAGGAAAGTTGCAGTTGTCTTCAAATTTATTAATAAATTACAAGAAGAGCCAACCTCAGTTCTTCACATATGTAATAAGGAATTATGTGTGCGCAGATGAGGTGTACCCACCTGAGTGAGTGGAACTCAAAGTATAGAAGGTTGTAGGCCTTGTCAACGTTAGCACCCTTCTTGTCCTCCTATTTGCAGGAAGAAGTAGATCTATGACAATCAGATAAATATACCATGTCTGGTTATCGTTTTCTCTTTTAGAATCGAAGGGTGCAAGAAAAAGTACTAACACAGGTGATTGCCTTAGCAGAGTTACAGGCCCAGGAGGAGGTTGTACAAGAGCTGGAGCACCTCTTGACTTTCGTACGGGTGGGTTGTCCTATTGCATTTGCTGACTGCTTTGAGTCAAGAGGATGGCTTGCCACCAAGTCTCTGGCTATGTTAGAGGATTGGGCTCTCCGGGAGACAGTGGGGGAGAGTAGGATTCATGCCTTAGTACGAGAGGTAGAGAAGGCATTCCGTGAGGGATATTTTACTCTTCAGCGCTCCGAGCACGTCTCTTCAGGACATGAGGCTATGATGATGGTAGCAATTGCGGCTTGAGAGGAGATGGCCACATGCCTTACAACAGTAGAGGAGACATTTGTTAGGGAGAAGGATTCATGGGAAGTTGAGAGGAGTACTATGGCAGCCGAGTTAGAGGCACTTCGGGCACAATTAGAGGCCGAGCGTACTGAGAAGGCTCTGTTAGAGACTCATCTTGTCAGTGCTATGGAGAGTATCGATGCAAAGGAGAAGGCAGTCCTGGAAGTGGCAGGGATGGTAAAGACTGCTTTAGAGATGAAGATGGTAGTAGAGCGTGACCTATGGGTGCGGACTGATCAAGTGTACGAGTTGCGGGCCCGGATAGCTTCCCAAGCAGTATTGTCAGCACCATCTTCTTCAAGGACACTTCCTACGCCCCCTCCTGCTTCTTAATAGTGTTTTTCATTGTGTACTCAATTTTGTTATCATTCCCATTTTGTACGTCATTGGAGACGACTTGTTTTTTGGGGGGCATCATGTTGTCGGGAAACTTGTATGTACGGGTTGTTATGTTATTTGGGTAGTTTATATATCCTCTCGGAAGATAGACACGACACAGATTGTATGATGCTATGTTCACACTGGATGTATTGGAATATATTAATAAAGCATATGGCAATTCTCTGAATCTTGTTGTATCTGTTATTGACTAGCAATTCCTTCAGTATCATGTGTAAAACTTAGTTTGCCGTAGGTAGAAAACAAACTAGAGCTTTTGCGCAGCACTGGGCTTGAATATCATCCCACATCCTGCAAGGAAAACCATGGTTAAATGCTAACATAATTACTACCAAGCTTCTCCCTCTTGAGTTAGTCCACCCCAAGTACATTAACACCGGTGCAAACTCTAAGGAGGTGCCACTAAATGTATTCTCCTCATAGGAGGCTCTAGAAGATTTCTTGGGTGCTCATGTTAGTTTTCCATCTCACCACCATACATGTCAATTCCTAAACTACTTGGAAAGCAAAGCATACTTCGGAGAATTCATTAGGGATACTAATGAGGCAAGTTTGTATCATGATAGTAAAATACATCAATGCCATATCCTGAAGGCTATAGTAGTACACTTATTAAAGGAGATACTGCTGATGTGGCCATGGACTCAAAATACCCCAAGAGGATCATCAAGATTGGTAAGTGTATTTCCTCAAAGGAAGCCAAATCACATGTTGACCTCCTACATCAATATTTTGATGTCTTTGCTTGGTCTTAAGAAGACATGCTTAGTATTCATGAATCCACAATGATTCATAATATGTCCTAATGCCAAGCTTGTAAAGAAGAGGATCCGAAATATGAATCCTATGACCGGTTTACAAGTCAAGACCAAGATAGAGAAGCTTTTGAAGACAATCTTTTTCCATCCTATTGACTACTCAACTTGGATATTGAATATAGTTCCTGTCAGCAAACCTAATGGGCGTATTTGTATATGTATTGATTTTCGAGACCTAAATAAGGCTTTTGAGAAGGATGAATTTCCACTTCCTAACATTGATATGATTGTTGACTCGATAGAAGGCCATGCATTAGTGTCCTTAATGGATGGCTTCTCACATTACAATCAAATTCGTATTAATCCGTAAGATCAATACAAAATTGCTTTAACTACCCCTTGGGGAACATTCAATTATGTGATCACATCGTTTGGGTTGAAGAATGTTGGTGCACAACTTGTAATGACCCTTATCTTTCATGATTTTATCCATTAAATCTTGGAAGATTATGTGGATGATATCTTGGCATAGTCAGTTCTCTGTTAGGGAAATATTAACAACCTTCAACCTATCTTTGAACTGCTTCGTCTCTAAGAGATGAGATTGAATCTTCTTAAGTGTGTCTTCAATGTAGATGCTGGTAAACTCTTGGGGTTCATTGTCTCTCAACACAGGATTGAAGTTGATGCAAATAAGATTGATGCAATTGTTAACATGCCTCCACCTAAAAACATCTCTCATCTTTGTAGTTTGCAAGGAAAGATTCAAGCCATACGAAGATTCATTTCTCAACTAGTCGATTGAAACCTTCCATTCATGCGATTACAAAAAAAGGATGTGCACTTTAAATGGGATGGCGAATATCAAAAGGCTTTTGATTCCATCAGGAACCACCTATCTAATCCTCCCATCTTGATGCCAACTATGCAAAATAGACCCTTTTTGCTTTACATCTCAGCATTGTCCAACACTTTGGCAACATTACTCGCTTAGTATGATGATAATAGGAAGGAAAGAGCTGTCTATTATTTCAATCGTGTCCTTGTTGATTATGAGACTCAATACTCTATAGTGGAGAAACAATGCCTAGCTCTTGTTTTCGCAACTCAAAAGTTGAGGCACTACCTCTTGCAGGTGGAAACTCAAATTCTCACTAAGAAGGATCGGCTTAAACACCCATTTTCTAGGGCTGATCTATCTGGGAGGTTAGCAAACTAGGTAATGCTACTCTTTGAGTTTGAACTCTAGTTCGTGACTCAAAAGTCATTCAAAGGTTAAGCTGTCACCGATCCATTGGTGAAAGCACCCTCACCCAAAACATTTCCCACACTGGACTTTCACCCAAAACATTTCCCAAATTGGACTTATTTCCAAATGAAAATCTGTTTACAAATGATAGAGATTCTGTTTGGGATATGTATTTTGATGGATTGAGATGCCAGTCTGGTTCTTGAGTAGGTGTTATCTTAGTCTTACCTAAAGATAAACTTGTCTCTCTTTCCTTTTGCCTCGTGTTTCACTACACTAATTGTTGAGTATGTTGTCATTGATATCAAAGATTGATGATCAAGGTCGTATAATTCTCAAAAGATTACTCAGAGTGATAGAAATTTGATTGAGCTACTTGCTTACTTGGTTGACTTGGTTGACCTGCTTGAGCTCCTTGAGGTTCTTGAGGTGCTTGATGTGTTTGAGCTACTTAAGCTGATTGTGTACTTGTTTGTCTCCTTGTCAGCTGCTTGCTTATGCAATGTCCGATTATATGCCTTGTCACTAGGTGAATACTCTAGAAGCTCAATTTGATTGAATGTAGTGGTGCAAGTCATGAAATGGAATTTATTAAATAGTTATGCAGCTGGTTCTGGAATATTTGTGTGCGTATTATTAAAAATAGGTATGAAGATATCAAATGTGGAAGATGGGTGTCTATGCGTTGACTTGTTTTATTTGATTTGTGCAAGTGTGGTATTTAAAGCCAGTTTGAATGAGACGTGTTGTATGTAGTAATAATTGATGCACTTGACTTATGGGGAGTTGTAGATATACAGGCTTGAGGAGTCATCCATGTAAATGGTAGCTTGGCGTATAATAAAAGGAGCCAATGTGTTTTTTTTGAGACATGACAATCACATGAGTGTTATAACAATGGTGTTGTGGCTCGCAACACATCAGATTGCAGTGTGAAGTATATATGGATTAAATAGGAAAAATCATTTTAATAGGAGTCAGGCGTTGTGGTTTTGTTTTTTCTGACCAGAATGTGATGATTGGCTTATATACTGTGTATAGTGTGAAGTGTGGGTGTAGAAAAATATCGATGGAGACAAGCATGATTTTTGGTAGGCAATATTTTTATTCCTGATGGACTGAATATTAGATTTCCAGTTTTTCTTCAGTTGTGTTTTGAAACAGAAAGAAGAGGGAGTCGAGCATGCTGCATCTGTGTGTGGTCATTCACTAAGGGAATCAAGCAGCATTATTAAGGTGGTGGAAGTGTCATCTTTTAAGTATTGATGAATTATTAGGAGGCTATTACTTATTTGGTGTGACTCGGTTGTATTCTCAAATGGAGTTGAGTGCATTATGTAACAGATGCATGAGATTGTGAACTAAAATAATATTATATAGAGCTACAGCAGTATTCATGTGTGTTTTTTCCTTGGTCTAAGATCGAGCAGCGGATGAAAAATGAGGATCTGTTTTGAGTTGAAGATATTTGAAGGATCTATGTATTTTAGATTGATGGATATCGTGAAAATTTTTGTATGATGAATTGAAGCGTTGAGATCATGATGAGAGGTGATATTTTAGATTCGATGCAATTGAGTTGATGCTCAAACTAGTGTTGGTGCTTCAATGTTCGAAGTTGGTGCTTCGAAGAGGGTTGGTGCTCTCTAAGAGTAGGTGCTCTCTGTGGGTTGGTGCTCACAATTGTAATTTGCATTGGTGCCCTTTGTTAATAAAAAGCTATTATATGTCATGGTTTTTTACTCGTAAGGGTTTTCCACGCAAAATTTGGTGTATGCGTCTTCATGGTTGCTCTCTTTATGTTTTATGTGGTTTCATGCAATTAAAAATTCAAAAGTTCTGAAATACTGATTCACTCCCCCTCTCAATGTTTCCTATGTTCTCTTCACTAATAACATCACTAACTATGAAGCCCTTATTGCTAGCTTGCATGCTGCTATTTCCTTTGAAGTCACACTTATCCTCATTCATGGAGATTCTGAGTAAATTGTGAATCAAATCAGGGGAAAATATCATGCCAAGCAGTCAAATCTATCCTAGTATCAGAAATTGGCTTTAGCCCTTCTTAAGCTATTCTTGTACTACACCATTGACAACATTCCCAGGAGAGAGAATCATCATGTAGATGCAATGGCAAGCACAACTTCCCTTGTACACCCTGATTATCATATGGATGAATACCACTTCGCGGTTCAAGTTCATTGTTCTCCTATTCTATCAGCCAAACCAGATTTTGAAAATCTCATGTGTACTCACATAGATTTAGGAGAATGGTTTTCTAATATATATGCTTATCTTAAGTCTGGGAGTTTTCTAGATGATGTGAGTAAAAGTACTCATGCCTAGATCTAAAATCTCTTGGCTCGACACATAATTGTGTCTTATGTTCTTTATTGCAGATCCCACAATGGTGTCCTATTGTGATGTCACACTAAGACCGAAATAGACCTTGCACTCTGCAAAATCCATGTAAAGAGCCTGGCTGGCTCTTAGCTTTAACTAGCTTAAAAATCAAATTAAATTGCAAATTGAATAGAACTCCGCCAATTATAATTTTTTAAAATTCAGTCTTGGAATTTACTTTAACAACATACAACACTAAAATTATTCTACTGCTCATCAAGTTCATCTCTAGCTAAGAAATTATCCAAATCATTACAAGTATTAATTAACAGGAAGCACCTTACTAATACAATCTTCCAAAACAAGTGATGCCACTTCCTTTAAGTCATACGCAGCACTTGGAGAATGCAATGCAGCTGCCAGAGAAGTCACGCAGCCAGCCATAAAGTCCAAACACAGCTCCTTCCAATACCTCACACAACCACATAAATCCAAACGTAGCATCTTTATGAGGAACCAAACAGGATCGGTTTGTATCCTTGACCAAAACCGAGCCTCAAACAGCAAAGAAAATCAATGCCGTACAACATGTACAGCCCAGTAAAGCAATACGGCAGCAGCAAAAAAACCGTCCAACCTTGCCTTTATTTCATCACCAAGACAAATCTGCAAATCGTACAATGTATTTTAATCCAACTGGTGAATCTTCGGTAGTAATTCAATGCTCTCTCCAAAAGCTGAAGACCAAGCATGAGTGAAAGCTGTAGAACTCTCTCCAGGAATGAAGACCAAGTCCAAACCCTAGCTCTCTAGGAAAAATCGATTTCTCTCTCAACAAAAGTTTTATCAAAATCAATGGGTGAATGAAAGTGCTTTTTCGAATTGAATATATAGCTTTTTCGGAAAAAGCTTCAACTTCACTTTTTTCACTTAAGAGGCTTTTTTTTACAACTTCATTTTATAACATTAAGTTATAAAGTTATTAAATTAAAATAATTTAATTTAATAACAATAACTTTTAAAATAAAAAGCCACTGAAACCCACTGATTGCAACGAACTCGTTTCTAACACCAGAGCCTCAATTGCAATTGCCCTACTAGAAATAGCCAACTGCCAAAAATAGACTTACTATAAATAGTAAGCCTCTCAAACTGTAGATCCCTTGAAAATCAATCTAGAAACATCTGACACCCCATGCAGACACCTTGCTAAACCTGGCCATACCCAAAAATACCACTTACTAAAAATAGTAAGTTGACCAAACTGACCCGAACGAAGAGCAGACCAGGTAATCTGAACCTCTAGAATGGAATCCCAACACTGGCTCCGCCAACTGACCCCCTCTGATCACCTGATTAGCTTGCGAGGGTCGCCAAACCAAGCTAATCCCAAGAGACTGAAAATGGGGACATTACAGCCCTCCCTTCCCAAGATTGCTTGTCCTCAAGCAATCAGGAAAAAACAAGCAACATCACATTCCACCCAGATCCCAAGGATGGTCATAAGTAATGTCCCGATCCTCACCATACTCCTGAGAAGAAAATACCAACATCAACAAAACAGACACCAGCATTTGAGAAACTGCCCTCAACACCCAAATAACTGACATCACTGAAAACAACATTTGTAGACCAATTGTAGATGTCAATGCAAAAAACAACCCGGCGGAACTCAACCCAACTGAAACATCAATTTTGCCAAAACTCGAGTCCCTGTCTAACTCACACTCACAACCAACTGCACTAAGAAGGCGATAATGACAAAAAGTGCCTGAATCACTGTTACCAGCTCTAACCTCTGATAAATTGTCCTGGGTGTGTGAATACTGCAAGTAGTCTAACTTACAACTGCCAATTCCATCCGCAAAAGATGGTGCTAATCCATCCCATAATGGATGGTAAGAAACTGGAGCCGGTCTACCCCTGAGTGAGATCAAATCTTCTACCTGTGGGTCAAAAGAAAAATGATGAGCATACCCCACCATATAATGCTGATAGGAAGCCCCAATCTCCGTCAATAGCTCATCATTACCAAACTGGGAATCATGAGATAGCTCCAATCTCTCACTCCGCCTAACTGCAGGCTGGGTAGGATCCTAAGCAACCCTCTCAACAAACCCAACCTCAAAATCCCTGCGGGGAAGCATAGTAGATAGAGTCTCCACAATCTTCCCTACCAACCCCTAAATAGCACAAGAACCTCGGATGAGAGTACCCTTAGACACTCTATATGAATCCCCTCGCACGTCTGCACTCTCAAGTAAATACTCTGTGAATGACTCGGTGCAGTAGAAATTATACGTGTAAGTGTCAACTTGCTCTCTTGCAACCCACAGCTGATCCCTCTAATAATGTGGCACTGCCAACTGCCCCATGCTATCAGCTATATGATATGAAGAAATAGATTCACTTCCAGCAAAAGGAAGCAAATCAATATGCGAGCTTGATCCCACTGATACTCCTACCTCATCCGTACCTACAGCAACCACATCCTGAACAAATGTGTCCGTCACATCATCATGTCGCTCATCCCCAACCATAGAAGCAAACTCACCACCAACTACCTCAATGTGCAATTAAACTGGGTCTGGGGCTGGTATGCACCGTAAATGCTCCAACTCCACGGTCACCTCCTCTAACTGGGTCTGGGGCTGGTGTGCACTGTAAATGCTCCAACTCCATGGTCACCTCCTCTAACTGGATCTGCGACTCCTGAAGAGCCCGCTGAGTGCCCTCTAAAGCCTCAGTAGTCGCTGTGAGCTCCTAAGTAAGCTCACTCACCTCCTCCTCTATGTCCATCAGTGCCTCATATGCTGTACTCCCCCACTCAACTAGGTGATCTCGATCAGCTACATTTGTAAGTAATCCTGTCTCAAAATCCTGACAGCCTCCCACAAGGAATGAATCTCTGTTAGGGAAAGGTAACCACCACTATGCTCATCTGTCATAGGGGCACCCCAACCATTAACAGCCACCAACTGACGAGTGGCATCAAAATGCTCGAGAATAGAAGTAATATCTCTCTGATCAACTCGCAACTGGCTAGTCACATGATGACTCTGCACAACGAGCCTCCTATGAACAACCTCAAACACACTGTCTACACTATGAGAGAAAGCTGCATCCAACAAACTCCCCTCAAGATCACAGTATCTTTGTGTACTTTCACCTAAGTACACATCTACAAACTGAGTACAGGCATCAGACTCGTCCTCATCTAGCCCCGAGGAAGTTGCTGAATCTAACTGAACACAATCTCCAGCTACCTCATCCTCTGCAACCGCCTGACAATTCAGATCCTGGGATCTTGCCTCACTCACTAACAACTGAAAGTCCTCCCCCAAGGTTTGATAAATCAAACATGTCCCGCTGCAAGAAAAATCATCCTCATGAGTCACTGACGAAGTAACCCCCTCTCTAGAAGTGGAAGCCCTGGCTGTAACAAACTCTTGCCACTCATTTGCTTCCCCCTCCTCATCCATGAGTCCTTGTAACACAGAATCCTGGAACCCACCACCACCATATGACAACGCTGAGTCCACCCCCAAAGTCAGATATAGAAAGCCAGAAACACTATAGCACTCATCATCCTCACTCTCAACATCAGAAATATCTGTGATGCTAGTGTCCACATCATCTATCCGCGACCCCTCCACTAACTTTGGCTGAATACACGACTCAATGTCGTCATGTGAATCAACTATACTGTGGCATGAAACTACGTCACCCAACTCAACTGCAACACTCCCATCATGAGTGTCATCACTAGACAGCTCCATGCTCACATCCTCAACACAGGAAAAAACCATTGTTTCTTGTACCGATCCCACACTATGACTGCTATCATAAACCTCTAAACTGTCAGAGCTCATACACTCCTCGTAGTCATCACCCAACATCTCACAGGGGGTGTCATCCCCAATGCAGCTCACAACATCCTCAAAAGTGTCATCAGATGTGTCTATACTATCAGCTTCCACATCTCCCGCTAAAATCTCAACTGTTGACACCTGACTCTGTACACATGACTTAACGTTAGGTTGTGCACCAATAATGCTAGAGCATAAACTATCATCAACTGACCCCACTGTAATGCCCAAATCACCAACATCACCACTGGGAGACTCCATACATGCCCGAGTCCCATCTGAGGAAGCAACTGCCTCCTGAACTGGAGAAACACTACTACAATTGACATAAAAATCTCCAATAACAAGTCCCTCCACGGAAGAGTCTGAACACTCAATGATAACTACAGTATCAACTGCCTCTGTACAAACCGTAGTGACTACTCTGGGAACCTCAACCTAATGGTGCTCAGCGCTGCTGTCAACCAATGGTACTGAAACATCTACATGTCCCTGTGAAATAAATCCATCATCAGCACTGCGGATAGGATTAGTAGGTGTTGTACTAGATATAGGAACATCAATATCATGGACACCTGTCGGGGAAAACTCAAGCCTTCTTCCCTGCAAACTCGATGTCGGCCTTCTAAAAGAAGAGACCATATACTTCGCTGCCTTCTCTTCTATCACTGGATCCGACAAACTCTCTGCCAATCTCTGCTGATGCAACCTAAGTCTTTCCATACTTTCTATTAAGGCATTTAATTCCTCTCTTTTTCCCATACTGCTTCGGCGACTTCCAGAACTGGGCCTCCTTTATTTATCCATAGCTAGGGAAAGTGGAAGTGCTGATCACTTTTAAAATGACTTCAGAATATAAATGAATCCAGACCCCACAGGATGGCAGGAAAAATGCTCTGATACCACTGTAAAGAGCCAAGCTGGCTCTTAGCTTTAACTAGCTTAAAACTCAAATTAAATTGCAAATTGAATAGAACTCCGCCAATTATAATTTTGTAAAATTCAGTCTTGGAATTTACTTTAACAACATACAGCACTAAAGTTATTCTACTGCTCATCAAGTTTATCTACAGCTAAGAAATTATCCAAATCATTACAAGTATTAATTAACAAGAAGCACCTTACTAATACAATCTTCCAAAACAAGTGACACCACTTCCTTGAAGTCATACATAGCACTTGGAGAATGCAATGCAGCTGCCAGAGAAGTCATGCAGCCAGCCAGAAAGTCCAAATGTAACTCCTTCCAATACCTCACGCAACCACATAAATCCAAACGAAGCATCTTTATGAGGCACCAAACACGATCGATTTGTATCCTTGACCAAAACCGAGCCTCAAACAGCAAAGAAAATCAATGTCGTACAACATGTACGACCCAGTACAGCCGTACGGCAATAGCAAAAAAACCGTACAACCTTGCCTTTATTTCATCACCAAGACAAATCTGCAAATTGTACAATGTATTTTAATCCAACTGGTGAATCTTCAGTAGTAATTCAATGCTCTCCAAAAGCTAAAGACCAAGCATGAGTGAAAGCTGTAGAACTCTCTCCAGGAATGAAGACCAAGTCCAAACCCTAGCTCTCCAAGAAAAATCGATTTCTCTCTCAATAAACGTTTTATCAAAATCAATGGGCGAATGAAAGTGCTTTTTCGAATTGAATATATAGCTTTTTCAGAAAAAGCACTTGAGAGGCTTTTTTTTTACAACTTCATTTTATAACAATAAGTTATAGAGTCATAAAGTTATTAAATTAAAATAATTTAATTTAATAACAATAACTTTTAAAATAAAAAGCCACTGAAACCCACTGACTGCAACGAACTCATTTCTAACACTAGAGCCTCAACTATGACTACCCTACCAGAAATAGCCAACTGCCAAAAATAGACTTACTATAAATAGTAAGTCTCTCAAACTGGAGATCCCCTAAAACTCAATCTAGAAACATCTAACACCCCGTGCACACACCTTGCTAAACTTGGCCATACCCAAAAATACCACTTACTAAAAATAGTAAGTTGACCAAACTGACCCGAACGAAGAGCAGACCAGGTAATCTGAACCTCCAAAAATGGAATCCCAACACTGGCTCCGCCAACTGACCCCCTTTGATCACCTAATTAGCTTGCGAGGGTCGCCAAACCCAAGCTAATCCCAAGAGACTGAAAACAGGGACTGTTAGCAATATAAGTTGTCATTAGTGTATTTCATCAAACCCATTCACACCGGTCGAAGATCATCGGTCGCTCGCATTACTTAGATGACACCGGTAGATAAAGCACATAGTATATGCACCGGTCAACTAAGTAGTTAGATAAACCGGTAGACTGAACCAAGTACTCAATATCGGTCTTATTCAGCATCCAACGACAAATCGGTACCAATCTAACTGATAGAAAAATCCAGTCCAGTTTTTGTGGAACAGTTTGAGTTAAGAGCCTGATTATGCGAGACATCCATTACTCAGATGCGAAGTTAACCTTTCAACAGGAGTTAGCTTTAAGTTCTACGGATGATCTCAAGATAAATTCTAGATCACAACGCACAGCTTTCTTGTGTTGCATATTTTATGGTCAAGTTTATTCCCCGGCGGTTCTATGAGTCAAGAGGATCACTCTTGTATAAATATTAGTCATAGGACGCAAAGTATGTTGCTGTTGTTGATAAGTGAAAATTGCAGAGAGCAGAGGAAAGATATCTTCTGAGGAGTGCTACAGGCACAAAGGTGAAGCAAGAAAAGAAGATCAACAGCCAGGCAAATAGGGGAAGAGATCTACAGGTATGATCTAATCAGACAATCAATGTCATCATAGATCATCGCTTTTAAAAGGTATTACATCATATGCAAATCCCTCTAATAGGCTGAAGCTAATCGGTTCGTTGTAAAAATCCCTTAACAAAGTAACATCTTTGTTGATGTTCAAAGTCCTATAACCAGGCAGCTCTTAATAGGGCTTAGATCCCAAACGATCTTTTGTAAAAATCCCTTAACCAGGTAGCACCTTAACCAATGCTTTGTATGCTCCTAACAGGGCACCTTCATTTAGACCTAGAGAGGTTGTGAGCTCTGTCTCACCGTGGTTTTTTCTCTCTAACCGAGGGTTTCCACGTACAAATACTTGAGTAGATCTGTGTGGTATTAGTTTATGCTTGTGAATGACTGTTGACTTTCTACTTTACATTCAAGAATCTGTTTACAAGTTTTAAACAATGAGATTTAGTATTTTCTTATTCACCCCCCCCCTCTTAGTAACTGGTAACATCAATTGGTATCAGAGCCTTGTTCTCTATACAATAATAAAAGTTTAACAACTTGAGAAAAAAATCATGGAGGGTTACCGGTACCAGAAATAGCTAGAGGAAGCCAATGACATTATTGCCTTGCTGGAGAATAGACTGAGAAAGTCACTTGCAAAGAAAAAGGAGCTAGCTCTGCAATTAAATGAGAGCAATGAAACCATCGACGAACTCTCTGGGCAAAGTGGGTCTGATGAGGCCAAGGAAGTGGTCTCCGAACTTACGGAAAAGAATCAGATCCTAACCGGTCAGATTGTTGATCTCAAAAGGCAGCAAAAGGTGAATGCTCTAAGAATGACTGAACTAATTGAGCAAAAATGAAAAATTGAAAGCGAAAGGAACACAGAAATCAAGACATCAACAGCCTCTGAAAAAGCAATGAACTGGGCAGAGGAAGCTGCAAGAGCCAACGAACTCCTCATTATGCAACTCCAAGAAGACTTGTTGATTGCCACCCAGGAAAATACCAATATGCATAAAGCATGGCAGGTTAGAGATGAAGCATGCAAGAAGCTGGCGATTGAGATATATCAACTCAAGGAACAAATGAAAGTCCTTGAAAGAAGGAATGAAATGCTGAGAAGATACAATGAAAGCTCGGTCAAGCTCGATGAGCAACTCAATGCTCAACGAAGGCACAATGATCACACCGGTCTCGGATTTACCGGTGGAGTCAACAAAAGGAAGATGCTAGCACAAAGAGGTAGGAAATTTTTTTACACCTCTTGTAAGCTTAGTGGAAAACCAAGTCATGACACTAATGACTGCAGAAATGCACCGGTAAGAACCTACAACAGTTACCGTAAAAACTGTTGCAAAAGGGGCCACAAGACCAATGAGGGCTGGTCCAGTCCCATATCCATGTCTAGCGCAAGTAGGGGAAGCTTCAAGGGATACTGTTATGCCTGCAACAAATTCGGACACAAGGCTAAAGAATGCAAATCAAAGACTATGGCATTCAGATCACCCAGACCGAAATTCTCAGAAAGGGGTAGAAACTGGAATGCAACTACTCATCCAAACAAAGAGATGCATTGCAACAGAGAATCATGGAGCGAACCACCTAATCCAAGAGGGATGAATCCATGGAAAGCAACCGGTATAGTCTGCCACTACTACAACAAAGTCGGTCACCTAGCTAAAAACTGCTAGAACCAAATCAGGAACAGAAACAAAGGATCAGATGGACCGGTGGTGAAGATCTTGAGTTCTGATAAAAGGAATAACAAAGACAAAGAAACCAAGAAAGTAGTGAAGAAAACATGGTTTGTCAAGGAATCAAAGAACTCTGCCGAGGAGGCAACGGAGGCCAAATCATCATCACAAGATGTTGATATTTCTTCTGCTAATTAAGTCTTCAAGGCCTAGAGGGAACCAGTAGTACAACTATCGTTCCCGATAGAACTGGTGAGTTCTATCTCACTTAGGCTACAGAACAAACCGGAAGGACATGAGGTGATCAACCGGGACATGCCTAATCGAAAAAGTCAGACTACCGATTAGAAAAGGCGTCAAGAAAGGTTAGGTAAGGCATTTATTACTATAGCCGTTTGACAATAGTTACCATTTAGAAATTATCGTTATGCCCTAATCCTATAAAAGAAAAGGATAACTCTTTTCTTTTTTACCTTGCGATTTTATGTTATCTAAATATTTGCTCGAGCAATATTCTTGCAACTTGATCATTGAGTAAGATTATCTGTCAAACCGATCTAGTCGTCTCTAACAACCAAGTGAGAGCAATGGCATCCTCATCATGCGAGGCAAAGCTTGTTCTTGCAAATCAAATGGAGTGTAGCCCTTTCGACATCTCGCCAAATCAAGATAGGGAGATCGACATGGCTGGTGCACTCTCCTCTGTACCTAAAGGAGTGCTCCTGACAGAAGACATAATTGCGTTTATTCACACTAAGCAAGAAGAGCTAGGAGAAATGTACATACAGAGCGAGTATCGCTCGCTGTGTTCTGACGGTAATCATCCCAATGGCTATGCAAAGCTGGTGTCGTCGGAAATCATAAATCGAGTCTTGTATCCAGTTATCTTCAAACTTGAGTGGATTCGAATGGTAGTCAGTCGGGTGCATGATCCTGGATTTTGGCTCATGAGAGGAATTTGCACTTCGATCACGAAAGACGATCTCTACAGGGTAACTAGGTTTTGTAATCAGGGAGAAGCACTTACTCTGAGAACCATATCTAATGCAGTGGTGGCTAACCTGACAAAATCAAAATCCGACAAGCGATTGATGACCGTAACTGACATTGAGGATCTAGTTGTTCGGTTTGCATTAGCAGTAATTGGTTACAAAGTATATCAATCAAGTAACCTCAACAACATACCGGGTGGAGGCATACATGTAGCCTACAGAATTGTTCATGACAATGCACAGTATGATATATCCGAAATGCTAAGAGGACAAATCTTTGAAAAGATGAAGAAGCTGGGCATCGTCAAGAAGAAATCATTGAAATTTGGAACACTTTTGGTTTGTCTTTACTTCTACTATTCTAATTTCTTTCCCAGGAGAGGAAAAGTAACGTGGGCAACAAATCGACCGGTCATAATGCAAATCAGCAATATGGCTAACGAACTGGGAGATCAGTTTGACAAGGAAATGACCAATCTCTTCAATGCATTTCAACTAAAAATGCATGCTAGAGAAAGAATCCCATCCACTATTATTGAAAAATACAAAAAGGAGGTATGTTTTTTGGTGTCTACTGACTTCTGCATCATTCAAGCAGTAGAACCAAGAACCAAGTATGCACCTGAGTTTGGATACGAAATCACAGCAAAGTTTGCAACAGTATATGTAGAGGCCTTGGAAAAAGCACATCTAGAGCTCGGGGCTCAACGGTTTGGAACCTATGAGGAGATAGAGAAGAATTTAAAGCAGGCGCCAATCAAGAATGTCTATGTCAAAAGATTGCCCACACCAAAGAAGAAATCGGAAACTGCGCCACCTTTAGCACAAAAGAGAAAAGCTCAACCGGAGCCAAGCACACAGGAGCAAGAAGCAAAAGAAACCAATTCAGAGGATACAGTTCCGCTCAACGAAAGAAAGAAGAGGACTGGCAAGCAAGCAAAGATGGATCCACCAAGAAAAGGTCAACCAACGTTAGAAGAATTTATCACAGGACTGAAAGAAACCGGAGGAATGGCTAATGTCAGTAGAAGATACACTTTGGCAAATGATGAAGACCAAAGGAAAATCAAAGATGCTATCGTTGAATGCCTGCATAAGTTCAATCTAAGCCCTACTGAGCTTCAGAAGGTACTGCCTAAGGATCTGTTGAATATCTTTCAAGGCAGGTGGAAAGCTTCAATGGAAAAGGAAAAAGAGCTAAGGATTCAAGCTCTGCTAGAAGTGCGAAATCATCTCAATCTAGAAGAAGCGAGTCAACAAACTGAACTACACCAGCAGAATTTCTTGATAAAGAAAAGACCAAACCTCTTGCTAATTGGAGAAACCGAGAAAGTCCATACTAAAGGAGTAGCCATCTGGAACAACCTACTTCGGACACAGCAAAAAGCAGAGGAAGCATGCCAAAAGGCAACAGCTCCACCGGTTCGTGACACCTTTAAAGGAAAAGGAGTACTCGGAGTAGACAAACCGGTCATCGTTGACATTACTGATGAACCGACAAATCCTACCCTTCTTGTATCTCCAGAAAAAGGTAAGGCTCGCACCATGACTATTAATGACATTGTAGCTGAAATTACCAATTTTGGAGAAATAGATAATGCAACCAAATGGTATAGCGTGTTAGCTGAGGAAGACAAACAAGCAATAGAAGAAGCTCTTGTTGATTGTCTTCTAGACTTCATGAAAACACCCAGGGATTATAGAGGAAATTTTCCTCTCGAATTGAATGGCAAGCTTCAAGAAAAATGGAGAACCTTTCTGGAAAGAAACTCACAAATCAATAAAGAAGCACTAGAGAAAGCTAGACCTGGCTTGAGTGATAAAAGTATCATGCTTCTTTTAGGAGATGCATCTATGAATCTAGACACAAATTACAGAGTCGCCAAGATTCTCAATGGTTATGAGAATGAAGTCTTTAAAGAGACCTTGGATTTTTGGGAGCAGTATGATTTCAATACCCTTGAAGAAACAGTTCCTCAGGATCACACCACTATAATTGTGGATCCACCTGTTCAGTTTACTGCAACTTAGACTCCGATATCTGATGAGCAGGAAGTCCTCACAAAAAAGTTCACTTCTAGTAGACCGGTTAAATTGGGATAGACTTCTATCAATCTTCCTACTGACGGATCAGATCAAAGACGTGAAGGGATCCCTACAGATGATCTTCATATAGCTGAAGAACAACTGCAATCACAAGCCCCATCACAAGAGCCCTCACATCAAGTAGAAGATGTTGTGCTTGAGATTCACGTTCAGCAACCAAGAGCCAGACTAGAAGAGGGAAACAAGACAAACCAATAGGATGTAAAAGAACATGAGCAAGCTCCAAAGGCACAAGAACAAAGTAGAGAAAAGGATCAAGAAACTCTTGTCAGCTCCTCCAAAAGAAAGATCACATCCTCTGGAGAATTTGAAGCAAAAAGGAGCAAAGTAACCGATACAATAGTTGACATCAGCAAAATGTCAACAAGACAGCTGAAACAGCTCACTAAAAGAAAACAGGATATGGTTCTGAACAAAGTAAAAGATATCCTGTACAACTTTGTGCCGGATGCTGATATAGATGAAGATGAACCGATCATCGACCAGCTGGAACTGCTGACTGCAACCATCGGTGAGGATCTGACTGATCCAGAAACAGTGGCAATTGACCATTATGCACAGAAAAGAGTGGAGCTTCTTCACAAGCAAGTTGCCAATATAAAAGCTATTCTGCTACACAATCTCAAAGTTCTTCAACAACAGATACAAGTTGCAGAAAATTTGTTAAGCGGAACTTCAAATTTTGAGATTTTCTTGACAGACTTAACTGACAAAGCTACAAAGACTTCAGAAGACATAAAAGACTTGTCCAACCAATTTGATATCAAGACCAAAACGGCCACACCTTTCAGCATAGAAATGGCTAGTCTTGCTTTAGTCCGCAGAAAGACTGCAGAAGAAGAGAACAAAAGAATTCAAGACATCGTTGGATTCTAGATGTTTTTGGCACTAACACTTGATATCATGCACCAGACAGCTACCTCAACTGATGTTCTAATTAATGAACCGAACTACAAAACTGTAGATGATATGGAAAACATCATTGTCTCTCTCAAGGCTGCCCAACAAAACATTGAACATGTAACCGGTCAATGGGTACCGTTTCTACACTGCAAAGAACATATATAAGGATATCTTCACACAGCTTCAAATGTGAAGGAAGACATAACCCTTTGTCTTATGGAGGCAAAAAGGGGAAGTTATTTGTAAAGAAAAAGAACAAGGAGAAGTTAATCAAAACTAGAGGACTCAGTCAGGGGAAGTTTCGGTCAGGAGCAAAGCATTCAGTCAGGCAAGACTGCAAGGGCAATACAACAGTATTCTATTTCACTGACCAAGGTTTGAACAGCAATTGTATGAATGGTTTTGTTTTTGACTATTTTGCCACCAATGACAAAGGGGAAGATTGTTAGCAATATAAGTTGTCATTAGTATATTTCATCAAACCCATTCACACCGGTCGAAGATCACCGATCGCTCGCATTACTTAGATGACACCGGTAGATAAAGCACATAGTATATGCACCGGTTAACTAAGTAGTTAGATAAACCGGTAGACTGAACCAAGTCCTCAGTATCAGTCTTATTCAACATCCAATGACAAACCAGTACCGATCTAACTGATAGAAAAATCCGGTCCAGTTTTTGTGGAACAGTTTGAGTTAAGAGCCTGATTATGCGAGACATCCATTACTCAGATGCGAAGTTAACCTTTCAAAAGGAGTTAGCTTTAAGTTCTACGGATGATCTCAAGAGAAACTCTAGATCACAACGCATAGCTTTCTTGCGTTGCATATTTTATGGTCAAGTTTATTCCCCGGCGGTTCTATGAGTCAAAAGGATCACTCTTGTATAAATATTAGTCATAGGACGCAAAGTATGTTGCTGTTGTTGATAAGTGAAAATTGCAGAGCAGAGGAAAGATATCTTCTGAGGAGTTCTACAGGCACAAAGGTGAAGCAAGAAAAGAAGATCAACAGCCAGGCAAACAAGGCAAGAGATCTACAGGTATGATCTAATCAGACAATCAGTGTCATCATAGATCACCGCTTTTAAAAGGTATTACATCATATACAAATCCCTCTAATAGGGTGAACCTAATCGGTTCATTGTAAAAATCCCTTAACAGGGTAACATCTTTGTTGATGTTCAAAGTCCTATAACCAGGCAGCTCTTAATAGGGCTTTGATCCTAAACGATCTTTTGCAAAAATCCCTTAACCAGGTAGCACCTTAACCAGTGCTTTGTATGCTCCTAACAGGGCACCTTCATTTAGACCTAGTGAGGTTATGAGCTTTGTCCAACTGTGGTTTTTTCTCTCTAACCGAGGGTTTCCATGTACAAATACTTAAGTAGATCTGTGTGGTATTAGTTTATGCTTGTGAATGACTGTTGACTTTCTACTTTGCATTCAAGAATCTGTTTACAAGTTTTAAACAATGAGATTTAGTATTTTCTGATTCACCCCCCCCCCCCCTCTCAGTAACTGGTAAGGTAACATCAAGGACATTACAATCCATTCAGGTTTTGTGGGTGGGCATGTTGGTGCTAGATCCTTGGTGCATAAATTAATTCATATGGGATACTATTGGCAGATGATGGAGTGGGATTCTTTTTCTTTTGTCAAGAAATGCCCCCATTGTCAGCAGCACAGTAATCAGATCTAAGCTCCCGAACAGGAGCTCCAAATTCAAACTTCTACTTGGCCATTTCAAACATGGGGCTTGGATATCATTGGAAAGACATCACCCCCTTCTTCTCAAGGACACAACTTTATCATAACAACCATTAACTACATAACTAAATGGGTCAAAGCAGTATTGCTAAGGTCCACTATTGCTGAAGCTATCTTTGGCTTTTTCTTAAACAATATCATTTAGCATTTCGAATTGCCTTCGATCATCATCTCTGATAATGGTACCTCCTTTGAAAACAAGGAAGTGAAGCAATTCCTCGAGAAGTTTTACATTCAATATCGCTTCTCTGCAACTTACTACTGCAATCCAATGGCCAAGTCGTAGCTTCTAACATAACCATTGAACAAATCTTGCGCAAGCTGGTGAAAAAGCACGGTAGGAATTGGCATGTTCAATTAACTTAATCATTATGGTCCTTTGTTAAATTAACAATCCCAACCAAAACCTGAACATGTTAACCACGATTGGCCCTTTGTGCAAACAAGTTGACAGCATAACCTATCCGATAACAAGCAAAAATCCTAAGAGGTCCCATAAGGGACATAACACATAAATGAGGTCACTTAAGAACTTAGGAATTATGACCACATTAAATAGTTAAAATATAATTTTAACTGTTCAATTATAAATCTAGGCCATATAAAAGGGGACAACTCCAAGGGTTACTGAATGATGAACCAAAGCATGCAAAAGTTTACTATCTTGAATGTACTCCAAGAGTAATCTATCATAGTTTACAACACTTCATTATATGGACTACCATAGTTTAAAAGGTCTGAATAGATATATGATCGCTTCTGTTCAAGTCTGATATCAGTGAGGTACAATCTTATTTTGATAGGTTCAACACTCTACACCAAGGACAATAGCTGAACCAATGGAATCTCCAAGTTTTAGCAAGAAAGTTGAGTAAAGAAATGCTCAAAAAAAAGTAGAAATGGTACTGAAAAATTTTCTATCATCCTCTATGCTATCTGCATGTCTATATACAATATGGACAAATATGGTCACCTGCACTGAATTTTAATATTGAGATTGAATTTCCTCTTGTGGAGCAAGAGTATATTTTTCTGCAAAGTCAATCACAGATAATATATTTCCAACTGAAAATTTGTTTCTTGTTTGTCACTTTCAAAAATTTGTCTTATCGCAGTTTTCTCATATGCTTTCATTGCTCACATGAGAACTCAATTGGTTTTAAATTATTGAGCAAATTAACCAATAATCTTCCTCACAATTTTGCAACATTCACAAACTGATCTCTTATAGATTGAAATATTAAGCACTCCAAATATGAATCAAACTACTATGCCAATATGAGATTAAGATCCAGGCAAGTATAGAAGACTTTCCCACATCCCTTCCTCTGGAATCAAGTTACTCAACAAAATATTAAACCATGTGCCAATAGATCTTACAATCCCAATCATTTAAACAATTTAAATATCCAATAAAGAATACCTAACCCTAGTGTCTAATTTTGTACATAGGAAGTTTTTTTCTTGGCATCTTCTAGTATCCATTGATGTTCCATTAAACTTCAAAATACCAACATTTTTTTTTGCTATTAATAACCTTAAGTTATAAAATGTTCATTCGTTGTAAACTCACATATTCATCTATCAAAAAATCATGATAGGCATCTACCCATCAAACAAGATAGGCATCCATCCATTAAACATGATGGAAATACATCGTTCAAATAGGATGGAGTCCATCATCTATCTATCAAATAGGATAGGCATCTATTCCTCAAGCAGGGTAGGCATCCATTTGTCAAGCAAGACGGACATCCATCCATCAAACAGGCTAAGAAACATAATGCTCTGGCCAGAGACTTAAATAGGGACAGTCCATCGCCCTAAACCATTCTCTTCTCAAGACTGCACTGCCTTTTAGAAGTGCACTGAGGTCCATTTTATAGGAGAGAGTATATCCAACTTGAGTCCTTAAAGGAAGCGAAGGTGTAGAAAATGCTTCCTAACACCAATCCAAGAAGGGAAATAGTGCAAATTTTCTTACAACTCTTAACTATTACAAAAATAGAAACTTGATTAAAATGAGATAATGAACATGCATAGAGATATACAATAATGAACACAAGATATATCGTGGGGAAAATCCTTTTGGGAGAAAAAATCGAGACTCCAAAAACATAGTACTTTTTATTTTAGTAAACTAACTCTTACAATATAATACAGAACAACCCACAATCTGTATTAATTCTCATTTTGCTGATGATAACATGTTTTTTATTCAAAATATCTTAAAGATGAGATCAGTAATGCCACGGATGGCCTTAATCTCTATTGTTTTGTTTCTAGGTCTAAATTAGGTCATCATAAAATGAAATTCCTCATGATAAAAATAGACCTTTTTCCTCCTTGGATTCCTATGGAATGGAAACAAATTAAACATGGACAGATTTATCGTTACTTGGGCATCCCATGTGGGTTGGGTGACTCTCCTTCTGATATGTGGGAGTGGTTTCTGTTGGGAATTAGTGTTCACATAGGTGTTTAGGATAGTTATAAAATTGTTGACAAACAACTTAATATCATTAAAATATAATATTGTTAGTGTAGTTTGTTAGAATGTTATAGGATAATATATGTTATTAGTTATAAGAAAGATCATAGGAATGTAAGTTGTTAGAACCAGAGTTACAGGACTCAGCGAGCCTCGAGCCGAGCCGAGCTTGCTGAGACACAGTCACCTGGCAAGCTGACTCGGCCGAGTCCTTGCCAAGTCCTAGGACTCAGTGGACTCGCTGAGTCCCGTGACCTGGACTCGGACGCGTCCAGCCTCGTCTAAAAAGAAAAAAACATAAAAACTTAATTGTTTTTAATAATTTTGTTTTTCTTATATGCTTTCTCTAAGACCTAAAAAGGTCATTTCATCATTTGCAAAGGCTTAAAAGAGAGGAAAAAGGCTTGGGAGAAGAATATGGGGGTTTTAGAAAACAAATTAGCAAATCGATTGGCTCTCATATGTTGATTTCTGATTGTTCGTGCTAGTTTCTAGCTTGTATTCACACATTGAAAGGAGCTGAAAGAAGCATTTGGAGGACGCCTCTATAAATTTGAGTTGCATTTCTTCACTTTTGGAGCAATTTTGAAGAGGTGAGTTACAGTTTTGTGTTGTTTTATGAATTTTTTACATTCAAGTTTCATATTTTCATTGTGTTTACATTTGTTTGTCTTTAGAATCTTAGATTTCCTACATTTTATGTTGATGAAAAAACTAGATGAAATCTAGTCTTTGATTTTCATTATTGTAGATGCTTTTTTTTTTTTTTTATGATATATTGCAGCAGCAGCATAATGTCTCAGTCTGAAGGTAGTTCATCTAGGCCTTAAGTTAACCTAGATGCAAACCCTATTCGTGTAGCAAGAGATAAGGTTGGGAAATATGCCATCCCGGGCTCAAAAAAAGTAGTTACATGTTGGCATTGTCTTGTTAAATTTAATGGGGGAGGTATTAATAGATTGAAATATCACCTTGCACATATATCAGGGCATGATGCTAAACCATGCCTAAAAGCATCACAGGAGATTGTACGTGAAATGCAAGCTCATTTAGAGGCCTATGAAGAGAAAAAAGAATTTAAGAGAGAAGCAACATGAAGAAATGACAAGCTTAGGTGGAGAGAGCTCTTCAAGTTTTCGTTCTCTATTACCTCCATCTAGTAGTGGTACTGCAAGTGCAAATATGACTATTGGGCCTCAGATTCGTAAGAAGAAATCCACACTAGATTCTATTTTTGTTCCACGCACGACTCCGGGTGCCCAACCATTGCTTGAGAGCATGGGTTGGAATAGGGAGAAGCATGAGGCTGCCAAATGGCACTTGGAGATTTATTTTTCTACAACATTTCATTTAATACAGCAAAGTACTTGTTATTATTTTACTTTCTATGTCTTATTTTTCTTTCTTTTAACTTTTAAGACTCAAGAATATCCACATTCATTATATTAATTTTTAAAGTTGAAAATAAAACTTAATAGTATACTTATTGTGTTTACTTAATTTCTTTTAGGTCTCTTTATTGGCAAATTGCAATAGATGTTGTTACTGTTTGTGGTCCAGGGTTCAAAGCCCCTACTGATGAGCTAAAAGATCCTATTTTGACCCGAAAGGTGGCTGATGTAAAAGTTGCAATTGAGGAGTAGTGTGACGTATGGAGGAGGAAGGGTTGCACAATCATGATTGATGGTTGGACCGACAGAAGAAATAGAACGCTGCTTAATTTTCTTGTCTCCTCATTAGGTAATTGTAGAACTTGTATTTACTAGTTACTACTACTTACTAGTAGTAAACGATTGATTTAGTGATTAATTTTTTAAATTATGATTGTACTAAATTGCTTATTTTTCCTCGGGTGCCACAGTGTTTTTGAAATCAGTTGATGTTTCAGGGAAAACAAAAAATGTTTAGTATCTTTGTGAGGTAATTGAGGATGTGTTGAAGGAGCTGGGTGAGGAGAATGTGGTTCAGATAGTCACAGATAATGCAGCAAATTATGTTGCTGCAGGTAAACTTCTTATGGAGAGGCACCGCCACTTGTTTTGGACCCCTTGTGTTGCTCACTGCATTGACCTCATATTAGAGGATCTTGGCAAACTTTCTTGGATAAAAATATGTGTAGAGCAAGGAAGGAATATTTGTAAATTCATATATAATCATACTTGGGTCATCAACCTTATGAGGAAGTTCACAAATAAAAAAGAGTAGTCTTGTCCAGGGGTCACCCGATTTGCAACAAATTTTCTCACATTGCAATCTTTGCTTAATTTCAAGGGCGCTTTGAAATGCATGTTTGTAAGTGAGGAGTGGAATGCATCATCATATGCAAAGACCAATGTAGGGATTGAGGCAGCTGATCGGATTTTTGATGAGAGTGGCTTTTGGAAACCAGCCAAAGAGATTATGGAGGTAATTTTCCTTTTTGTCCTCATTTCCATTTTATTTCATCATTTTTGTTCACACTTGTTTATGTTCATTATTTATTTTTTACAATAAAACTTAAAGCTTAATGTTTCTATGTTTCTAACTTTATAGTTTCACAATGATTGCAGTTCATAGAGTCTCTTATTGTTCTCCTACGAATTGTTGATGGAGAGAAGCCCACGATGGGATATATTTATGAGGGCATGGATAGGGTGAAAGAGGCCATTAGAAAATTTTATGCAGGGAATCGGGATAAAAATGGTCCCATATAGGCTGTCATTGATCGACGATGGCACAATCTACTTCATAGACCTATACATGCAGCTACCCACTTCCTTGATCCAACATTCTAATCCAGCCCAGGTTTTAAGGTAGATGATGAGGTGTGGAGTGGGCTCTATGATGTTGTAGAGAGAATGTCACCGGATGAATCACTTGGAACACGTGTAATCCATGAGATAGAAATGTATAGGACTTCACAAGGAGATTTATTCTCACGAGACTTATGGAAGAAAAATAAGACACTACTGATGCCAGGTAAAAATCTATGATTCTAAAATCTAAATTCCAATTTCTAATTCTATTACCATTTTACATTGATAAAGTCAAAGTTATAGATTTGATTTCTAAAATCTCTTGTTTCAGATGCATGGTGGGAGATGTTTGGTAGTACAATGCCAAATTTACAGAGGATTGCAGTTCGTATCTTGAGCCAGCCATGTATTGCTTCAGGATGCGAACGCAATTGGAGTATGTTCGAGCATATACACTCGAAGAAGCGCAATAGGTTGGTAGTGAAAAGGATGAATGATCTTGTGTTTGTGCATTATAACCTTCACCTTCATCATAGACAGATCTTGAGCACTAACACATCTCCTATCATTTTAGAGGAGGTTTATCCACTAGCAGAGTGGAACACTGAGATTGATGATCCTGTCTTCAGTGAGTAAGACTTGGAATGGGTTGATCAGGTAGACCGAGAGGCAGAGGCAGTAGCAATGGCACAAGAGGAGGCTAGAGCGCAAGGAGACCCAGTGGAGGACTCTGAGGCTGAGAGTGAGGGATCTGAGGATGATGATGATTATGAGGAGGATGAGGATGGGGATGATGAGGATGCCACTGAGGTTGAGCCTCAGATACAGTGACAAAAGATGGTTGTAGAATCTTCCATGACCTATCTTCGGCATACATGCAAGAAGACATAGGGCCTTTTATTTTGATATATGTTTTGAATTTTTTATTCCATGGATTTCATATCCCATGAATATTGTATACTTTTGATAGTGACACTATTTATATTTTAGGTTACTAATGTATTATTTAGTAACTAGTTTAACAGTTAACTTATTTCCTAGGTTGCATGGGTACTCGTACCCACACCCCTGGGACGCGTACCAGGTACTGGTACACATACCCACATACCAGGTACTCAGTGGGTACTCGATGGGTATTTGGTGGAGAGCATCATAGCTAACAAATTTGATTAAGATTTCTAATTTTTTTTCAGTTTTTTGTTTGCCTATCTGCTTATCAGCTTGCTGTTTATCAAGCTTAATTCAATATGTAATCAGTTTGAAACTTTGATGCAATACTGATTAATAGTAAACTTTATCACTATTCAAGTCAGAAGTTTATCATTTGCAATATGTTATTTTTATATGATTTATGATTCATGTTTAAAGTTTGTTTTCTATGTTATGCATCTAAACATTTAACATATATATTATTAAAAACATATTGCAAATTTGAAACTGAAAACAATACATTACATCTGCAAACTTTATCACTGTTCTTGGTTTGAAAACTCAATGTCATGACTCATATTTTCAGACTTTCTATAAAATGTTAAATTATATAAAATAAAAAGATTGGTGTACCCAAGTACCCCCATCCCCTATTTTGAAAAATAGTTGTACCCGTACCCGTACCCAAAGTAACCAAGTATCCACGTCCCTGTGCAACCTTGCTTATTTCCTTCAAAAATTCGCATTTATACTTATGTGCTCGATGTAAACTTGTTTATGTATGCAAAGTAGCTTCTATTTATGTCAATTATTGTGTCTTCGATGTTAATTGACTGAATGATGCATGAAAAAAGTCTTAAATCCTTAAAAATCTTTGAATTTATTGGGTTTTTCAATTTGTCAAGTCCTTGCTGAGTCCGCGCGCCGAGTCCGAATCCAACTTGCCAAGTCCGAGGCGAGCCCGAGTCTTGTAACTATGCCTTCAACATCTCCAGGCTTATTAAAAATTGTTATCTAAAGAGTATAACTAGAATGTTATTGCTCAAACTCTCAAAGTGGATGATCTCGTTCTCTATAAGAAGTAGAGAAACATAAATGTGCCACCTGATAGAAGAGGGAAGTTCAACCGAAGTTAGTTGGGTGCTTACATCATCACCTCCGTTTATGATTCTGGCGCCTGTGGCTTATCGAAAATGGATGACACACTACTAAAGGAGCCTATAAATGCTAAGCACTTGAATAAATACTATGCATCGATTCTACCTATGTGTCATGCACGTGATCCTAAGCATCTATTTCATTAAGGTAATCATGTTATGACATTCCTTCATTAACACAATCAATGTGCATTATATTATGATGTGTATAGGCATATGTGTGTGTGGATCCTATATTCAAGATTTAGTCATACATATATGTGTGTGTGATCTAATTACATGCATAGTATAACACCGATATCTACATCAATTTGTATGTAATGTCCCCATTCTGAGCTAGCATCAGAGTTATTGGATTTAGCCTATTACCGGGTCATTGTAGGCTAATGCTGGTGATTAGAGGACCTTATTGAGGGTTATGGCTCCGTTTGGTGGGACTTACTCTTTATAGTAAGTCAAGGGATGGTTCTGATGAGCTCAGGTGAGTTAGAGGAGTTGAATGATGCTCCACGTTTATATTTTTGGCTTCTAGTTTGGGCTCCAAGAATCTTGGAGGGAGCATCTATTTTTAGTAAGTCACCTCATCAGGTTCATTCATCATCTTTCTTCATCAAGATCATGCCTGTGCTGTCAAATTTCGATTCTGATGCGTCTTTAGTCATTTTCGCAAGATGGGTGAATTATGATTATTATTTAATTAAATTGGCTAAGGTTGCTATTTTTATTGGGATTGCATATTGGACACCTTGGTGTTATAGCTCGTTGGAACCGGGTTGACGAGTTTTAAATCTTGACCACATAAAACAAGGACCCTATGTGTCAGAATATCATTATCTTAACAAAAAGGTCATTTTTGGAGCAATGGGGGAGTTTAAATTAATAAAGTGACTTTATTATATGTCATCTTTAAATCATAACATAAAGTTGCTTTATGAGAAATGAAATTAAAAGTAAATTAAAGGAGATGAAGACAAATGAAAGTTGAATATTATAAAAGGGGATTCAGATTTCATTTCATTGATTCATGGACTTGTGATTTTTATTGAAATTGGAGAGAGGAGAACATGGCTAGGGTTTGAGGACTGATTCCTCATTTTGCAATTTGAATCATTACTTGTTAATGCTGAATTTTGCTTCTGATTTACTGGAGATTCTTTGCTGGTTAAATTAATTCAAATTTGATGCTGAAGTATATCAAATTTGAGGAGTTGTGAACAAATTCTGAATTCAGAGGTGGTTCGATTTTTCTTCCCAATGTTTATTGTGTTGAGTAGAAGGTTGTTTTATCTTCTACTTGGTGTCGTGATCAATCAGAAGGCAGCGTGGGGTAGCAAGAGTTGCAGACTTCACTAAAGGAAGCTGTGTTTCATCCACAACTAGCTCATGACTACCAAAGAAGCTGTGTCACTTTGCTAGCAAGCTGCGTTTCCTACCAAACAGGCTGCGTAATTAATATTGGAGGCTGGAAATCAATTTTAAATGATTGTGTGAATATCCAACTAGGCTGCGTTGGAATTAGAGAAGTTGCTTTCTCTTTCTTGGAGGTAACTGAAGATTCATACAGGCTGCGTGGACTTCATGTATGTTATTTTTAGTTCTACAACATTCATACAATTGTTAGGTGTCAATAGTTGTTGAATAATTTGATGTTTATAAGCATTGCCACTTCTATAATTTTGAATAATTGATGATCGTTCAAAACATATTTAGTTTGATATTATTTATGATATTTAAAATTGCTGGGAAATTTCATTTGAAATAAACTTAAACAAAACACTAAGATATAATTATTGCAAGTAATTTCAGAAAAAAGAATTATATTTAGAAGGAGCCAGGCATGCTCTTTACAGTGGTATCAAATCTTTGATCTTGCCAGCTTGGAGGTTATGAGGGTTAAGCTATGGCAGATAGGTTTGTGCATGGCATGCATTATGTCCGTAGGGGTAGAGCTTCACCCCCGCCAGAAGGAAATAAACAGGGCCCACAAGTTGATCGTGCAGGCAACAAGCACAAAGATAATATTGGCAATGATGTTGACAGGGAAGCCACAGATACTTTTAGAAATTTAGCAGAAGGTCAGCATCATGTTGCAAATATATTGCAACAGCTTTTAGACACTCTTTAGCGTATCGCATTACCAGGTGATTGTGCTAGAGACAGAGGTGCGAGGAGTGTTTCAGTTAGATCACATAGGTCACGAGCAGATAACAGACTTCATTATAGAGCTGACCATACAGGTATTTATGATAGGCCTCTTCATCCTACTTTCTTGGGGCCTGAGCTGGATGCAGTTAGTGTAGAGACAGAGCCGACACCATTCGTTGATGACATGGCGGCACACTTTGCAGAGTGGGATGCTCTTCCAAAAGCAATTAAGAGGAATTTGAATTTTGACAGGTACCTGATACAAAAGAGAGAGCATTTCAGAGGCTCTTCTCAGGAGCATGTGGCTATGACAGACTTGCTTGAGGACAGTTGCATTGAGTCTAATCATTTCCATGAGACAGGAGCTCATCATCATGGGAATGTTGATGATATCATAGCCACCATTGATGGCAACCCTACTTCAATGGGTAGCAATGAAATTACTAACAATATAGGTTCTGATTTTTATGACAGCGGTCCTATGTTTGAGCCTATTGATGACGTTGATGACAGGGCAAGTGTAGAGGATGTTGTGGACATCACTATGGGTTTTGACTCACCTGATGTGAGTGTTAGTTTTCAGGATTGCATGCTCAAAGCGAGTTCTAATTCTGATTTCTATGACAGAAGTGAGTCACGTTGGCAACGGCATGAGATATCAGAGGTTTTACAAGTTGGCGATATTGGTATTTATGATGTGGACACTACCAATGTTATCTATGAGGATGATTCATGCTACAGCAGGTCTAGGATATCATATCAGATATTGGATGGTGACTCAGAGTGGTTATTGGGTGATGATAAGACTCAGGACCATTGGTTACAGGGACTTATTGCAAATAGTGAGGATTTTCAGAGACATGAGTCCTTGCAGGTAGAGTAGATTACACATCGTGTCTCTCACAATTCGCAGTTTTATGGTTCAGATCAGCAGATGGGTGTTGTTCACTTTGTGAACAATCCCTTATTTGATGTGGATGTTGTTATGACTTATGATAATCCGTTGTTTGAGCTCAGTGATGATCCGTTACAAGTGTTGTACGATGATGATGATATTTGGGATCCTAATAGTAGTAGTACACCTGGGTATCAAGAGGATTTTACAAGAGGCCAGTCAGGCCTAGCTGAGCAGTTTACAGGGGTGTACAGAGTGAGGAGTGCTTATAGTTTCACTTTTGATCCTCACGTTGAGGACATCTACCAGTTGCAGAGTTCTTCAGTGCATCCATTTGATGACTAGTATGATGGTTTGGTTAGCATGAAGCCTGGGGGCAAGTCGAGTCAGTTGGTTGAGTTACTCCCGTGTAAGTTACTCTCGGTTGAGTTTCTCCCACATGATGTTCTTGTTGCAGCATCTTCAGTTTGGTTGTTGAGTGCAGTTTTTTAGATGTTGTTGTTTGTACTGTTGATGCTGATGATTTCTTCACAAGAGTATGGTGATGATAAGGACATTACCCATGACCATCCTTGGGATCCAGGTGGACTTCTATGTTTTGTTTTCTGAGATTGCTTGCGGACAAGCAATTTCAGGGAGGGAGGAATGTAGTGTCCCCATTCTGAGCTAGCATCTGAGTTATTGGATTTAGCCTATTACCGAGTCATTGTAGACTAATGCTGGTAATTAGAGGATCTTGTTGAGTGTTATGACTCCGTTTGGTGGGACTTACTATTTATAGTAAGTCAAGGGATGGTTCTGATAAGCTCAGGTGGGTTAGAGGAGTTGAATGATGCTCTCCGTTTATATTTTTGGCTTCTAGTTTGGGCTCCAAGAATCTTGGAGGGAGTGTCTATTTTTAGTAAGTCACCTCATCAGGCTCATTCATCATCTTTCTCCATCAGGATCAAGCCTGTGCTGTCAGATTTCAATTCTGATGCTTCTTCACTCATTTTCGCAAGATCGGTGAATTATGATTATTATTTAATTAAATTGGCTAAGGTTGCTAGTTTTATTGGGATTGCATATTGGACACCTTGGTGTTATAGCTCGTTGGAACCGGGTTGACAAGTCTTAAATCTTGAGCACATAAAACAAGGACCCTATGTGTCAAAATATCATTATATTAATGAAAAGGTCATTTTTGGAGCAATGGGGGAGTTTAAATTAATAAAGTGACTTTATTATATGTCATCTTTAAATCATAACATAAAGTTGCTTTATGAGAAATGAAATTAAAAGTAAATTAAAGGAGATGAAGACAAATGAAAATTGAATATTATAAAAGGGGATTCAGATTTCATTTCATTGATTCATGGACTTGTGATTTTTATTGAAATTGGAGAGAGGAGAACATGGCTAGGGTTTAAGGACTGATTCCTCATTTTGCAATTTGAATAATTACTTGTTAATGGTGAATTTTGCTTCAAATTTACTGGAGATTCTTTGCTGGTTAAATTAATTCAAATTTGATGCTGAAGTATATCAAATTTGAGGAGTTGTGAACAAATTCTGAATTCAGAGGTGGTTCGATTTTTCTTCCCAATGCTTATTGTGTTGAGTAGAAGGCTGTTTTATCTTCTACTTGGTGTTGTGATCAATCATAAGGCAGCATGGGGTAGCAAGAGTTGCAGACTTCACTGAAGGAAGCTGTGTTTCATCTACAGCCAGCTCGTGACTCCCAAAGAGGCTGCGTCACTTTGCTAGCAAGTTGCGTTTCCTACCAAACAAGCTACGTATTTAATATTGGAGGCTGGAAATCAATTTTAATTGATTGCGTGAATATCCAACCAGTTTGCGTTGGAATTAGAGAAGCCGCGTTCTCTTTCCTGGAGGTGGCTGAAGATTCATACAGGCTGCGTTGACTTTCCTATATATTATTTTTAATTCTACAACATTCATACAATTGCCAGGTGCCAATAGTTGAATAATTTGATGTTTATAAGCATTGCCACTTCTATAATTTTGAATAATTGATGATCGTTCAAAACATATTTAGTCTGATATTATTTATGATATTTAAAATTGCTGGGAAATTTCATTTGAAATAAACTTAAACAAAACACAAAGATACAATTATTGCAAGCAATTTCAGAAAAAGGAATTATATTTAGAAGGAGCTAGGCAGGCTCTTTACAGTGGTATCAGAGCTTTGATCTTGCCAGCCTGGAGGTTATGAGGGTTTAGCTATGCCGGACAGGTTTGTGCATGGCATGCATTATGTCCGCAGGGGTAGAGCTTCACCCCCCCAGAAGGAAATGAACAAGGCCAACAGGTTGATCGTATAGGCAACAGGCACAGAGATAATATTGGCAATGATGTTGACAGGGAAGCCACAGATGCTTTTAGAAATTTAGCAGAAGGTCAGCATCATGTTGCAAATGTATTGCAACAGCTTTCAGACACTCTTCAGCGTATCGCATTACTAGGTGATTGTGCTAGAGACAGATGTGCGCGGAGTGTTTCAGTTAGATCACATAGGTCACGAGCAGATAACAGGCGTGATAATAGAGCTGACCATACAGGTATTTATGATAGGCCTCTTCGTCCTTCTTTCTTGAGGCCTAAGCTGGATGCAATTAGTGTAGAGATAGAGCCGACACCATTCGTTGATGACATGGTGGCACACTTTGCAGAGTGGGATGCTCTTCCAGAAGCAATTAAGAGGAATTTGAATTTTGAAAGGTACCTGATACAGAAGAGAGAGCATTTGAGAGGCTCTTCTCAGGAGCATGTGGCTATGACAAACTTGCTTGAGGACATTTGCATTGAGTCTCATCATTTCCATGAGACAAGAGCTCATGATCATGGGAATGTTGATGACATGATAGCCACCATTTATGGCAGCTCTACTTCAATGGGTAGCAATGAAATTACTAACAATATAGGTTCTGATTTTTATGACAACGGTCCTATGTTTGAGCCTATTGATGACGTTGATGAGACGGCAAGTGTAGAGGATGTTGTGGACATCACTATGGATTTTGACTCACATGATGTGAGTGTTAGTTTTCAAGATTCCATGCTCAAAGCGAGTTCTTCTAATTTTGATTTCTATGACAACAGTGAGTCACGTTGGCAGCGACATGAGATATTAGAGGTTTTACAAGTTTGTGATATTGGCATTGATGACGTGGACACTATCGATGTTATCTATGAGGATGATTCATGCTGCAGCGAGTCTGGGATATCATATCAGATATTGGATGATGACTCAAAGTGGTTATTGGGTGATGATAAGACTCGGGACCATAGTTTACATGGACTTATTGCAAATAGTGAGGATTTTCAGAGACATGAGTCTGTGCAAGTAGAGCAGATTACACATCATGTCTCTCACAATTCGCAGTTTTATGGCTCAGAGCAGCAGATGGGTGTTGTTCACTTTGTGAACAATCCTTTATTTGATGTGGATGTTGTTATGACTTATCATAATCCATTGTTTGAGCTCAGTAATGATCCCTTATAGGTCTTGTACGATGATGATGATGTTTGGGATCCTATTAGTACACCCGAGTATCAGAAGGATTTTACAGGAAGCCAGTCAGGCCTAGCTGAGCAGTTTACAGGGGTGTACACAGTGAGGAGTTCTTACAGTTTCACTTTTGATCCTCACGTTCAGGACATCTACAAGTTGCAAAGTTCTTCAGTGCATCCATTTGATGACTGGTATGATGGTTTGGTTAGCACAAAGACTAGGGGAAAGTCGAGTCTATTGGTTGAGTTACTCCCGTGTGAGTTACTCTCGGTTGAGTTTCGCCCACGTGATGTTCTTGTTGCAGCATCTTCAGTTTGGGTGTTGAGTGCAGTTTTTCAGATGTTGTTGTTTGTACTATTGATGCCGATGATTTCTTCACAGGAGTATGGTGTTGATAGGGACATTACCCATGACCATCCTTGGGATCCAGGTGGACTTCCGTGTTTTGTTTTTTGAGATTGCTTGGGGACAAGCAATTTCAGGGAGGGAGGACTGTAATGTCCCCTTTCTGAGCTAGCATCTGAATTATTGGATTTAGCCTATTACCGGGTCATTGTAAGCTAATGCTGGTGATTAGACTACCTTGTTGAGGGTTATGGCTCCGTTTGGTGGGACTTACTATTTATAGTAAGTCAAGGGATGGTTCTGATGAACTCAGGTGAGTTAGAGGAGTTGAATGATGCTCTCCGTTTATATTTTTGGCTTCTAGTTTGGGCTCCAAGAATCTTGGAGGGAGCGTCTATTTTTAGTAAGTCACCTCATCAGGTTCATTCATCATCTTTCTTCATCAGGATCATGCCTGTGCTGTCAAATTTTGATTCTGATGCTTCTTCAGTCATTTTCGCAAGATGGGTGAATTATGATTATTATTTAATTAAATTGGCTAAGGTTGCTATTTTTATTGGGATTGCATATTGGACACCTTGGTGTTATAGCTCGTTGGAATCGGGTTGACAAGTTTTAAATCTTGACCACATAAAACAAGGACCCTATGTGTCAGAATATCATTATATTAATGAAAAGGTCATTTTTGGAGCAATGGGGGAGTTTAAATTAATAAAGTTGCTTTATGAGAAATGAAATTAAAAGTAAATTAAAGGAGATGAAGACAAATGAAAATTGAATATTATAAAAGGGGATTCAGATTTCATTTCATTGATTCATGGACTTGTGATTTTTATTGAAGTTGGAGAGAGGAGAACATGGCTAGGGTTTGAGGACTTATTCCTTATTTTGCAATTTGAATCATTACTTGTTAATGGTGAATTTTGCATCAAATTTACTGGAGATTCTTTGCTGGTTAAATTAATTCAAATTTGATGCTGAAGTATATCAAATTTGAGGAGTTGTGAACAAATTCTGAATTCACAGCTGGTTTGATTTTTCTTCCCAATGTTTATTGTGTTGAGTAGAAGGCTGTTTTATCTTCTACTTGGTGTTGTGATCAATCAGAAGGCAACGTGGGGTAGCAAGAGTTGCAGACTTCACTAAAGGAAGCTGTGTTTCATCCACAGCCAGCTCGTGACTCCCAAAGAGGCTGTGTCACTTTGCTAGCATGTTGCGTTTCCTAGGAAACAGGCTGCGTATTTAATATTGGAGGCTGGAAATCAATTTTAATTGATTGCGTGAATATCCAACCAGTTTGTGTTGGAATTAGAGAAGTTGCTTTCTCTTTCTTGGAGGTGGCTGAAGATTCATACAGGCTGCATTGACTTTCCTATATGTTATTTTTAATTCTACAACATTCATACAATTGCCAGGTGCCAATAGTTGTTGAATAATTTGATGTTTATAAGCATTGCCACTTCTATAATTTTGAATAATTGATGATCGTTCAAAACATATTTAGTTTGATATTATTTATGATATTTAAAATTGCTGGGAAATTTCATTTGAAATAAAATTAAGCAAAACACTAAGATACAATTATTGCAAGTAATTTCAGAAAAAAGGATTTATATTTAGGAGCCAGGCAGGCTCTTTTACACTGTACCATTAGATTATCATATTTAATTAAACATGTGTACAACATATATAACTATTAAATTATGATAGCATCTAACCTAACCATACACAAAAAGAACATCCATAACATATGTAACATCAAATACAGAGTATCCACAAGAAGATATAAGTAGATGGACCAAAATCTGTATATGTATATCATCAATGTTGTAATGTCCCCTTCCTAGGTGACATACAGATGAGCAGAGGTTGACCTATCATTTCAGTTCCTGTAGGTCAACAATATGATTAGGAAACTCATTTAGAGGGTCAGGGAGGTTTGCAGGGGCTCCGTGAGCCATTTCGGACTATCAGATGACAGTTCCTACATTTTAGGGAGGAGTCCTCTTTTTTAGGAAGGTCTAGCAATTGATTGGTTGATCACCTAGAGGACCATGAGCAGAGAAGTATCCTTTTTGAGCAGTTTCAGGTGATCGGAGATAGTCTCCTGCTTTTTAGGGAAGATCCCTATTTTATAGGAGGAATTGCCAATTGTCCTATGGGACTCGAGCATCATCATTGATAAGGTGCTTCACATAGATTCAAGTTCTGAATCGAGAATAGAGTTTTATGAATGAATTGGGAAATATTTAAATAATTCCTAAGTGGGGGATTACCTAAATTAAGAATTGAGTATTATATTCACTTTTTATTATAAGTTATAATAAGGCCATTGGCTCATTTCCCTAGGTGTAATCATTATAAGTTGTTTTAAATAAGGGAACCAATGTTTAAAAGGAATAAATATGCCTTGGTGATCGAATTTTAGAGAAGGCGTGTATTTTATTAAAAGTCAATAAAATAAAATATGCAAACCCTAGACCTAGTCAACTTGTTTGGAGGAATAAAAGAAGTTTGGAAATTCATTTTTAGCATCTCGAATTTCATTATTTGATTGCATATTGTGGAGAGCGCTCTGAGATCAAGGTTTTCAGCAGATTGAAGCTTCAAAAACAAAAACTCTTGAAGTTACCACGCTAGACATTCACCCAGCTTGCTTGTGAAGTGTAAATTTATTGTTTTATCAGCTGGATAGAGCATTATGGTATCGGTTTTGCGGTGATCTTATTATCCTTGTTGGAGAAGGGCAGAGATTCAAATCAAATTTACAGATTAGACTATTTACAGTGGAGTTGTGGTAATTCTAGGCCCATCTATTATAGCCCTACACTTCTAGGAGAGAGAATTGGCGTCACCTACAGCTGGAAGTTCATTGTTTCAGATTGGGAAAGGGAAAGGATGAATTCATAGTTGCAGATCAGAGTGGTTTTTCAATGAATTTGTCATTTAGTGAGCTTCCGCACTCAGCCGTACAGCCCTAGCAGTCTGCACATCATCATTCGTTGGAGGTGCTAGGGTTTGTGGTAGCAGCTTGCCATCAAACTCAGGGAAAATCAAGCATTTCCAGCAGATCAGAGATGCCAGTGAATGGAATCAACAATTGCAAGTGAAATTCAAAACTCCAATTACTGTTCACAAATTCTTCAGAAACATTCAGCCTGGTACGGCTAGTGTAGAAGTTATCTTTTAAGTAAAACATAGTTCAGAGTTTGTTTTGTGGTGTGATCAAATCTTTGAAAAGTTTATTCCAGTATTTCTTCTTGGTTATGTATTTGTATTCCATTTGTCAAAAAGCAAAAAGACAAAAAAATGCCAAAAACACAAAAAAATCAGAAAAAAGAAAAAACCAAAAAAATTATACAATCCTCATCAATCGCTGGTCAAAGAAAGAAGGAAAAAACCATTAGACATTGCCTTGAAATTCTATTAGGGTTCTTTCAAATGTATAAGTGTCAAATGTACATATGTCACATCACTACAAAAAGACGTGATGTCCACACACACACACATTTATATACAGCTCAAAAAAAATGATATACATCAAATCTGACAACATATATATATATGTTTACCAAAAATTTATGCATCTAATCATGATCCGCCTAGAGCATGGCTCAATGAGCTTGTTGGAATTGGCAAATCTTGGTTTCTGTGTGGCTGGCAGACTGGCATTGATCAGAAGCAAGTGGCTGAAGAACTCCATGCAAGAAACCCTCTCAACTCTCCTCTCACCTCAGCTATAGTCACCTGCAACTTCATCTCTATCTATTTGGCCTCTGCTACCTCCTACACCAACTAACGCACTCAGGGGTGATCAAGGTGCCCAGTAGCACTACTCAAAGCTACATCTAACTGTCATTGGAACTCATCGGCTTGGCTTTGCAAGGCATCACATGCCTTCTTGAAACTCTCTGCCCACATCACTACCTGGTCTCGCTCCTCCATGGCCTGATCTTGCTATCTCAGGACCATATGCAACTGAAAATGACCCTTCTAAGGGCTCACCTTGCTCATACATAGCCTAGAATTATCCCAAAAATTTTAAAACAAATTGGAGCTGATCTGGCTCATTTTCATTCTTGTTTTTGCCCACCTGATTGGGGCAAAAAAACAAGGGGTGTATAATTCCCTTTCACCTAATTTTTCATTTTGACTAGTACTAATGCCTCTTAAGCATTCTTCTTGCTGAAGTTGATTCTTCTTCTTTTTTTACGCTAATAAACTTTTTGATTTTGCAGCACTTACTTTTTCATGATAGATGAGTGGTTTCACGTTGAGCACTAGGAACATCATCTGCATTCACCTAGTTGGCTTCTACAATCATTACATTATCCTTTTTTTGAGGTAATTAATTCATCTAATGCAATGCATGAGTCTAATGAACGTATCTTCTGACCTTCTTTAGTGCACTCAATCCCTTGAGTCAATCGGTTCGCTAAAGTGGGGACAAAATGCGGTGTCATAATTTGCACCCTATGTATTTATGATTCCTGAGTATTAAGCTTGTGCATTTATCACAAAAATCCATGATTGAACATTCAAATTTGGCATCATGAGTTTTGGGAAAATGTGTTCACAACCCCTGGCCCAAATTTGGAGTCAATTTGGTCAAATGATTGTGTGGTGCGTAGACATCCGTGTAGCATACATTCGTCCCCAGAAGATTCCATTTTCAAAAAGAGCATATCCCATTTCAAACCACCTTTTAACACGTCCCTTCTCCTGGGCGCATTCAAAATTGCTACCACAGTTCATCATGAGAAAAAGCCCTCCATCCTCATTTTTCACTCTCTGGCTCTCTCTGACTTTTTGGCTCTGGACTCTCTAACGATACTTTGTTCTCATCAAGTGAAGCTCTATCGAATCTATTCTCTTTGTAGCTTACCCTTCTCAATTGTGTTGTCAAAGCTATCATCCTTAAAGAGGGGTCTACTCTACGCAATGCCATTTTTGCTCTCTTATCTATATATCTATTATTTCATCAATTGGTTATAAGCATTATCTATTTGTGTCATGATCTTTGTGCAATAGGGGCCTTCCTAAATCAAGCAGGGCTCGTTTCTATCACTTGTCTACATATCTCTTATTTTATGTAATAGGGGTTTCCCTCCATTAAGAGGGATTTGTTTCTATTTGCATGTCTTACGTAATAGGGGTTTTACTCCATTAACCGGGGTTTGTTTCTATTACATCGTCTTTTATCAGTTTTATCTCAGTCTTTCTATCTGGCTATTTGAGGTGGAAACATCAAAATAGGGGTTTGACTACAACAAGCCCCTATACAGCCCCAACACTTTGCCCTGTTTTTGTCTGTGTATGTGATGAATAGGTCCGCAAAGCAAAGGAGCATGAAAAGGAATCAGTTTGAAATCATTCTACTATTTTTGTCCATTTGGACTACAATGCAGTGCACACACATCCCTGCAGCATGCTGGCGTCCAAGGCTGAGAGCTTGCTAGTCTCGAGTTCTAAACTTCATTATTTGTACTTTTGATTCCTGTAGAATATTTTTAGCTTTTCATAATCGTTAGCTATCTCAGTATTAGGGTTTCAGCACTAACTTGAGAATTCTTTCAATGTAGTTTAGTTTACTTAGTTTCTTTAAGTTCATAAATCTTAAATCTCTCAATTAGTTGCCTTGATCACCGTAGCTCACCAAAGCACTAATAGAAGTGAGGTAGCATAAGGTACATTTTCTCTTTAGGATCTTGATATCCTAAGGGTAGCGAATCCCCCACTCTACATGACCATCATAAATTGGTTCTTCCAGACATGTTTTGTGACCATACAAAAGAACCCACAATCATGCCATCTCAAATCTACCTCTAACCCTATGTATTCACTCCAAAACTAAGAATAAATTACTCGCAATAAAAAGCTATAAAGATCTTCATTTTTCTCTGAAAATAGAATCAAAACCCAATAATAAATCACCACATTTAAAGCACCCGTATAGCCTTTGGGTGATACTATCAGATATCACCCAGGGAGGACCTTTCACCACTTCAAAGTATATGATTCTCGAAATTTTCCTCCTCAGGAAGCTCCTAGAGAAACCCCAGAAGCATATCCTTCACCAAAATATTCATGCATAGGCAAATGAGCTCTAAAAATCCTAGAAAATCTGCTTCAAAAATAGTGAACGACCTAGAAATTGTTTGAGAATTTTTTCTTGTATTTCAGAAAATTTCATCCAACAATCCTGAAAAAGATATAATTTTTGTGGTTCAACAATTGCAGAGTTGTAGGTTTTACTGTTGACCCAAGAAGTCCTAGAAAGGAATCATGAAACTCCTCAAAATAAAATTAAAAACTTAAAAAAGAAAAGAATTTGTAGAAAGATTTCTTTCGAAAATATATTCCAATGTTGTATTTAACACCTATTCTAGATAATTTTGTTAGTTCTCCATTCAAAAAAACTCTTCCATTTTGCAAACCTTTGTGTTTTCTCATTTGTACTAACTTTAAAGTTTTAAACTGAATTCATTGCTAATGATCATAGTTATGTAAGTGCTGCTTGATTTAACATGGCATTACCTTCATTACTTATTGCAGGCACCTAGTCAATATCAAGAATGTAAACATGATATTTGAATCTGTAGGCACATTATAAGCCTCTATCTAAAATAGATTCAGAGAAAAAACAATTAATACAGGAAAAAGGTTTTGATAGCTAATTATTGGAAAAGAAGGCCTTGAATGTTTAAATTTCAAAAGAAACCATAACTTTGCCAAACCATATCAATGGGGATGAGACAGCATTATGGCAATCAGATAAAGATACAACTCAGATTTTTCTTTTTCTCCATGAATAATAAAGGAAAGTAGAAAGATGAAAATAAAATAATCCGAACAGAGACTTACAGCATTTATACTGGACACCTTATGGTATTCTACATTGAGAGCTTCTTCCAAGAGTGTCACTCTTCTTTTAAGGAATCTAGTCATTCTGTTTTGAAACTGCACACCTTTTAACTTGCCAGGTGCCTTGTCTGAAAAACTTGTACCATCAGAATTTATCTGTACTTTTTCCCCTAAGCCAGATGCTGCTTCATCTGTTTCTTTGTGATTAACATTACAATGGTGCTCTGCAACAAAAGTATTCACTTGAGACTCTACCACAGGACTATAGACATCCAGTTTTGAACAAGGATAGTTGACATCCATGGTAGGAAATGCTCCAACATATTTACTTGGCAAACACATCTAAGTACCTGTTATCACTGGAAGTTGTAATTCCATTTGGATGACCTGTTTCAATCCATATTCGACATCCTCTAATATGGCTGGCCATCTTCCATAACCGTGCCTTCTCAATATTTGAAAAAACATAAAATAAGATCTATGTGACGATTCAGTGTCCCAGAAAGCAAAGTAAATGTAAAACTATAATCAAACCATACTTTATTACAGCTTGTAGCAACTTCAAGTCATGTTCCTCCTTCCAGTACCTATCAGATTTCAGACCAGGAAAACTGCATTTAATAACATTGGTGAACATTGGCACCATGGAAGCTTTGGCTAAAGAATCTACCTGCATACATCCAAAAGAATTTCTTCTCATAACTATATTTATCATTAGTATATCAATAATTTGAGAAAATATTTACAGGGAAGGTATGGACAAGATTTCAGGAGATTTATTGTAAAACAAGTATGAAAAAAAGAAAAGCAGCTCTCCAACTAAGGCAAAACATTTGCTGAATTTTCAGGCTATAATAGCTTTATGTTTGCAGAGAATAACAATATATTAGCACCACTGCCAAAATTATAATCAATTGGAACTTCTGCTACACAGTACGATTATGATATTCCAAACAAAACCAAAAATCAAGAAGAAAAAAGTACATGGTTTGTCAGTTTCAACATAAATGTTTTTGTCATTCAACACTATTCAAAATGTAATTCAAAACAGACTTTCCAGATGTAATTTAAAAGTATTTTAAAATACTTGGAGAAAACAATATGTTAAACAAACAAAATTGAGGGCCCAAATTTGGGCACCTATAAAAGAGAGGTCAAGGATCACATCAAATTATCTATTTGTCAGTTTCGCTTTTCCTTCTAAATTGGAGTTTGTAGCATTCAATGATGAAAAACCTTGGTGTGGCTGACTTTTATTCCTTGGAGTTAATTCCATTTGGGAATCACATTTGTTTTTGACATGTTGAAGATTCTTTGAGGATTTGAAGCCAATTTTAGTTTTCTCTACTGTCATGTGTTCATTTGCTAATTTTTGGGTGTCTTTCCAGCCATCATCGTCAAGGTGCCTACAATTCAGATGGTTGTTTATATTATGTGAATATGCCATCTCTTGAACCAGTGGTTCTTTGAAGTCTGCTGCCATTGTTTGTCGTCATTTTTAGCACTCCAAAATTCTGAATAGCTTTTTCCACGTTGTGAATGTTTTCAACCTCCCTTAGTGTTGTTCCTAGGTGGATGATTGTTGTTGTCAATAAAATCAGTCTTAGGTTTGTTGTATTTTGTATGGTTTCTAGTGTTTTCGGCATTGGTGGAGGAGTTCCCAAGCATCTATCATTGTTCCAACAGTCACCACACCATTTAGGAGCCACTTTACAATTGTAGTTCCAGCCATAAAACATTTATTTGCTCAAATCTCATTCAACATCGATGTTGAAATTCATTGTTTAGGACAACAATAGCCACCGGTAGTTGAATCAGCCCAATCAATAGTCCCAAGATGGGCCCCCTACATCTCAGACCCACAAAGAACGGTGAGCTCAATAATAGTGTGGAATGATATATATTTATAGGGAGATATATCTTAAATCACTAATCATTAATACCAAGAGGAGGCATATTCCTTAGAATTTTCCTGACCAAGAGGTACTGAAGATTAAGAAATGAACCCAAATGCTATGCACAATATGTCTTGTTGTAATCTAAATATTTCACAACTTTATAGAAAACTAGAACTGAAAGAGAACATCTTTGAAGGTATCGAAGATTACGTCCTTAATTTTACCAATGGTAACTGCTATCTAGGCACAAAATCAAGCAATGGCATCAAATTATCTCTGCACAACCATTAGCAAATAATTGACTGGAGAATGGCAACATCAAAAAACATTGAAACAACAATAAATGTTTTGCCTTTATGTTTGAATAAGCCCATCTATTAGGTTCTAAAGAGATTCAACAAGAGGAGGCGCCCTTGATTGATGTCTCCAGTGATCTTCAGTTCCTGACACAGACATTCTACGGATAGTTCAAAGCTGGCCAAAACCTATCTCAAGTAGTCTCTTCATACCAATAATAAAGAGATATAAGATACAAATAACATATAGCCTTGAGAACCACAAGTATCTTGGTAGAATGTTCAAGACCTTTTTACAATTCAAAACAACAAAATAAAATTTTATTTTGACCTAATGTTTGAGTTTCAGGGTACAGAAAATCTCCAGGTAGTATTGTATACTCATAACCAATAACTTTGCCTACTCCACATTTTTGTAATAACTCACGGTCAATGATTTTACAAACAAATGACATGTAAGAATACCTTTTCTTTAATTAAACTTAGTATTGCAAGTCGAACAAGAACCTCCTGTACCTGTAAACCTTCTTTCGGTACCCCATCTGAAGCATAACATTCAATACAGAATTTATAGCTTTCAGTTCCTCAAATAAGACACCAAAAGAATTATTGCATATTAAAATAAATCTTACCAGAAAATGTTGGCATGTCATTTATACCCTCAACAATGTGAATGAGGAAAAGAGTTGCATAACTGTGCAAAAGAGTCACCAAACATGTTAATGTTTTTTGATTTTTTAATGTTAAAAATTCTGGCGATTTAAATAAATATGACAGTATTACTTCTTAATCTCTTGGGGAGACTTTTTTTTCATTCGAGATATAAACTCACTCCAGTTAAAATCTCCCAGACCAAACCTACAAATGGCAAATGAAACAGATAAAAGTACTGGCCTAAAAGTATATCTCATAAGTTGCCATAAGGAATATATCATGACAAATATCTGCAATGGGACAATGAGAAAGGAAGAAAAAAATGGCATCAAACAAAGAGCTTAATAATCTAAAAATGTACTGAAAACAGAAATTGAAGTGTAAAAATAACTATACATCATTAATATTTGCAAAAATGTTATGCGTTGTCTTTGATTAAACCCAAGAATTCTCAATGAGTTCCCCTCTCCTTCCAACAAAGAAAAATCCACAGTACCCCCTGCTCATAACAATAGATCAGTCATGGTGGCCTCATTTAGAGATTTGTTGTAATTATTATAAGTGTATGAATGTCTCCATAGAAAAAAGGATAAACTATACAACCTCGTGCCTTCAAAGCTTGAGCCCTTCTTTGAGTCATATTTGGGAGTCTTCTTGTTAGGCTAGAATCATTGGTTTCTATCCAATCAGATTCATTGTCCTTGACTTCCTCCTCTAAAGAATTGTCATTCCATCCAGATAAATCATCTTCTTCAATACAGATGATCTAAAATATTGGCACAAAATTCAGCATTAGTATTGAAACATATTCCACGCATTACTACTAAACTTTCCAAAGGTAACATTTTTGTGACCGTCATCATCAGAAGTAGTTGGGTTTAATGCAACTACAAAGTATATTTCAACTTAAAGTAGCTAACATAACTCTACACATCAGTGTGCCAACTTGCATTGACAAAAACATATTTATAAACTCTTAAAGAGTACTCCAAAGAGACTAAAATAATATGTATGTTGTTAAGTAGCCAAAGAGAGTTAGTGAACTCAAAATGTTTCCATTCACTCTAAAAACAAGAAAAACATGACAGATTTTGCAGGATTCAAAGAAGAGAAGTTGAAGTCATGAAGCCTTTGGGTGGTCTGGATCATCTGACACACTTCCAGCAGATGAGAGAACAGAAGCGAGATACTTGGCTTCTGCTGAATGTGTCCCCTGCACATACACATTCAGTTGTAGTATAATATGCTCCAGCAGATAACAGGGTAAATAAGAGAGATTCAGCTGCAGATAAATGTATCCAACAAGTCCCTTGAAATGTGTCCGAAAAACAACAAAGGAGAACTCAACCACCCAAGATGGAAGCTATGGTATTTTACCTTCAGATTTTTGAGTTGACAAGGCATTTCAAGTTGTATGTGTTGCTCGAATGATCATGTAGAAAAATAATAATGGCCAATACACTCATGTAAAATCATCTAGAGTTGTAGAATGCTTTTACAGATGAATATAATAGCAAAGTTGTCTTGAATGAGCTTCATAATAAGACCATCTTTTAAGCGTGTTGAAGAAGAGCCACAAAGTCCCAGTGTTCTTGAAGAGTCGGGTTGGTTGACATAGGGAGGCACAGCCCCAAGTTGCTCAAGTTTTGTAATGTCTCCATTTTTAGGCCCTCTTGTTGTACAACTAGTGCTGGTCTCCAGGTGGGTGCCAACATGTTGAAGGGCATAATTTGATGCTGCAACTACATTCAGACAGGTTAGTGGAGATGAATGACAATTTTTGGGGTGATTTTGAACAACTTGTCCAAGAATTACTATTTATAGTAAGTTATTATTTTAGTAAATGTCAGTTTCAACACTAATTGGTCAATTAGGAGACATACTATTTTTAGTGAGCTACTATTTCAGCAATTACTATTTATAGTAACCACCTTTTTTGACATCTGACCATAGCTTCAGTCTCCTCTCAACTTCAGCATTCAACACCTTCAACTCCAAAGCCTAAATAGTTGGGCCTATGGTTAGCATATTACTATTTATAGTAAATGCTATTTAGGGGAATTGGCCTCAAACTTAGCTTCAGTTCTCTAGTTGGTTCATGGATCACCTTCTAGGGATTTTTTAGAGGGTTTGACAGACACCCACTACTTTAAGAAGTCGTTGCAACAATGGGGTTCAGACTTACAATTTATAGTAAGGCATCAGAATGATCTGGCATGCCTTGGTGATCTTCCGGGAATTGGCAGAATTATCAAAAGATTATTATTTTGGCTTATATTAATGACTGGAGGAATAATTTAATTATTATTAATTTAAATGCTTTAATAATATTAAATTGAATTAAAAGGTTATTAAAGGGGTATTAAATGCTAAGCCATTTAATAAAGCCAATGTATATAGCCAACTTGGTTGCCCATCATGGATTTATTTAATATTAAGTTATATCAAAAAGCAAATATTAAATGTGCTTTTTAATGATTAAAAAGGCACATATGCCCTTTGAGGAAGATAGAAAAAGCTAAAAAAGCAATCAATTCCTCATTCATTATTAAGATTGCTTTTTGAAGAATTGGAGAAATTATGAGCCAGGGTTTGCTGCAATTGGAGAATTTCAGTCTTCTACAAACGAAAACTCCCAAGAGTTTGAATGCTTGCAGGTGTGGAACATCATCCAAGAGCATTGATTTCAAGAGGCTTCATTGAAGGGCTTCAGCTGAGCTTAATTTCACAGAATTTGACAAAGGATTATTAAGATTGCTTTTTGAAGAATTGGAGAAATTATGAGCCAGGGTTTGCTGCAATTGGAGAATTTCAGTCTTCTAGAAACGAAAAATCCCAAGAGTTTGAATGCTTGCAGGTGTGGAACATCATCCAAGAGCATTGATTTCAAGAGGCTTCATTGAAGGGCTTCAGCTGAGCTTAATTTCACAGAATTTGACAAAGGATTCAAGAATATAGTCAGAGAATACTGGTCTGCAGGTTGAAAGCATTCTTAAGGACAGATTTGTAAAGTTATTGCACACATTTCAAGAGGGATATCATTGCAACTTTCAGCCGTACCAGTTTGAGGGTTTCAAGAAGCGTGTAGGTTTCCTAGGGCACCTTTTCCAGAATTGTGATTATTGCCTGTAGCTGGTCAACAAACATTGTCAGCAAATAAAATATTATCTCCTGCCAAGCAACTCAGGTATGTTTATATTTAAAAAATTTAATTCTGGTAGGCAAGGGTTTGACTGTGAATTTGTCGATTGCAATTCACAGTTTATTTCTAGCATTATATTTCTTTATTTCTAGCATTATATTTCTTTACTTCTAATATTATATTTCTATTCTGAAAACATCAAATCAAAAATAAAGAGAAATTAAATCCAGAAACAAAGATGAAGCATATGTCTAGCTCAGAGTCTCCAACATATATTTCACCTCACATGCACAAACACAGAAAACGAAGCAGCACAAAGTCTGCAAGCTATTTCCTTGCTTGAGCATTCTATGCTAATCTCGGATGTTATAAACAGCTCAAAGTCTGCAAGATCAAACCTAAAAGCCTAACCACAACTCTAAACATAATTAGCAGCTCAAAGTCTGCAAGATTGAATTTAAATTCATCTTGAGCAACAACACAACACTCACAACCAATCTTCAGAAAATGTTGTAACACAACACCTGGAATCAGCACAAAGTCTGAAAGCAATTTGTAATCCCCGTCATGTCCCCTATACATTGTCAACTTAGTAACTCACTAAGAGAGAGACAAAAAACTGCAAAAGAGTACTATTATAGATGGTGCAAATATAGAGAAGTTTTGATATAATTAAGTACTTAAGGAAATTACTAATTTGTCAAAGAGCAAATATAATTATTATACTGACTGATTCATTAAGAGATGATTACCATATAGTGGTATGATTTCTTTGATCAATAGGATAATCAAGTATGTATGTTTGTATTAATCTACATTAATATTGACTTATGTTAAATATTGATGGGATTCCTGATGCAAATAGACTCGCCGACAATCCAAAGGCTTCTGTTCAACTCAACAAGGAGTATAATATTTTCTCTTGCAATGTATTCACGTCATCTGGTGAATTCACACCTTCATTAGATGACATATCTTAGACAAGAGATGTCTGAGCTACTTCTAATGTTTGTCTGGTCACAATCGAGCACAAAGAGCCACTAGATAAGCCCAAATATAATGAAACATCAGAATGGCTACACAAGTTGAATGGTTGAGCTCTTCATGGGATGTGTAGCTGGGGCCTCGTTTTCCATACTATATTGTTTTGTTTCCCCTATCCATCATACAAGACATGCTACACTCACTTCAAGAAATCACTGATCACAAGTATCACTGAATAAGAAGACAATGACTTAGCAATATCAATTTGAAAGACGATAATAGCAGTGATTAATGATTATAAAAATAAAACATAAGTAGTTCATTACATATTTATCTAGTGTTACATATCCCACTGCTACGAGGCAAGGATGGAATAGTATATTGGAAGAATCAGACTATAAACTATAGTTGGCTACCATCAAAGTATGAAGAATGGAATCAAAGAATGAGTAATGGAAAAGAAGGGATATAGAATGAATTGGAATGATTATTAAGGAAGAAAGTATTATTATGATTCCAGCAATCTAAACTAGCACACAGTGATCACTAAAAGACACGTCTCTTTAATAAAATGACTATTCCAAGAAACGTGGCCTTTAGGACATAAAGATATAAGTGAAGCTTCAAAAAGAAATCGAAGGAAAAAAGGGGGGAAGATTAAGGAATGATGGATTAGGAATTATATATAAGCTACTCGTCGAATAAGATCAAGGCAAAGATATTTGGTTCTCGTCATGAGAAAATAGAGAACTGAAGACTATAAGATATATCTAGGTTCTCATCAAGATATATGAGAAAGGAAACATATATATATTATTAGTCAGTAACAATAAATCATATACTAATAATAAATTAATATTTTGAATTCTATTAAATATAAGAACTATTATATGATTATATATATATTTATAATACGAAATCAAAATTATATATACGTATCTTATGTTCTCTACATTTGTACATATAGTGATAATACATGAGATATTAATATATATCCAGCCTATTCCTTAACCTCTTGCTATATCCCCTTAAGAGGATAGGTTGGTGTTGTGTGGGGAGAGGCAGAGTAAATCCACAGAAGATGGTGAATCCCAAGATGGGATAGGGATGGGTTCCCAAAGCCTTGAGGGAACCTATTATAGATTGGTGTCAAGCGCCCTATGACAACTAAATCCACAATCTCTTTAGGGTTGAGTTTAGGAGAGAAGGAATCGGGTCTTAAATATGTTAATTACCAAATGTATTATGAATTAATTCATTGTCTTCTTAATTTGAATTGATTGGGTTGCATAGTAATGTGAGTTAATTACAGGAAATTGACAGCCTCCTAGATGGGGACATTACACAATTTGCCTCTTTGATTGAAAGCAATTTTATTTGCATATAAGCTCAAAGTCTTAGAGTGTTCAACAAACCGACAAAGTTTTGTAGCCTTGCCAAACGATCCTCATGACAATGAGCACCCTCTCTTATTTACAAGTGAGGGGTTGAGAGAAAAAAGTGGGAGAAGTCCAACTAACTAAAACTTATTCCCATACTAACTAACTACAATTGACTTATTCAACATTGCAAATCATATTGTATTTCAACTTGCAATGTGATTACATGTAATTACAAGTTACAACTTTGCAAGTGATACTATCACATGCAATTACATCTTTTCATTTTACATGTAATTTGTCAAAATGAAATTACAAGTGCATAATTGAAACTAATCTAACTGTTTGGAGACACGACACTATTTACATCATCCAAGATTGCACGGGGATGGGGGTACTTGGGCACATCAATTTTTTAATTTAATATAATTTAATATTTTAATAGGAAGTCTGAAAATATGAGTCATGACATTGAGTTTTCAACCAAGAACGGTGATAAAGTTTGCAGATGTAATGAATTGTTTTCAGTTTCAGATTTGCAATATGTTTGTAATAATATATATGTTAAATGTTTAGATGTATAACAGAGAAAACAAACTGTAAACACGAACAAGATCATAAATCATATAAAAATAAGTTATAACATATTGCAAATGATAAACTTCTGACTTGAATAGTGATAAAGTTTACCATTAATTAGTATTGCATCAAAGTTTCAAACTGACTACATATTGAATTAAGCTTGATAAACATCAAGCTAATAAGCTGATAGGCAAACAAAAAACCGAAACAAAAATCAGAAATCTTAATCAAGTTCGTTAGCCATGGTGCTCTCCACCAAGTACCCACCGAGTACCCGGTACATGGGTACGTGTACCAATACCCAGTACGCATCCCAGGGGTGTGGGTAGGATTACCCATGCAACCTAGCCATCATCCTTTGTCAGTCTTCATGCTACTATAGGATACTAGCACTTTGAAGAATCTGGACTCGGTGAAGGTATTTTGTCTCGAGACAGCAACTTGCATCCTTTCAACATTTTGTGACCATCTCAGTCTTGAAAGCATTATATTGCCTTTGAGCATAAATCACAATGAGTTTTTATGATGTCCTCTTGTACCGATATGCTCTATCATTTTGTTGTTCTTGCTTTGTAATTTCATTCTCCTCCGTGCAAGGGATTGTCTTTTTAGCTTCTTTCAAAACTCTGCTCTTCACTATTTGGTGGATGGCCATAATGTACTTTTTTATTCCTCTTTGTTTTTTATCAATGTTATCTTCTTTGCTTCTCACTTCCCACTTTTATATATCAATATCTTCCTTGTGATCTTTGTGTCCTTCAACCTTGGAATCTGTTACAAAACAAGGACCAAGCCTTGATTTTTTGATTTGGTAGGTCGTGTTTGCAAACAGGACCGACAAGGATAGAACAAAAAGGATGCAAAAGTGGGGTCACAAATGAATTTCGCGTTTTGAGGATTGCATTACAAGTGTTGAAGATCATAAGCATTTACTTGCAATTGAAGAAAACAAAAATGCATTTCATATGTGCAATGTGAGTACATGTGTTTGCACTTGTAATCGGTGTTTACCACTACGGGTGAAGTATATTAATGCATACTAAGACAGAAAGAATGTACAGATACAAACAAGTGCAATGTATTATCAAAGAACTGCAACTTCTTTCATTAATGCCAATAATCTCTCCAACTCCTCAATAACACCCTCCAGAGTGCGAGACTCTACCGAAACAACTATCCGATGTCCTCGTTCAACCATGTCGGCCAAATAAACCTCAATGTCCTCACCAGTCGTCTCTCTCAGAGGCTCTAGAGGTGCTATGAACTCCCTAGGCATACACAACTCCTTTAGAACAGAGTCTATGACTACTACACGGTCCTTGTAATGTCCCCATTTTTCAGACTTCGGGATTAGCTTGGTTTGGCGACCCTCGCAAGCTAATCAGGCGTTCAGAGGTGGTCAGATTGTGGAGCCAATGTTGGGACTCCATTCTGGAGGTTTAGTTTATCATATCTACTCTTCGTTCGGGTCAATTTGGTTGACTTACTATTTTTAGTAAGTGGTATTTTGGGTATGACCTGGATTAGCAGGGTGTCTGCACGAAGCATCAGATGTTTCAGGCTTGAGTCTCAGGAAATCTCCAGTTTGAGAGACTTACTATTTATAGTAAGTCTATTTTTAGCAGCTGGCTATTTTTGGTAGTGGGTTATTTCCAGCAGGGCAGTTGGTGTTTGAGGCTCTGGTGTCGGAAATGAGTTTGTTTCAATCAGCAGAATTCAGAGGCTTTTGGTTTTTAAAGTTATCGTTATTAAATTAAATTATTTTAATTTAATAACTTTAATACTTTATAACTTTAACGTTATAAAGTGAAGAGATCATTTAAAAGCCTTTTTAATAAAAAAAGTGAAATTGTGCTTTTTCTGAAAAAGCTATATATTCTACTCGAAAAAGCACTTTCATTGATTCATTGTTGATTTGATAAAAATTAAAAGGTCTCTTGGCTATGAGAAACCGGGTAGGGTTTTGAGGACTGATTCCGCTTCTGGCAATTTGAGCCATCACAGATTGGTGGTGAATTTTGTAGCTGCTGATTCTGAATTAAATCCAGTGCTGATGTATACTGGGTTTATGAGAAGTTTGTTCTGCAGGCAAATCAATTTATTCATTCTGGGGTTTGATTTGTCTTCTTGCTGGAGTTCTGTAACGTCCCTAGTCGGGACCTTATGTAAATTTCTCATTTAAGCTTTGTGGGAACTAATTTTGTGTATAGATTTGTTTATTTATCATTAATTCTTTATATCTTGATATATCATATTTATATTTATAACATATTATTATTTAATGATGTATTATATTTTGATTATTATTCATCTTTAATATTTTATATGATATCAAACAACCAATCAATATATAACCTTGATCAAGAATATTGTAAAGTCCTTCCTTATTCTCCTTTATGTGATTTCCTGCAAAACCGATGTCAGTACATAATACAAATATATATATATATATATATATATATGACTCATCCTCTACTCTAAGTTAGTAAGGGGGGATTTGATCCTTAAGGCTGCCTCTAGGTCGGGCTTCACAGAATTCCCGGCTTGAGAGACATTTGCTCCCTCGAAGCAATCGGGCTATCAACACATCATCCCTAGAGCACTACCCTAAGAACCTCTTGGAAGCAGCTTATTGCATTCCAAGCCTACACATATGCATATGACTGGGCTTCAGTATATATACTGCCTTCGAAACTAGGGAAATGGCTTAATTTCCCCTAGTCCCCTCCAGATACGGGGATCCTTCCGTATCATCAATTGTTTGAGATATTAAATCTCGAGACTAGGAAATTGTCATAATTTCTTCTAGCCCCCTCCAGATATAAAGTCCGTATTTTTAATGAATACTTTATTCATTCTTTTATGGCTCATATCATCATCAGTAACATATATATGATCATTTAAATCCATATTAGAAATATAATTGAAAAATAGTTCTTTACATTAACTATGATACAATTATCCATAAAAATAATAATACAGTTATAGAATTAAATGTGCCAATAATATATATGTATATCCATTAATGTACTCTGAAATCTAAAACATAGTCATTTATATATATAAATATATATACATATATATATTTATATATCCATGTATTCTGAAATTTATATACAATAAAACACATAAACAACTCTGTATATATATATATATATATATTAATAAATAAGTATATGTCCTTATACCTTAGTCTTCTGCAGATTGTATTTTATTTGCCTGCAGATCGTATCTAATTTTTGTCCTTGTCTTTCGTATCTGTTTCTTATTAATTTTCTTTTCTTCCTCTTTTCCTCTTCCATGATACAATGTCCTATTTATATTCATCATCGGCCAAGTGAAGAGGCATGATGGAATGGTTGCCTCCTATCGTGATTAGCAATTGAAGAGTTATCACTTATTATCGTAATAACCAGAATGATTATTATAGTAATCATTAATCATGCTTTGGTTATGCTATCATCAATGATTATTCTCCTTGATATTACTCATAAGGATTATCGTATCTTATTGACTTATTAGCAATCGTTGTCTTCTCATAACTATCCAGTAAGTCTTCTGTATCATTAATTGTTGATAATTAATTGATAGTGTTAATGCCATTACTTTGGTTATTATTTTGTCTTCATATGGTTTCTTACCTGCTGACATATCTAATTGTATGGAGTATGATGACCTCCAATCAGAATTGCATATTGACTTCCTCCATAGTATGTTCTCAGTAGTATCAATAATAGCTTCTTGTTCATTAATCACATTGATAAACATAATTAATATTCAATATGGAACAATCATATACGTCCATTGGTTGGGTGAAAGAAATCCAAATCATCGATAATCATGGTAGAGTAACCTTCTTGTATTATTGTTGATAGACATTGGATATTCTGCAGTCTATGGGCCTTGTGGAGACCATATGAATATTACTGCTGGTTGATATTATCTAAGTAATTGAAGACGGTGACTACCAATTGCAAGTCTATGTCGACCACCATGAATTGTACTCATTTTTAATATTAGGAAATCCCTTCTCACAGTACGGGTGCTTTCATTGATTGCATTGTATTATTATAATCATATAATAATAATATTATTATTATTAATTTTATCAATGTAATTATAATTATATATTTTTACAATTATAATTATATTTTATATTCATTTATTAATAATATATTCTTCCATTATAATAATAATCTAATTAATTATATGTTATAATGTATCATTATTTATTTTATTTAATATTCTAAAATTATATTATATCGTTTATGTATTTTATTATAATGATAATATTTAATTATCATTATATTGATTTATATTATATCTTTATTTATTTTATATTCAATAATTATTATTATTTATTTATATTTTATATAATGATTATGAGTTATTATTAAGTCTTACTTCAAAACGAGGGACATGACTCTAAAATTGTTTGGAGGAGTTCTGTGTTTCTTCATTTGGTAATTGCATTTGAATTTGCTGAGGTTGTTTTTATTGGGAAATCTGCTGTTAATTAATTGCTGATGCTGCAATTAATAAATTGGTGTTCGGGTTTTTGGTGAAGTTATTTCTATAGGCGAATCATTTGTTCTTAAGGATTCTGAATTGTTTCATGGCTGAGGTTTAATAATTGATTGAGAGATTAGCAGAGATCTTCTTGTAGATGCTGAATTAATTATATTGAGATTGAATTCACAAAATCGGGAAACCCACATTGATTACATGGCTGCGTTTTTTAATTGGGAATTTGAGGAGCTTCATTGTTTGCTCACGTGACTGGAAAACAAGGTCAGATTAATATTTCTGCTGAAACCATCAACATAGCAAGCCAACCTCATGATATTACATCTTGTCGTGAATGTACAGGCTAGAGTTTAGGCGTTAGAGAATTGTGGTATGTTTTTATGAAAGACATTACAAAATTACAAGCATTTTCGGATTGTCAGGTGCCTTTGAATTTTTTATATTAATTGAAATGCTTATATATTCTGGTTGTAATGAGAAATGAGAATCAATTAAATTATTAAAGAATGTCATTTTGTCTTGGTTGGATTATTTTGAATTTGTGGAAGTTGAATTTAATTGCAAATTAAAAGTTTTTGAGAAAAGGGTTTGCAAAAATTATAAATTCAAATTAGTAGTTGAGAAGAACCAGCCTGGGTTCTTCACAGTCCTCGGCCAAGTGTTGGTCCTCCTCAGGTGAGGCCTCTTCCGCTAAGTCTTTGACCTCTCGAGGTACATCCCGTCGAAGAGAGAGAACTACAGCTCCAACTGGTGCCAAGGGCGTCATCTAGAACCGCCTATTGAGCCAAGTGCTCATAGCCGCAATGGAAGAAGGATCACCTGCCACTGCCTAGGACTCTTCTAGCAACTCAAGCATCAATAGTAACCATTGCATCAGTTCCCACTACATCCAGATGAACCTGACCACCCCTTTCCTCTGGAGGCGCCTCATCATACCCCAACGCCTCAGGTCTAGACTCCGCCACTACCTCGAGTACTGTTGTCTCTGAAGATCCCATAGCTACCTCCACCAAATGCAATGCCTCCACTGTCGTAGGTGGTGGTGTGACTAAAACTAACTCCTGCACCGAAGGTGGTGATAGTACAGGTGCCATACTCACTGGTGTGTGAATCTGGCCAAATGCTCAAATTATTGTGGATGTCACCGCCGATACTATTGGAGTCAAGTGTGCAGTATCTAACAATACAAGTCAAGTAAACAGAACCTGTGTGGGCGCAGGTGTAGGCATAGAGGCGGCTATGGCAACTACCACCTCCATAGGATCATCATCGACTATCTGGCTGACCCCCTCGTTTGAGTCACTGGAGATCTCAGACATCTCCTCTCAGCCACTATCTACGTCCTCTGACTCGGACCCAGAAACGGCTTGCCTCCGCTGCTTCTGTCCTAGGAGCACTTTTTGACCTGTCGTTATGTCCAAGTGTCTCCAAGTGGCTCGCTAGGCGTCAAGGGACTAGGCTTCACCTCCAGTCGGTCGGCTGGAATCTGTGTGCGTGTGGCATCCAAAAACAGGCCAATGGCGTAGTGCGGCATATAAAATGTCTTATGTTGCAAGGTCATGAATTCATACATCTGCTCTGCCAACAATGTAGCCCAATCATCTACTGTACCATTCATGAGGCCATTCATCAACACTATTTGGGGAAGCACGTTATCAGAAGCACATCGCGACCCTGTAAGTCTACTCTTTACAACATCCATAATGCATTGCCAATGCCCTTCTGCAATGAAGGACTTCTTCATCCCCTGTCCTAGAGACCTGATTTCAAGTGATTTATAATGCCAGAGATCTGACATTGAAGAAAGACTTTCAATGCAACCTCTGAAACCCGAAATTGAAGAGAAGGCTAACTATTAGACAATGAAACTTGATGAGACAAAGATCAAGGACTTTGATTTGCCAATGAACACCATGGGAGATGAAATCGCACCTCAAAAATGTGCCTAGGGCCTTAGGATGTCCAAATTTGGGGGATTACACCTGATTTTCACAAGTCAAAAATCAAGGACAACATGCAGATTGTTTTCATCTCTACAAGTAACCGGATCAAATTGCACAATGGCATTAAAATAATTTGATTGAAATAGCATAGTGCATTTGCAAACCTTTATGATATCTCCTTTAGGCCAATGAAGACCCAATCCAAACAGTCTCATAAGTCTCATGTTAAGGATATGAAAAAATAAATCGAAGCATCATAATGTATTTTTCCAACATTGTAATCAATGAAAGCTAAAAAATCTAAGTCTGTGGTGGCTCCTTGTTAAGGAAAACAGGATATGTGGAATCAGTGGAAGAAAGAAAAGAACTAAACAATTAATAAACACAGATTTCATGGGATAAACTATTCAAACTAGATTATCATGGATTCAGAAAAGGTTTCCGACACACAATATAATTCTCCTTATGAGATTTCAGTAAACCATGTTTCATAACAGAGGAACTACAAAATTTGTAGATAATTATTATAATAGGAAAGCTATTTTCAGCATTGTCTGATTCAGTATTCCAACCACTCAAAGAATAAAAAAGAAAAGTCTTACTAATTTAAACTGGCACAAATGATATCTTTTTCTGGTTTCAGTCATTTAATTTGCAATGGCCTATAACAGGAAAACAAAAGGCTGCTAGTTCCGAGACATATGTTCTGTAACTTTGACAAGAGAAATTTCAAAGAACAGAAAAGACCATGTGAACTGAAATTTAGTCAGAAGATGATATGTCTACATACGACATAATCATAGATTTTCTAGCTTTCTTAATATAAGATTATGACTGGCATGAAGAATGTTTTGGACTACATCCTATGTCATAATTGTATGCATGGTGACATTTGAGTTAAAGTGACTCGTGTACTTGTTTATGACAATGCTTTCGCTTCCCAAGCACAGTGATTGCCTGAGTTTGCCGCATCTCATAATTTCTCTTCAGTAGATCATCCCAATACTTTGACTTATCTGCAGCACATATGTGAGTAGATTGATGATCCATCTCTTGGTTGTTTATCTCTTCAGCTATTACAGCTGCTTCCTTGTCTTCATCCACATACTCAAAATTTGCAACCTGCAAACATCATTTGTGCATTAATAGGTATTCTTTATAAACGACATTCTAGAAATACAGAATGAACATACTAAGGAATACATATTTGACCATAGAGAAAAAAAAACATCACATCCATAGAGTATAAACAAAAACTAAATCATTTGATTGGTGGCATAGCTCCAAGTTTCAATTGCAGTGATTCATATATATTTGATCATATAGAATAAAACATCACATCATATATATATAAATCGCTTGGAATAGCCAAGACTCAGAAAGTACCAAACAAGGCTAGAGGAATCGGGAACTAGGTACCCAACAAGTATACCCAAACTTGTCAAGTCTCCCAAATGCAATGAACCTGGCGAGTCCTGCTAGTATGACTCTGCTGCCTAGTTGTGACATAAAAATGAGAGAAAGAAATACTCAAAGCTAACAATTTATAAAGACCTCTAACACTCTCAAAAGGTATTCAATTCATTTTCAATCGTAAGGGAAAAGGAAAAAAGAGAAATTGAGGCAAAACACAATCCATTGAAGTAAAAATCAGATGACAACTTGAACAGAAAATGTTTATAGAATGCAACTTGGGAAGATTTATAACCCTCGATGCATTTGAGAGAGCCAAGTATTGATTTGGAGCAGCCCACTATCATGTTGGAGCTAATTTGAAGAGGTATTGTTCCATTTTGAGTCTTTTTCTTTTTGTTTCGTTTCATTTATTTCATTCCATATGTCTTCTACACTTGTTTAATGTTTTTCATTTAAATTCATAGAATAGGAAAGGAATAAGGAAAAATGAAACTAATTTTCTTGTTCCAGCTTAGATTTTATTTTCTCTTTTTATGGGAAAACCTAAGTTGTTTTTCTAATTTAAAATATTGTTTAGTTGCAAACAATAAGTATTTTATTTCTTCTAATTTTCCTTATCTTAGTATATTTAGAAACCTTAAATATTAATTTATTTTCCATTTACTTCTTATTTGCAGCATTCTTCAAATTTATAGCTTAGTGGAACACTCGGCCGAGTTAAAAAGGCACTTGATGGAATCATGCCATCCCACATGCAAAATAAATGGGAGTTGGTTTGCAAATTATGCACTATAACAACTCTTGGGGGAGGCATTAATAGATTTAAATATCACCTTACACAAATGCTATGTCAAAATGTTACTTTATGCCCAAAAATACCTCTTGAAGTTGTGCATAAGGTACAAAGTTAATAAAAAATATTTGACAAAAAACAGAACTAAAAAGAGGCAAAATGAAAAAATAGCTGCCATTCAAGGAGACTCTTGGTCTTTGATACCTCCATTTCTAAATCTACGACCACTAGTTCCAATGATTGTGGAAATGGAAATGCTAGTGGTAGTAGTAGCATTGGGCCTAGAGTTAACAGATCCAAATTGGATTTATATATCATACCACACACTTCACCAAGTTCCCAACTATCATGTGAAAGCATGACTTAAAATAAAGATACACATGATGCAACAAAGAGCATTCAAAAAATTTTAGTTGCATTGTTCCATTCCATTTCACATAGCCATGAACCAAATTTGACTCAAAAGGTGGCCAACATGAAAGCTAAAATTGATAAGCAATTTAATATATGGCAGATCAAGAGTTGCACAATCATGGCTAGTTGTTGGACTAGTCAAAGAAATAGGACATTGTTGAATTTCCTTTTATCTTCCTCAAATGATGCCACTGCTTTACTGGTTAACATTAGCATTTCAAAATTCCTTGGTTCCCTCAAGTGGCACAGTTTTTTAAAATTTATTGACACCTCAAAAAAGAGAAAAGAATATTGATCCTTTGTGAATTTTTAGAGTAAGTCTTGGCCAAGGTGTATAAAGAGAATGTTGTGTAGATAGTTATAAGTACTGTAGAAAATTATGTTTTTGTAAGTAGACTTCTCAGTTTTCACAGATGGGCACCCATTCTTATTCTAGACTCCTTGTGCTGCTAATTGTATAGACCTCTTTGTTGTCGGGTGGGTTAGTGTTTGTTGGAATTGTTGTCAAGGAGTCGGCAGTTAGTCGACGGTTGGTGCTCAACACCTTTTCATAATACTGTTGGTGGAAACACTCTAAGATACATTGTAATAATTCTGAAATCAATGAATATACAATTGTGAGTTCTCTCAAATACATTGTGTATATGCTTACTGTTATCTTATACTTGCAATCTTTTATGTTTTGAACATAGACCCTACGGGAAAACATTTGGGGTTGTTGCCTACACGAATCTAGGAATGAACTACCTGAGGGGACAATAGGCATATGACATGGCGAGAATCATATAATGGGCCAACCAATGAGCCAAGGCACCAGTAATGACGAATAATTTTTCGAAGGGCAAAGAGCATTGATGGAGGATTGTGCAAATATATTGCAGGCACCCATCGGGACTTACGTCCGAAGGGATGTGGAACGAAAAGAAGTCCCTGAGAGTGTGGTCTAGCATTCACTCAAGTAAGTCCAGCAATGGACCATCTTATGTACCACTTACCAAGACTTTTGGCATAGCACTTATTGCTATTCATAACTTGTGAGAAGAAAATAGAGAAAATCGTCGCCAACAAATATTACAAATATTACAACATTAGTAGGAGAACACCTGAAGGGAAGAGGAGCATGACAAGAGCCGTTGATGACAACACATCCTTAATCCCTACGAAGGGGGTAATTAATGCCAGTAACCTCAAACAAGGATAGAAAGAGAATCCCGAAGGGACAAGAAGACGAGTACGAGGCCATCCAAAAAGAACTAAGGTTGGAAGAACAAGATGAGAGAAGACGACGGCTACGGAGAATTGTTGAAGGCTTGCCTAAAGGGGAAGAAGGGGTACTTGAAGGAAACCAAGTGCCAAAGGGTACGAAGTGAACGAGGGTGTTGAAGGGGGTTCCCGTGCTGAAGAGGTGTCGAAGGGGGATTGGTTGCAGGTGACGGGGTATTTTAATTGGTTGAAAATACTCGACACTGTTTGGGACACCTCATCCTTACACCACAAGGAAGCAAGGACTGTCAAGGGGTAGAACCAGAAACCCCGTACCGAAGAGAGTCAAGGGGATCGGAGGCTAGAAGAACACAAAGTGTGGATCACGTTGAAGAGGACAAACACGTAGAGGATACGGGCACGGCAAGTGTGTCAGAAAGACACAGGGGTGTCATAGTCAAAACATTCTGTTCAAATCAAGTACACCAAACTTGGGAGCAATACCAACCAGACCTAGTACACAAAGTAGGTCACAAGGAGCCACTACAATGTCCAAAATCAAAAGTTGTCGAAGTTTATGGGGATTGATCGGAGAATCCCGTACGACATTGTAGGACATGTGAAACAATATAGTCGGCCAATGGGCAAACCAACTAGGATGACTAGGTTGTACAATTGTCTGCCAAACTACGTGGTGGGGCAATAGACTGGTTCTCGGAGGTCAAAAAAACCACGGTGAGCACGTGGTCAGACGTGAAGAAGGTATTCCAAGCCGAGTTTAAACTAGTCCGGGATGATAATGAGATTGTAGTTGAGATATATAGCACCAAGCAGAGCAAACATTAAAGTGTACGAACGTACAATTAGTGTTGTCTGTAGAATTGTATTATCTCTCGGTAATAGTTAAACATGTTAGGAAGTTGTTAGTAATTGAAGGGCAATCTATTATGTCGTGACGGTACAGTCGCACCCCTTTGGGTGGTATATGTATCCTCTCGAAGGAAATGGATGGGACAAAACTGATGATGTTATGCTTACATTAGATGTACCTGGTTATCATTAATGAAATATGTGGTAGTTCTCTGATATCTCATTGCAACTGTTGTTTGTTAGCATTTCCTTTAGTAACATGTGTTACACCTAGTTTGTCGTAGGCAGTAAACATTTGGTGTCATTGCCCTCAAGGATTCCGAGAAATAGTAACAAAGCGTTAATGGCTGAAGGAAAACAATGGGTCAACCAATAGAAAGTAACCAAGTAGAAGAGGACGAGAAGGGGGAACTCTTCAGCGAAAACTTTAGTGGTGATTATTCACCAATTGGCGAATGTCACTTGCCATCGACCCCCAATTTGGTGAATATATTGGCCACCTGGGAATGATCATATCGCCCCACAATTATGAAAATTGGGTCCAATGCCCGGGCTCATCGCCAATTGGTTTATAAAAATTGGGTCCAATGGTCGGCATCATCGCCAATGGCATATAATTTTTGGGCACAATATTTTTTTAACATTCGCCTATAATTTCAAAGCGGCCCAAAATGGACGGCCTATATTCGCCAATAGTTATATATATATATATTTTTAGGTGGACCCAACTTCGCCAACCATTTTACGGACGCGTGTCTCAAACCGATTGATTTTCACCAACTTTATTAATATTACCATGGTATTGGACGACCCATAATCGCCTAGGATATAACACAAGATGTGTTATAATTACGCGGGCTTCGCCGGCTTCGCCAAATATTTGGACACCGACCTAATACCTCCCGCCCAATTCGCCAATAAAGATTAGTATAAATACATTCATACATCAATGTTATTCTACACAATTTGGATCAGTTCAACTTCAATTTGATTGATAGCGAAGTTCAGACTATTGAGTCTTGACTGCTTTGGCGAGTTGCGACTGCGATTGAATTTGAGGCAAAGGTAAGTGATTATTATTCTGCCACTATGTAAACATTGTATATTATAGTTCTATTGTCATTTGTCACTTCTTCAACAAGTAAACATTTTTTTAACATTTTTTTTTCACTAGTAGGCTGGTAGCCTTTATTTCGTTGAAGAATCGAGATGTCAAACAAGAATAAGGGTAAGGCTCCCGCATATGGGGAAAGCGAAGAGAGGCCAACAAAATGCAGAACCTTATCATCGTACTTTGGTCATGGTGTTGTAAATGTTTCTGGCCAAAATCGGGAAGCTACTTCATCACAAGAAGATTTTCAAGATTCACAACCTGAGGCTGAACCTACGCAACATATTGACGAAGTCAGCGAACCTGATATCTCAGATCACGATGAACTTGAAGAAGATTTTCAGTTAAATACCTAGAGTAGCCATAATGATACAATCGACTTGGATGAGACTAAGAATGTCAAAGAAGATGATGGTGCAGGGAAGAAAAGAAAATACAAATCAAAGAATGATAGAATATGGGATCTGTCAAGGAATTTTCAAATAGAATGGGTGTCAAAGTATCCATTCATTGAACCAGTGGATAATCCAATTGAAGGGGAGCCTCCGGTAGAATGCAGATGTAAGATTTGCAGCGAGATAAATAAGGAAAAGAGGTTGCAACTAAAAATCGACACCATAGAGAAGCATATGGGTAAAGTTCACGAAAAAAAAACGATAGATGGAGTTCAAAAATCAGTGATAAGATGGAAAACAAAGGAGGAATCTCAGCATGTTAGGAATGCAGAATTATATGAATTTCAGCATAATATAAAGACAAAGCCTGGTGAAGTTAAAGGCTCTATTGAAGCTTGTTTTGGAAAAGCATTGGAAGTAGAACTAATGGGAAAAGTTATTCAGTTAAGTGTTGTGTTTAATATTTTGAGCAGAGGGCGTCCTATGACTGACTACCCATCATTGAGTGCTTTATTACACTTCCTGAAAGTTCGTAACTATCCTAACTGTCACTGGTCAGTAAACAGTGGATGGGAATGGGCAAGTTGTCTTGCCGAGATTGAAAAAGAGGATCTGAAGGAAAAAATTAAAGAGTCAAATTTTATTTCATTGTCTTTAGACGAGGTTACAACAGTAGACAATACTTCCTGGGTATGCATGCATGTTTATACTGTACAGAATTTTGTTCGCCAACCTCATCTACTAACTGTTGCTAAAATGAGGGATAATGCGACAGAGGAAAATTTATTTGAACTAGTAAAGAGTTCTCTAATTGAATATGGAGGTATAAATGACATGACCATTGCCAAAAAGCTGGTGTGTGTTGGAGCGGATGGAGCTTCAGTAATGCAAGGCCACAGGAGCGTTCTTTGCACAAAGATACAATCTTCTTCTGCACCCTACGTTACTCCCATTCACTGCATGGCCCACAAAATGAATCTAGCTTTTGGAGTTGTCAGCAAGCATGCTCCAATACAAAAAATTGAAGCTTTAATCAAAGAGCTCTACCAATAATTCTGTCGAAGTCTGAAACGATTTAGGGAATTTCAACACTTTGCCGAAGGACTAACCGACAGGAACAAGCTTCTTAAGGATAATGATACCAGATGGATCTCTTTGGATGGACCAGCACATCGAGTTTTTCAAGAATATCAATCGTTGCTTGGTCTAATGAACTCAAGTTGTGACGAAGCCGGGCAACCGAAATTTCCTGTGTTGCTAGCAATGTTAACTAATGTAGAGACACTATTAACATTAGCAGGTATTCTCCCCATGCTTGAGGAAATGAGAAATTTAATGAAAAAGGCTCAACAAAGAGCTATGTATATTGCAGAATATGCTTCGCTACGTAAATTGACATGCGTGGTGCTTGATAGTCTCTATCAATTATGTGAAGATGATGTAAAATTTGCCAGCTGGCTGAAAGTCACAGATTTGGACAATCCTGATAACTTTTTAAAAATAGGTTCAAACGGGGAGTTATGTGCAGAAGTTTGCGGAGTTGAGATACCAATGCACTACTTTGCCAAGATCGAGTCCGAGGAACCAGGAAAGAACACCAGGACTCGGCGAATATCAAGTATTAAAAAAGAAGACTTTACCAAGATCGTTGAGTCTATAACAGCTTCTGTGAAGCACATTGCCTATGATCTTTCCTCACAGATTAGAGCAAGATTCCCTCTAGTCAAACTACTTGAATCCATGGCTATTGTGTTTCCTCAATATTGGAGTATGAACAATCCGAAAGATTTTAAAACTAGGCTACTAACTTTGATAGATCATTTCTGCAAAACCAAAGAGTTAAATGGAGTAACTCTAAATGGAATTTTAGATGGAAATCGTTTGAGAGAGAAATCAGGTCATTTTTCAATAACAATGAGGGAACAATATAATATTATGCAAAACCCTCGCAAAGATGGATCGGTATCAAGGCTTTGGAAAAATCTAGCTGAGAGCGAATTGTTGACTGATTCAATATCAGAATATTTCAAGCTTGCTGATTTATGTCTGACCATGATATTGGGGTCGGTGGAGGATGAGAGAGTTTTCAGTGCTTTGGGATTCCTAAAGTCAAAGCTAAGAAACAAACTAGACAAGAATCTGGAAAATTGCTTGAGGGTCTATACATCCAGGTATGAAGTCAATACTTTTCCTTACGAAAGGGCACTGAAATTGTGGAGGAAGAAATGTCAGAGAAGAGGGATGCGCAACATTTCAAACCAAAGTGGGACTGGGAGTGGGAATGCCAAAGACAATGATGTCATTGACTCATGTACTACTGGTACTGGTACTGCTAGCGGTGAACATCAGTTAAGCGGTGGTATGCAGAGTGAAGAAAACATATCGAAGAACCAAGGAATCTATGAAGTTGATGGCGCTGAATCCGACGATCTCAATGATGATATGATGTGGCAGCTTGAAGTTGAACCATTGTAGAAGTAGCAGTTCCTAGCCTCCTAGGTATTTATTAATCTTTTTCTTGAAGTCTACTGTCAGTTTCTGTATCTCATCATCAGTCATGCATAATAGCATATTCCAATGTCAAAAACATGAATGTGGTTAATAATGTCATCAAGATTCAATTCCACAATTAATAATGGTTTTCATTTGCATTATTCAGCTCATATGGTACAATTCTTATAGATTTTTCATTATTTGTTTTGACAACATAGCAATTCATATGTTAGAATTCTTAGAGTTAGAAATACTGATTCTCATTATTTTAATTACAAATATGATACAATGTAACAATTCATTCATTAATACTAGTAAGAACACAACTCTATGATTCCGTTTACAAAACTCAATGACTCAATATCCATTGGCAATTTGGCACATTGCCCAATTTCAATTTCATTACCCTAAGCCAATGAGTAATGACCCTGAATTCCCTTTTATTGAAACAAGGGAGCAACAACAGCTTCAGGTCGATTTGCCTAATGTGAAGTGAGAAGTCTCAAAATCTAAATCAGTAAGACAACTACAAGTCTACAACATCTCTACAACTTTAGTTGTACATTTCTGCATTTGACAGGCCGGTTTAGTAAATTAGCATTGGCAATAGCATCTGCAAAACTGCAACATTCATCCTATTCAAAAAACAAAGTTCAAACTTGTTACTTTAAACTCAATTCTAGACTCTAGTATTTAGGATAATATCAAAGATATATACTAAAGATATAGAGATGATTGAAACTGAAAGTACTTTCACATACTATGATTGATGAGATCAAGATGATTCTGTCAGTTTCTTTAGCATGCTCCATTCTTCGTCGGTTGGAAGGGAAAAATTTGTCATGTTATAGTACATGACCTGCAACCTCTTTAGCCATCCATACTTGGAAGAGTGAGTTGTAAGCAATGTTCCTTCCATTACTGCATTCAAATTTGTGAATGTTTTGATGCACTTTGCAATGCCTTCATAAGTTTTGTCCTGAGGAAGGTTGCCTAAATCAGACATCACTGTGTCCTCCAACTTTTTTTTGTAAGCTTCTCTTCCAATGAAACTCGCTGATGAGAAATTAAGACCAAGACTCGGCAAACCAAGAGATATCAATTTGCTTGTTTTACTATTCATCTTGGCGAGCTTTGGCCCGAATAAGGAAACATTTTCTTCTGCTTCTGTTAGTTTCAGACATTTTTGAAAGACGCAGTTCGCCTGTATTGTTGCAGCAATGCGGTCCTGAATTCCCTTGCTTGCCAAATGCTTGTCACTGCTTCTGTTGATTTCTTGCATAATTTGCTTTGCAGTTTTCTTTCTCTGACAAAAACTTTTGTTCTTCTCAATGTGCTCTCTCAACTTCCCAAAAACATCTGTAAGAGTTTCATTTAGTTCAAACCAATCACACAACCTATCAGAAGACATCTTTATTTGGCCCCAGAAGAATTTTTTTATTTGCTTGACTGCATTATTTACATGGTCATTCAAGCTGTTTTCATAATTTTTAATTGTATTATTTTCCTTCTCTAGGTCTTCTCTCATTTCTGAGAACTTGTGTTCACTATCTTTTCTTATTTCCTCTGCTTTCTCTTCCCACTCTTTTGCTTTCTGTTCCCACTGTTTTGTTTTTACCCTCCCATTCTCCAATTCTTTCTTTAAGTTATTGGTTGCCTTTCCCGCACTCTCCAAGTTTTTGTAAATACTTAATGAAGAGGCTTTTTCATTCTGAAGTTTTTGTTCGCTCTGTTCCAATTTTTCCCTCAGAGATTTCAGTTCTGCGTCAATATGTTCTTGCTGTCCAACTCCAATTGCTTCTTTAGAGGATGAATTTTTTATCCTTCTCTCTAATTCTTTGCACCTGTTTTCTGCTGCTTTCTCAGTTGCCTTTACATTTGCCAGGTCCGCCTCTAACTTATCTATTGTGCCCTGAAGCTTTCCTTTCTCTCTCTCCAACTTCATCAGTGAACTGTAGACCACTTGGTTGGTCATTTTCGACACATTTATCTTGTCCACATTTTTTATTTTGGATAAATCCATTTGGAGGGTGCTAACTTGAAATTGAGATGGATCTAACTGACTCTCTGGTGGATTGTTATCTCTAGCTGGGGGCATAACAACCATGAATTCCATCATATCTTTATTTGGGTCATATGTGGGAAATAGCTTGTTTGTTGCAGGTTCTGCCTCACGAGCAGCAGCAACTGCTTCCATCTTCATTGTCTTACTATGTTGTCTATTCCTCTTGTTGATTGTTCATAGTTAGTTACAAAATCATTGTAACGAAAATCAGGGTTTTGTGACACAATTGAATGTTTGAATGGTGAAATAGCACTTGCACTTATGTAGGAGCTTCCACCTATGTTGCCTGTGGTGCTGCTAATTACACCATGAGGATTAGCAACACCCTGACCCATTACAAGTGGAGTATTTGGACTGTTCTGAACCTGAGGGTTTTGTCCTGAAGGTTGGGCAATTGTTGGAGTCCCAGTCACCATTGGCATTGTTGTACCAGTACTTGTCAAAACCTTTTGCTTCTTTACACTACCTTGATCTGTGGGAACAATTGTTTTCGTGTCTGTCTGTAATGTCCTTTTCGAACCACTAGTTGTAGTTGTAGTGCTTGATTCAGATTGAATCTGAGTGCTTGGAACAAATGGAACTGTATTTGAAGCTAGAACAAGTGGAATTGATTGAGTTGATGAATATGATGATTGAACTCCAAGCCCAAGGCCTGGTTTCACACCATGTTTTGGTTGAGGTATTGGGTCAGGTAAAGACCAAACCCCTTGTCTAGTAGGACCCAAACCACCAAAACCTTGGTAGCCCATTTTTTGTATAATATCTGCCCCTTTGGTATATTGATCTTTTTTGGAGGCATCAACTCCTCTACTAATTGAATATACTGTACTGGATGTGGGATTCACAGAATCCTAGTCATTGTCATCGTCATCGTAATCGTCAACTGGATATGCTTCATCTGGATGCTCCTTATTCCACAATTTGTTAAACTTTGTATCCTCTTCCATGTCATAAAGATCTGCAGAGGTCTTTGGCTCACCGAGATTCTTCCTCATTTCCCAAAAATCAGAAATTTTGGTTCAAGTCCAATTATCATCAATACATTCATTCATTAGCTTTTTTGGAATAGAATTTGTAGATGGTTGAGCAACTTTCTGGTAGAAATTGGACGATGTCATACTCATGGCCTGCACTTTTCCTTTTTGTTTGTGCAATGCCATAATTTTTTATGACAATTCCTGTATTGACATTATTTTCAGCAGCATATTTCTCCATCTCTTTTTTGACCTCCTCCCAGGAATCCATGTTTTTAAATTTTTCAATCAATGGCATACTTTCATGTTGACATTTGCTTGCAGAGTTCCCATTCTCTCTAAGCTTTGTTGCAATTATGTTGAGTGGATCATACTGCCAGTGACTGTCAACATCAAAGCGAAAAATTGTAAAAAGGGCTTCTGCCACTTTGAATCCTCTTCTCTCAAATGTGAACCCTCAAAATGAGAAAGGCAAGGAAGGAAATATCATTTTCTTTTGCTAACCACTAAAGAGTACATCTGCGCTCTCCATCTGCCGTACATATTCCAATGCAAATACCCTCTCTGTGACATGTATTGGAAGTTTGCAGGGTTCTACTACTGAACCGTAAAACCTTAACACTGTGTACTCTTCCATGAAGTACCAGTCAGTCAATTGTATTTTACTTTCAAGTTGAATTAAATCTCTACAACTAGCAGGTAATCTAGGCATTGGAGTGCCTGTAATTTTATCATACATTGGTGCCAAAAAGAAGTCTACAAAATTGTTGTAGTTCCTTCTGTTATCAATCATCCTTATCTGAGGTGTCAACTCATATATTGGATTTTGGCCCTGACTGCAAAGCTTGTTTGTCTGAAATATTGCATGATGCTTTGCTAAGAGAAGATAGCACAAGTAGGTTGTGAATCTAAATGTCTTCTGTGAACCTGTTTTAATCATTACTAATTGTTCTTGCATGCAACGAACAATGTGCTCAATAAAACAATATTTTACTGGTTCTTTTTCAAAATGAATATGAAAGAGCATTTCAAGAATGCTGGCACCCACTTCTTTGTTACTATCCAATCCCAAACAAAATGCTAGCAAGGAAATACTGTCCTGAACCCATGGCACAAAAATTTCATAATCATAAGGAGGCCTATGATCTGGACTCAGGCTTGAACTATTTGTAAATGTTATTCCTCTGATATAAGAATCTCTCTGTGTTGCATCTATTTTATCATAATCCTCTGCCAACTTTCTCAGGTCAATTTGCACGTTTGAGTTTTGTTGTTCAAACCCTAGGTTCAACAGACTAGCAAATTCACTCTCGGTTATGGACAAAATTTCCTCCCGAGTATTTTTATTCACAATTGCTTTTTTATTTTCATCATAATTTTCGGCGCAGACCATGACAATTTTTGGGCAACGGAATACTTGAGGTAACGCCATGCTTGCCAACCCAGCATTCCATGATGCAATTTTATTTGCCATTGCATTTACCTTTGGGTTAAATTTAGAAAACTTGGAACCCTTATTTGGATCGTTCCACTTGTTTTCAATTGCAAATCTAATTTCCATTATTCCCTTATTTCCATGAATAACAGGATCATAAATATCATGGAATACATCCGTGAAACCTGGTGTTTTAAGCAGATTGTGGAATTCTATTATCTGACTAGTCTTTTTACTCATAGTCTTATTCTTGATAATTGTTTTGCCCATCCGGGTAGGCTGGTAAGTGGTAACCTAAACCGGTATCACTATTTACTCGTAGGAAAATTCAAATATTTATACACAGCTATAGCCTACAAGTCTACAATTTACAGGGGTGATTCAATAATCAAAATTAAACTCTAACAAGTAACAGGATAATTTTTTTCTATAATATAAACAGTAAAGTTGTAAATCAAGAGATTTGAAAAATTTAAAATGCGGGACCTACGTGTTCAGGATTTTAGTAGTTACCCGTTACCCTTAGCTTCGATTTTTGCAGACTTTGACTGGGAACAGGTTACAGAGCTTCAGCTGAGAGACTTTGTTGCACTTGCTTTCCTCAACATAGAAATTTAATCCGTAAACCCTTTCTAAATCCGCAGAAGTGAAACTTAAAGCGCCAAAATAGTACAATCTAGAGTCGTCACCACTCATCTGTGATCTGACAGCTGACTCACTTGACGACTACGAGTTAGACGTGTCACGTCATCATCAAATGGCATTGTTGGTAGGACCATGCAAGTCTTGAGACTGCGAGTGGAATGTCTTACGTGTTTAGTGACACGTGTCATGATTCCGTAATAGGGTTTGAAAAGATGGCGTTGCTTTTCCCTTTCATCCCAAAATACAACTTCGGTCGTTGATCTACAATAATCCAACGGTCATAATGGCGTTGTGTGCCTGTGGTACTGGTGGCCCTGGGCCCCCGTGGCCGTGGGTCCCATTAACTCACCTAGTCACCACTCACCTGACGGCCGAGTCAGACATGTCACATCATCATCAAATGGCATTGTTGGTACTTGGTAGGACCATGCGAGACTACGAGTGGAACGTAAGACTCTTATGTGTTTAGTGACACGTGTCATGATTCCGGAACGGGTTTCAAAAGATGGGGTTGCTTTTTCCCTTTCATCCCAAAATACAACTTCGGTCGTTGATCTACAATAATCCAACGGTCATAATGGCGTTGTGTGCCTGTGGTACTGGTGGCCCCGGGCCCCCGTGGGTCCCATTAACTCACCTAGTCACCACTCAATTGACGACCAACACGTGTCATGATTCTGGAACGGGTTTCAAAAGATGGGGTTGCTTTTCCCTTTCATCCTGAAGTCCATCGTACATCATCGATCTGTGCTCATCCAACGGTAGTTATTTGCAACGGACATTGTTAAATGTTATAATGTTATTTTTTCCTTTATAAATATTAATTAATAATGGATAATAAGTTAATAACATTTAAAGTTATTTAATTGAATAGTAACAATTTTAGCCAATCAAATTCAAAATGCACTGTTTTTTTAATAATATTAAATTCTAATAAATTTCAGAGGCCGGAGTTAAGGACCAAGGTTAGTGTTTAGAGATAACAAGATTTATGTGGTCGCTGAGTCGTTGACTCCCTAGGTCTCCCAAACATGAGTTAAAGTAATATTTTTTATTGATTAAATAGTATACTTAATGTTAAAATGATATTTTTTATTGCTTATAACTTTAACATTGATAATGATAATTATAATCACATATAATTATCATACCTTAAAATTAGAAAACAATAAATTCTTTCTCTAACCTTATTAATTCATTTGTTTGTCAAATTGATTATATAGTATTCTTAAAGTTAAAATGATATTTTTTATTGATTTAGATTATAACTTTAACGTTGGTAATTATAATCACAGATTCACATATAATTCTCATACATTATAATTAGAATACCATAAATTCTTTCTCTAACCTTATTAATTCATTTGTCCTTCAAAATTCTATAAATCTTTCATATTAAATGTACGAGTGTGTGAATTTTGACAGGTAACATTACCCAAACTTAATGTCAGTACTCAGTGATAACTAATAAGACATTTCTTTTATTAATACGCAGATAAATCATAAAGCAACTAATTAAAATATTGCAATCACAGTGACAGAGAAGTCTAAGAACCATTTTTTGTACAGATTGAAATGAGCGAAATTTTCATTGTTTTCTTTTCATAAAATTATAATTACATAAAGATTGTGCAGTTCCACTTCCAGAACAAAGAGGAACCTACTATAAACAAAAAAAACAAAAAAACAAGGTATATTTTTATAAAACAAAAACCACTAGAAGACTAGTAGTCCAATCACCAGTGTCGACTTCCAGTACAATAGTAAATACTACAAAAAGAAACATACTATAAACAAGAAAAAATCATAAACTTTTTATCAAAAAAACCAGTACTAGTCCTCTACTGATTTTGCCCTTCAGCTCCATTTAAGTAGAATTCATGAGAGATGATTATCTACGCGAATTCATCCAGCCACCCGAATTCCCCCGCCTCAGCCTCCTCTTCGTCAAGGGCAAACCACTTTCGGAGGAAATCCCTAGCAAGCAGGGCCCATTTCCTATGGCGCTTTTACTGCCCAGCATTGAGGCCCAAAAGAAAAGGTTGCCTGGCCACATTCTGGCCTGGGAGGAGAAGCTTGGGTATTTCCATTGCCCAAGGGATCCCCACCCCTATTTTTGCGAACACAACAACACTAATGTCGTCCCCCAAGTACTCTTCTTTAAACACCCTCCTCAGCAGCATTAACATCTCCACCTTCTCTCCTCCGAGGTCGAGAAGAGATGCCAAAAAATGGGACGTAATGTCCGTGTTGACCCGGTGCCTATCTTCATTGTTCTGAAACTCTCGGCCCAGCACCATTCTCACAACCTCTATAATGAAAGGCCCACCCTCCTTACAAATAGATTCTAAGGCTTCATCAGTAAAGGAACCCAGAAAGGCCTTCTGGGCCTCCTCAGATGTGCATATAAGCCTAATTGGAGTGTCCATCTGAAATAATAAAACTACAGAAAACTTGAAAACAAATTATTTGCAGACTGCAGACCCTAAACAAAGAAATTATCTAGCAAACGCCAAATACAAATCAATGAATAATGAAGAGAGATCGTCTATAAATAGCCCTTGAATTCTGGATCGTTACTTAGCAATAAATTATTCTGTCTTTAATGGTATTAAATCCATTGTCCTTACCATGCCTCTAAATCTTTCATGTAAATCTTTCCCCTAAATGCATGCGTGTGAGAAATTAATATTTTGTCCTTAATCTTTCATATCTGACAGTAAATCTTTCCCATAAAAGCAAAAAATGTCAGATATCGGTTATAGCGTCTATACGAATTTGGAAGTGGTGCGTGTCTACTCTGCATGACAAGTTAAAGAATGTCGCTTCTCACTGACAAGGCATTTATTGCTTACGGATTTAAGAGGTTACAAGTTGCACTATAGTAATAGAACCGTGAATATCAATACCAACACGTGTACACTGTAGTCTGCAGACAAGTAACCCTTATTTGATACGTGTCAACATTCCGATGACTTCCTCCACAACTTTGTTTCCTTCAAGAAATTGGGGCAATTAAACTTCAGCCATTGATCTTGGATCATCGGATGGTATCAAATAATATATTTAACATTATAAAATAATGTATGTATGTTAGGTATGTTAGTCTAAGGCATTATAACAAAATATTTCTCATTTTTTTAAAATCACCAATAAAATAAATAAATTTTCAAACGGTACATAAAATTCGCCAATTGAAATATTTTTTACCCTTCAAAAGAAATTCGTTCGCCTCATATATTATTATTTTTTACTTGAAAAGAAAATTATTCGCCTCATATATTATTATTTTTTACTTGAAAAGAAAATTATTCGCCTCATATATTATTTTTTTTTATTTGAAAAGAAAATTATTCGCTAGCAATTTATGAAATTTTCATTCAGCGAGGAAAAAATCGCCAATAAAAACTATGAAAAATCATGGAATCGAAAAAAAAATTCGCCTGCATTAAAACAAATTCCCCCCTACAATAATGTTCGATTCGCCAGGAGTTTACACTTTTTCCTAAAAGGGGGTTTCTTAAAGTTATCCCTGGAACTCTTCGAAGGGGAACGTGCATTAACTACTGACTTTGTCTCGTTGTTACTGGCATCCATTGAGATGCATGTTCGAAGGGAAGCTGAACGAGAAGACGTACCGGAGGGTGCGATGTGGGATGCCCTTCGCGTGAATCACGCAGTAGACCGATTGTTGTCTCATCTTCTTGGGTTATTGGCGCAAACCTTCTTTGCCCTTCAGAGATGACGGGAGGAGGTGCACCGTGAAACCGGACGGCAACAAATTCTGAGTAACTATTCTTGCCGCCGGAGGGAGGAAGAAGAACCAGTTGAATCCTGTCGTAAGGGGAACATGAAATAAACCCTAGGAGGGGAAAATGAATAAAGAGAACACGTTGTTATGAATATGTCCTAAGTGACATGAAGTATGAAAAAAATTTAAATAAATAAAAAGTGTTATTTAAATTTTATCATGTGTTTCTACTTTCTTGTGGATAAATAAGTGAAACATTTATGCCAAACCAATTGAATAAGAATAGGAATATGAAAAAGGAAGTAGAGGAGTGAGAGGCTATTAGGAGAGCCGTACTATTGCAACAACAAAAAAAAAGAAGGCAAAGATTCCAGAGGATCGTAGAAGGATGATCAGAAGAGGTTGAGGGTGAGGCCGCTGAAAAACAGAATTGGGAGGATTCCATTGAAGAAACCAGAAGTTTACTTGGAAACCTAACCTTAACTCCACGTACAGAGGCAAGGGAGGTCCGAAGGAGGGAGAGAGAAGAAGCCAAGGGTAGAGAAGCAGAAGATACTAGTGCCGCCACAAGTATTGACGTGACAGAGGGGCACAGGGATCAAGGCAGCCTACCAGGCTTAAACACTCCCAGTGGTTTGGAGACAGCAAGTGAAGGAGTACAAAAGGCTTCAAGTACCGGGACACTGAGTTCGACGGTACTAACAGAGCCTGTGGTGTCAACACAGTTCGTGGTACCAACACAACCGACCATACCAACACAACCAGCACCTACACCAGCCACCATGGTAGAGCAAAAGCAAAAACTACCCAAGTTCATGGGTGACGGGAAAGAAGATCCCGTGTGACATTGCAAAACCTGCAAGACGATTTGGCCAGCCAATGGGGTGACAAATCAAGATGACTAGGTAAAGTAGCTCCCAGCAACCTTGAGGGGAGTAGCCATTGACTAGTTTTTTGATGTCGATAAAATGAAGGTGGACACATGGGCGGACCTAAAGGAGTTTGAGGTAGAATTCTGACTACTCAGAGATGACAATGAAATAGTGGCTGAGATCTATAATACAAAGCAAGCAAAAGATGAAACAATCCATTGATACAGATGAGGACTCAAAGAATTGGTGGGAAAAATGGAGAGCCCACCAGCGGATAGATTGAAAAAAAGATGGTTCATCGAGGGCCTAAAGCCTACTCTTTGGAGAAAAATGAAGATAGTGCTTCTAGCATCATATGACAACACTTACAATAGAGCAATGGATCTAGAGAGCGAGAGCAGAACGACAAAGAAAAAGAAGAGAAAATCATCAGACGACGACAACGACGATTCTCATGGAGAGAGTAGCAGTGAAGAATTGAGCAAGAAAATAAGCTCTCCAAAAAGATATGCTCTGTATCATTGAAGGAGTTCAAAACCATGAAGAGCAACCCCACCCAAAATGACGAAGGGGACTTATGGTGTATGGACTGCAAGGAAGGTCACACGAAGGGCTCCTATCTGAAGAAGCAACTTTGCGACATTTGTAAAATTGTCAAGCATTCCACTAAGGAATGTCCATACAACATAAAAACAAGAGGGCCTCAACACATCTTAATGACACAGGAAGCTTCTACATCAATAGCGGGGGTGGGAAACACAAACACCAATACGACATCGTCTAGTGGATTCAAGAATAACCGGCGTGGAGGAATAGGTGGAAATAATGGAAACAACAATAACAATAACGAGGGTCGTAGCTGTATCCAATATGATGCAAGTGGACAACCAATGATATAGTGTTGTACCTGTAACCTGTGGGGTCACTTTGCAAGAGACTGCACGACGAGAGAAGTGCCACAGTTTCTATGCAGATGGTGTGATCCCGGAGATCACAACGACACGAAGTGTCCAAAGCCTGGAGTAAATATTTTGAGCATTGAAGGTAACTGGGAGGAGGTCCTCGCCGTCACCCGAGCGCAGGCAAAGAAGACCACCTACCCAAACCCCGAAGTTGAAAAAAGGAGAATGCAAGAAGTGAAGGCAAATATTGAGAAAGAAATGATGGCGGAAAGAAGGGAAACAAATGACACCGCCAACACCTTTCTAAGGCGTCGGGCGGAACAAAATATCGTACGACAGGTGTTGCAAACCGAAGTCCCCATCAAGAGGAAAGACCTTTTTGCTATGCCACAATTGAGAACAGCTCTATTAAATGTGACACTATCACCAAACACGTCAAGTGGATCAGAGGCAAAGGGAACCCACAGTGAAGGTGAAAACTCTCTTAGGAAGGAGAATCCTCTTGGAACCGTGGAAGATCCCATGTTACTCGCAGTAAACACTGGAAGACACCCAGAGGTGGTAGAAATGGGCATTTTGGGAACCATCTTGACAGACGCTATTGTGGATTGAGGTTTTGGTGTCAACGTACTACCAGAGGAAACTGTTAACTCCAGAATTTGCAACCTAAATCCAAGCACCTAAACACTTAGAAATTCTAGAGAACATGGGAACAATCACGAGTTTGTGGGTAAACTATGTAGGTGATTGAACCTCCGGATTCTAGGCCGGTTCCTTTTGGATTTGAAATATCACTTGTGGCTAAATTTGTATGGGGAAAGGGATGAAAGAAATAACGTAATGAATTCTAAACCTAAACAGGGTGATACACCAATAAAGGATGCAGATTTCTCAAAACCACAAATTTGTACCTATCAAACACATACTACTAAATTCTGCAATTGAAATCACTTTTCAACACCTAGGCTAATTTAGAACTCAGAATTAAGGTTTGACCACTAATAATAAGATTTCAACCAACAAACAGATAACTTCTGCAAAAGGTTAATTCCTTACAATTTTAGAATAGGAATTTGAACAATTCACTAATCTATACTTGAAAGATACAAACACTTAAATGCAAAAAAGTTGTAAGGCTCAATAACAAAACTCAGAACGATATGCGAATAATAAGGCCAGCTCTATTATCTTCAAACTCTGCAAAAAATGGCTACAAAATATCAGAAAAAGGGTGAAAGAACAATGTGCTCACTTAACACCTCTTTTTCCCAAAACTCTGAACCCCTTACAATGAATAATGAACTCAAATAAATAGCCTCCCAGGCTAATTCCGAAAATGAGAGTTCCCCCTAAAAAGTGCCTCTAAAACAGATAGATCTCCCCAAAATCAGGCCCAACTGATGCTTACATGTAGCTTCTAACAAGCCCTCAAAATTTACAACTCAAACCCTAAATTTAAGGCATAATTGATGCCAAAAATTAAGCCCTAAAGACTAATTTCGAAAATGAAACTAGCTCCAAACTTTAGGTACCTAATGTTGATATTTTTTCTCTTTATTTTACATCTTCTATATAATATATATATCAACATATTTTAAAGTAGTAAAATATTTAAAATATATCAAAAGAATATATTTAAATATCTAAACTTTACTCTTTGATACCCTAAAATTCAAAACCCTAATATGCAAGCATAAATAACAATCCTATTCATATCCTATGGTCAACATGACCAAAATTACGCAACCACCACTTCTAAAAATATCAATGTCTCAATTAACTAAGTGGTTGTCGTGGCATTTGAATAGTCTTCTCGTACACTGCAGCACATTTCAGACTCCAAATTATCTTAAAATTTGGCAAAGGCATTTGTTTCATCTATTGTATCTCATTTTAGGTATTCTCACATCTTGTGGACGAGATCTTTAGGGTTTGAGCCGCCGCCACCTCTGCATTTCATCTCTGGTTCTCTGCAAATTTGGAGTGTTTCTCTGCAACTTTTCATGCTTACCTTCGTAACTGGCACTTGAATTGTTTGAAGTCGGCTTCAACTGTAGGCTCACGACTTGAACCAAGGCTTGAACTTTTGCTCGTACTTGGGCTTGAATATGAACCGAAAGCTTTCGAGCTGTAATACTTGTTTCTATCTGATGGTACCCGGGTGTTTTTGGAGTTCTTAACTGGCAGTGATTTCTCCACTAAAGCATAAGCCGCGATCTGATTTGGAGTTTGAATGATAACTCACAGCTTTGAACTTGGCATTTGAACTATTGAAGCTCGGCTGTATTAACTGGAGATAAGTATAACTTTTCCTCTATCTTTGCCTACGTAAACTCTGGATTTCTGCTTCTTGTTTAGCTTGAACATTCATCTAAAAGATGTAGCCGATTCTATTCTTTATGTTGCATTACTTTTAGGGCTTTTACCTTTCATTTGAGCACGGGCTGTGAAACACGAGCTGGGCTTTGAGTCTTCACTATTCAAACTATTCTGCTCTCAAAGCTCGAGCTCTCTCTGAGAACTCCCGAGCTGAAACTAAGAGCTCACAGGTCTATTGAAATTAGCACTTGACTTATTATTTGGAAAGACTCGGTTGCCTTTGTCTTGGACTCTGGCTGTCAAGGATGAGAACTCGATTCTAACACCAGATCTCAGGTTCTTGTTTCTTCGAGACTTGGATTTTTCCCTTTTACCAGCGTAAACTAAAGCTTTTATTTACTGGTTATAAGCTCTGCTGAATTTAAATTTTGATGAAAAGCTTCCTTTGATGAAGCCGAGAACCCTCTACTTCTGTGAGTATTGCAAGAACTTAGTTTATCTTAAAACACTCGCGGGCTCTATGCTGAAAGTTTTACCTGTAGATGTTCGAACAGTGGCCACGTCTTTTGCATAGATCTTTAGAGTTCTTTCCATTGTCTGTGGCTTTGATCTTGAAAGGCTTCACTACATTTCAACAATCATATTCAATCAGGAAATACCTTCAGCTGTACTGATTTGGGTTTCACTTCTTGCAATGCTGTTAACAAATGATTAAAATATGCTGAAAGAACATTCGTTGGTGAGGTTCGAGACGGGCTCGTGACACCCACCAACACATGTTCGCTGAGCTTTGTCTGAAAAATCACTGTAGCATAAGCTTGACATGATGTAGCTAAGATTACATATCCTTGTAGCAAAACTTAGTCTTCAATCTGCACATGAAGCAAACAGAATTAGTATAAAAAACGATTCTATTTTCTGTCTTCTCCCTCTGTACCAATCCTTTAATGACTGTAGTGCACCTTGTGAGGTTCAAGCATATCTTCCTTTATTTTCAACTGTATATTCCCTTTAATATCTGCAACTTGTAAACTTCAGTACTGTATTCCCTTGTGTATTTACTTTTAACATTCTTGCTTGCACACACCATCAAGTTCAAATGCTTGATTTTCTGAAAAAAGGCTTCTTATTTGCAGAAAACAAGTCCCTTTGATACTTAGTTTAGTTATTGCAGATGTATACCTTGTTTTTGCACTAAAGTTTTCTTAGTTGATATGCAGTTCTGAAAGTGTGATTTGCAGCATGTTGGTTTTAGGGATTTATGCATTGTTTAGATCCAACTTGGATCTAACTACTCTTTCTCTATGATACAGGAGCAGACCAGACAGAGATTTTAGGATGAAGACAAAGAAGAAGACATGAAGATCCAGATGACAGATTATCAGCATACTAAAAGACCTCTCCAAGGCAATGCTTAGATCCCTAAAAACTCCAATGCTCCTTAAACACTTTCAGCATTATACATCTTCTGTATATTTAGCAATTGAAAGATGTAATCCATGAAGGAATACTTGTTGACTACATTCAGTTTGAATGGACAATGTAATGATCATCTATAAATTTGCAATTTCGAGCATGATCAATACTTAGAGTACATAATCTGATAATATGAATGCATTGAAATGTATTTCATCTTCATAAGCTGAATAGTAATTTTGAGGAGGTGTACCTTTATGCACTCTTTTGACATTTATAGTTGTCATTCTGAATTGTATACTTTATTTTCTCATTCTGTATCCAAGCAATTCTGCGATTTAGGACAGCAACTACTAAGTCCATATTGCAATTTAAAAGTGAAATCAACTTACCAATTTAGTATGCAAACTAAATAGGTAACAGAAACATGGAGGAGATTGGAGCAACCTACGTTGTGACCGCCAATGTTCCAACTCGTGGGTGCCGATCAGAACGGCATGAAACATGGGATCTTGGAGTTGTTGAGGAAGATGGAGAATCAACCAACAGATGGACTAAAGAAATGTTGGTTTGTGAAAGGTCGGAAATCCTCCTTGAGGAAGAAGATGAAGGTTGTCCCCCAACATCATATGACGATGCTTACAACAGAGCCATGGATATAGAAAGCGAGGATAAGACTTCTCGGAAAAAGAACTGGTCGGATTGAGATGACTCGTTCGAAGGGAGTAGTAGTGATGAGGAATCCAATAAGAAGGTGCACGCCTTACAAAAGGACATGCACCAAATGATGGAGTTCAAAGCCATGAAGGGGACCAATAGCAAGGTGAAGGGGAACTGTGGTGCACAAATCGTAAAGAAAAAGGTCGCATAAAAGGCACGTGCCCTAAGAAGGCCTTCTATGACATTTTTCAGGTATTGGGACACTCCACCAAGGAGTGCCTATACAACACAAAGACTTGTAGTGCACAAGTGCTCTTCGCACAAGACCAACCATCCATGGCCTCGATAGCAACGGCCACCACACAATAGCCAGCCAACACAACTGCATCATCCAGTGGTTACAGAAACAACCGAAGAGGTTGAAAAAGCAATAATAACAACAATAATAGCAACCGAAGTCGGATACAGTACAATGCCAAGAGCCGATCGATAATTCAATGTCAGGCCCATAACCAATAAGGACACTTGGCTTAAGGTTTCCAGAAGGAGAGCCCCCAACATCTCTGCAAATGGTGTGGTCTTGGCAATCACGAGGATGCAAATTGCCCAAAGTCGGGAGTGAACCTGTTGAATTTTGACAGGTCAAGTGAGCAAGGGGTGTTGGCACTAACAAGGGCACAAGCGAATAAAGCCACGTACCCAGACCCTCATACAGAGAAGGAAAGGTTGCGGGAGGCTAAGACTAACGTAGAAAGGGAAATAATGGTAGAGCAAAGTGAAACAAATGATACTACAAGCACTTCATTGCGTACAGAGTCTGAACAAAATATCTTAAGACAAGTGTTGCAGACTGAAGTGCCAATAAAAATTAAGGACCTTCTCGATGCTATGCTTGGGCTAAGAGATTCTATCATGAGCACCATAGATGTGCCTACTCATACAACAAGAACCCACATGGAGATTCCAGCAAACTCTTTGGCAAATCCAATGCTCCTAGTGATGAACAGCGGAAGGCACCCCGCAATAGTGGAGATGGGTATATTGGGTACCATCTTCACAAACACCATTGTGGATGAAGGTTCAGGGGTGAACATGTTACCAGAAGAGACATGGAAGAAACTAGGGAAGTTGACGTTGTGGCCATCAACATTTTATCTGGTGGGTGTTGACCAGCATGGTATCAAGCTGATCGGAACCCTGATGACACAAAGGGTAACCATCGGTACACAACCCTTCATCTTAGATTTTGTGGTAATTCCCCTGAAGAAGAAAGGTTATGATGCGATCCTAAGGAGAGGGTGGCTCATCACTGCCAAGGTAAACCACAACTAGAAGCAAAATATGCTATTCATGGAGAGAGGCAGGTGGAAATATGTTATAAACGTAAGAACACAAGTGGTGAGCGAGGATTTGGCATCCTCCTCAGGATCAAAGTCAGAGGGAGAACCGACTGGAGTGGATGAAGGAAGACGACGAATGTAGCCGAAAGAGGAAGGGATCTTGGAACTGGAAGGGTGTTCGGAGGAAGAGGTGGACTCATTGAACAGGCTCATCCATTGGCAAATGGAAAATTATGAGTTGTTTCATCCATCATGTAGCATGTTACAAGTAGAGGAAGAAGGGGAGAAAGGCATGTTCCCCCCTGAGTATGCAAAATATAAGGAAGGGGTGGCCCGAGTGAATGAGACTCTACTGCACCAATTTGCAAAAGATAAATCCATACAGTATGAGCAGCCGAAACTGATGAAGACCAACCTTAATGATGAAACCAATTCAAAAAATATATTCATCGGGGATGATTGGGATCCAATGCTGAAGGCAACAACCTTCAAAATTTTCATGTAGTATTAAGGATGTGTTTGCATGGACATACAAGAACTTTAACGGGGTCCCATTAGAGATATGCGTTCATGTAATAACCCTCACTAGTAGGATCACTAAAAACCCCAAATCTGATCCGTGTAAATTCGTCAAACAGTTGGCATGCACTTGAATGGTCTTGTTTGCAATGATGTTTATTTGTTTTGGGCACCAAATGTTATTGAGATAACAATACCAATGTAGTAATGAAATACAATAGAGCAGCAATGAATCTCAAAGCAATGTAAAGACTTACTACAAGATATCAAAAACTTCTCTAATTCTGATTGCACTTTCCAGAATTCATGCAACTGTTACATCTAACATATATAAGCACTGTTTATGGACTGTGTACAATATATGGACTTGGATATGAAACCAATGAATGAACGTAGTCCTATCAATGCCCCCAATTACAATGCAAAGTCTGAATTCAATGACTGTTTTCAGATTATGTATGACTGTGACAATATTCAGAATACAATGCTATGACAATGTGGCAATACCCTTGCTAACTTATATCCATGTCTGAAAATAGAGGACTGACTATGACAACAGAGATATATGAACTGATTATCACAGCAAAATGGTGCAAGAACAGTACATATTCAGACATGAATTTTAGTGACTGTCATATACAATAGATGTGTAATATTTAACATTCATTACTATCAACAAGTGCACCTGGAAACCGCTCCAATTACTCTGATTTGCTACGCTGCTGAAGACCAACACCAAGCAATCCTAACTTGCCCCCAAAATGCCCTTGAATCTCTGCTATGTGCTGCACACCACAGAGCCGTACCAGGCCGTACATGTACGGCTCCTGCATAAAATAATTGCAAGGTTTTTGACACTCCAAAAAGCTATGAAAAGGACCACCAGGGGTGTACTAAGATCCTCCCAAGAGCATAAAAATATTCTCCAAGTAGATTAGGAGATATGAGCAAATTATTGGTTCCAAACCCTGATATTGCAATTCTGAAAATGTGCCAAATTGATATCCAATCTTCACCAAAACGATTCACCAATGCAAATGATGAATTCAAACCCTTATTCCAAACAATTGCAAACCCTCAATATCAATTTTTCAGGTCTGCTTTTTCGGACTGCTTTTTCGGATTTGCTTTTTCGGACTGCTTTTTCGGACCTGCTAAAAACGGCCGCCTATAATTTCGGACCTGCTAAAAATGCCTCCTGAAATGTTGTTTTAATCACAAACAAACCCTTACATCAAATTCTCAATGAAGTACCAATGAGATGGCTGAGTACCAACTCCAAATTTGCAACCCTTCAGTAGATATTTCACTACCTCAGTTATGCCAATCCAAAGGAGTGATTCATTCCCAAAGATCGAATAGAATTTGCAGACCAAAGACTACAAATTGCTTCACAATGAAGAAGTAGAAGAAAATCCAAATCCAAGCATGTCCAAATGAAAGCCCAAGCCCTCTATTTATTCTTTTCCTTGAAAAGTTGCTAGAAGTTCTAGAAACATCCAATTATAAAGTGCTTTATAATAAAATAACATTATAATAATAAAGTACATTTCTCAACTCAAAATTATAACAATGTAGGCCCAAATGTCTCATAACTGAATGTAGGCCCAACTAAGACTAAACGTAGGCTCAAGACTGAACGTAAGCTCTACTACAACTGCATGTAGGCTCAAACTGGATGTAGGCTCACTCTGGGTGTAGGCTCCACTACAACTGCATGTAGGCCCAAACTGGATGTAGGCTCTACCGAATGTAGGCTCTGTCAGCAATATGCAATCAAATGATCAACATAATGACCCTCTCTCCAAACCATTTGCCTATGAGAGTCGATGATAGGCAAATCCGTCATGCCAAACGATGTCAGCCAAAATGGGGACATGACAGTTCATAGGATACCACTTGTACCAGGAGTGCAACCGGTGCAGAAGAGGCCATACCAGATGAACAAGAACTATGCTATGAAGGTGAATGATGAGATCGAACAGATGCTAGTAGCAGGAATCATATTTCGGGTGCTTACAAGTGAGTGGGTCTCACCTATCATAATTTCATTGAAAAAGGAGGTGAATCAAATTCACATTTGTGCGAACTTCCGATGTTTGAATGCGGTCACCATCAAGGACCCATTCCCGATACCTTTTACGGATACCATCCCCGAGGAGGTAGAAGGGCACAAAATGTACTCTTTTATGGACAGCTTTTCAAGGTACAACAAGATTTCTATTGCAGAAGAGGACAAGTTGAAGACTACATTTGTGGTCGAGGATGTATGCCTACAACTGAATGTCATTCAGGTTTGTGCAAAGCCCCTACAACCTTCCAAAGGATCATCCTGCACATTTTTTATAAGATGTCCATGGGGAATTTCAAGGCATTCCTGGATGACTAGTCCATCTACAGCGGAAAATACATTCACTTGGTGGCCCTGAGGGAATGCATGGAACACTGTCAGAAAGTCTGACTCGCATTAAGTCCGAAGAAATGAATGTTTATGGTGTTTCAAGGGAAGTTTCTCGAACATATTGTGTGTAAGGATGGATTGAAGATGGATCCAAACAAGGTGAGAGTCATCCTAGAGATGGATCCCCCTACGGATGTCACTAGAGCTAAGTCCTTTCTCAAACACATTGGGTATTATTGGAAATTCAACAAGAACTTTGCACAAATTTCCTACCCGTTAGATAAGTTGACACGAAAGGATGAGCCATACGCATGGGAGACCATACAAGGAGAGGCCTTCAAGGAACTTAAAACAAGGCTAGTGGCGTCACCTATTTTGGCATATACAAATTGGGATAAATAATTCCACATCCATGTGGGCGCCTCCAATTACACTACGATGCCACATTGGCACAGTTGGGTGACCATGGGATAGATCATTCCATCTACTTCGCCAGTAGATTGTTATCAAAACATGAGAAAAATTACATGACAGAGAGAGAATCCCTCGGAATGGTGTACGAAGTGCAGAAATTTCATCATTATCTACTAGCAACTTCGTTCACATTTTATGTGGACCACTAGGCATTAATGTACTTGGTGAATAAACCTATTATTCAAGGAAGGGTCAACAGGTGGTCCTTCTGCTTCAAGAGTTTACCTTCACAATCATTTTATGGCTAGGGAGAAGCCATGCGATTGCGGATCAGTTGTCACGGATCAAGTAAGGTGAACCAACAAATGGAGTGAATGATGATTTCCCCGATGCCCATCTTTTTCATATAGCCATACTACCATCACGGTACACAAGTATCGGGAAGTACTTGTCGACCTCCCAATTCCTAAGGAATATGCCACTAGGGGAAAGAAATTGGTGCTACGAAGTTGAATATTCCAATTCACCAACTAGTTGCTTTATAAAATGGGACTTGACCAATTCTTGCAGAGATGTGTGTCATAGAAGAAGAAATCCTAGGGGTGCTCAGAGAGGCACATGAAGTACCCGCAGGAGGCCACATGGGGCTGGACACCACAACTCGCAACGTGTTGCTCGCAGGGCTATGGTGATCCACATTATACAACAATGCCCGTGAATGGGTCGTAGGGTGTGACACTTGTCAAAGGGAAGGCAAACCACTAAAAAAGGACTTTATGCCCCTCAATCCCTCGCATGCACAAGAGTTGTTTGAATGGTAGGGATTGGATTTCATAGGGCCGCTCAAGGCAAGTCATGCACAAAGGTGTCGGTATATAGTGGTGGCGATCGAGTATTTGACGAAGTGAGCCGAAGCACGAGCCCTACCAGACAACTCATCCTTGAGCACCACAAGGTTCATTTATGAGTGGATCATCACTCGGTATGGCATCCTAATCCAACTCACCAGTCATCGAGGTGGGCATTTTGTGAATCATGTGGTGAAGCTCCTGACAACATAGTTTAAAATCTTCCACTCTTTGCCAAGCCCTTACTACCTAAGAGTCAACGGGCAAATAGAAGCCACGAACAAAATATTGGTCTTTGTCATATATAAGTCCTATAATGTTGAACAGGAGGATTGGGAGGAGAAATTTTCATCGGCATTATGGGTCTACAGAACAACGTAAAAAACCACAATTGGCTAGATGCCCTTTCAACTGATGTATGAATAGGAAGCCATCGTACCAGTGGAATTCATGGCACCCAGTCTACGAATAGCCATCAAAAATTGGCTTGGTGACATGGAGAGTTTGCAGGAGAGATTGTACACATTGAATAAATTGGATGAACAGAGACTGATGGCTCAATGGGCAACCAAAGTAGCTCAAGAACGTTGAAAAGTGCGCCATGACATACATATCTGACCCATAAATTTCAGGCCAAGATAGATGGTGTTGAAGTACAATAGCTGCAATAAAATAAGACTAGGTAAATTCAAGGATCGATGGCTTGATCCTTGTAGAATTCATGAATTAGGGGAGAATGGATCCATAAACCTATCGACTATGGATGGTCAGCAAGTCCCAAAGGCAGTGAATGGGTCAAAGTTAAAGATATATCATGAACAAAGGCAACGCAATGACCAAGTTCAGATGGAAAGGCCCAATGGGACAGGATGACTAAGGTACATAATTTCAGAATTTTAAAAAAATTGAAAAAAAAAATTGGAAATTTTTTTTTAAAAAACAAAGAGCACTCACCAAATAATGGTTCACCATACGGCAAGAGATAACTATAGAGTGATCATTGTACAGTGATGAAAGAAAAAGAGAAACTATAAGATACAAAAGCCATAACACTATACGGCTACAACGATAAAGTGTGGGAGGAAGAACAACACCATATAACAATAAAAGAACAGAAGAAACTGCACAAGAAAGAGAAAACAAACCTCACTATACGACAAGAAATCCAAAGGAACCGTACGACATAAAAAGACCATATGGTATTGATTACCAAGACAAAACACCATACATACTAACAAGCACTATACAAATAGATCCGAAAGGAGGAAAATCGAACATAGTTGAGGGGTGTAACTAACAAGACCGCACAATAAGAAGCAAGGACTATATGGAAGTAAGGAGATTGTTAGCAATATAAGTTGTCATTAGTGAAGATAGATGCAAACACCATTCCCACCGGTAGAGGCTCACCGGTAGATCACTTATCTTAGAGTATATGCACCGGTAAACTAGAAACAAAGTATATGCACCGGTAGATTAAACAGAGATAATACACCGATAGATCGAACAGAGTACATAGTACCAGTCTTATGTTGCCTACAAGGATGGACCGAGTATAAGATTGATACCGGTCGACTGCATATAAATCCGCGCCGGATTATGCGGAACCGTTTGTTTTAAAACCGGATTATACGGAACTCCCACCGTTCAGAACTAAAGTTAGCTTTTTAATAGGAGTTGATTTTATTTCTACACGGATGTTTTCAAGGTAAACTCCAGATCATCACGCAAGCTTTTTTTGCTGCATGATTTAAGGACGAGTTTACAGCCTGGCTGTTCTATGAGTTAATATGATTAATTTCTTATATATACAGGATATAGGACACAAGAAAAGAAGTTAATTATTCAGAGAAGAAGAGAGATATCTTCTGAGAAGAGCTACATTCACAGAGGTGAAAGGCAAAAAGGATCAATAGCCAGGCAGATCAGAGAGATCAACAGGTATGATCTAATCAGACAAAGAGTGTCAATTGAGATCGTTGCTTTTATTGGTTAAAGCAGTTTCAAATCCCTTAAACAGGGTGAACCCTAGCAGGTTCTTTTTGTAAAAATCCTTTAACCGGGTAATATCTTAACTAGTGTTTAAAGTCCTTTTGCAAGGCGACTCCTTACAAGGTCAAGATCTTAACCGGTCTTATATCAAATCCCTTTACCGGGTAGCACTCTTACAAGTGCTTTGTAAGCTCCTAACAGGGCATCTTTATTACTGCAGTAGTGAGGTTGTGAGCTCTGTCTCACTGTGGTTTTTTTTCCTTCTAACTGAGGGTGTCCACGTATACATAATGTGTTGATCTGAGTATTTCTATTTGTGCTTGTGGATGATTGTTTACATTCTGTTTATCTTCCAAGAATCTTTATACAAGTGTGAAATTGCAATAGAAATAGTATTTACTCATTCACCCCCCCCCTCTCAGTAACCGGTTAGGAATAACAATTGGTTTCAGAGCTAAGTTCTCCAATATATAAAGTTTACCCGTTTGAGAAAAAGATCATGGAGGGTTACAAGTATCAGAAACAACTTGAGGAAGCCAACGACATCATTGCCTCTCTAGAGAATAGGCTGAGAAGATCACTTGCTAAAAGAAAGGAGTTGGCTCTGCAGTTAAGTGAGAACAATGAAACAATTGATGAACTCTCTGGGAAGAGTGGATCAGATGTAGCTAAGGAGGCAATCTCTGAGCTCATGGAGAGAAACCAGATCCTAACCGATCAGATCTCCAACCTAAAGAGGGAGCAAGAAGATAATGCCCTGAGCATGATTGAACTAATTGAAAAAAAGAGGAAAGCTGAAGATGAAAGAAATGCAGCAGTCAAGTCCTTAACAGCCTCTGAGAGAGCAAGGAATCTTGCAAAGGAAGCGGTAAGGGAGAATGATCATGTCATTCTGCAACTTCAAGAAGACATGCAAATTGTCACTCAAGAAAATGCAAACATGCGGAAGGGTTGGCATAATAGAGATGATGCATGCAAAAAGCTGGCAATAGAGCTGTATCAACTGAAGGGGCAGATGAAAGAACTTGAAGATAGGAATGAAACCCTAAGGAGATACAACGAAAGCTCGGTCAAGCTTGTTGAGAAACTTCAAGCTCAAAGAAAGCACAAAGATCCCACTGGTCTTGGATTCACCGGTAAAGACACCAAAGAGATTGGTGAGTCATCAGGAGCCAACAAAAGCAAGAAGGAAAAGAAGAAACTGCGAGAACAAAAGGGCAGAAAGACCTTTAACAATTCTTGCAAACACTGTGGGAAACCAAGCCATAAAACAAGCAACTGTGGACATGCACCGGTCAAGCCAACTAACGGTTAGTGCAAAAACTGTTGCAAGTATGGCCACAAGACCAATGAATGTTGGTCAAGCCCCACAACTGTGTCCAGTGGAAGCAAGGAAGCTTCAAGGGCTATTTCTACACATGCAACAAGTTTGGACACAATGCTGCTGAATGCAGATCCAAGACTATGACATTCAGATCCCCACCGACACCGGTATTCCCCAAAAGAAATAAGAACCGGAGCACAACCAACTGTGGCATGCACAGTCACAATGACTCCTGGTGCAAATCACCTGACAAAAGAAGGGTGAATCCATGCAAGTCAACCGGGATAGCCTGTTACTCCTGCAACAAGGTTGGACACCTAGCTAAAGACTATAGGAACCAGTCAATAAACAAAAGGAAGGGATCGGTCAAACCAGTGGAGAAGACCTCGTCTTCAAATGAGAAGAACAAAGGAAAAAAGACCGAGAAAGAAGTCAAGCAGATTTGGTTCAAGAAGGAATCAAAGAGCTCCGCTGAGGAGAAGACAGAGGGAAGATCATCATCTATAGATGGTGATATCTCTTTAGCAAACTGAGCCTACAAGACTTAGAGGGAACCGGTAGCCCATCTACCGTTCCCAGTAGAACTAGTGAGTACTATATTCACTCAGTATACAAGAAAGACCGGACAAGTAAGAGTTGATCAACCGGGGTTTGCTCAACCGAAAAAGCCAGAATACCGGTTAGCAAAAGCGGAAAGAAAGGTTAGGTAAGGCAATAAATTGTTAGCAATATAAGTTGTCATTAGTGTATTTCAACAAACACATTCACACTGGTCGAAGATCACCGGTCGCTCGCATTACTTAGATGACACCGGTAGATAAAATCACATAGTATATGCACCGGTCAACTAAGTAGTTAGATAAACTGGTAGACAGAACCAAGTACTCAATATCGGTCTTATTCAGCATCCAATGACAAACTGGTACCGATCTAACTGATAGAAAAATCTGGTCCAGTTTTTGTGAAACAGTTTGAGTTAAGAGCCTGACTATGCGAGACATCCATTACTCTGATAGGAAGTTAACCTTTCAATAGGAGTTAGCTTTAATTTCTACGGATGATCTCAAGATAAACTCTAGATCACAACACAGCTTTCTTGTGTTGCATATTTTACAGTCAAATTTATTCCCCAATGATTCTATGAATCAAGAGGATCACTTTTGTACAAATAGTAGTCATAGGACGCAAAGTATGTTGCTGTTGCTGATAAGTGGAAATTGCAGAGTAGAGGAAAGATATCTTCTGAGGAGTGCTATAGGCACAAAGGTGAAGCAAAAAAAGAAGATCAACAGCCAGGCAAACAGGCGAAGAGATCTACAGGTATGATCTAATCAAACAATCAGTGTCATCATAGATCACTGCTTTTAAAAGCTATTACATCATATACAAATCCCTCTAATAGGGTGAACCAAATCGGTTCGATTGTCAAAATCCCCTAACAAGGTAATATCTTTGTTGATGTTCAAAGTCCTATAACCAGGCAGCTCTTAATAGGGCTTAGATCCTAAACGATCTTTTGTAAAAATCCCTTAACCGGGTAGCACCTTAACCAGTGCTTTGTATGCTCCTAACAGGGCACCTTCATTTAGAACTAGTGAAGTTGTAAGCTCTGTCTCACCGTGGTTTTTTCTCTCTAACTAAGGGTTTCCACGTACAAATACTTGAGTAGATCTATGCGGTTCAGTTCATGCTTGTGAATGACTGTTGACTTTCTACTTTGCATGCAAGAATCTGTTTACAAGTTTTAAACTATGAGATTTAGTATTTTCTGATTCACACCCCCCCCCTCTCAGTAACTGGTAAGGTAGCATCAATTGGTATCAGAGCAAAGTTTCTCTATACAATAAGAGTTTAACAACTTGAGAAAATGATAATGGAAGGTTACCGGTACCAGAAACAGCTAGAGGAAGCCAATGACATTATTGTCTCGCTAGAGAATAGACTAAGTCACTTGCAAAGAGAAAGGAGCTAGCGCTGCAATTAAATGAGAGCAATGAAACCATCGACGAACTCTCTGGGCAGAGTGGGTCTGATGAGGCCGAGGAAGCGATCTCGGAGCTTACGGAAAAGAATAAGATCCTAACCGGTCAGATTGTTGATCTCAAAAGAGAGCAAAAGGTGAATGCTCTAAGAATGACTGAACTGATTGAGCAGAAACGAAAAACTGAAAGCAAAAGGAACACAACAGTCAAGACATCAACAGCCTCTGAAAAAGCAATGAACCGGGTAGAGGAAGCTGCAAGAGCCAATGAACTCCACATTATGCAACTCCAAGAGGACTTGTTGATTGCCACCCAGGAAAAATGCCAACATGCATAAAGTATGGCAGGTTAGAGATGAAGCATGCAAGAAGTTGGCAATCGAAATATATCAACTCAAGGAACCAATGAAAGTCCTTGAAAGAAGGAATGAAATGCTGAGAAGATACAATGAAAGCTCGGTCAAGCTTGATGAGCAACTCAATGCTCAACGAAGGCACAATGATAACACCGGTCTCGGATTTACTGGTCGAGTCAACAAAAGGAAGATGCTAGCACAAAGAGGTAGGAAAAACTTTTACACCTCTTGTAACCTTAGTGGAAAACCAGGTCATGACACTAATGACTGCAAAAATGCACCAATAAGAACGAACAATAGTTATTGTAAAAACTATTGCAAAAAGGGCCACAAGACCAATGAGTGTTGGTCCAGTCCCATATCCGTGTCCAGCGCAAATAGGGGAAGCTTCAAGGGATATTGTTATGCCTGCAACAAATGAGCACACAAGGCTGAAGAATGCAAATCACAAACTATGGCATTCAGATCACCCAGACCGGTACTCTCGAAAAAAGGTAAAAACCGAAATGCAACTACTCATCCAAACAAAGGGATGCATTGCAACAGACAATCATGGAGCGAACCACCTAATCCAAGAGGGATGAATCCATGGAAAGCAACCAGTATAGTCTGCCATTACTGCAACAGAGTCGGTCACCTAGCCAAAGACTGCTGGAACCAGATCAGGAACAGAAACAAAGGATCGGACAGACCGGTGGTGAAGATCTTGTGTTCTGATAAAAGGAACAACAAAGACAAAGAAACCAAGAAACTAGTAAAGAAAATATGGTTTGTCAAGGAATCAAAGAAGTTTGCCGAGGAGGCAACGGAGGCAAAATCATCATCACAAGATGGCGATATTTCTTCTGCTAATTAATTCCTCAAGGCCTAGAGGGAATCGGTAGTACAACTATCGTTCCTTGTAGAACTGGTGAGTCTTATCTCACTTGGGCTACAAAACAAATCGGAAAGACATGAGGTGATCAACCGGGACATGCCTAATCGAAATAGTCAGACTACCGGTTACCAAAAGCGTCAAGAAAGGTTAGCTAAGGCATTTATTACTATAGTCGTTTAACAAATAGTTACCGTTTAGTAATTACCATTATGCCCTAATCCTATAAAAGAAAAGAAGCATAACTTCTTTTTTTTACCTTGCGATTTTATGTTATCTAATCTCCGCTCAAGCAATATTCTTGCAACTCGATCATTGAGTAAGATTATCTGTCAAACCGATCTAGTCATCTCTAGCAACCAAGTGAGAGCAATGACATCCTCATCATGCAAGGCAAAGCTTGTTCCTGCAAATCAAACGGAGCGTAGTCCTTTTGACATCTCGCCCAATCAAGACAGGGAGATCGACATGGCTAGTGCGCTCTCCTCAGTACCTAAAGGAGTGCTCCTGACAGAAGACGTAACCGCATTTATTCATGCTACAGAAGATGAGCTAGGAGAAACATACATACAGAGCGAGTATCGCTCGCTGTGCTCTGATTGTAATCATCCCAGTGGCTACGCAAAGCTAGTGTCTTCAGGAATCATAAATGGAGTCTTGTATCCAGTTATCTTCAAACCTGAGTGGTTTCGAATGGTAGTCAGTCGGGTGCATGATCCGGGATTTTGGCTTATGAGACGAATCTGCACTTCGATCACGAAAAACAATCTCTACAAGGTAATTGGGTTATGCAATGAGGGAGAAGAACTTACTCTGAGAACCATATCTAATGCAGTGGTGGCTAACCTGACAAAATCAAAATCCGACAAGCCACTGATGACCGTAACAGTCATTGAGGATCCAATTGTTCGGTTCGCATTAGCAGTAATCGGGTACAAAGTATATCAATCAAGTAACCTCAACAGCATATCGGGTGGAGGCATACATGCAGCCTACAGAATTGTTCATGACAATGCACAATATGATATATGTGAAATGCTAAGAGGACAAATCTTTGAAAACATGAAGAAGTTGGGCATCGTCAAGAAGAAATCACTAAAATTTGGAACTCTTGGTTTGTCTTTACTTCTACTATTCTAATTTCTTTCCCAGGAGAGGAAAAGTAATGTGGGCAACAGATCGACCGGTCATAATGCAAATCAGTGATATGGCTAACGAACTGGGAGACCAGTTTGACAAGGAAATGACCAATCACTTCAATGCATTTCAACTAAAAATGCATGCTAGAGAAAGAATCCCATCCACTATTGTTGAAAAATACAAAAACGAGGTATGCTTTCTGGTGTCTACTAACTTCTGCATCATTCAAGCAGTAGAACCAAGAACCGAGTACGCACCTGAGTTTGGATACGAAATCACAGCAAAGTTTGCAATGGTGTATGTAGAGGCCCTGGAAAAAGCACATCCGGAGCTCGGGGCTCAACAGTTTGGAACCTATGAGGAGATAGAGAAGAATTTAAAGTAGGCGCCAATCAAGAATGTCTATGTCAAAAGATCGCCCGCGCCAAAGAAGAAACCGGACATTGCGCCACCTATAGCACAAAAGAGAAAAGCTCAACGGTAGCCAACCACACAGGAGCAAGAAACAGAAGAAACCACTTCGAAGGATACAGTTCTGCTCAGCAAAAGAAAGAAGAGGACTGGTAAGCAAGCAAAGGTGGATCCACCAAGAAAAGGTCAACCAACGTTAGAAGAATTCATCACAAGACTGAAAGAAACCGGAGGAATGGCTAATGTTAGTAGAAGATACACTTTGGCAAATGATGAAGACCGAAGAAAAATTGAAGATGCTATCGTTGAATGCCTGCATAAGTTCAATCTAAGCCCTACAGAGCTTCAAAAAGTACTGCCTAAGGATCTGTTGAATATCCTTCAAGGCAGGTGGAAAGCTTCAATGGAAAAGGAAAAAGAGCTAAGGATTCAAGCTCTCCTAGAAGTGCAAAATCATCTCACTCTAGAAGAAGTGAATCAACAAGCTGAACTACACCGGCAGAATTTCCTGATAAAGAAAAGAACAAACCTCTTGCTGATTGGAGAAATCGAGAAAGTACGTACTGAAGGAGTAGCCATCTGGAGCAACCTAATTCGGACACAGCAAAAGCCAGAGGAAGCACGCCAAAAGGCAACAGCTCCACCGGTTTGTGACACCGAAAAAGGAAAAGGAGTACTTGGAACAAACAAACTGGTCATTGTTGACATAACCGATGAACCGACAAATCCTACCCTTCTTGTATCTCTAGAAAAAGGTAAGGCTCGCACCATGACTGTTAATGACATTGTAGCTGAAATTACAAATTTTGGAGAAATAGATAATGCAACCAAATGGTATAGCGTGTTAGCAGAGGAAGACAAACAGGCAATAGAAGAAGCTCTTTTTGAAAGTCTTCTAGACTTCATGAAAACTCCCAGGGATTAGAGAGGCAAGTTTCCTCTCGAATTGAATGGCAAGCTTTAAGAAAAATGGAGAACCGGTCTGGAAAGAAACTCACAAATTAATAAAGAAGCACTAGAGAAAGCTAGACCTGGCTTAAGTGATAAAAGTATCATGCTTCTTTTAGGAGATGCATCTATGAATCTAGATACAAATTACAGAGTCGCCAAGATTCTCAATGGTTATGAGAATGAAGTCTTTAAAGAGACCTTGGATTTCTGGCAGCAGTATGATTTCAATACCCTTGAAGAAACAAGTCCTCAGGATCACACCACTACAAATGTTAATCCACCTATTCAGTTTACTGCAACTCAAACTCCGATATCTGATGAGCAGGAAGTCCTCACAGAAAAGTTCACTTCTAGTGAACCGGTTAAATTGGGACAGACTTTTGTCAATCTTCCTACTGATGGATCAGATCAAAGAGGTGAAGGGATCCCTACAAATGATCTTCATATAGCGAAAGAACAGCTGCAATCACAAGCCCCATCAAAACAGCCCTCACATCAAGTAGAAGATGTTATGCCTGGGATTCACGTTCAACAACCAGAAGCCAGACCAGAAGAGGGAAACAAGACAGACAAACAAGATACAAAAGAAAATAAGCAAGCTCCAAAGGCACAAGCACAGAGTAGAGAGAAGGATCAAGAAACTTTTGCCAGCTCCTCTAAACGAAAGATCACATCCTTTCAAGAATCTGAAGCAAAAAGGAGCAAAGCAACTGATACAATAGTTGACATCAGCAAAATGTCAACAAGACAGCTGAAAGACCTTACTAAAAGAAAACAGGATATGGTTCTGAACAAAGTAAAAGATATCTTGTACAACTTTGTACCGGATGCTGATATAGATGAAGAAAAACCAGTCATCGACCAGTTGGAAGTGCTGACTGCAACCATCGGTGAGGATCTGACTGATCCAAAAACAGTGGCAATTGACCAATACGCGCAAAAAAGAGTAGAAATTCTTAACAAGCAAGTTGCAAATATAAAGGCTATTCTGTTAAACAATCTAAAAGTTCTTCAACAACAGATTCAAGTTGCAGAAAATTTGTTAAGCAGGACTTCAAATTTTGAAATTTTCTTAACAAATTTAACTGACAAAGCTAAAAGGACTTCAGAAAACATAAAAACTTTGTCCAACCAATTTGACATCAAGACTAAAACGGCCACAACTTTCAGCAAAGAAATGGCTAGTCTTGCTCTAGTACTCAGAAAGACTGCAGAAGAAGAGAACAAAAGAATTCAAGACATCGTTGGATTCCAGATGTTTTTGGCCCCAACACTTGATATCGTGCACCAGACAACTACCTCAATTGATGTTCTGAATAATGAACCGGACTACAAAACTGTAGATGATATTGAAAACATCATTGTCTCTCTCAAGGCAGCCCAACAAAACATTGAACATGTAACCAGTCAATGGGCACCGTTTCTACACTCTGCAAAGAACATATATAAGGATATCTTCACACAACTCCAAATGTGAAGGAACACATAACCCTTTGTCTTATGGAGGCAAAAAGGGGAAGTTATTTGTAAAGAAAAAGAACAAGAAGTTAATGAAAACCAGAGGACTCAGTCAAGGGAAGTTTCCGTCAGGAGCAGAGCATTCAATCAGGTAAGACTGCAAGGGCAGTAGGGCAGTATTCTATTTCACTGACCAAGGTTTGAACAGCTATTGTATGAATGGTTTTTGACTGTTTTGCCACCAATGACAAAGGGGAATATTGTTAACAATATAAGTTGTCATTAGTGTATTTCATCAAACCCATTCACACCAGTCGAAGATCACCGGTCGCTCGCATTACTTAGATGACACTGGTAGATAAAAGCACATAGTATATGCACCAGTCAACTAAGTAGTGAGATAAACTTGTAGACTAAACCAAGTACTCAGTATCGGTCTTATTCAGCATCCAACGACAAACCAGTACCGATCTAATTGATAGAAAAATCCGGTCCAGTTTTTATGAAACAGTGAGTTAAGAGCCTGATTATGCGAGACATACATTACTCTGATGTGAAGTTAACCTTTCAACAGGAGTTAGCTTTAATTTCTACGGATGATCTCAAGATAAACTCTAGATCACAACGCACAGCTTTCTTGCGTTGCATATTTTATGGTCAAGTTTATTTCCCGGCGGTTCTGTGAATCAAGAGGATCACTCTTGTATAAATATTAGTCATAGGACGCAAAATATGTTGCTGTTGTTGATAAGTGGAAATTGCAAAGAGCAGAGGAAAGATATCTTCTGAGGAGTGCTACAGGCACAAAGGTGAAGTAAGAAAAGAAGATCAACAGCCAGGCAAACAAGGGAAGAGATCTACACGTACGATCTAATCAGACAATCAGTGTCACCATAGATCACTACTTTTAAAAGGTATTACATTATATACAAATCCCTCTAATAGGGTGAACCTAATCAGTTCGATTGTAAAAATCCCCTAACAGGGTAATATCTTTGTTGATGTTCAAAGTCCTATAACCAGGCAGCTCTTAATAGGGCTTAGATCCTAAACGATCTTTTGTAAAAATCCCTTAACCGGGTAGCACCATAACCAGTGCTTTGTATGCTCCTAACAGGGCACCTTCATTTAGAACTAGTGAAGTTGTGAGCTCTGTCTCACTGTGGTTTTTTCTCTCTAACCGAGGGTTTCCACATACAAATACTTGAGTAGATCTGTGTGGTTCAGTTTATGCTTGTGAATGACTATTGACTTTCTACTTTGCATTCAAGAATCTATTTACAAGTTTTAAACTATGAGATTTAGTATTTTCTAATTCACCCACCCCCTCTCAGTAACCAGTAAGGTAACATCATAAATGTTGTAGCCATTAAACGAATAGTTACCGTTTGGTAATTACCGTTATGCCCTAACTCTATATAAAGAAAGGAGAATTACTCATTTACTTTTTCTTTGCGATTTTGTGATTAACAATTTCTTATGCTTCAGTAATATTCTCGTGCTTTGATCATTGAAAGATATTGTCTGTTAGACCGATCAAGCTACTTTCTATTAACCGGTTGTTAAGCAATGGCCTCTTCATCATCCGTCGCCAAGCTGATTCAAGGAAATCAAGTTGACCGACCTGTCTACAATATCATGTTAATTCAGAACAGGGCGAACGACATGAATGGTGCACTATCTTGCATGCTTGAGGGTGTTCTCGTGAAAGAAGACGTGACTTCCTTCATTCACGCCAAGCAGGAAGAACTGGGAGAGACATTCATCCAGAGCGAGTATCTCTCGCTATGTGAGGACGGAAAGCTTCTTGATAGATACGCGAAGCTAGTGTCATCTGGTCTCATCAACGGAGTCAGCTATCCAACTATCGTCCGACAAGATTGGATTCGACTAGTTCTCAGTCGTGTGCACGTCCAGGGTTTTGGCTCCAAAAGGGTGTAGCCACACAAATTACAAAGGAGGATTTGCATCGAGTGACTGGGTATAGTCAGGATTTAGGATGGGGAAGCATTAACCCTAAGAACTATCTCCAATGCTATCATCACGAAGCTGACAAAATCAAAATCTGATGGTCGACTCATGACCGTGATCAACATCGAAGACAAAGGGGTTCGGTTCGCCTCTGCTATAATAGGTTATAAAATCTATCAGTCCAGCAATCTGAAAAGCATACTGGGAGGAGCTATTCATGCAGCTCACCAAATAATGAATGACAATGCCAAGTATGATCTCTGCGGAATGCTCCGAAGTCAGATATTCGAAAATATGAAGAAGCTCGGCATTGTAAAGAAGAAATTCATGAAGTACGGGACCCTACTGGTATGCCTTTACTTCTACTACTCAAATTTCTTCCCGGGAATTGGAAAGGTGACATGGGGAACCGATCAACCGGTCACGCATCAAATTAGTGAAATGGCCAACCAATTGGGAAACCAGTTCAGTAATGTAATGACTGAGTACTTTGAGGCATTCCAGCTGAGAATGCATGCAAGGGAGCGAGTGCCGTCAACTATTGTTGACTCATATGAGGATGATGTATGTTTTTTGGTTTCCACCGATCACTGCATTATTCAAGCAGTGGAACCGAGAACAAGGTATGCTCCAGAGCTAGGCTACAAGATCACCACCAAGACAGCTAAGGCATATGCAAATGCGTTGACCGAAGCTGACCTAAATCTCTCTGCTTACCGGTTTGGTACTTATGAAGAGATCCAAGATAATTTGAAGAAAAGAGCTCCAATCGAGAACGTGTATGTCAAGAGGACACCAATGCCATAGAAGAAACCAGTGACAGATCAACCTAAGGCTCAAAGGAAAAGAGCACAACTGGTAGCGAGCACTCAAGAGGAAGACCCAGAGGAAACAGAGATTGAAGACACAGTTCCTCTAGTCAGGAAGAGGAAATCAAGTAAACCGGTAAAGGAGGAATCACCGAGAGGAAGAAAGCCTACAATTGATGAATTTGTGGCAGGAATGAAAGAAACTGGTGGAATGGGATCAATTAGCAAAAGATATCAATTAGCAAACGATGAAGATAGGAGAAAGATAGAAGAAGCAGTAGTTTACTGTAATCATAAATTCAACTTCTCTTCCATAGAACTTCACAAGTCTATTCCTAATGATCTTTACGAGATTCTTGAAGCTAGATGGAAAGCTTCAATGGACAGGGAAAAAGAGTTGAGGATTCAATCTCTGTTGGAGGTTCAAAACCATCTCACTCTGGACGAGGCCACTCAGCAAGCAGAACTGCACAAGCAAAATTTCCTGATAAAGAGGAGGATCGGTCAAATGCTTATTGGTGAAACCGAGAAGGTTCACAAAGAAGGTGTGTCTACTTGGAGAAAACTTCTTCAGAACCAACAACAGGCAGAAGAAGAAAGTCAAAAGACCACTGTGCCACAGGTCATCGACACCGGTAAAGGAAAAGGAGTACTAGGGGTTGAAGAGCCTGTTAAAGAGAAGATTCAGACAAGGCCAGACATTGTCGACATCACTGACAATAGAGGTGATGAACCAGCTCATCCAACTCTTCTTGTATCTCCAAGAAAAAGGTAAGGCTCTCACCATGACTGTTAATGATATAGTAGATGAAGTCATGAATTTTGGAGAAATAGACAATGCGGCCAAATGGTATAGTGTGTTAGCAAAGGAAGACAAACAAACAGTTATAGAAGCTCTCGTTAAAACCTTCTTAGATTTCAACAAAACTCCAAGAGACTATAGGTCTAAGTTTCCCCCTGAACTTAACTCAAGACTCATGGTAAAATGGAGAACCGGTCTAGGCATCAATACTAGAATGAAGAAAGAGACATTGTCAATAGTCAAACCTGGTCTCAATGAGGAAAGAATAAAGCTTCTGCTGGAGGAAGCATCAATCAATTTAGATACTGTAATGTCCCCAATTTTGCCAGCATTGGTGTTTCAAGGATTAGCCTATTATTTTGATACTCATAGGCTAATTATTGTGGATAGAGGGTCTTCTGAGGCAGTGGCTTGGCTTGGGAGAGTTTTGTCTTCTCCACAATTCAGTAAGCTATAGGTTGGTCTTTGTTTGGCTCAGATTGGACTTCATTTGGGCTTAGATTTGTGTACTTACTATTTGTGGTAAGTTGGGTGTTGACTAAGATGGACCTTTTCTATTTTTGGAAAGTGCATTTGGTCACATGGAGAAATAATAGGTATAACTCCTACTTTAGACGGCATATTTAAATGATGAGTATTTTGGGAGTTATTACATTTTTAGTGGTCAAATTATTATTAAATTATTAAATGACTTATTATAAAGTTATCATCAAACTTTATAATTTCACTTAAGTTGAGGGTTAAGTCATCATTGGAAGGGGCCATTATTTAATTGATTATTAAACCCAAGTCGCATTATTATAATGATATCTTATTATAATAATGTTTTAAAAGAAGTTGTTAAAAAGGAGTTTTGTTGAGTGCAGATCATTTGGCAAACTTTCCAAAATTTCAGAAGTTGAGTTCTTTTGGAAACTTTTATCAACAAAGCATTATAAATATGAGCTCATTTCATTGGAGAAAACACACTTGAATATTTATTTACTTTTGTCTTTGAGGAGTTTCTGAGTTTTCTGATTTCTAAACCCTTGCTGTGGTACAAGGGTCTGATTTTCTGAGAGGTGCATTGCACCTATTTGCTGCTGAGGTAGAGCAAATTGAGTTTGCTTCTCTACTGTGTTTATTGTTAATGAGAAGCTGTTTTGTGAGTTTGGTCTTCAGATTTGGAGAGAACTCATTCAATTTTACATGAGCATTGAATGGTAAATGATCAGAATTTTTATGTGTTGCTGGTTAGAATTCATTAGCATTTATTGGAGATGTCGTACATTAAATGCAAGGGCGGTACAGATCTGGTTAATATTTGGTCTTCAGCTATGGAGAAAACATTGAATTCATTGCCTGGTTGCAGAGTGGAATTGGAATAGAATTTGCATTGGCTAGAAGTGAGTAAATTTATTTAAATTCTGATCTTTGTGATAGCCATACAGACCTGATATTTGCTGTCGTACGGACCTGATATTTTCTGCTATATGGACTTGGCTTTGAGTGTGAGGAAGTGTGGTGTTTGGGCACTATCAACAGCTATATTTGGTGGAAGTTTAATGGCTGTTAATTATGATCATTTGGGATAGCTAGCGTCAACTCTTCTCAAGCTGTCTCACAATCTTCTGCAGTCACTGTTTAGATATTATCTTCAGCAGCCACATTTTGATAATAAGGTGCCATATTAATTCATGTATTGTTCACTAATTTGGCAAGCAATCAAATTGTTTTCTGTGAATTTTGGAAAGACAATTAATTGTTTTGTTATTATCTCTGCATTAATGTAAGTAATTGAATTAAAAGAAATTGCATACTCTTTGGAAATGTTGTATTGAATTTGCTGAAGTTATCAAAAGTCATTTATGTGTTGAAAATATAAGCAAATTGCAATTAAAATTGAGAAAAGAGCTTAGATGCAATAGAGAGCCAGTTGGGCTCTTCACAGTGGTATCAGAGCATTTTTCCTGCCATCCTGTGGGGTATGAATTCTTTTATATTATAATGTTATTTTAAGAGTGATCAGCACTCCCGTTTTTCGTAGCTATGGACAATTACATGAGGCCTAGTTCTAGGAGTCGCCGTAGCAGTATGGGAAAAAGAGAGAAAATAAATGCCTTAGTGGATAGTATGGAAAGACATAGGCTTCATCAGCAGAGATTGGCGGTGAGCTTGTCGGACCCAGAGACAGTAGACAGGGCAACGAGGTATATGGTCTGTCTCTTCTTTTAGGAGGCGGACATCGAGATTGCAAGGAAGGAAGCTTGAGTTTTCCCCGACAGGTGCCCATGATGCTGATGTACCTATATTTAGTACGGCACCTGCTAGCCCTATCCGCAGTGCTGATGATGGGTTTATTTCACAGGGACATGTGGATGTATCAGTACCATTGGTTGATAGTAGCGCTGAGCATCAGTAGGTTGAGACTCCTAGAGTAGTCGCTACGGTTAGTTCAGAGGCAACTGATGCTGTAGTTGTCACTTAGTGTTTAGACTCTTTTGTGGAGGGAGTTGTTATTGGAGACTTTTATGTCAGCTACCGTAGTGTTGCTCCAGTGCAGGAGGCAGTTGCTTCCTCATATGGGACCATTGCATGTATGGAGTCACCTAGCTATGATGTTGGTGATCTGGGCGTTATAGCGGAGTCAATAGATGGTGGTTCTTGCTCCAGCATTATTGGTGCACAGCCTGACGTTGAGTCATGTGTGCAGAGTTAGGTGTCAACAGTTGAGGCTTTAGTAGGAGATGTGGATGCAGATAGTATGAACACATCTGATGATACATTTGAGGATGCTATGAGCCGCATTGGGTATGACACCCCCTGTAGGATGTTGTGTGATGACTCCGAGGAGATTTTGGATGAATCCCAGGATCATAGTTTAGAGGGACTTATTACAGATAGTGAGGATTCTCAGAGACATGAGTCCATTTAGGTAGAGCAGATTACACATCATGTCTCTCACAGCTCACAGATATCTTATTCAGATTTGCAGGCAGGAGTTGTTCACTTTGTGAACAATCCTTTATTTGATATGGATGTCACTATGTCATATGACAATCCATTATTTGAGTTCAGCGATGATCCCTTTCAGGTGATGAGTGAGGATGATGATGATGATTGGGATTCTTTTAGTACACCAAATGATCACACAGTTTTTACAAGATGCTAGTCAGATTTTGTTGAGCAGTTTACAGAGGTGTACACAGTGAGGAGTGCTTATAGTTTTACATTTGATCCTCACATGAAGGATATCTACTAGTTACAGAGTCCATCAGTGCATCTGTTTGATGACTGGTATGATTGTTTAGTTGGTACACAGACTGGAGGCAAGTCCAATTTGTCGGTTGAGTTGCTTCTGTCTAAGTTACTCACGGTTGAGTTACTCCCATGTGATGTTCCTGTCTCAGTATCATCAGTTCGAGTGTTTAGTTCAGTTTCTCAGATGCTGCAATTGGTACTGTTGATGTTGGAATTATTTTTGCTCGAGTGTGGTGATGATAGGAACATTACTCCATTCTATCATTGGGATCTAGGTGGACTATGATGTTCATTTTTCTCCGGATTGCTTGGGGACAAGCAATCTTAGGGAGGAGGACTGTAATGTCCCCAATTTTGCCAGCATTGGTGTTTCAAGGATTAGTCTATTATTTTGATCCTCGTAGGCTAATTATTGTGGATAGAGGGTCTTCTAAGGCATTGGCTTGGCTTGAGAGGGTTTTGTCTTCTCCACAATTCAGTAAGCTACAAGTTGGTCTTCGTTTGGCTCAGATTGGACTTCATTAGGGCTTAGATTTGTGTACTTACTATTTGTGGTAAGTTGGGTGTTGATTGAGATGGACCCTTTCTATTTTTGGAAAGTGCATTTGGTCACATGGAGAAATAATAGGTATAACTCCTACTTCAAACGACATATTTAAATGATGAGTATTTTGGGAGTTATTACATTTTTAGTGGTCAAATTATTATTAAATTATTAAATGGCTTATTATAAAGTTATAATCAAACTTTATAATTTCACTTAAGTTGAGGGTTAAGGAATCGTTGGAAGGGGCCATTATTTAATTGATTATTAAACCCAAGTCGCATTATTATAATGATATCTTATTATAATAATGTTTTAAAGGAAGTTGTTAAAAGGGAGTTGTGTTGAGTGGAGATCATTTGGCAAACTTTCACAATTTCAAAAGTTGAGTTCTTTTGGAAACTTTTATCAACAAAGCATTATAAATATGAGCTCATTTCATTGGAGAAAACACACTTGAATATTTATTTACTTTTGTTGCCTTTGAGGAGTTTCTGAGTTTTCTGATTTCTAAACCCTTGCTGGGGTATAAGGGTCTAATTTCCTGAGAGGTGCATTGCACCTATTTGCTGCTGAGGTAGAGCAAATTGAGTTTGCTTCTCTATTGTGTTTATTGTTATTGAGAAGCTGTCTTGTGAGTTTAGTCTTCAGATTTGGATAGAACTCATTCAATTTTACATGAGCATTGAATGGTAAATGATCAGAATTTTTATGTGTTGTTGGTTAGAATTTATTAGCATTTATTGGAGATGTCGTACATTAAATGCAAGGGCAGTACAGATCTGGTTAATGTTTGGTCTTCAGCTTTGGAGAAAACATTGAATTCATTGCCTGGGTGCAGAGTGGAATTGGAACAGAATTTGCATTGGCTAGAAGTGAGTAAATTTATTTAAATTCTGATCTTTGTGATAGCCATACGGACCTGATATTTGCTTCTGTACGGACTTGGCTTTGAGTGTGAGGAAGTGTGGTGTTTGGGCACTATCAACAACTATATTTTGTGGAAGTTTATATTAGGAATGAATGCTGAAGCCGTTGGCAATCATTCTGTAGCAGTGGTTGTTGCATTCATGACTATGATTGTCATTGATGTCAACACTCTGATATTCTAGAGTTTAGCAGAGAAGCAGGCACAGTTTTGTTTTGCGCACATGTTATATTGAGATTGAGTTATGCGCAGTTGATGGTATGTTCTTCGGTGTGTTATTAGCCTATGGTTAAAAGCGCAAAAAGAAATTCATTTATTCATAAAAGTTATAAGCATTTTGGTGGAAGCAATATTCCTGTGTAGCGGCTTTTGGTAATCGGAGGATATCTCCTAACCGGGATGGAATCTGATTTTGCGCAGTTAAAGGGAAGTTTGAGACTCATTGGTGATGACGTGGTTCACAGTGCAAACTTCGAGGTCACACGATTGGAAAGTTATTGTATCTAGAAGCCGATAGTTTTATGTAATTTTGATGTAGCGTGTTGAAATTATTATTTTGTATTTGCATGCCGACTCATTTGTAATTATTTGAGTGTGGTATAAAGGAAGGAATGTTTTCCTTGTTATATGAGGATTGTAATAGTTGTGATATGAAATTATGAAAGTTGTGATGCGAATGTATGCATGAAGTGAAGAAAATAGCTAATTCAGTGATGAAGGAAGACTTGTGAAGTACAGAGATCTGGATTTGTGATCTTGTGTAGCAGAGAGTGCGGTTTTTGCATAGTCTGAAGGAAGTAACATATTTCATATTATTCTGTTGAATAATCCTAAGATCTGTTGGACAGTGAGTTCAGAGATCTTGCCTTGAAGCTGTTTGGGCAGTGGGTCCTTCTGTCTTCCATAACTCCTAACAGGGTTAGAATCTTTTAACAGGGATTCAAAATCTCCTAACAGAGATTCATATGTACTGAATGTATTTCATAAGACTCCTAACAGGGTCCATCCTCTAACAAGGAACTTTCATATTAGTACATCATTTTGTGGGCATCATTCCCACCGGGGTTTAGTCTTTGATCAAGAGGTTCCCTAGTTAACATATCTTGTGCTATTGTGTCATTGTGTATGATTATCCTTCTATGGTTGGTTACTCCATTAATTATATGGTTTAAAGCTATTGAAGTTGATATTGAAGTTAATGATGATAATTGGTTTAATTATTAGATAACTGATTCACCCCCCCCCCCCTCCCCCCTCTCAGTTATCTTGGTGGTCTTTACTTTCTAACAATTTAATGGCTGTTAATTATGATCATTTGGGATAGCTAGCGTCAACTTTTCTCAGGCTGTCTCACAATCTTCTGCAGTCACTGTTTAGATATTACCTTCAGCAGCCACGTTTTGATAATAAGGTGCTATGTTAATTCATGTATTGTTCACTAATTTGGCAAGCAATCAAATTGTTTTTTGTGAATTTTGGAAAGACAATTAATTGTTCTGTTATTATCTCCGCATTAATGCAAGTAATTGAATACTCTTTGGAAATGTTGTATTGAATTTGCTGAAGTTATCAAAAGTCATTTGTGTTGAAAATATAAACAAATTGCAATTAAAATTGAGAAAAGATCTTAGATGCAATAGAGAGCCAGTTGGGCTCTTCACAGATACAAGAAACAGAGTTTCCAGAATAATTAATGGTTTTGAGAATGAGGTCTACAAAGAGACATTAGATTTTTGGCAGCAATATAATTTCAGTTCTCTGGAAGCAACAGGTCCACAGGATCAAACTGAAACAACACAAGAACCACCGGTTCAATTCACTTCTCGTGAAGAACCTACAACCAGTAAGGAGTATATTCTTGTTGAACAGATTAATCTAGGAGAGTCATCAGCCAAGATGACCACTGACAACACTAAAGGTGTTGAAGAAGAAATTGTTGTGGGTGATCGACACTCAGCTGAAGAACAGCAATAGGAAGAAGTCCCACAAGACGAGCAATTGCCACAAGAAGAGAATGCTCAACCAGAAGATCAAGAACAACCGGAAAGAGGAAGAAAAGATAGAGCAAGAAAGGTCTGAAGAAGAAGTCCTACCGGAGAAGTTGGACCAACCCGAAAATGAGGATAAACATGAACAGGAACAACAGTTACCTGTACACAATGAGCAAGATCAATTGGAACAAGAGAAAAGTGAAAAGGAACCGGTAGATCTTCCAAGTTCATCCTCATCCAAGAGGAAGGTATCCTTTGCAGAAGACATAAAAGCTAAGAAGAGCAAGGTTAGCAAGACTGTAGTTGACATAAGTAAAATGTCAACTAGACAACTAAAGGAGCTGACAAAGAGAAAACAGGACATGGTCATTACAAGTGTAAAGAACATCCTGTACAACTTCGAACCATATGCAAACATTGATGAAGATGAACCAGTAATTCATCAATTGGAGATTTTGGCTGAGGCAATAGGAGAAGATGTCACCGATCCGGAGACCATTGCCATTGATCATTATGAAAAAAAGAGATTAGAAATTCTCAACAAACAGACTGAAGAATTAAAGCTAACAGTATCAACCATCCTAAGTATTCTTCATCAACATTTACAAGTTGCAAGTAATCTGATGACCAAAACTTCAAATTTTGATACATTCATGCAAGATCTGACAGAGAAGTCATCAAAGACCTCTAAAGACATGAGAGTTTTGTCTTCTCAATTTGACATAAAGAACAAGTCTGCAACAGACTTCAGCAGAGAAATGACAAGCCTAGCTCTCATTCTGAGAAAGGCATCAAAAGAGAAGACAAAGAGAATCCAAGATATTATTGGATTTCAATTATTTCTGACCCCAACATTTGATTTAATGCAACAATCTGCCACAGATGATGAGAATCTGATCAACGAACCGGACCATAAGACTGTAGAGGACATGGAGAACATCATTCTCTTTCAAAGCAGCACAGTCGAATCTAGAACATGTAACCGGTCAGTGGAACACATTTCTTCCAGCTACAAAGAATATTTACAAAGACATATTTGTCAAGTTACAGCTATAAACCCTTTGTCCTATGGAGGCAAAAAGGGGAAGAAGATTAAGCAGGAGAAGAGAGTGATCAGAATAGGGGAAGCATCAAAATAGGGTGAGCAGCAGTCAAGGGGAAGTCTGCAAACAAAAGAGAGAAGAACTGAAGTGTACAGTACAGAGGGTAGCAATCTACAAATCAAGGAATCGACTGTGATAAGTGAATAATGGTTTTGCCACCAACAACAAAGGGGAAGATTGTTAGAAATATAAGTTGTCATTAGTGAAAATAGATGCAAACACCATTCCCACCGGTAGATGCTCACCGGTAGATCTCTTGTCTTAGAGTATATGCACTGGTAAACTAGAAACAGAGTATATGCATCGGTAGATTAAACAAAGATAATACACCGGTAGATCGAACAAAGTACATAGTACGGTCTTATGTTGCATGCAGGGATGAACTGGGTATTAGATTGATACCGGTCGACTGCATATAAATCCACGCCGGATTATGCGGAACTGTTTGTTTTAAAACCGGATTACACGGAACTCCCACCGTTCAAAATTGAAGTTAGCTTTTTAACAGGAGTTGATTTTATTTCTACACAGATGTTTTCAAGGTAAACTCCAAATCATCAGTGTTGAGATTTTAAAGATCGCTGCAAATGTAATGGCACTGCCTAAATTGTATACGGTATGTGTTTTTCAAATGCAACAATCTCTTGTACTTATAATCAGAATGAGCCAAGAAGAGACATGTCCCTCTAAAGGGACATGTCTATTTATTATTATTGTAATTAATATAATTAATACAATTATGATTATATATATATATATATATATATATAATATCTCTTTAATATTAATAATAATAATATTTATTTTCTCAATTTAACTATTTAGTTATTATGAGAATAATTATAATCTAACTTTATATATATACAATAAATCATTTCTCATAATAATCATGTAGTCAATATTATTTATCTGACCGATGCTACAAACATCAACACTCCCTCTTAGCTAGGGAGGATAAATCAATCCAATGTCAACACTTATGATTCTCACCATAGCTACACAAAAATTGTTACAATAACTAACACTCCCTCTTAACTAGAGAGGATAGTCAGTTTATCACAATGTAATATATATATATATATATATATATATAGTGAGTACTTGTGGAATATCAAGTCCATGATATTCACCAAGTACTCAATGTGAGTATAATAATCATTTTATATGTTCATATCATTTTATTGATATTAAGAGTAATGGTTCTCAAGTATCAAGTCTCATGATACTTCACCGATTACTCAGGGCAATGGCCTACATAATACAACTCACAAATATTCACCAATTGCCCAAAGTGATTATCAAGAGCATCTGCCTCCTGAATATCAAGTCACATGATGTTCACTATAGCTCATAAATATCCATGGTATGTCTAATGATAATACGTCTCATGATGTATGTCATATGGATACTAAGTTTATGTAGAGACATGTCACTATGTGATATGTTTCATAGGGTCCAATCAATATATGATACTAAGTTCAGAAGGATCCTAATATGATTCATATGGATACTAAGTAATCATATAGTACATAATTCATGATATGAATTATCACCTAACATGTGATAATTATCGATTTACAGTCCAAACCGATAGTTATTTGTGGATAGAAGTAAACACCAATAAGCTATCTGTATAACTTTTAACACAAGTTAATTTCATTTTATTAATATATTAATAGATATGTAATTATAATTTAGTTAGTATCATAGTTTTCATACCACATTGATATGAGGAATCACCATGCATTGTGACACCTAGTTTCCATATCACAAAGATATGAGGAATCACCATGCATTGTGACACCTAGTTTCCATATCACAATGATATGAGGAATCACCCTGTGATACCTAATTTCCATATCATAAGGATATGAGGAATCACCCTGTGATATCTAATTTCCATATCACAACGATATGAGGAATCACCCTGTGATACCTAATTTCCATATCACAACGATATGAGGAATCACCCTGTGATACCTAATTTTAGTATCACCACAATAGTGATACAAGGATATAGCAAGTAAAACATTACATTTTATTTACATATAACCCTATTATGGTATGTGCACAGACAGATAACCGTCTACCATAACGAATCCACATTACAAGATCGTCATCTTGTAATCAAATACAAGTGTTCATTGTTGAAAAGTCGTCACCATTCTCCAATGTTCACAGGAGGGCCCATAAGTCCAGGAGTCACACACATGAAATCCCCCTTGACTTATGTCAGAGGGTGGATCCATGCTCATCCCAAACGGTGGAAACAAAAGCTTCCACCGTAGACTTCTCTATCAAAGAGAAGAATGCAATAACATACAAGATAGTAGATGAAACTCCTTTTCATCTGAGGCTTCATTCTTCAACATGCCAAGTTTATCTCGAAGGTACACAACCTTACCTTTAGCAAGAAACTTGGTGAGAATATCAGCCATATGTCTTGTAGGGATAATGTACCTTGAATAGCATACTTATGCACTATATCTCTTATATAGTTTGCATCACTCTAGGTGACCCCCAAGTTATGTAAGAGCTAGCATGAAGACATTTCGGCCACCACACATGAGGCTTAATCTCTTTTCATAGACTTTTGGATGCTTCCTTTAAGGTCTTGTAACAACCTCCTCACCTCCTCGTCCAAGGTTGTTTTAGATGAACTATTATACTCCCTCTGAATCTAATATCAACCTTCTGACTTCACTCTAGCAGGTCAAGTCTTTGTTCTTTAGTCTGCATTAAGCTCTTTTCTTGTATGCCCAACCATCTATCTAGGAATATCATGACCTAGATATTTGCATAAAAGCCTTCTAGCTCACATACATGGAACTATATCATTTGAATCGCAATTTTATTTTTGTTTTAATAGTTTCCTGGTCACTAGGGAAACCGTCTCGATATGGTTTACTCCCTCTAAATCAATATGACCAAGATCCTTGGAAATCAAATAAGGCAGATCCTCTAGATGTTGTACTAACTCCCTCTGAAGCTTTGAGTACTAACATCAACATTTAACCTTCTCGTCCAAGGTAGCTTCAGATAGTTCGTCAGACTTCTTCTGAATGTGATATCAACCTTCTGACCTTCTTGTCCAAAGTTACCTTTGAAGTGTCATACTCCCTCTGAAGCTGATATCAATCTTCTTTTCCTGCAAGAGCATCCCCGGAAAAGATCAAGGCAAATAGCTCTTATAGTACATATAGAAATACACATAAGAGATTAACTACAAGAAGTAAATAAAGGTAGTTCTCAAGATAAAGTAAAAAAAAAATACTTATCTCATTATTTTGGAGCAAATATCCAATGAAATCCTTTATGATGTGAGTCCTTTCTATATGTGTGTGAAAGTCATATTTGTAGTTTCTTCTAGCATCTTCGTATCGTTGGAATTAGTTATTCATATAATTATTGTCATTTTCTCCCGTATGTAAACCCTTGTCCCATCAAATTCGGTCCAAGCTAATGTAACCGCACTCAACAATCTGGCGACCCATAACCACATTTCCAATTGGTATTGTTTCTGGTGCATCTTATGATCACTGCGGTCAATAGACATGATGGATGGTCTCTTAGGGTTGGCATATGACGCACTGTTGAACCCCATAATAATACTTCTCATCAAATGCCCATTACGGAGACTCCCGACAGCCTCAACTCAAGTAGCAAAACACACAAGTAAACGACTTCACAGAAAATGTCTAACCATGATCAAACTGATGCTCTAGAATAACGATCCACACAACTCTAAATGATACTCTATTAGTATATACAATAGTCTGATGAAATGATCAGATCTTATGACTATATATATATATATTTGCAAAGAATGATGAGTTGTGTTCCAAGAGATGTGTCTTATGCATTTACATCATTGCCTTCTTCCAATCGCACCACTTCAAGACTATTGTCATTATCGATATTCTTAATCATTAATTGACTTGTTAGCATTTATCACTTAATTGTAAGCCTTAAGTGATTGACTGATGGATCTATATTAGACTGATATCTAGTAAATGACTAAGTCATAATGATCGGTGATTAATGGTGATAAGTATAACTCTGTCTTATTCTGATTGTCTTGTATGATAGGTGGTAACATTGACTGCTGGCTGACTGATATATTTATACTAACGGCACCCTTCCATTGTATGGCCCTAGTCGATATCAATTTCGTGATGTGGCGGTTGATCGATTACATGTTTATTGACTAATGTTCTGACTTATGGATGGTTGATGATGCTTCATCTTGACAGATTACGAATATACCTTTGTCTTCCAACTGCCATATCCACCAGCAGTTTTTATTCATCGTGGCTTTACACTCATGTGCTCCAACCGCCGCAACTTGTTGTAATCGATATCAATGTTATAATTTCTAAATACGACAAAAGTTGTAATGAACCGACCCATGAACACAAATGTTGATAAAAGGAGCGCTCGATATACGCACAAAGGGACTTCTTATTTGTTTTGTATGAACTCTTCAACATTGTCGATTTGAACAAGAAGTATTATTAAATCTACTGCATATGTAGTTCCCCCATTTAACGGACCCTTCTATTCATTGCTGAGTCTCACCAAATCTTCTGTGTAATATTTAGTCACTTCTGATGATCACGATTTAGTTTGGTTGATCAGATGATGGTACTGTCCAATCGAAGACTATTGTTATGTGATACTCCAAAACAATGCTATTGGATGATTTAACTATACAGCGGTGACTTTCCACTTTCTTATCCAACTCAATGAACATGTGTTTCTTTAATGATTTACGGTTACATAGCATGAAGTGCTCAGAATTCCAAACGGTATGCAACTAGGAGGTTCTTGATAGTCAGTTTGAATGGACGATGCACACTAGGCACAAACACATGGATCATATTGAAGACAGCAGTTACACAAATGAAGATCCGAAGATATCCAGAGCCTTCATCATATATGACCCAACAGCATATGGATACAACCCTACAGTCCAAGCCTTTCACATTGGATGTTAATATTGGAGGATATCGTGTCACCTTCTATAATATCTCAATATATATCCTCTGCGATATAGTATATGCTGCAATCTGAATTAATCTTCAACCAATGATCTAAACGTGTTTGTATCTCCTTCGGTATGTACTCTGCAGTATGGTCGATGTGGACAAAGATCTGCTTTGAATGATAATTTTATTTATTTGTCCTCCTTTACATTTGCAATCTGGCTCTGATACCATGTTGAGATTTTAAAGATCGCTGCAAATGTAATGGCACTACCTAAATTGTATACGGTATGTGTTTTTCAAATGCAACAATCTCTTGTACTTATAATCAGAATGAGCCAAGAAGAGACATGTCCCTCTAAAGGGACATGTCTATTTATTATTATTGTAATTAATATAATTAATACAATTATGATTATATATATATATATAATATCTCTTTAATATTAATAATAATAATATTTATTTTCTCAATTTAACTATTTAGTTATTATGAGAATAATTATAATCTAACTTTATATATATACAATAAATCATTTCTCATAATAATCATGTAGTCAATATTATTTATTTGACCGATGCTACAAACATCAACAATCAGGCAAGCTTTTTTTGCTGCATGATTTAAGGACGAATTTACAGCCTGGCGGTTCATGAGTTAATAAGATTAATTTCTTATATATACAGGATATCGGATGCAAGAAAAGAAGTTGATTACTCAGAGCAGAAGAGAGATATCTTCTAAGAAGAGCTACAGTCACAGAGGTGAAAGGCAGAAAGGATCAACAGCCAGGCAGATAAAAGAGATAAACAGGAATGATCTAATCAGACAAAGAGTGTCAATTGAGATCATTGTTTTTATTGGTTAAAGCAGTTTCAAATCCCTTAAACACGGTGAACCCTAGCAGGTTCCTTTTGTAAAAATCCTTTAACTGGGTAACATCTTAATTGGTGTTTAAAGTCGTTTTGCAAGGCGACTCCTTACAAGATCAAGATCTTAACCGATCTTATATCAAATCCCTTTACCGGGTAGCACTCTTACAAGTGCTTTGTAAGCTCCTAACAGGGCATCTTTATTACTGCAGTAGTGAAGTTGTGAGCTCTGTCTCACCGTGGTTTTTTTTCCTTCTAACCGAGGGTTTCCACGTATATATAATGTGTTGATCTGAGTATTTCTATTTGTGCTTGTGGATGATTGTTTACATTCTTTTTATCTTGCAAGAATCTTTATACAACTGTGAAATTGCAATAGAAATAGTATTTACTAATTCACCCCCCCTTTCAATAACTGGTTAGGAATAACAGAGATACCATACCATGCAGTACCAATTGTGGGAAAAATCACACAGAAATATAAAAGACCATATGGTAGTAGTGAAAAGCATTGGATGAGAGGAAAAAAAATGTACCATATATGGAAAATCAGTGATAGAAGAGGGAAAAAACAATGAAAGGAAGACTGTACGGGGGGGGTGGCAAAGTTAGTAGATTCTATGTACAAGTAGGGTTGACAAAGCTGCAAGTTGAAATTGCAATTGAAGATTATATTTATTGAATTCATACAGAAACAAAAGATAATTCATGGACTCTGGAAAAATGAAATGGAGAAAAAAATTGCAACAATTATCACCTGGCACAGTTGCATCACCCTCTGGAATGCACAAAGGCAAGATTGGGCAGACATTGCCATCAAGAGTGAAAGTTGCAGGAAAGATGGATTCTGGAAAGGCAGCCAAAGGAAAGAAAATGCAGCCCTCAATTCAAACTCAAAAAGGTGACAAGGGAAAGGTGACAACCGATACAATTACATTTCAGGGCTTCATTGGTATTGAGTGCAGAACGTAGTGGCAGGAAATGTCAGATTACCACCCTATCAAGGATGCCCTTCAACATGCAGGCATGCATTGGGCTATTCAAATGTTATTTTTTCCTATCCGAGAGTTTGAGATACCATTGAGAGCCATAATTGACAAATATGACAGACTGTCAGACACAGTCGAAAATCCATCTTCGATTACTAGCGGTGCTCAATCACCGTTTCTTTAGCAGCCCCCACATTCACTTAGGTGTTCGGCATTCCTGGACAAGGCACTAAGGTTGATAACTCAACAATGAAGATAAGTGTAGAACAAAAACAAAAACTTTTACTGTTAGTTTGTCAAGGGGACTTGACACCAGCCGAGTGGGAGACTAGCACAGGCGAGCAAGGGGCATGGTCTCAAGAAGTCCTTTATTGCACCTAAGGAATGGTGTTATTTATTGGATGTTATGAAGAGCAGGTTGACAGGAGCCAAAAAAGCCTCAAACACTGCAGTTATGATGCTTGCCTTGATGAATGGGTTATGGAATGGTAAAGTCTATGACTAGGCAACCCTCCTTTCAGAGAGGATTCATGAGTTTTTTACGCTAAAGCACAAAACCTTCTATATGCTACATCACGCAATTGGACTTTTCTTGGATCCTGTGAGGAGACAGTTGTTGACATAAACTTAGTTGTCATTGGTAAAGTCATAGTCAAACATCAATCCCACTAGAACACCGGTACATCACACCAGTACTCATAATTGTGCACCGACAGACAAAACAAGAAAGCAGTGTACTTTAACCGGTCACGCTTATACCGGTCTAGGTTTTTGTTAGCAATTAAAGATTGTCATTAGTGTAAACTCACAAACACCATGCATCGGTAAATGGTCACTGGTCACTCACATTACTTAGTGGACACTTGTAGACTAGAACCACAATGTATGCACCGGTAGTTGAAGAAAAGGGAATACACCGGTAGACCGATCTAAGTAAATAGTACCGGTCTCAAAGTACATACAAAGTTGAACCGAGAATAAGGTTACACCGGTCTAAACTGCCTAAAGATCCACACCAGATTTTGTGGAGCAGTTTGAGTTAAAACCGGATTATACGGGATATCCACTGCTCAGAAGTGGAGTTAGCTTTTTAACAGGAGTTAGTTTTATTTCAGCGCATGTTTTGCAAGATAAACTCCAGATTAGAACGCAAGGCTTAACTGCTAGTTGCATGATTTTCTTGTTGAGTTTACAGCCTAGCGGTTCTATGAGTTAAGGGTTTCATAAAGATGAACTCTAATATAAATATAGGTCATAGGACGCATGAAAAGGTGTTGTTGATTATTGGTGATTGCATAGAGAAGAGCAGAGACATCTTCTGAGAGAAGAGCTAGAGACACAGAGGTAGCAGAGATCAACAGCCAGGCAAACCGGGAAAGAGGTATGATCTAATCAGACATTCGGTGTCATAACAGATCATTGCTTTTATAAGTAGTGAAAGCAAGTTGAAATCCCTTCATTAGGGTGGACCTAATCGGTTCGTAGTAAAAATCCCCTAACAAGGTAACATCTTCTTGATGTTCAAAGTCCTATAACCAAGCAGCTCCTAACAAAGTTCAGATCTTAACAGATCTTCTATAAAATCCCTTAACCGGGTAGCACCTTAACAAGTGCTTTGTAAGCTCCTAACAGGGCGCTTTCATTCTGCAGTAGTGAAGTTGTGAGCTCTGTCTCACCGTGGTTTTTTCCTTCTAACCAAGGGTTTCCACGTATATATCTCGTATTGATCTGTGTACTTACTTTTATGCTTGCATAGATTTGATTGTTTTTAGAAGAATATTGTTCAAACAAGTATTAAAAGTAAAGAATTAGTTCTTACTGATTCAGCCCCCCCCCCCTCTCAATAAACCGGTCAGTATTAACAATTGGTATCAAAGCAAGGTTCTCTATACTTCAAAGTCTAACAACTTGAGAGAAAGATCATGGAGAGTTACTGGTATCAGAAACAACTTGAGGAAGCCAACGACATTATTGCCTCTCTGGAAAATAGACTGAGGAGATCACTTGCAAAGAGAAAGGAGTTGGCTCTACAGTTGCATGAAAGCAATGAAACCATCGATGAACTCTCTGGGCAGAGTGGATCTAATGAAGCTGAGGAGGCAGTTTCTGAACTCATGGAAAAGAATGAGATCCTGACCGAACAGATCTCCAACCTTAAGAGAGAGCTAGAGGAGAATGCCCTAAAGATGACTAAACTGATTGAGAAAATGAGAAAAGCTAAAGACGAAAGGAACACAGCAGTCAAGTCTTTGACTGCCGCTGAGAAAGCAAGGGACCGAGCAGTGGACACTGTAGGGGCAACTGAACTTATGCTTCTACAACTTCAGGAGGACATGCAGAGTATCACTCAAGAAAATGTCAGCATACACAAGGCATGGCAGGATAGGGATGATGCATGCAAGAGACTGGTGATCGAGGTGTATCAACTCAAGGAACAAAAGAAAGTCCTTGAAGAAATAAATGAAACCCTGAGAAGATACAATGAAAGTTCGGTCAAGCTCGATGAGCAACTTAAAGCTCAAAGAAGACACAAAGACCAAACTGATCTTGGATTCACCGGTGATATCACTAGAGAGAATGGTGAATCTTCTGGAGCCTAGACAAGCAAGAAAGCGAAGAAGAAGCTGCTGGCACATAAAAGCAAGAAGACCTATAACATATCTTGCAACCATTGTGGGAAGCCGGGTCATAAAGCAAATGACTGCAGAAAAGCACCGGTAAGGCCCAACAACAGCTACTGCAAGAACTATTGTAAAAATGGCCACAAGACCAATGAATGTTGGTCCAGCCCCACATCGGCGTTTAGTGGAAGCAGGGGAAGCTTCAAAGGCTACTGCTATGCCTACAACAAATTTGGACACAAGGCTGAAGAATGCAGATCAAAGACCATGGCATTCACGTCTCCAAGACCGGTATTCACCAAGAGAAACAAGAACCAAAGCACAACCAATTGTGCAAACTATGGAACACACAGCCACAATGACTCTTGGAGCAAGTAACCCAATCCAAGAAGGGTGAACCCATGGAAGACAACTGGGATAGTCTGCTATCACTGCAACAAAGTTGGACACCTAGCAAAAGATTGCAGGAACCGGTCGTTCAACAAAAAGAAAGAACTAGCAAAACTGGTTGACAAGATCAACAAGGAAGAGAAGACTGAAAAATCAGTCAGACAGATTTGCTTCAAAAAGGAATCAAAGAGTTCTGCTGAGGAGAAGACAGAGGAAAAAACATCATCTACAGATGGTGATATCTCTTCAGCAAACTGAGCTGTGAAGGCCTAGAGGGAACCAGTAACATCCTCTACCGTTCTCGGTAAGACTGGTGAGAAATGGACTCACTCAGTCTACAAGGAGAACCGGATAGGGAAGAAGTAATAAACCAAGGTTTGCCCAACCGATAAAGCTGGACTGCCGGTAAGGAAAAACGGAAAGAAAACTTAGGTAAGGCATTTATTACTGTAGCCGTTTAATGAATAGTTACCATTTGGTAATTACCGTTATAACCTAACCCTATAAAAGAAAGGAGAATTAATCACAAGTTCTTACTTTGCTTACTTTGTGATTTACGAATTCTTGTGCTAAGTAACATTCTCGCACTTTGATCACTGAGAATTACTGTGTAAATACTGATCTAAGCTACTTTCTGCAAGCAACCGGTTAGCAAGAATGGCCTCATCATCCGCTATAGTAAAATTGATCAAGGGAGATCAGGTGGACAAGCCAGCATACAAATTTTTGCCGGTTCAGAACAGAGAGAACGACATGGCTGGTGCGCTCTCTTCTGTACCAGAAGGAGTCCTCTTAACCGAAGATGTCACGGCATTTATTCACGCCAAACAGGAAGAATTGGGCGAAACATATATTCAAGGCGAGTACCTGTCACTGTGCGAAGAAGGAAAACTTCCTGAAAAATACACCAAGCTCGTATCATCCAGATTGATAAATGGAGTATGCTACCCAGCAATCTTCCGGGAAGACCAAATCAGATTGGTGTTGAGCCATCTTCACGAACCAAGTTTCTAGCTCACCCGAGGTGCATGTCACCAAATCACCAAAGATGATCACCACAAAGTAACTAGATATAGCAACAAAGGGGAAGCTCTAACCCTGTGAACCATTGCCAATGTCGTCGTCAACAAACTAAGTCAAGACCTGATGGTCAACTTATGACCGTAAATGACATTGAGGATGATGGAGTACGTTTTGCATCTGCTGTTATTGGGTTCAAGGTTTATCAGTCAAGCAATCTGAATAGCATACCGGGTGGAGCTATTTACGCCGCACACCGGATAATGCATGACAATGCCCAATACGACATCTGTGCAATGCTTCAAAGCCAAATATTCGAAAACTTGAAGAAACTTGGAATTGTGAAAAAGAAATCCATGAAGTATGGAACCCTTCTGATGTGCCTATACTTCTACTACTTGGACTTCTTCCCAGGTATCGGAAAAGTGACTTGGAGAACCGACAAACCGGTCATCCATCAAATCATTGAGATGGCCAATCAACTGGGAGACCAGTTAAGCAATGTGATGATTGAACATTTTGAAGCATTTCAATTAAAAATGCACGAAAGAGAGAGGTTGTCATCAACTATAGTTGACCTATACAAGGACGACGTATGCTTTCTGGTTACCATCGACAACTGCATCATTCGAGCAGTGGAACCAAGAGACGTATATGCTCCTGAGATGGGATACGAGATCACTGCGAAAGTTGCTAAGGCATATGTTGATGTCTTAAATGATGCAAATCTGGATCTCGGTGCCAATCAGTTTGGCACATATACTGAAATTCTTTAGAATCTGTCAAACAGGACACCAATCAAGATTGTCTACAAGAGGACGCCCACAGGGAAGAAGAAACCAACGACAGAGCAGCCCAAGGCTCGGAGGAAGAAAGTAGAACCGGTACCCAGCATTCAAGAAGAACTACAAGAGACAGAGACCGAGGAAACAGTCCCTCTGATTAGAAGAAGAAAGCCCACAATTGACGAATTTGTGGCAAGTCTAAAAGAATTTGGTAATTTAGGTTCTGTTAGAGGAAGATATCAACTAGCCAATGATGAAGACAAAGAAAAAATTGAAGTTGTAGCCTTCTGCCTTCGTAAATTCAATCTTCATCCCGGTGGACTTCACACAACCTTACCTGAAAATCTTCTACAAACTATTGAAGATCGGTGGAAGGCTTCAAAAGATAGAGAGAAAGAGCTAAGAATACGAGCTCTTCTAGAGGTCGAGAACCACCTCACTCTAGAAGAAGCCACAGAACAAGCTGAACTTCATCAGAAAACCTTCACAACAATAAGAAGGATAGGCCTCATGCTTATTGGAGAAGTTGAGAAAGTACATAATGAAGAGGTAGCATTATGGACCAAACTTCTTCAGACCCAGCAGCAAGCAGAACAAGAAGCAGCTCAACGAAAAACAGGTAAACCGGTCCCGGACACCGATAAAGGTAAAGGAGTGCTTGGAGCTAAAGCACCAGTAATAGTGGACATCACTGATGACAAAAGCAGCAAGCCAGTAAATCCAACAGTTCTTATCTCTCCGAGAAAAGGTAACACTAAACCTATGTCTGTCAATGATATTGTTGATGAGGTGATGGACTTTGGAGAAGTAGATAATGCTGCAAAGTGGTTCAGTGTATTAGAAGAAGACAATAAACAGTCAGTTATTGTAGCAATAGTGGAAACTTTTATGGACTATCACAGGACTCCGAGGGACCATAGGTCCAAGTTCCCACCGAAACTAAATAATAGGCTACAAACAAAATGGAGAACCGGTCTAGGCACAAACACCAGAATCACTAGGGAAACATTGCTAAAGGTCAGACCTGGACTCAGTGAAGAAAGAATAAAGCTTCTACTAGAAGAAGCATCCATGTACCAAAAGACACCAGATAGAATTGCAGAGATATTGAACGGATATGAGAATCAAGTATACAAAGCGACTCTGGACTACTGGCATAAGTATGACTTCGGTGCATTGGATAAATTAGGTCCTTAGGATCAATCTGAACGAATGCAAGCACCACCGGTCGGACTCACATCGGCTGCAGAGCCTGCCACCGGAATTGAAAAAGGTTAGACAGAGGAGTTCACAGCTGGTGAACAAGTAAATGTTGAACAAGGGATTGATAGTGATATACCCTTAGGAGAACTTCATACTGCTGAGAAGGAGCAACAAGAAGAAATCCTATAGGAAGAACAAGAATGGGATGCTGCAGTCAATAAGCAACTGGAACAAGAAGCTCAGACTGAGGAAGAACCACCTACAGAACAAGCTCTACTAGATGCAGAGGTTCAACCAGGAGAGGACAAGCTTAAGGGACAAGAGGAAGAAATCCCAGTGCACACTGAGAAAGCTCAACCGGAGCAAGAGCAAAGGCAAAAGGTACAAGATTACATACCAAGCTCCTCATCAAAGAGGAAGCTGTCTTTTGCTGAAGAGAAGGAAGTTGAAAGGAGTAAGGCCACCGATACAGTGGTAGACATCAGCAAGATGTCAACTAGACAGCTCAAGGAACTGACCAAGAGAAAACAGGACATGGTCCTGACCACTGTCAAGAACATATTGTGCAACTTTGTTCCAGACGCTGACGTTGATGAAGATGAACCGATCATCGACCAGCTTGAAGTTCTAGCACAGGCAATAGGTGAGGATCTAACAGACCCAAAAACAATGGCAATCAACCACTATGAGAAGAAAAGAGTGGACATACTGCACAAACAGGTTGCAGATATCAAGGTAAATGTATCAACCCACCTAAAAATGCTCCAACAGCAACTTCAAGAGGCAGGAAGTTTGATGAGCAGGACATCAAACTTTGATGTGTTTTTGCAAGATTTATCGAAGAAATCTGAGAAGGCCTCAGAGGAGATTAGAACACTGTCCTCTCACTTTGATATAAAGAACAAAACTGCAACTTCTTTCAGCAGAGAAATGACAAGTTTAACTCTTACACTGAGAAAATTTGCTGAAGAAAAGAATAAGAGGATCCAAGACATTATTGGATTTCAGATTTTTCTGGCACCAACTTTTGACATTATGAATCAAAAAAAGAACTCCACAGAAGCTCTGATCAATGAACCAGCTTACAAAACTATGGAAGATATGGAGAACATCATTGTTTCTCTGAAAGTAGCCCAAAAGAACATAGAATATGTAACCGGTCAATGGGCACCATTCCTTCAATCTGCCAAAATAATATACAAAGACATCTTCACAAAACTTCAAATCTGAGAGATGTCACACCCTTTATCCTATGGAGGCAAAAAGGGGAAGAAGAGCAGACAGGATAGACTAGAAACGGAGTGGCTAAGAAGAAGTGCAAACAGTGGAAAGAGAGGAATGAAGCAGAACAGTCCCCAAAGCACTCAGATAGGGGAAGTGTTCTACAGATTGTCATCTACACTTTCAGAAGTAAGTGAGTATGGTTTTGTGAATAGTTTTGCCACCAATGACAAAGGGGAAGATTGTTAGCAATTTAAGATTGTCATTAGTGTAAACTCACAAACACCATGCATCGGTAAATGGTCACCGGTCACTCACGTTACTTAGCAGACACCTGTAGACTAGAACCATAGCGTATGCACCAGTAGTTGAAGAAAAGGGAATACACCGGTAGAGCGATGTAAGTACATAGTACCGGTCTCAGAGTACATACAAAGTTGAACTAGGAATAAAGTTACACCGGTCTAAACTGCATAAAGATCCGCACCAGATTTTGCGGAGCAGTTTGAGTTAAAATTGGATTATACGGGATATCCACCACTCAGAAGTGGAGTTAGCTTTTTAACAGGAGTTAGCTTTATTTCAGCGCATGTTTTGCAAGATAAACTCCAGATCAGAATGCAAGGCTTAACTGCTAGTTGCATGATTTTCTTGTTGAGTTTACAGCTTGGCGGTTCTATGAGTTAAGGGTTTCATAATGATGAACTCTAATATAAATATAGGTCATAGGACCCATGAAAAGGTGTTGTTGATTATTGGTGATTGCATAGAGCAGAGGAGAGACATCTTATGAGAGAAGACCTACAGACACAGAGGTAGCAGAGATCAACAGCCAGGCAAACTATGAAAGAGGTATGATCTAATCAGACATTCAGTGTCATAACAGATCATTTCTTTTATAAGTAGTGAAAGCAAGTTGAAATCCCTTCATTAGGGTGGACCTAATCGGTTCGTTGTAAAAATCCCCTAACAGGGTAACATCTTCTTGATGTTCAAAGTCCTGTAACCAGGCAGCTCATAACAGAGTTCAGATCTTAACAGATCTTCTGTAAAATCCCTTAACCGGGTAGCACCTTAACAAGTGATTTGTAAGCTCCTAACAGGGCACCTTCATTCTGTAGTAGTGAAGTTGTGAGCTCTGTCTCACCGTGGTTTTTTCCATCTAACTAAGGGTTTCCACGTATATATCTCGTGTTGATCTGTGTACTTACTTTTATGCTTGCGTATGTTTGATTGTTTTTAGAAGAATATTGTTCAAACAAGTATTAAAAGTAAAGAATTAGTTCTTACTGATTCACCCCCCCCTCTCAGTAAACCGGTCGGTATTAACAGTTTTTCCAACCGGTCATGGGATACACACAAGGAACAGATGACTCACCAGATACAAACTCTTCACCGATTAAGTGCATGATAATCCGAACCGGATCATGCGGAGCGTTTGCAGTTAAACTGGAGTTAGCTTTTTCAATGGAACTAGAGTTAGATTTGTTTTTTCAGTGAGCGTTTTGAGATAAACTCAAGATCAATTTGCAAGCTTTATTTTGCATGCATGATTCATGGGTGAGTTTACAGCTTGGCGGAACTATGAGATGTATTTTTATTAAGATTAATTTCATATAAATACAGGTCATAGGACATGAAAGAAGTGTTGTTGAATATCAAGAGCATAGAGCGAAGGAGAGCAGAATTTTCTAAGAGGAATAATAGTCATGAGAGGTGAAAGGCAGAGAAAGATTCAACAGGTAACCAGAGGAAAGGGTAACAAGTATGATCTGATTGGACAGAAAGTGTCATCATAAAATCATTACTTTAATTTGAGAAGCATATTTAAATCCCTCAATCAAGGTGAACCCTAATAGGTTCTTTGTATAAATCTCTTTCTCGGGTAACATCTTTATTGGTGTTCAAACTTCAAAGTCCTCTCACAAGGCGACTCCTAACAGAGTCAAGATCCTAACAGGTCTTCTACCAAATCCCTTAACCAGGTAGCACTCTTACCAGTGCTTTGTAAACCTCTAACAGGGCAACTTTATTACTGCAGTAGTGGAGTTTGTGGGTTCTGTCCCACCGTGGTTTTTTCCTTCTAACCGAGGGTTTCCACGTATATATGTTGTGTTGACCTGTGTATTCAATTTATGTTTATGGGTGTTGTAATATTCTTTTAATTTCTGTATTAGCAAGAATATCTATTTGTTGAGAAGTAGAAATATAAAATTGCATTTACTGATTCACCCCCCCTCTCAGTAACCGGTTAGGATTAATAACAGTTACCTTCAAATAAGTATGCTCACCTATAGCCATGCAGCCATTTGGAGCCCTATCGACCAACTATATTTTATTGGACACACTTGGATATCTATGCAACTGGTGATGAGGTTCAGCCTAGCAGGAAGCATAGGCGCCAAGCAATTGTGTCCAAGACAGAGTCAAAGTCAGACGAGGAGGGAGACACTAGCAATGAGGAGGTTGAGTCTGCAAATACCTCTTCGAGGATTAGTGGAGGTAGTGGTACTTTCAAGATGGTGAGTCGAGGGGAGGTGGCCGATAATACTACGAAGGATGATTTGGCGACAAATGAGGGAGCCGAGGGTATTGCAGGCATCACACCATCGGGTAGTAACCCACCATCTATTGGTGTCCCCCCTTTGAGTGGTGCACCATCAGGTACCCCTACACCTTCGGGTGGTGTCACCCACTCGGGTGGAGTTGCACCAGCAGGGATGAGGGTTGTGCTTGCTCCATCTTTACTATAGGTTAGCAAGCAGTTGGTTCCCCCTACCACTTCAAATGTGAATGTTGAGCTATACTTGTGTTGGCATTTGGGCAATTATGGCCCCACCTACTTTAACACCTACTACAAGTATCCCCGTAGAACAGCCCGAAGTTGAGGCGGTTATGGGAGTAGAGGCAGAGCTTGTAGAGCCATAGGTTGAGGTTATGGAGCAGCTAGTAGATCAACAGGAGATGTCGAGGGATGCAAGTACTAAGTTGGAGGTCCCGACCCCCGTGGCAACCATGGACACTTGGCTAAACCGTTTTCAGCTAGTCCCCATGGAACCCATTGGAACTGCACCTCTTTCACTGCAGCAGCCGATGCCACACGAGATTCTTGATTTAGAGGAGGGTAGTTCACATCTGAGGGTGTTGGAGTTTGAACCCCCGCATGCGATGGGTGTACCAAGAGAGGATTCCAAGTGCATTCAACACGAGGTATCTGAGACTAATGAGTTGGGTTACCTCGCACAATAATTGGCTGATATGGAGGCAAGTGCATGGAGGATATTGGCCTCTACTCGAGACTGAGCCCACGGGGTGGTGGATCAGGTTGTAGAACGTTTGCTAAAATTTGTTTCAGGAGGTTGCATTGAAGAGTTCGCATGGTATTTTGATTCTTAGGGATGGCCTACTACGGAGACCCCTACGATGTTAGAGGACTGGAGGATTTAGGAGTGTGTGGGGGAGAGGGAGAGTAGGATCTACTCTTTTGTATACACATGACAGAATTTACATAGTGATATTCCTATTAGGATTCAAATGTGCAGTTTTTAAGTCAAACTCATTGAATGAGTAGTGGTTTACAAGAACCCATCTCTCATGAGAATCAATGGAACACTTAGCACTCGCTGCATCTAGATGATGCTCTCACATATTCAGTTGTGTAGTTTTCGAGTCAAATTCATTGACCCATGCTCATGATTGCTAAGTTTTCCACTCATTCTCATGAGAGATGGGCTCTTGTGAAAAACTAATCATGAAGCATTGTGATGTCCCCATCCATCCCCAAAACAAAACAAGCAAAAGAGTAGTCTAAGGAGGGGAGGACTACTGTTTGCTACAAGTGATACAATTCATATGAAAGGTGATGCAACTTATTTCTGAAGATAATTCAAAGTCGGCAACTAAAAACTAAAGCATCAATTCATACTAATGTTTACTCGACCAACAAAAACAGTGATCAAAGGAGATAAGCAGTAATTACATTGTGAAAAGGTGTGATGCATTGTCAAGGCAGCAATTAATAATGAGAAAAGCTACAATACATTAGGGATTATAATCATCCATTATGCAGTGAATTTAATATCACTAGTGATTGATAATAACACCAATTAGTATCAAAGAGTGCGATTAATGATGAAGAAATGAAAAGTTTATAAAGTGCAAAAGGTATGATCTGCATTAATTGAGTGATCTAATACAATAAAGAGAAGCATTGATTAACATAAGCATAACAAAGAGGTGCAGTCTTACTTGGAGTGTTTTTATTATAATCATCAAATGATGCATTTATCAAAAGCTGTGGTTTAATTAGCAATGCTTCTTTATAAGGTGCAGTTTAAGTTAAGTGGAGGGATGTGAAGATTTATATCATTATTCTAATCTGAAGGGCTCAGTCTAACAGCAGAATTTCATGACATGAAAGCATATATTTCAAATACATAAATAAGGAAAGGCTTCACAACAGAACTGCATGATTATAAGATTTAATCAGGTAAAGATTTTCAAGTTTCAAGGCCTATAATAGGCAGACTTATACAAGGTTAATGTACTGTTTTAGAGTCATAAATCAGGAACAGAAATAACTCGCATGGGCAGATTGAAAGATCCCCAATCCCAGTGACCTTGTGAATTACTGTTTGTTTCACAATCTGAGACTTTGACCAGTGTTTGTACCTCTGAATTAACCTTTGTTGAATTCTGATATTTTTGTCTTTTTCTTGTTTTCAAGTTTTTTGTTATTTTTCTTGGTGTTTTTGAAGATATATGCAAGTAAACGATAAATAACAAACAACTTCGAACTAGAAATGATAAGCAGCATTCATATAAATTAAAATCACTTAACAATTTCAGAATTATTCAAATCGTACTAGGCATAATATTCAGATTTTTGTATTCAAGGAATAAATGTATCAAATGGATTGGTGGCTGTCCAGAGAACTTGACGCCAGCTATAGAAATGTCTTGCAATCACCAAAGACGAAGAGATTGCTGTCACAAACCCTCATAAATACCTCCAAACTGCAAAATGCTGGCTGCTTTGAAAGAATGGCGCTTAGAATACAAGCTCGAGCTGCCTCTGGAAAAACGCCCAAACTGAAATGGGCTGCCGCCCAGCTGAATATGATGTCTCCTTTTGTTAATTGGTGCTATGAAAAATGTCGATCCTTGCCACAAAGTATAATACTTCCCAACTCCAATATTGAATCTCCAAATCCTTGTTGAGGTTTGTGTCCCAACAATCCAGACTTAGGGGTTTCGTCCCAAGCCTCTGATTCGCTCCACCAGAGAAATCTCATATTTTCACAAATATCAAATGTCAAAAGATAATGAACAATTAGGTCTTCATCTCCTTATAACTCCTCCCAAGTGCAAATCGAACCCTAAATGAGAATTACACTTTGCACTTTATAATAAAATAACATTTTCCAAATAAAAGCGTCCAGGCTATATGAAAAACATTACTTTATTAAAATGTCATAACTCAAGGCACCAAAAAGTCTCCAGATAGTGAAAATAGTTTATAATAATTCGAGACCTTTCCAACGAGCTATAACACAAGGGCACACCTGACCAAATGAAGCCATATTCCCCTTATTACTCCGAAATGGCTATATAAATAGCCTTATTATAAATTATTTAATCGCTAACTTAGGAAATATTTAAATATATTAAAATATTTCCCTTTTTGCCTATGATAGCCCAAACCAACCAAATAAACATGAGTCTGACCATGTCACCTATCTGTGACTGATGTCGAACGAGATGGGTCAACTGGCAGCCTCATCCCTAAAATCTAGGGATGCTCCTAGAAGTTACGAAACCAATCTTGTCGCACTGAAACTGACACCAACTGAAGGGTCATGAATAACCTCACGACTGGCAACTGTCACAACCTCCTAAAATTTAGGGATATCCCCTAAAATCTAGGAACTGCTCCAAACTAGCTCCAAACTACTTGTAAAGCCAAAATCTGGTCACTGTATGCACTGAATGAGTCCCTATCCATCTCTACTAGCCTACGAGACTCCAACGATAGGCCAACTCCTTCGTCTCTTATGTCCACTCTAGAAAGGGGACATGACAATCCTCCCTTCACGGAGATTGCTTGTCCACAAGCAATGCAACACTATATCAAGTCCCATCACAAAACCACTGCCTGGATCCCACAGAAAACTGTAAGCCATGCCCCTCGCGCAAAGTGTAGGCTCCTGTAGCATCCCCTGAAAAACAAACGAGATGACTCTGTAAAAAGATCCATAACAACCACTCACCCACACTCCCGTACTGAATCTGTCTCTGCTCGGATCCCAAGAGAAATAGATCTCAGGACCATCAAAAACCAAGATGTATGGGTGACTCAGATCACATACACCCTGAACTCCCCCTGCACACCCCACTGACCTGTATTGAGTGAGTAGACCATCTGCACAACAGTGATGAATACCCCTAAACAAAGTTGTACTAGGACCCGGATATCCACACACTATATAATCTCTACAGTCACCATAACTCTGCAAGTCACCTGCTACTGACTTGCAACCAAAACTCCCATCAACTGTTGATGGCGAGAACCCATCCCATAACGGATGATAAGGGCTAGGAGCCACCCATGTCTATGTGCCATCAACTCATCAACATGTGGGTCAAAGGAAAAATAATGAGCACTCCTCATTGTGTAACGGCGATAAACTGCTCCAATCTCTGTCAGAGGCTCATCATCCACCAGTCGTGAACCCAAAGATAGCTCCAATCTCAAACTCTGCACAACTGGTTGAACAGGGTCCTGGGTGACCCTCTCAGCAAACCCAACCTCGAAATCTCTATGAGTGAGTATCGTAGTCAAGGTACCTACAATCTCTCTCACCAAACGCCGAATCGCACCAGTACCCCGGATGAGAACACCCTCAGAAGCTCGGTAAGATTCCTCTCGAAATTCTGAACTCTCAAGAAGGTGATCCAGGAATGACTCTGTGCAGTAGAATTTATAGGTGGTAGCATCCATCTCTCCCCCTCGGATCCATAACTGGTCATCATGTAACTGTGACGTAGCCAACTGCCTATCATCACCAACTATGCAATCACTAACAACCAACTCAGGTGATACCATGTCTCCCTGCTGAACAATCAAAGGAGTAGTGTCATGAACTGAAACACTGATCACTGACGGGTCAACTACACTACCCACAACATCTTGTACTATATCACCTAACGCAATGCTACCAACTAGAGTATCCATCCCAACTAGAATATCCACCCCAATGTCAAGCACACAGCAACCCTCTACTAAAGTGCCTAACTCAACTGCACATGTATCCGATGGAAGTGAACTTGTACCTCCAACACTAGAATCAAGGGTGGATGTATCCCTCACTCCATCACATCCAACAACCCCAACTGTAGATATCACCAAATCACCAGACACCACAATATGTAACTGCACTGGATCTGGTGCTGGTGTAGACTAAAGCTGCACCAATTCCATAGTCACCTCTGCTAACTGAACTTGTGACTCCTAGAGGGTCAATTGAGTGCTCTCTAAAACCTCAGAAGTCGTCGTGAGCTCCCGAGTAAGCTCACTCACCTCATCCTCTCTATCCAAGAGTGCCTCATATGCTATACTTCCCTACTCTACTAGGTGATCTCGGTTGGCTACCAACTGAAAATAATCCTGTCTCAAAATTCTGACAACCTCCCGTAAGGCATGAATCTCTGTCAAGGTCAGGTAACAACTACCATGGTCATCATCCATAGGAGCACCCCATCCATGAATAGCTAGCAGCTGCTGAGCAGCATCAAAATGCTCGAATGTGGGAACAATATCATACTCGCTGACTCTCAACTGACTAGACACATCATGACTCTGAATAATAGGCCTCCTATGCATCACCCCTGGCACACTGTCTGTAATGTGAATAGAAGTGGTACCCAACATACTCCTCTCAAAAACACTATCCCCCAGTATGCTATCATCTGAGCTTTGAGAACTAACAACTAAACTCACATCCTCAAACGAAGTACTAGCAGCTGACACGTCTCCATCAAACTCCCCTGTACCCGAGGAAGCTACTACAAAATCTACCTCCTCAACACTCTCAGCTGCCTCGTCCTTTGTAACCTCTGAATAATTCAGATCCTGGGACCGATCTGCACTCTCCAGCAACCTGGAGTCCTCTCCCAGGGTCTGATACAGATATGACTCACCACTAATGGGGTCATCCTCATGGGTCACATAGGAAGTACCAGTAGCAACCCAAGATGCTAAAAAGGGCTCTACCTCCTCTAGTGACCCGAATTGAACCTCATCCGACTCCCTACTAACAAATGAATCCAAGTCATGCTGGCATGAGTCCGTGTCTACTATCTAAAACTACAATATAATTGAGAGCCAGCTGGGCTCATCACAAGTGATTTTATTATAACCACCAAATGATGCATTTATCAAAAGGAATGGTTTAATTAGTAATGCATCGTGCAGTGTAAGTTAAGTGATGAGATGTGAAGACTTTATATGATTCTTCTAATCTGAAGGGCCCAGTCGAGCAGCAGAATTTTATGACATGAAAGCATATATTTCAAATACATAAATCAGGAAAGGCTTCATAACAGAATTGTGATTATAAGGATTTAAACAGGTAAAGCATTCAAGTTTCAAGGCCTATAATAGGCAGATTTATACAAGGTTGATGCACAGCTTAAGAGTCATAAATCAAGAACAGAAAAAACTCACATAGGCAGATCTATATCCAAGTTTATGCATGGTTTTAAGGACATTATTCGGGACCAGCAATCAGATCTTGATATGGATCAACATCATCTTCTTGTGCATGCAAGTCGGACTCTATATCAGAAATTTAAGAAAGTTGTAATCTGTAATATCCCACCCTTATTCTGCCCTGTTTTTCTGATTGTTGATCTGAATCTCCCAAGTTTGTTTTTTAGTGCCAATTGTTGCCCTCAATTTTATGATGCATAGAATGCCAATCAACAGGATATGGATGCTGATTACAAATCCGATATAAATCTGATTTTTACGGAAGACCTAAAACAAGGATGAGGCTGTCCCAAATGTCTGAAATAGCTCCTTAAATCACCTCCAAAGATTAGCCATGCATTTCCAAGGTGAGTGCTCAAACCCTTTGTACAACTTAGCAATGAAATTTTATCAAGCCCTTGCTCAAACAAATCCAAACCCTTCTAAACTAAAGTTGGATATAAATTTTGGCAAGTCTGAAACACAAATCTGAATGATGACAGATACCAACAATCACATTAAACCCTTCCAAAACATGGGGTTCACCTCCAAACCCTAGCTGTTCAAGCTATCAAACCCTCCAAAGAGATTTCTAGTTGAAACCTCCAACAATCTAATAATGAACCACAATGGTGAATTCTAAATGAATTCACACCAAAGATGGATTTGTGTTTCTATGCAAACCACCAAGAAATTCCAAGGGTTTTCAACTTTTCATTGTCAAATTTCCTATAAATGAAAGTCAAATCTCTCAAGCTTCATAGAGAGAAATAAAATAAGCCAAGTATATCTAATGACTTCCTCAAATATCCTTTTATAATCCTCACATGAAGTTTTCTGAAACCCTACTTATATTTTCCACTTTCAATTCATATTTACTCATAATTGGGAATTATAATAAAGTGACCCCTTACATAATTTTAATTAACTTAAAGTCACTTTATGAATTAATTTTATATTCACCTTATACCTCTAGAAATTGGTACCTATCTCCATAAAACACTTTATTAAATTTCTTTAAAACTTTATAATTCGCTACGTGCCAAAATAAAGTCACTTTATGAAATCGACTTAAAATCACATTAACCTCCTTTATTTCATCATATCATGAAGTCATTTAATATAATTAATACTATTAAAGTTAAACTTGATTTAACTTTAATAATTTAACTTAAATCATTAAACCCTTGATAATTGTCAATATCAACTCATGGGAATAATCCATTCACTTTCAAGATATAGATATGATGCCAATTGACCACCCCAATAACTTATTATAAATAGTAAGTATGAGAAAAATGTCCAGATGACTTACAAAAAATAGTAAGTGCGAATTACAGTGTCTTGAATGATCTTTGTAAGGCACGCCACAAATAAACTAGGACATTGAGCTAAAGAATACTGAAATAAGCACCAAAAGGTCATCTGAAGAGCCATAGAACACCCTCAGAAGGGTCCCCTAATCACCATGTTAGCTGCGGAAAATAAATCCTACTTATCAGTATTTATATATTTAAAAAAAGTTTCCTTCAGCTAAAATCTGTGTTTGCACATATTCAATCGATGTATACTTATAGTTATGTATATGATCAAAGTAGCCTGCTTTTTTATTACTTTATTATGTCTTTAAAGTTTACCTACAAAAGGGTGCATAATAAAAGTTTTAAAACCCTTGAAATCTCTATGTCATTGTTTTTGTCAATTTGTTGAATCCCAGTTGAGTTTGAGTGTTGACTCTTAGTCTAAGTGCTGAGACGGAATAAAAAATAAGCTACCTTGAGCTAAGTGAAAAGTTAGAGTCAAAAACTAAATTGTTACTTAAACAACAGACTTAGTGCAGGCTGTACTTGAACAAGATAGCTAATATAGGAAGCTATAAAATAAATGGCAATAAAAAGCATTTTCCAGTAAATGAAAATGTGTCAAGGAAAGTTGAATTCGGTGTAACTTTTACCTTAAAAGCCTTTAAAAATCCATTCTTCTCCTCTTCATCACTTGCTGTGTCTTCATTGCCCACTAGAGAGCGATCTAGTAATCTTCAAAAACAAAAAAAATAGGATTCCAGAACTCTAGAAATTCACATCCAATGTCTCCTATAAATATAATTTAAAGATAACTACAAAACATTTCATTGTACCTTGACTAATTGGACCATGTAAAAATAAGAATTGTAATGTACCTGTCAATCGCAGCATCGTCATAATAAATCTGCCGTGCCTTTCCAGCCTCCCCATTTTCATCAAAAAAGAGATCTTTTGCTCCATGGCGTAATATATCATCTAATGTTTCCTAGAAAGGAAGAGAAATATTATTTAACATTCGACTTTTAAATATTTTGATGATGGTAGCAGGTACTAAGCAAATAAGAATATCATGAAATAAAAATATGCATGAAAAACAAATAGCTATGTTTAGCAATGAAATTCAACACCTGATTCAAAACTTTGGCTTTCAAGCGACCAACTACAAGATGCTCAAGGATCATTTTTTTCTTAGTCATTTGTATCATGCGTTCCTCAACAGTTCCTCTTGTAATAAGCCTGTAGATCATTACCTGTCAAAACCAATCAGTGGAGTGCCTGTTAACAATATGGTGAAATAACCTGTACAGTTATCAATTATAGATGGAAATGAAATTAGCAATACCTTGCTCATTTGCCCAAGGCGGTGAGCCCTGGCCATTGCTTGGAAATCTGCATGTGGATTCCAGTCACTGTAGAACATTTAATCTTAGAGAGATTAATAACAAAATATACTAATATGAAAGCACCAACCAAGTCGTGTTTGTGACGAGCTAATATTTTTTGAGTGAAATTACCTGTCATATAATATTACAGTATTTGCAGTTGCAAGGTTAATACCCAATCCTCCAGCTCGAGTTGAAAGTAAGAAACAGAACCGTGTTGAGTTTAGTGCATTGAAACGATCAATTCGGATCTGTCTTTCAACTCCATTTACTTTTCCATCAATACGTTCATATGTCCATTTCTTTCATCAACATTAGAAATGGATTAACAAATAAACTACTAGCTCAATGGCAAAAGTCATAAAAAACATAATTATAGCATTAGAATTAAAATTTTACTAAGACAAAAACCAATTTTAAAAAAGTAAATATGAAATTGAATCTCAATGTCTACAGGAGATCTTATTCAGGTTGATTCACAATAGACAGCAGATATAGCTATCAGCTTTTATATAACAAGAAATGAGATCCATGTAAGAGTGTGAAGTGAACATCAATAAATGCTAGGGTTGGTGCATGGCAGATTGGTGAGAGAAAGGAGACAATCAAATTTTGTTTGCTGGGTACTACTGCATAATACTGAATATTTTCGATAAGATGTTGGTAGGAAATTTCAAGGCATTCCTAGATGATTGGTCAATATACAGCGGGCAAGAAACCCACCTAACCAGACTCCAAGAATGCATGGAGAGGAGCCGAAGGGCACGATTGATATTGAACCCCAAAAAGTGCAGATTCATGATGCCACAAGGCAAATTGCTCAGCCGCATAGTCTGTAAGAAGGGATTCAAGAAAAACCAAACAAGGTAGGGGCCATCATCAAGATGGAGGCTCCAAACAATGTAACAGGCTACTGGAGGACGTTCATTACAAACTTTTCCCATATTTCCTATCTGTTGGACATGTTGACAAGGCAGGGACAACCTTTCACATGGGGGGATGAGCAAAATAAGGCATTTGAAGAATTAAAGTCAAGATTGCTGAGTGAACCTATCCTCACGTACTCTAACTGGAACAAAGAATCTCATGTGCATGTTGATGCATCTAATTATACCATTGGGGGGATACACTGGCACAACTGGGTGGACAAGGACTGGACCATCCAGTATTCTTTGCGAGCTGCCTATTCTCAAAAGTGGAAAGGAATTATAGCATGACTGAGAGGAAGGCATTGGGAATAGTGTACTCTGTGTAGAAATTTTGCCACTACCTTTAGTGTCCTGAAGGCAATCTCGGCCCGAAGGGGATCATGGCCCGAAGGCGATCTCGACCCGAAGGCGATCCGGCCCAAAGGCGATCTCGGCTCGAAGGGGATCTCAACCCGAAGGCAATCTCAGCTCGAAGGAGATCTCAATCTGAAGGCAATGTCGGCCCGAAGGCGATCTCAGACCGAAGGCAATCTCGGCCCGAACGCAATGTCGACCCGAAAGGGATCTCAGCCCAAAGGGAATCTCAACCTGACGGTGATGTCAATCCGAAGGGGATCTCGGGTGAAGTTGAGTTGTACCGTAGGTCCTCTTTGTGGTATACAGTATGCCCTATGTAGTACCATATGTTAGCATTATGAGTTGTCATTAGTGTATTTCACAAAACCCACCAGTTAAGGGTTACCGGTCACTCACATTACTTAGACAACACCGGTAGATGAAGAACAGAATGTATGCACCGGTTAACTATTTTGATAGATACACCGGTAGACCGAATCAAGAACTCAAAACTGGTCTTATGAGGCATACAGGGACAAAACCGGGTTAACTGCAAATCCGATCCGGATTTTATGGATCAGTTTCAGTTACAGATTAAGTTAAAAGCTAGATTATACGAGACATCCACCGCTTAGAAGTAGAGTTAGCTTTTTAACAGAAATTAGCTTTATTCCTGCAGATGTTTTTTGGAAGGTAAACTCCAGATCAAAGCGCATAGCTTTTTACTGATTACATGATTTAATGCGGAGTTTGCAGCCTAGCGGTTCTATGAGTTAAGGGTTTCATTACGATGAACTCTCATATAAATATAGGTCATAGGACGCAAAGAAAACTGTTGTTGATAGTTGATAATTGTACAGAGCAGAGGAGAGATATCTTCTGAGGAGTGTTGCAGGCACAGAGGTGAAGAAAGAAAGAGAGATCAACAGCCAGGTAAACCGGAGAAGAGATCAACGGGTATGATCTAATCAGACAGTCAGTGTCAAAATAAGATCATTGCTTTTATAAGGAGTGAAAGCATATTGAAATCCCTCTATCAGGGTGAACCTAATCGGTTCTTTGTAAAATCCCCTAATAGGGTAACATCTTTGTAGATGTTCAAAGTCCAGTAATCAGGCAACTCCTAATAGGGTTCAGATCTTAACAGATCTTTTGTCAAATCCCTTAACTGGGTAGCACTTCAATCAGTGCTTTTGTAAGCTCCTAACAGGGCGCCTTCATTCTTCAATAGTGAAGTTGTGAGCTCTGTCTCACCATGGTTTTTTCCTTCTAACCGAGGGTTTCCACGTATAAATACTTGAGTTGATCTGTGTGATTCTGTTTATGCTTGTGAATTATTGTTTACATTCTATTTTACATTCAATAATCCGTTTACAAGTTTTAAACTAGCAAATCGATAATATTTACTGATTCACCCCCCCCTCTCAGTAACCGGTAAAGTATTAACACCATAGGCCCTCTCTGTGATGTACCGTAGGCCCTATGTTGTACCGTAGGCCCTCTCTGACATGTACCGTAGGCCCTATATTGTTTTGTAGGCCCTCTATGTGATGTACCATAGGCCCTTAATGCACTCGCAGATGAATAACAGAGTATGAGAATGATCATATACCAATTACTAAATTGAATCGCCAGAGATTTTACAAGGTCCACACATGGAAGAAGAAATTCAAATTCAATAATGATAGTACTTCAAATTATATCAAATAGATCTTCAATATAACAATTTCGGACCAAGAGCCAAATACAGATTTGAGTCGAATGCAGATTTGTCTTCAAATGCAGATTTAATTCTTCACAAATTTGATGCACAAGTGAAATATCAGAATGATATTTCCAACGGCAGACTAGGGTGGCTGTGAACCACCAAAACTACGATTGCGGAATAGGGAGGATCTTCCACCTCCGAAACTACGTACAACTACCTTCAGCTTCCAAAAATACAAAGAGTTAAATACATTCCCTGATGATTTATAATGCCCAGCCATCTCCTTATAAAGGCCTTCAAGAGGCGTCTAGAGATTTACAACAAGCTGACATTAATTTATTAATTTATTATTTTATTATTTTATTAATTTGGGCCCCTTTTATTTATTAATTAATTTAATTAATTAAAGGTCCTTTATATTATTATTTAAATTATGGGACCACTTAACTAGTTAATTTAATTAAGTCTTTTTATTAAAATTGGGGACATTACAAATCCTCACCGCCCAAAGATTGCTTGCCCTCCAGCAATCCGTCATCAAACAGTTTGCCCACTGCGAAGCTCCAGGATCACAAACCAAACACGAAAGTTGGTAACAGTATCCGCTGAAATCTCCATGTTGCTTCAAGATCACATGCACAAGTAAACCGCCATCAAGCTTCCGCTACGCCGCTCTCAATGTTTGGAGTCACCAAGATCCCAAAGAAGCCAATCTTAAAACACATCGATGCTCCCATCCAAAGCCTTCATGCGATCACGCTTATCAATCTCCTAAGGAATCTCATAGCTCAAGTAGATCTTGTTGTTTCCATGAAGAAGGCCCTTACATGGAAAGATTGCAATCATTCACGCCTCATGCACAACCGTGTTGTCAGGATAATTGGTTGTACGGGTTGTCATGTAATAAAGTATTATGTTAATCTCGGTTGTTAGTAACCGAGAGGTTCGACAGTTACGACGTGACAGTTCGGTCGTGTCCCTTCGGATGTTATATGTATGAACTTGTCCCTTTGATGAGGAGACCATTATTATGTACGGAAACTCTTGTGATTATATCAATACAATAGTCCTTTATATTACATACTAAGTATTTGACTGTGTCTATGCAATTTATGTCTGTTACCCCACAAGGGTAAACAAACCAAAGGATAAACTCCATGTTCAACCAACTGTAGTTTGTCTTGCAAGAGATCATCGGTAGCATTTCCATGAAGATGAAGTTGATTAACCACTAGTAGAGCCTTCTCATTCGAAGGATCACCCATAGAGCCCGCATTTCCATCAAGTTGATCGTCAGGTGCTAGTTCGACAAAATTTGTGCAAGCATCTTCTTCACCTTTCTGGTTGTCTTGAAAATTTGGATGTATTACATTTGAAGGGACAATTGCTAACTCTTTCTTGTCCAAATCCTCATGTGTCTGCGTAGGCATAACTGATACCACTGTAGTGCCCTAAAGGCAATCTCGGCCCAAAGGGGATCTTGGCCCGGAGGAGATCTCGGCTCATAGGGGATCTCGACCCGAAGGCGACGTCAACCTGAAGGCGATCTCGGCCCGAAGGGGATCTCAACCCAAAGGCGATCTCAGCCCAAATGGGATCTCAGCCCGAAGGAAATGTCGACCCGAAGGTGATCTCAGCCCGAAGGCAATCTCGGGCCGAAGGCGATCTTGATCTGAAGGCAATCTCGGCCCGAAGGGGATCTTGTCCCGAAGGCAATCTCGGCCCAAAGGAGATGTTGACCTGAAGGGGATCTCGTCCCAAAGGGGATCTCGACCTGACAGCGATGTCAATCCGAAGGGGATCTCCGGTGAAGTTGGGTTGTCCCTGATGAAAATTGTCATTGATGTCAAGATGATCCTACAGCATGATCCTAGAAAAGAACATCTAGCATAACGACTAATGAAAAGAACATATTAATACAGAGAACATATTAGTATTGTATGAATCAGTCTTGATACAAATGTGTATATATCAAAATATATGTATATTTGTGATATAAAATGGTAACAGCATATAGATGGAGACTTAGAAGAGTATTCGAAAACCATATTGCTCTTCGAAGATAGTATTCGAAGAATATTCATTAACGAAAAGTTTATTAAAATATGCAACAGTCAATACATATTCCTTATCAATATATATACAACATGTATAATATACAGCAAAGAGAGTTTCCAGTCAATAAAATTGCAGACGGCAACATACGCAGCGGCAGGGTGAAGACTTATGTTTTCACAAATTTTCATTATCGAAGGTTGTTTATCGCAATACAAAGATGAACGATGACGACATCAAAACTTTTAATCAGCGTTTGAAACGAAGGTATATATTGCTTATTGCACATGATAAATAACAATTGACAGCGGTATATGTTATTATATACTATTGAAGGATGGAACAAATACATTGTGTGATTATCGGACAAGACAACAAAACATATTCAAACAGCGGTCAATATAATTTTTTTAATAAAGACTATTATACAGTATGAAGTTGATAATGAATTAATTCGAAAGTTAGAGTTTGCCGAGAAGTTCTATGATGGTCACAGCATTTGAAATAAGCATGATAAACAGAGACGTATATATATAATATGTTTTGCAGCAATACAAAATCCACAACGGTACTATGTTTCCGTCCATAACAGATTAAAAGTTCTGTATGCAGCGTTAAAAGAAAACATACAGCGATGGAGTTCAACGGCATGGAAGGTTGAATATATACAGCGGTTGATATCGAAGGGATATGAAGGTAAACGGCAATAATCCAAATGAAAAAAATATATATGTATTTTGTGATAAAGCTACAGCATATCGAAGAACATAAAATATTAATTACCGACAATAGAGAGGCATTGTAGTTTTAATATGATTAAAAAACAAGGGATGATTAACTTAGTTTAAGTTAATAATATTTTGAAAAGACATCTTTTTATAAAAAGTCATGTCTTTATAAAGAGTCACAATATTTTAAAAATATGAGGATATATATTCAATCATTTTGAAAATTAAAAAGAACAAGTCAGCATGGAATAAATAGAAAAGAAGAGCAGTGAAAGATATAAGAATTCAAGGCTTATATATTCAGAATATACAGTGATAAAGATATATTTTGTTAAAAAAGAAGAACAGCAATAGAATAAAGGAGAGAAAATTAAAGAATTATATATTCAGATTTTTTAAAAGAAAAATATTGGCGGCTGACTTAAAAGAGCAGATTGCATCCATCATCAAGTTGAATAAGCAACTATATAAAGGTGGAAATTCAGAATTATATTCAGAAGTGAAGTAGGTGCTTTGCTTCAAGGTTGGTGCCTTCAAATAGTGGGTTGGTGCTCACAGAACAGCGTTTGGAGGTTGGTGCTTCCAGTGGGTTGGTGCTCACAGAACAGCGTTCGGAGGTTGGTGCTTCCAGTGGGTTGGTGCTCACAGAACAGCGTTTGGGGGTTGGTGCTTCCAGTGGGTTGGTGCTCACATAAATTGTAAAAGAACATTATTATATAAATAAAATAAACTATTTGGAGAATTATTTTCTATGTGCACAATTGTTAAAGTTACGTTTGAATAAAGTTTTTTTTAAAAAGTTAAAAATTGTTAATATACTGATTCACCCCCCCTCTCAGTATATTCGTGTGCTCTTCAGTCCCGTAGGTCCTCTTTGTGATATATAGTATGCCCTATGTAGTACCGTAGGTCCTCTTTGTGATATACAGTATGGCCTATGTAGTACCGTAGGCCCTCTCTCTGATGTACCGTAGGCCCCAGTGTTGTACCGTAGGCCATCTTTGTGATATACCATAGGCCCTGTGTTGTTCTGTAGGCCCTCTGTGATGTACCGTAGGCCCTTAATGCACTCGCAGATGAATAACAGAGTATGAGAATGATGATATACCAATTACTAAATTGAATCGCCAAAGATTTCACAAGGTCCACACGTGTAAGAAGAAATTCAGATTCAATAATGATAGTACTTCAGATTATATCAATAGATCTTCAATACAACAATTTTGGACCAAGAGCCGAATACAGATTTGTCTTCGAATGAAGACTTCACAAATTTGATGCACAAGTATATCGGAATGATATTTCCAATGACAGACTATGGTGGCTATAAACCACTGAAACTGTGATCACAAAATAGAGAGAATCTTCCACCTTTGAAATTGCATACAACTACCTTCAGCCTTCAACTTCCCGAAATACAAAGAAGAGTCAAATACATTCCCTGATGATTTATAATACCCAACCATCTCCTTATACAAGCCTTCAAGAGGCGTCTAGAGATTTACACAAGGCCGACATTATTTTATTATTTTGGGCCCCTTTTATTAATTAAATTAATTAATTAAAGGTCCTTTATATTATTATTTAAATTATGGAACCACTTAACTAGTTTAATTTACTTAAGTCGCTTATTAAAATTGGGGACATTACACTACCTTATAGCAACACCATTCACATTTTATGTGGACCACCACGCTTTGATGTACCTTCAGATAAAACCCATCACCCAAGGGCGAGTAAGTCAATGGTTACTCTTAGTGCAAGAATTTACATTGTTTGTTGCAGTTTAATTAGTAGGAATAATACTTTATGTTTTGATTAGTCATGGCAATGTAATTACAATTGGTTCTTGGGTAGTTGTAGGAACCAACGATTTGTATGCTTGACCAATCGTACAAATGCTTTATATATGTAAACCAACACCAAGAATATGTTACTTTTTTGGACAAGACATTATATGGAATAAAAGCTTATCATTCTGTCAATATTATGTGCATGGTGTTTATTCGAGAGTATTATGTTCCTTATGTTATTGTGTGAATCTTCATGTTTACTCTGTGGATAAAACAAATAACCATAACCCCGTAAGGAGTAAACATTTTGGCATTGTTGCCAAGTTCAAACCTGGAGGTCTGGGAAATGCAAATAGGCGAGATGGTAGAATAATGGGCAGCACCTTCGATCAACAAGTATTGGTGTCTGACGGTGACACCAAGGATAATTGTAATGTCCCCTTTTTAGCATGACCATGATAGTGGATGGCTTTAGCCTATTACTGGGTACTTGTAGGCTAATACTGTTGATTAGAGGACCTTGTTGAGGGTTATGGCTCTGTTTGATGGGACTTACTATTTATAGTATGTCAATGGATGGTTCCAATGAGCTCAAATGAGTTAGAGGAGTTGAATGATGCTCTCAGTTTTTATTTTTGGCTTCCGGTTTGGGTTCCAAGAATCTTGGAGGGAGCGTCTATTTTTAGTAAGTCACCCCGTCAGATTCATTCATCATCTTTCTCCATCAAGATCATGCATGTGCTATCAGATTTCGAATTTGATGCTTCTTCAATCATTTTCGCAAGATGGGAGAATTATGATTATTATTCAATGTAATGGAATTTGCCTCTACCTAAGCATCGGTGACCTAGTTCCCACGGCTTCTTACAAGTAAAACAGTTTTTTTCTTTTGAGCTTTTTTCTGGCAACCTCATCCAACGACGGCTTCTTTGGTGGGGGCTTGTTATCTTTCTCCTTCGGCGCCAGGGGAGGCTTGGAGTGTGAATAACTCCTCGAGGAAGAAGAGGATGATAGCGCCATGTCCCAAGCCTTCTTAATTGCTTTCGTGAGTGTAACAGGGTTGAATCCTTTCACACAACCTTTCTGAGGTTCCATCAGCCCATCCACAAACAACACAATCAACCGTCTTCTGAGATATCTAATACCAGCACAAACAGTCTTTAGAATTCTACAATTGTTGTCCTCAAATTTTGAGATCACAAAATTGTGGCAACCCTACGGAATTTTCTTGTCAATTCGTAGAAGTATCCTCTATGTTTTGAACGTTTTGATAAAGTGTTAATAAGGACAATTCGTTATCCCTGAATGACTCTTTGTGACACACGTTTCATGCGTTCTTTAAGATCTTCCCTTTGTTTTTAATCAAGATCTTCCCTTGAGTCGATAGCCCTTTTAATTACACTCATTTCGAGCTAACTTAGACATCAAACGGAGTTCTACAACTCAAGTTATGATGAAAAAGGTGGGATTTTTCAGGCTAACTGCATATTCTTTAAAAATCCTTATAAAAGTGGGGTTTTTGAAGTCGACTGCATGAGTTTGAATTATTTTTAATATATTAAATGGATTTCAAAGTTCATTTTCAAATTTCAACTCATTTCGAGTTGATTTGACTATAGTTTTTAACGTTTTCGTGAAATTAGCTTTAAATCTTCTAATTTCATGTTACTTTATTAAAATACTATAGTTATGTATTAAATTAATTCAAATTTAAAAGACTTAAGTATTAAAAGTGTGGTTTTTGTTCTTCAATGCATATCATCAATATGCTAAACACTTTTAAAAACTCACTTCTAAGTCTTTTTCGTATTAAATACGTTATTTTTATCAACGACTGCATGTACATTTCATTTATTTTCAAACATATGCAGTAGTATTTCTAAAGAGCGTATTTAATCCTTGCTAAAGTGTCGTTTTTATATGTGACTGCATATTTAAAAATAACATTTATGAACTTAAAGGGTGGCTTTTTCTTTGCAAAAGTCATATTTTGAAAGACATGTATGTGCACTTCAAAAGTGCGTATACTTTTCTTTGTTTTATCTTCCCATGGTGTCAAATTTGAAATGAGTTACATATGTTATGTAAACTTATTTTGAAATTATGTCTTTTCCTTATATATCTTCCCCAGGACGTCGAATTTGAAGGCTATTGCATAACACTTTGGCATATTCAAATGAGTCTCTAAAAAGAGTTTATAACCTTTTTCTACAAGGCGTTGATTTGTGGAAGTATTACATATGTTTTAATACATGTGTAATAGGCTTCTAAAAATAACATTTTTATTAAACAACTAAAGGCGTCGATTTTGAGTGCATTTGCATATGTTGAAAGGCGTATGCAAAGACATTTTAAAACAATGTTTTTAATAGACAGCTAAGGGCGTCAAATTTCCAATACATTGCATATATTAAAAGGCTGTGTGAGGATCACTCCAAACAGCGTTTTTAACTTCTCATTCAAGGCGTCATTTTTTGGAGTGCATACATATATGTGTTTGCATTTGAACAATGCGTTTCCAGCCTTAAAAGCTTTGGCGTCGATTTTTGGTAGAGATACATATATGTGTTTGCATTTTCAAACCACATTTTGGCTGCACTTCCCTTCATGGCGTCGATTTTTATTTGCATTACATATGCTGTTTGTAATACACAGCATATGTAATGTGGTCAAAACAGTCCGCATTTGAATCATTCTTCCTTCAAAATACTTCATTGAAAAAGGGTTTTATGCATCTTCAATCAGTTTCTCAGCCTATGAATCGATTTGGTAAGTTCTTTATGGATTTATTCTGTCATTTTTGGTTGGATTTATGCCCTAGATGCCATTTTTCTTTCTCATTGCATGTGCAAGAGAAATGGTCAACCAGTTGCTATTTCTTGGCATTTTTCTTCTCATTCTTCTCCACTTGGCTGTATATGCTTATTGACTATCCAAATTTAAGGGAGAGAGACTAGGAATGTGATCTATTTATACTCTTTCTTACCAATCTTTTCTAAATCCGAGAATCAATTGGATTTATTTCAAATTTGGCTCAAGATTTTGCGAGATTCTATCTTGAAGATTGAGGTAATTTCTTCCTTACTCTTTTCCTTGTTTTTCTTCCAGAATTATTTAATTTACATGTAAAGCTTTCATTTTTTATTTACATGTGATTGAATCTATGTCTCTTCTACTTCCGTCTTCAATTCTCAAAGATGCATATGCAAGAGCTTCATCTTTCTTGCATATGCAGTCGGGATTAAAAACCCCGTTCTATGAAGTAAACAAACCAAACGCAAGTTTATACATGTGCTATCTTCCAAATCCACTTGCATAAAGTCGCTGTCCCTACCACTACCATGTGACGTCAAACTCATAATGGTGGTCAATTTAACACTTTATTATAAAATAATGTAATGACCCCTACCAATAGGCCACTAAATAAACCCTCAAAAATGCAACTCAAGATGTAGATAGAAAATTATTTTTGAGTATATGAGTTCGCTGTCCCAAAATTTCAGAATAATAGATAGCAACCAAATACCATCTAAAACACTATCAATGATGTAGGAAATTGCTCAAAACCATATGCCATTCATATATCAACAATTTGCAACAATGCCATACATATTTCAGCCAATAATATGATCATCAAACCCTGGGTTTGCAATATAGATCCACTGAAAATTACAATGCCCTTTCACTTCCAAAATCTTAGCCTTCCTTTGATACCAATAATGCCAAATGGCAAACAAAGACAAGTACAATGTAAAATAGTAAAGTGCTGAAGCTATATTTTGTACTCAGCTGAAAACATACATTTCTCAGAAAATATGCCAAATGCCAAATGAGAAATGAGGAACCTGATTGTAGATGGCTACGATAATTTTTGCCAGTGCTGAAGATGCCAACACCCAAGCCAAAGTCACCCCAAATCTGAAAATGTACTTTCTTGCAGATTTTCAAAAATGCCTAAGAATTTTGAAAATTCTTTAAAAATAAATCATGGCATTTTGGGACTCCAAAATGCACCTATCTTTATCTCCTCGACGATAGAAATCCGATGCAAAAATACCCAGAATGATATGTTGAGTAATGAGGAAGATATGAGCAAAAATGTGGTTCCAAAACCCTATCCTGAAATTCTGAAAACTAAATTAGACTTGTAGCAAAAACTTTTTTGGATTGCTTTTTCGGATCTGCTTTTTCGCTCTGCTTTTTCGGATCTGCTTTTTCGCTTTGCTTTTTCGGATCTGCTTTTTCAAACTGTTTTTTTATCTGCTTTTTCGCTTTGCTTTTTCGGACTGCTTTTTCGGATCTGCATTTTCGCTTTGCTTTTTCGGATCTGTTTTTTTTTTCTCTTACAATCAAAAACTCAAACCCTCAGATAAGTCTGAGGACTTCAAATAAGCTCAACTTGAAATGGTTGAATACCACTTCCAAAGTGCAACCCTTTAAAGGATATTTCACCTCTTCAGTTATGCAAATCCTTAAGAAACTCCATTCCTAAAGATCAAATGACAATTTGTAGACCAAGATGGCGCCACAAATGCTCAAAGAGAAAAGTAGTGTAAACTCAAGTCATGGGATGTCCAAATGAGAGGCCAAGCACTTTATTTATTCACTTTTCTAAGAAGCCACTAGAACTTCTAGAAGTATCCATAAAATATTCTTATAAAATCCCTTTATAATGCACTTTTATATAAAAAGTAACTTTATAAAATAAAAAGTGCAACTCAACTCAAAATTATAACATTTTGGCCCCACATAACACATTATAATAAAAATATGATAAACACCATCTCTCCAAGAGCAAATAAGACCATCCAATCCCCAAATAATCATCAGAATGACTCTCTCACCAAAACCATCTGCCTACGAGAGTCCATGATAGGCAAATCCACTGAAAAATGACATGTCACTAAAGAGGGGACATGACAGTCCGCCCCTCCTGAAATTGCTTGCCCTCAAGCAATCCCAAAGCTGGGTGCTGCAAAATATCTTCTCCCTCCCATGTGGCATCCTCCTCAGGCAAATTTCTCCACTTCACCAAATACTCCCTGATGGTCCTCCTGCGGAGCTGCCTCTCTCTGCTATCAATGATGTACTCGGGAACAAGAACCAACTTCCCCTCATCATCCAATGGAGGAAGAACTGCTAAAGGCACAACATGCTGACCCAACGCCTTCTTGAGGCGTGACACATGGAAAATATTGTGTACCCTGCTGTCTGCTGGAAGCTCAAGCTCATCTGCCATCTCTCCAATACACCTGATAATCTTGAAAGGACCATAGTACCTAGGCTTAAGCTTCTCCGACCCACTCTTCCCAAGAGTAGACTGTCTATAGGGCTGCAACATGAGATAAACCATATCACCAACCTCAGAACTCCTCTCTGTCCGCTTTTGATCTGCATACTGCTTATGCTGATTCTGTGCCCTGGCAATATTATTTCTGAGAGCATCAACAATGTCCTTGCTGTCCTGAAACAAATCTCCAGCACGAGGAACTCTAACATCACTCATAAGTAAATCCAGAAAACTTGGTGCCTCATAACCATATAGTGCCCTGAAAGCAGTGAACAATAAACCAATCAATCCACCTAGATCCCAAATGCAGTCATGAACTATACTGCTGTCAATCAATGCAGGCTCTTGCAATATCCTCTGCAATATAACCAAGAGGAATCCATAATCAAACTGACAAATACAGCTCAACCAAACTCCAAAATCACAACTGCCATAGTCAGGAACCCGCGAGACACAAACTCTTAGAACATCAGAACCCAAGTAAAGTGGACAACTCAAACTGCCAATACAGTAAATACCATCAACGCATCCCACTGGCCTATGCGGAATGTACAATCCAACTCTGCAACAATGGTGAACACTCCCGAATGGAACTGTACCAAGTATGGAGAATCCACACACTGTACAACTCTTGCAGTCAACACAACTCTGCAGATCACCGGCCACTGTCTCATAACCGTAACTCCCATGCACCGCTAATGGCGAAAAGACATCACAAGATAAACAGCAAGAAATAGAACCCAAACCAAATCTACCTGCCATCAACTCCTCAACACAAGGATCAAATGCAAACTAATGTACATACCCTGCAGTATAATGCTAATAAAAAGAACCAACCTCAATCAACAGCTCACCATGCACAGGTGATACAACCCACTGCGACTGATCACCAGCTAAGTCAGGAGATGTCATAGCCAAAGGAGTAGAATCAATAACAACCGCTGAAGCATCACTCCCAAACTCCTGCTCTAAGTCATGTATTATCAAGCTGTCAACCGCAGAACCTATCGCCATGTCATGCCCATCACAACTCTCATCCCATGGCGTCAAACCATCCCATAACTGATGACAGCACTAAGCACCAAAGTACATCTACGTATCATCATCTCATCAACATGGTCATCAAAGGTAAACTAGTGAGCATACCTCATAGTGTAATGCCGATAAGATGTGCCAATCTCAGTCAGTGACTCAGACTGCAATCCAAATGAAACTAACTGCAACTGATCACTAACCAAGCTAGAACTGCCTACTACCTCCAAAGACACCGCCAAGGGAGTAGTATCACTAGCAGGAACCATGCCAACTGTCGGCTCACCAACATCACACATGATCTCTGATACAACATCACCAGTCTCCATGCCATCAGTAGTAGAGACCACCACCATGTCAGGCATACCACAACAATCTGCTGCAGCACCCAACTCAATTGAACCTGACTCTAGTGGAAACGAACCCGATATGCCAATGCTAGTATCGAGGATGGATGCATCCCCATCTCTACTGTCTCTGACAATCTCGACCATGGACATCCTCGGATCACCAGACACCACAACCTGTGACTGAACAGAATCTAGTAAAGACTGCAGTCGCTCTAACTCCATGGTCACCTCAGCCAAATGAAACTATGACTCCTCGAAAGCCAACTGTGTATTCTCAAGAATCTCAGAAGTCACCTCAAGCTGTTGAGTAAGCTCACTCACCTCATCTTCCTTGGTCAATAATGCATCGTACACTGTACTGCCCCACTCCATAAGATAATCTCTGTCGGCTACCAACTGCATATAATTATGTCTCAAAATCCGGATAGCCTCCCATAAAGAGTGGATCTCTATCAAGGAAAGATAACTGCCTCCCTGCTCATCACTAGTAGGAGAACCCCATCCATAAACTGCTAACAACTGATGAGCAGCATCGAAATGCTGGCAAGTGATAGCAATGTCTTGCTCACTAACTCTCAGCTGACTAGACACATCATGACGTTGACTAGACTATCTCCTACAATCCTCCTCTGTCGCACTGTCCAAAGGAGTATCCTCAAGGTTACTGGTCTCTAGAGTATTACCATCCATATCCTGTGAATCAACTCCAAAGCTCATATCAACATACGGAGTATTAAAAACTGTAGCACCCCTGTCCAACTCCTTTGTACCAAAAGAAACTGCCGAGGAAACTAAGTCCTCACAACTGCCCACTGCATCCTCTGGATGTCATCAATGCCAATATGATCCTAGGACTCATCTATAAACACTGCCAAATATGAAAGATCATCAACACATTCCAACAAGAATGGTCGACTGATTATATGAACAAGGCCCAACACCGGTGTATAAAAACTAATACTAATATCGGACAAGCTGCTAGCACAAGAAAGGACAACACCGTGCAATCTGCTAATCAAATCCATGATAGCACCCAAACCATCACTGCTACCAAAAAGTGATAAAGATCTCCAATCAACTGAATCCCAAACGCCAATATAACAATCTCGAGTCCTTATCCGTAAACTAGAATCAATTGGTAACTCAAGCAAACTCCTCACCTGAGTAATATGACTAATACCAACTAACTCCACATACCTATCTGACACTGTCCCTGTATCCTGGATGTGGATGCAAGATGAATTATCAACGACCACATATGATCCACCTGCCGCAGAAAGCTGAGTATCAAGTGTGCAAGATGAAACCAAACTCAACTCCACACCATGCTCATCCCCATGTCTCTCGAAGTCCTGTAATGCCAATGGAGTATTCACCAAAGAAGCCCGAGTGTCCTCAAGCTCGCGAGAAAGCCTATCAACTTCCTCCTCCTTCCTCTTCAAGGCATCTGAATAGTCTCCAGCAAGGCTAAGAAGATGGTCACGATCTGATAGATGTAAATAACTCAACTTCATCGTTCCCATTCCTTCCCTAATCGCCTGTAAGTCAACACAAGAAGACTCGGCCTAAACTCCCTTATGTCTGCCCTGTAACTGAATCATCTGGATGTGATCCTCTATCATATCCCACATCCTGTCATAATGAGATAATGAAGTCACAATACTGTCTTTACTCACCTTCAGCTGGCTGGACAAATCATGCGAAGTACTACCAGCCTCAACCTCATGTGACGAAGCATCCAAATGTGCCTGGTACTCCCTCTCAGCAAAGTCATGAATACTCAATGTCTGCTCATCTCTACCAGGTATCTCACCATCATGCACAACAACATCCTCAAAATCATCATGTGAACCCTCTACGCTGTAGTCACTGCCTGTCGTAACCAAACCATCCTAAGTACCTGTGATATCACCCTCTGGCAACCTGTATACAATTGTCTCAACTTGAGTATCAAGTTGACAGTTACTATCCATCAGCGTAATATCCTTCACCACTTTTTCATGTGGCTGAATAGGAACTGAAACCTCTGCCTGGCTGTAAGCTAGTTTCTCGAACTCCTCATGCAAGTTCCTGCTAATTGTGTCATCTGCCTTGTGAGAAGATCTGCCAAATAGAAATCTAGTCAACTTATCCACCTTAGCTGAGTCGGACATGTCATTCATCATACGGTGGCGCTTAACCAACTATTCAGACATGTCATGGCTTATTTTCTCAAGTTCATCTCGAATGTCTAAATAACCATCCTTTCTACTATTCCAACTCTGGATCTTCCTACTTTGTCTATCAGCTATCCAAGATCGTGTCCTCTGAGACTCTGTACTATACCTGTCCATTCTGGATAAAGTAGAGTGCTGATCACTCATACAAGATGGCTCTTACACAACAGGATGGCAAGAAAACCGCTCTGATACCACTGTAATGACCCCTACCAATAGCCCACTAAATAAACCCTCAAAAATGCAACTCAAGATGTAGATAGAAAATTATTTTTGAGTATATGAGTTCGCTGTCCCAAAATTTCAGAATAATAGATAGCAACCAAATACCATCTAAAACACTATCAATGATGTAGGAAATTGCTCAAAACCATATGCCATTCATATATCAACAATTTGCAACAATGTCATACATATTTCAGCCAATAATATGATCATCAAACCCTAGGTTTGCAATATAGATAGACTGAAAATTACAATGCCCTTTCACTTGCAAAATCCTAGCCTTCCTTTGATACCAATAATGCCAAATGGCAAACAAAGACAAGTACAATGTAAAATAGTAAAGTGTTGAAGCTATATTTTGTACTCAGCTGAAAACATACATTTCTCAGAAAATATGCCAAATGCCAAATGAGAAGTGAGGAACCTGATTGTAGATGGCTGCGATAATTTTTGCTAGTGCTAAAGATGCCAACACCCAAGCCAAAGTCACCCCAAATCTGAAAATGTACTTTCTTGCAGATTTTCAAAAATGTCTAGGAATTTTGAAAATTCCTTAAAAATAAATCATGGCATTTTGGGACTCCAAAATGTACCTATCTTTATCTCCTCGACGATAGAAATCCGATGCAAAAATACCCAGAATGATATGCTGAGTAATGAGGAAGATATGAGCAAAAATGTGGTTCCAAAACCCTCTCCTGAAATTCTAAAAACTGAATTAGACTTGTAGCAAAAACTTTTTCGGATTGCTTTTTCGCTTTGCTTTTTCGGATCTGCTTTTTCGAACTGCTTTTTCGGATCTGCTTTTTCGCTCTGCTTTTTCGGATTTGTTTTTTCGGACTGCTTTTTCGGATCTGCTTTTTCAGATCTGCTTTTTCGCTTTGCTTTTTCGGATCTATTTTTTTTTCCTCTTGCAATCAAAAACCCAAACCCTCAGATAAGTCTAAGGACTCCAAATAAGCTCAACTTGAAATGGCTGAATACCACTTCCAAAGTGCAACCCTTGAAAGGATATTTCACCTCCTCAGTTATGCAAATCCTTAAGAAACTCCGTTCCTAAAGATCAAATGACAATCTGTAGACCAAGATGGCGCCACAAATGCTCAAAGAGAAAAGTAGTGTAAACTCAAGTCATGGGATGTCCAAATGAGAGGCCAAGCACTCTATTTATTCACTTTTCTAAGAAGCCACTAGAACTTCTAGAAGTATCCATAAAATATTCTTATAAAATTATATAAAAAATAACTTTATAAAATAAAAAGTGCAATTCAACTCAAAATTATAACATTTTGGCCCCACATAACACATTATAATAAAAATATGATAAACACCATCTCTCCAAGAGCAAATAAGACCATCCAATCCCCAAATAATCATCAGAATGACTCTCTCACCAAAACCATCTGTTTACCAGAGTCCATGATAGGCAAATCTACTGAAAAATGACGTCACTAAAGAGGGGACATGACCCTACATATTTCTTGCCGTTCCCATATGTAATTACCTATGAGAAACTCGTTCTTGAGTTCTCTTTGAGCTGAAAACCATCAATTTTCCCAAAAATCAGTCATCTCCATACACCTTTTGTCATTCTCTGATGAATCCCTCTCAAGAAGATGTTCTTATTTTGTGGGATTTTTATGTCACAACTTCTCAGTCACATAAAGTTGCTATGTCTGAAGGGATTACACTTGCAAAGGAAAAGGAAAAGAAAAAGATGAAATATCAGTATGACTCATATCACAATTTTATTCTGCCTTCACAAATGATTTCATATTGTGATGAGGTTAAAGATACAGATGTTTCTCACATGAACTTTGAAGACTTTCTTCAAAGAGTAGATGTTGCGGTTACAGATGCTTTCAATCAAGCAGAGCAGCGTTCATCTTGTCTCTACATTTCCATTGGCTGCCTTGGAACCAGAGTTTGTATTTGCATGTGTGAAGGACTTTGATCCCACCTCCAGAACCATCAAGGACCAAGATGGTAAGACTATCATTAGCCTTGATCCAGAGACAGTGGATAGAATCTTCAAAGTACCATTAAGTTCTGTTACTATCAATATCACCAAGCAGAAAGCTCTTGACAGATGGAATGAGGACACTCCTTCATGCACGAAGTTCATTAATGAAAACTGGTTGCTCAATAAGAGGCCAAACATTGCAAGATGGCCAAAGGGAATTCGATGCACTGAATTCAAGGAAGAAATCAGTGACCTCATTACCTTATTCAGCTGCCTAGCATGGTTAAAGACATCAAACACCTTTGAGCCCTAGATGTACAAGTACATTTCTCTCATTGTCTGGTCGAAGAAAAGGATATTCTGGGGAGAGATGATCAATGATATATTGTGTGAACAGCTTTCCCAAGTTGTTGACACTTGCACTTTCTACATGAATTCATATCTTGTATATATCGCTGCCTCTCTTGGTTCTTTCTCTAGACTATCTACTAAGGGGGATAGGTCATTGGTTCCTGTGTGGGAGTATTTTCCTCAACTTGTGTTGAAGGCTAGCCGTTCTCACTACCGCAAGGTACAAGATGCTTTTTATGGGCATTTCATGTGCTTGTTCAATAAAAGTCTCCTAAACAAGCGTGTGTCAAATGAGGCATGGGTTAAGGTTAATGAATATGGCTGTCTATTTCTTCAGTTTCCTAGCTTCACTTACATGCGGGTAGGCTACTTCAAGGGAGAACCACATACACTTCTGAGGTATCCTACAGATAAAATCATACTCATGGAGTTGACCAGGCAACTCATGGTTGTTCAGATGCACCAAAATGCACTACATAGACCGGGTGTGGGGATTTCTTCACGAAATCCATTGAAGATTGGGGGATACTCCATAGACAGTCCCTAAAGCAAAAAACATGGAGTATGAGCTTCAAAGGATCACCTTGAAGAAGTTCATGGCTAGGAGCCACTTCGACTGGCGAGGGCTCAACGACAAGATGAGAAGGCAATTCGTACATGTGTACAAGTTGGAGGACATATGGATTGACCTCCGCACTGAGACAAACATACGGAGAATGGATTACCACCGCCTATCCATCAAACAGATCATTGACTTCAATCTTGCAGATATTCCTCCAGGGGTTGAAGATGATGATAACATCCTTGATCGTGATTATACCCGTAATCATGTTGAGGACTTGTCTATTTTGTCTCCTTCCTGGTCAAGAAAAGAGAGTGTCTCTATTTGGGATCATTTCCAATCCATCCTTGCAAATACCAAGATCTGGTTAAAAAGAAGAGGGCTGAAAAGTATCAAGGTAAGAGCGGGTAAAGATTTTGATCATGGTGGTCTAATTGGTAGGAAATCAGAAATCAAAGGAAGAACCAAAGATGGTGCATCTTCTTCAACAGCTGATCCTGTCATTCCTGTCATATCCCCTCTTCCTAAGCTTACCATTAAGGGAGGCAAAGACACTAGAAGAGTTCTTGAGGTCAGAAGCACAAAACCTGAAAAGGTTCAAATTGTATCTAGTGATGATGAGATGCCTAGCTCACCGAAGGTATCCTCACCGGACGTACCTCCTCCTACGGATAATTCAGCCACCACCATGATTCCTGATTCAGCACTAGCATCAGATGAGTCTCCCAACTCACCTTCGAGTACAGCTAGGGATGAATTTACTATGGAGCAGGCACCTCCTATAGATTCAGTCTTGGTGACACCTGCATTGCCTATCTCATCAGCTGCTCCTATTGTCATACAGGAGGATTTTTATCACAGCTTTGAAAGTGTGTTTGACGCATACTCTATGACCATTCCTTCCATGGCCATCTCCTCTGTGACAGTGTTGGACACCACTTTAGTGCAGGTAGAGCAGTTCATATCTAAGGTTACACATGGTAGTCCTACCCCTATGGCAATCCTGACAGAGGCTCCTCCCCTTTGTTGCTACAGTTGCACAAACAGACCCAGTTACCACTCTGGCCGTTACATCTACAAAAGCAACTTCTTCTTCTTTCTCTTTACCTCCTTGGCTCACTGCCATAACACAAAAAAGAAAGAAAGAAGAGATTCCGTTGGAGAGCTTTGATTTCAAGCATGTTTCCAAGCCGAGAGCTCCAAAGAACAAAAGGGCAAAGATAGTCTCAAAGATCGTGATGGAGAACAATACTAAATATGTTGAGATTGTTGAACCTTTGGTTGATAGAATTACAGAAGATGGGCAGCCCTCTGATTTTAGAATCACAAGGGTGGAACTGGGTAAGCAGACACGTTTGAGTTGCCAACAGGATGCTCAAGACGTTGTCACGCAACTCTCACAAAGGAATGACCAGCTATGGGAGAAAAAGAATAAATTTAAGGAGGAGAATGCACACTTTCTTGAAGTCATCAGCACGATGAACAATTCCCAGAATGCTGCTCCTATTTCAGTTTCACATCCTGAGCATTATGATAGACGCCACAAAAGGGCAAAGGCAGTTGATGAATGGTGTGCACAGATTGAGACATAGGGTACACAGGTGATTGAAGATTCATTGGAAGTCTTGAGGCATATACGCATCACTGCTAATGAAATAAGGGAACTTATTTCATCTTTCCATCAGCAGCTGGGAGTTCTGAGTGAGGATCTAAATGTGTGGAAGACTATGCAAGGATTTGACCTCAAAAATTTGTGCCAGCTTGAAGTTATCTCTTATGCTGATTCATACTTCGAGTCTCTTGATTTAATGGTTAATAAGGAGAGAGTCTTGGGTAAGTTGATCACAGATTTGCAAACAGTTTTGAACTCATGGGACGAACAAGAATGCCACATGATAAAAGAGTTCGAGAAATTGTCTTGTGAAGTTTCTTCAAAGGATGGTGAGCTGATTGAAGAAGGGATTGTGATGGCAAGGTTCTCAGAAATGGTTCACTTTCACCTGGATGCAGATGACTTCAGTCTTGCTGCTTTTGATTGGTTTATGGAATGTAAAATATCCTTAAATCAGCTTCAGAGACAAGTAACAGGGTACACCAAATCTCATGTTTTGCGCAAGATTATTGCAATTGTTCATCATACGGGTGCACCGGATCCAGCCATGATACACGAGTCTCTACGCAAGTTTGAGGCTTATGTAAATACTCCTTGATGTAATTTCCTAAGTGTCCGGGACATTTTTTCTTTGTTTTATAGTATGTTTGACAGATTACATGTAGTTCATGTGATGATTGTAAATACAGGAAAACATATTCCTGTATACAAGAGTTATGTAATCATGTTGCAAGTGCTTTAAGCCTTGTAACATTGAATAAGTCAAAGCAGTTAGTTAAGTTGTTAAATAAGTCAAAGTGGTTAAGGGTTTCCCCTTTTCTCTCCACTTTTCTCTCTTCTATTTTCTTATATAAGGAAGAGAGTTCTTTGTAAATATTTTTTATCTTTTGTTGAAGTAGGCAAGGCTATACTTGAGAACTTAAGTGATGAAAACTTTGTGTTTCATTGTATGAGTTATCAAAAGTGAATAAAAGTAACAAGATTCTTCAAACTTTGTGTTGTAGATCTTGAGATTGAATGGTGTTTTCTTACGTTGCATTGTTCAATCTTTCTTGAATTCATTTCTAAAGCTTAACTTGTATACATCATTGGAGGTTTCAATTCATCTTTTGCGAGACTTTGAGCTACACGAGGAGAATTGCTATAATAGTAGTGGCTGCAAATACTGGGAGTTGAAGACTTTGAGCTTCAATTTTAAGTATTTTCCTTTTATTTTCTGGATTATTAGTGAGAGACTTTGAGCCTCACTATTAGTTCTCGTTATCTCAAAATAGGATTAATTGCAAGAGACTTTGGGCCCTTGTATTAATTCACTAAATATATTGTAACTGCTGTCTTAGGAGTTGTTCTTACGTCAATTGCTATGTCACCAGTATTATCGTAGCAGTAGGTAATCTTTGTATAGTTAATAAGTTGTCTTTATTTGTGGATCTTTTTCTTGAAAAAAGAAGAAAAGATTAGAAGAATCACCCTTATTCAATTTCAGTTGAAATCCTACTGAAGCCACCTACGGTAAGAAGGGAGCCTCCCCTATTGCTGAGAAGAGAGATTTATCTCATTACACCGTTGTCTAAAGTTACAATTTTGTAAGGTGTAGTCTTAGTAGCTTACAAAATTTTTAGCCAACAGCAATATAACTATCAATTGATCTGGAATGCTTCAGCTGTGCCAACTCCTTAAAATTAAGTTCTGGATCCTTCCCATCGAATCGGTCTATCAATCTCTCTGTGAACTCTGCATAAGAGGTTATTTGATCGTGGTCGAGGGTGACCATTCCATGATGCCACCATTCATGAGCAATCCCCTCCAGGTGCAGTGCTGTAAATTTGATTGCCTCATCCTCTGACATTAGGTTAAGCTGGAAATATGTGTTTTCCTTATGGACCCATGCTCATACAGAAGTTGATCCTGACCCATCAAAGGATGATAGATTCTCCTTGCCTATCTTTCGTTTGAGATCATCGTTATAGTAGCCACGACTACTGCCGCCTAAATATCTCATTCGCGGATCAGCGTAATCCTTGAAGGATATGTCTCCTTCGAGATTTGTGTTCCTCCAATTTTCCATTAGTTGATCCTACATTTCTTGGAAAGTGGGCTCTCGCTCTCTTTGAGGCGCTTTTGTTCTTGGCAAAAATGTTGGCATCAAGGGTCCACAGTGTGAATGCTGTGGATTCACTTTCCCATTGACCGAATTGTTGTAATCTCCGTAACATCTCTTCCAGTGGTCGTTGACATTCTTCTCCTCTGGCCATGGTGTTGTTGAGCTATTCTTGACTTCTAGTTAGCTCCGTCAATAGTGCCATGACGGGAGCAGCGGGATCCTGTGGGTCTCCCATTCTGTCGACAGAACAGTATCTCCTTCTAGTGTAAACTATCGGTTCCTTCCGCATTCACCAACAGGCTAGTAGAATCACCAGCTCTAATACCACTGTAATGTCCCAAAGTCGACCCACACAAACTCTCGACTCTATCAATGATGTATGGCCCGAGATTTAGAGTGTTTCCCTATGGAACTGTCGTATGTCTGTTACAGGAAGAATGATGGCATATGGATGAGGGAGAGAACGCATACAGGAACCAAAGTTTAGGCCAAATGGTGTAGTGCAATATCCCCTATGTTGACTACAACAAAGGATGACCATACAGTGGATGAGTCAAAGTTCGTATGACAAGGACAGGCCTACGCACCAAGAGAGCTGAGATGTTCGTATGGTGTGACGGGGAGAGTGTACAATATGAAGTGGATGGTATACGATGGAGGGATAGGAGATGTGCGGTAGAATAAGTGGGTCCGTACGGTGACAATGAGCCGCATGGGCTGGTTATTGTAGACGGCATACAGTGGTACTCTACTGAGGTCGTAAGGGTGGGGATATGATTTGTATTGTAGCTGGGTTTTGCCTTCCGGAGCCTTTGTGGCCTGAGTTTAGTGCTCGCCAATACCAAAGTAAATGAGTTCGCATGTATAGTTAATTAATCGAATCTCCAGATGGCACGAATAGCAATAAGATGAATGTCGAATACTAATGATGCCAGAAATAAGGCTTGATTCAAACAATGATAGCATTTCAGAATTGCCAGATCCGAAACAAAGAAGAACAAAGCAGAATATGGTGAGGGATGAATCCCACCAAAACTGTGCTAGCCAAATAGGGAAGATCTTTCACTTCCGAAATGGCGAAACAAAGCAGAACTCCAACTGGAATTGTAGTACAATAAACTAATTCAAGTTGCATGCTAAAACAACTACCTACAGCCAGTCATAAATACCCCTTCAGAGAAACTTCCCGAGGGTTTACAAATAAAACCGACACAACAACACCTACAAACCAAAAAATAAAAAAGGGCCCGAGAGACAATTAAATTAATTGTTGGGCCAAATATATAAAAAAATATTATTAATTTATTTAATGATGGCGAGGACATCAGATCAGGTAAATTGTAATCCTTTGCGAACCATCTTCGGTCTTCTCTGTTATGTATTAATGAGCTAATAAAGATATATTTTACTCTTATATCTGGTACGCACTGCCATGTGTATTATTATTCCATGTGTGTGAATTACCAAGTATAGAAACAAACATTTTGGCGTCGTTGCCTTAAAAGAAATCAAGCCAGCATTACGTGATTCATGCCCTTGGATCCCAATAAAGGCAAGAAGAGGCCACAAGGTTGTCAAGACCAAGTGATTAGGCAATCTTTAAGAATTGCAGAACAAAGAGAACGAAGAAGACAATTGTCCGTACAGACGTTAGACGAGTACAAAGAAAATCTGGAATTGACTGACATATGTCACGGCACTGAGAACCTATCCATCTCAGGAGGATTGTCGAATGGAGGAGTACAAGCCAAGGCCTGGAAGTACCCGATATGTTGGGAACATTGGAGGTGGATATGTGGACGACGCACGCATGGCCGAGAGTGGGGAGATAGCACTGGAGCGTAGCCATCAGAACATTCCACCTAGGTTTGATGCACAAGGGGGCAATCAAACGAGAAAGATGGTGACACCTTTGACAAGTTTGAATGTGGATCGCTAGAAATTAAAACTACTAAAGTTCACAGGGAATAGGTCAGAAGACCCTACGAGGCACTAGAAGACTTGTGAGACTATCTGGGTCACAAATGGTCAAGATGACAAAGACTATTGGCTGAGAGTGATTCCAGCAATGCTACGACCTATAGCCATCGACTGGTTCACAAAACTATATGCTTCATCTATAGCTTCTTGGGATGCCCTCGGGAGGGCATTCGAGGCTGAGTTTAAATTGCTATGAGACGACAATGAGATTGTTACTGAAATTTATAATACGAAGCAAAGGAAGAACGAGAGTGTACAGACTTATAATTGTAGACTCAAGGAATTGTTGGGCAAGTCGGAGAATCAGCCAGCCGACAGGTTGAAGAAGAGGTGGTTAATCAAGGGGTTGATTCCCTCCTTGCATAAGAAAATGAAAGTGGTATCTCCACCCTCGTACCTTGATGCCTATAAACAGGCGATGAACATCAAGAGTGAAAACAAGACGTCCTCCTGAGGGAAGAGGAAGACACATGATGATGACAGCACCGAGGGTAGTAGTGATGATGAATCAACAACAGTCCAGGCCCTACAACGAGAAATGATGAGAATGATGAAAGAACTAAAAGCTGAGAAAGGGACCAGTAAAGAAAGTGATGAACCATGGTGTACAAAGTGCAAAATTGAAGGGCACACAAAAGGTAACTGTCCTAAAACGATGTTTTGTGAGATTTGCCAAGTGATGGGTTGTAGTACGGAATAAAGTCTTATTGTTAGACTTAGTTATGTTTCTGTTGGGCGGGTAGTTAGACGCGAGGAGATGTGTCCATTGGTTTTCCCAACCAACCAACTCTTATATAAAGTACTCTAATTTATTGTATAAGGGGGCCTTGGTGGGTATCAATAATGAAATAAACATTTTCTCGCCATCTTGGTACTCTGGTATGGTATTTTGTTATTGTTGGTATTAAATGTATTGTTGGTATCTTGGGTTATATGCTGTACTGTTCTTGTAGTATGCAATAATATCAATTCTACATTTTGGTGTTGTTGCTTAAGTTCAGACCCAGAGGTCATAGAGAAGAGGAGGGAATACCAAAGGAAGATCAAGTGGCACAAGGTCTGGTGGTAGCCTGGGAAGCAAGTACGTGTGAAGGGAAGCCAGAGAGAGTGGTTCCAAGCACAATACGGACAACTTCGGTACCACCAGCAGTGTAGGATCTACTTGGGGGAATTCCTCCACTCTGACAACTCGTCCATTAATTCATGCCCCTACTTCCAAATAAGTATCCCAAGCGCCGACCAGAACAAGAAGCCGAAGGGGAAGCCGCTCGGCAGATCCTAGGTTTACGCCAGGAGGAGGAGAGGTGTCGTTATTTAAGAGACTTGGTGAATCAACCCCCAAGTACAAGCCAGACTAAGGAAAGGCTTATTGAAAGCACAATAGAAGGTATAGCCAAATTAGCCATTTCAGAAACTTCAGGAAGAAAGGAAGGGGGAAAGAATCCTGAAACTCCTGCATGCCAAGAACAGCCACAAAACAGGACAGAAGAATCACAAGGGGAAGTAGAGAGTACCAGTCCTAGTTCTGCAAGAGGGAGCGTCCCGGCAGGAGGAAAGAGAATGGCAGTTATTAAGCAAAAACTTCCTAGATTCTCTGGAGATGGGTCGGAGGACCCTACCCGGCACTGTAAAACGTGCATCACCATATGGCAGGCCAATGGAGAAAATGATGCAGATCAATGGTTACAAGCCTTTCCAACCACCCTGAGAGGGATTGCTATTGATTGGTATACAGACCTGAAGGCCGGTCAGAGAGCCACCTGGAAGGACCTCCGTACTGCCTTCGAAGAAGAATTCAGACTCGTACGTGATGATGATGAGATAGTCACAGAAATTTATAATACCAGGCAGGAAAAAAATGAGTCAGTTAGAGGTTATACAAGGAAACTCAGAATTGATAGGGAAGTTGGATAACAAACCTGCTGACAGATTAAAAAAGAGATGGTTCATTGAAGGATTAACCCCATCCTTAAAACAAAAAATGAAGATATTGCCACCAGTATCTTTTAAAGAAGCATGCACCCGAGCAATGGACATAGAAAGTGAGAATAAAACTTCCAAGGCTAAGCGACATGGAAGCGAAAGTGAAAGTTCAAAAGAAAGTGGGGATGAGTCCAAGACCATCCAAGCCCTGAGAAAAGATATGATGCGGCTAATGAAGGAAGTGACGGGAAGTAAGGAAGACAAGAAAGAGGGTAGGGAACTATGGTGCACAGATTGTGAGGAGGGACATACAAAAGGGACTTGCCCGCACAAACCCTTCTATGACATATGCCAGGTGTTAGGACACGCAATCAAAAATTGCCCTTACAACTTGGAATCACGGAATGCTCAAGTATTTTTCACACAAGGAGAACAATCCACACCACCCGTCACTCCTCCACATAACACTAATACAGAAGCATCACCAGGAGGGTACCGAAACAATCAATGAGGAAGCAATAACAGCAATAATAACAACACACCCCGGAGAGCAATCCAGTACGATTCTAAAGGAAGACCCATGATCCAATGTAGGCGTTGTAACCAATGGGGACACTTCACACGAGATTGCCAAAATGGGAAATGATGGAATGTTGTGTAAATGGTGTGGACCAGGTAACCACGAGGATGCCAATTGCCCTAAACAAAGGGGGGTAAATAGGCTTGACATTGCAGACCCTGAGAGGGAAGTATTGGCCATCACAAGAATGCAGGCGAGGAAACTTGAAGACTAGAAGGTCACAAGTACTCTTCACACAAGGAGAGTCCACTCCATCGAAACCCCAAAATGTATTGACAGGCGGTCATGGAAAACAAGGACAAAATCAAATACAGTATGACCCAAAGGACGCCCTATCATACAATGCTGAACATGTAACGAGCGGGGTCACTTCGCACGGGACTGCTAGACTGGGCAAAACAACATGAGTTTCTTGTGCAAGAGGTGTGGTCCAGGGAACCATGAGAACACAGAATGCCCGAAACAAGAGTAAATATGTTTGACATGAAGGAGTCGTACGAGGAAGTACTTGCAATCACCAAACTCCAAACTAAGGAGGCAGTATATCCCAACCCTTGTACAGAGAAGGAAAGACTTCAAGAAGCCAAGGCTGACATTGAACAAGCAATGGCAGAGGAGAGGAGAGCTCCACTACAGTCAAAGTCGGAGTAGAGGAGAGCTTCAAATGATGCCGTCAATACTCAACTATGGTCGGAGTCGGAGAGAACTATCATGAAACAGCTATTGCAAGCCACTGTACTAGTACGGGTATCCAACCTCTTGCAAACTATGCCACAACTAAAGATGGCCATTACAAACGTAATTGGTAACGACACAATTGGCCAAGAGCATGACAAACTGACTCAAAAGCCAATAGAGTCTAGCTACTAACTCGATGTTGTTTGTTTGTCAGCAATTTGGAACTGAAAATTTTTAAAATTTTCACCAGCTCAAATGGTTTTACATTCTCAGAATGAAGGGTTCCAAATTTGGATTACGGAGTTAAAAAAAGTGAAATATGAAGAGCACACAATTATACTAAGAGGGGGGGGTGAATCAGTATAATAACTATTTTTCAATTTAAAAGCTTTTATTCAAAAATAACTTCAAATACTCAAATCAACAATTATGCACATGAACAAAAATTTAACGTGGAAACCCAATATGGGAAAAAACCACAAAATAATTTGTTTTATGTAATTTTGTTCTTTTACAAATAGTTTGTAGGCTCCAACCTACTAGAGGCTCCAACCCCTATGTTTATGAGCACCGACTCACTGGAAGCTCCAACTCCCACACTTTGTAGGCACCGACCTACTGGAAGCACCAACTCCCCCTATCTGAATTCTGAGAACCAACTCAGTGAATACAAATTTTCTTCCACCTTGGCAATGTTGCTTTCTTCAACTGAGGATGGACATTTTAATTTCACCACATACTCTTTCTTTCCATAAGTCAGCCTTTGCAAAATATGTAATATTTATCAAAGTATATTTTTATTGACACCTCATTGTATGTATATCAGATTTAATTCTGATCATATGTATTTTATTCAACTCTTCATTCTGAATATAATATGCCCTTTTTAAGTCTTCTTCTATTCACTTCTCTTTATTGCTGACTTCCTTGCTTTTTTTAAAAATAATTGATTCAATATATATATCTTCATATCTCTAATGAAACAATGTCTCTTTATAAAAGATATGACTCTTTATGAATAGGTGTCTTTTATTAAAATATTATTAACTTTTAAATAAGTTAATCTACCTTTTTAAACTATTATTATTATTCTCTTCTTAAATCCTTCGATGACCTTTGACGGCAAACCTTATCAAATGAACCTTTTAAAACTTCCGCATATCAACTTTTAAAACTTCGATATTAAACAACCTTCGATATAATATTATCTTCGATAGCAATCTTCATGATATATATATTAATATATATCAGCTTTCGATATTGATATTTTATTATCCTCTGACGTTAACCACTGCATATAATATTTGCTTTCAGATAATTTTATTAACGCTGCATCCTCCGTTAATATCTTCAATCCTTCGATAATATCTTTAATCTTCGATATGTAACATATATTCTATATATTGTCTTCTAGCTGTCGGCGGTTTATATCATTTGCCGTTTTGTGTATTCACAAAAATCGATTCAAATAAACTCAACACTTGGTTGCCGTTCTCTGTTTAATATTTAATCTTTGATAATGATATCAAGCTGTTCCTATACATCAGTATATATATGTTTGTATCTTCACCGCTATATATCTTCATGTCTTCATCACTGTACATATACGCTGGTCATTATATGCTGAATATACATATGCAATATGCAATATGTCTGCTTTTGCCGTATATGTATGCTGCTTCATATAATATATGCTTCTACTTTCAATATAATATTATGTTATGCTGTATGTCATATATTCTGAATATACATATCTGAATATACGTCTCTTCCCTGTTATATATATATTTTATGCTGTGATGTCTTCATCTATTATAGATCTTCATATATGCTATTTTATGCTGTGATGTCTTCATCTATTATATATCTTCATATATACGTATTTATTATATACGTATCTATATGTCTTTTATACGCATCTTTTGCATACTTCTTCATTAATGTCATCGGTCTCTGATTTGACATCAATGACAATATGTTCATCACAATAAGCATCATCAATATTCAATGCACTCTGGATAGGACGCAATGAGTCATTTAGGAAACAGATTTAGACAAAGTTCCCAATATTCCATTGGGATCTGATATCTCATTTTGAACCTTTATAACAGGAAAAGCTATAAGTATTGAAACGGTTTAAATTGAACCTCTATTGAAAAGTATAGTTATACTCTCTTGAAGTTGAAGCTATATGCTAGTGTCTTTAAACCTTAAATCTGTCCAATCTAAATTGAGAAGCAAGCTTGGAGATAAACATGTAATAAATCAATCACTACAAGCATCTGGATTCTATGCACGCGATGCAATATGGATAGGGAATACCAATTAATAAGGGAATATATAGTCAAAATGTGATACTCCACTTAGACTATGTAGAAAAGGCATCGACATCATCTAAAACTTCAGAACCTGACAAGCAAAAACAAAATGACATAGTGAGATTTGGAACTTGGCAGCGGTTTGAGAACCACATTGTATTTTAATTAGGCTTGTCAAGATTTTGTAATGCTTTAAAGATTAATTGGAGACAACAATTTTGCAACATGCGGCATTAAAGTCCAAGGTGATTGAAAATAGAATGAGAAACCATTTATTAATATGGGATCTTTTGTACAGTTATGGAGCTACAAAATCCTCGGCATGTTCATGAGATTAGAGGACACGATTAGCTTCTTAGAATTGATATTGAAATCTAATAAATCCAAACAATTACAAATGGAGAACCCAGTTGAAGAGCCCAGTATCGGGCCCCACAAGGTTTTTTTGAGTTTTTCTAAGTGCATTGACTCCTTAATAGTGTATGGTCGGAAAGTGCCTGTTTCCAAGGATAATTGCGGACCCGACCACTCTTCAAATAAATTTAAGTATTCCACAAGTCAATGTAAAACCGAGATGTCGGGATTCTTGTGTTATTTCGGAACCACGATCAAGATCCGACGTCAAGATTGACAGTATTGTAAAAACCAACACCCTAAGCAATGTTAGAGCCCTAATGGTTATGTACATTGTTTGTAATTGTATATTCATCAAACCATTCAGAAAGGTCATCGATACCATTAAAACTTTGGGAATTTGGGATCCTCCTGATTTGTCGATGACATAGTGTTTGACAATGAGCATGTTCCAACTGTAACAAAGGCGCAACATGGTCCTCAAGTCTTTCAAATAAGCGACTTACCGTTCCTCCGCTTTGGTTCAAAAGTCACATGCATTGGCGGAAGGGGAAATTTTGATATTTAATTGAAAGGTTGACGACACATATTGTCAGTCCCAACATAAATTTTAAAACCCAAAGCCTTTATGGGAGTCGATACTGTTAGGCATTGCTTTGATGGAAACCCGATATGGTTTGGGATTCCCATCCTTGACACTAGTAATAGCAGGAAAGCTTTCATCTATAGTAAAATTATCTTTGTTGAAGGAGATGCAGATAATGGAAAGAAATACAGTCTTCAAATGCAACAAGGCATATGTGGATTCAAGCATTATAATGGGCCAGATAGTCATATTTCAGAATGATGTAAAGAAGTTCGGCAAATGTTTATCATTAACTGTCTTGTCGTACCTATGAATAGCAACTACTATGGTGAGCCTCATAAACCTTGCGCATAGCAATCGATGGCTTCATACCTCTTCGAAGGATGGATATTTTATGGCATAATTTCTACTTGATATATTTGACAGCGCACTTTGCTTCCACCATACAAAACCTGAAACGATACTTAGAACCACTCAAGCTCACTTCACGATGTCAGGATCCGAAATTGTCGAGGCAACTAGCTCTGAAAGCATGTATGGTGAGTTCCTTCTCGTGAAGGAACTTTGTGAACGAGTTGCTAGCTATGTACAATTGTGCACACCTTATGGGTGGATAAAGCCTTTCGGATATGGAGTTATCCTTGGAAATTACGATAGAAGATGGTCCTCAAGTGTATATGATCGAGCCCTCAGGAGTAGCTTATCGATACTTTGGGGTAGCAATTGGCAAGGGCAGGCATGTTGCGGTGGATACTGTCGATACCATTGAAGATGTGTGATTCACCTTTGCCATCAATTCGAAGACGATTTGAGGTTGGATAAAGAGCTAGTGTATATCAATCAGGTGTCAGGGATTGTTCTTAAATGAAAAGCTTTTTATCCATTTCAAATAATTATGAGACAGAGTTGACGCAATGTAAAGAGCATTTCTAATGAGAATGGAGAAGGGGCAAAAATAAAAACAAGGTCAAAAAGGTAGAAATCAGGCCACATAAAGTTGATGCTAGCATGGTAAATTGTAATGTCCCCTTGTCCTAGATGGTTGAGTTTGAGAGTTAGAATGAAGAAATAGTAAGTTCAACAAAAATCTCTTTCTAATTAAGCATGTTATACAAACATTTACTCGTTAGTAGTAATTGAAATATCAACAGGGTAAGCACGTCATACTTGATAAGTCGTATTCTCTGCACATCTAATCCTCATAGTGGATGGTCGAATTACTGCCCTTGGGATGGAAACAATCTCCAAGAGGCTCCCTCGCGGTTGACACACGTTTTGGGATCTATTGCCTCAATGGGATCGGATTACTCCTCTCCTCTTGTAAACTCCCTACCCACTGTGAGGATCCATGAATTACAGAGTTAACAAATTAATCAAGCCTCTATGAGTAAATTAATAATATCTATTATTTTATTAACGGTCACCGATATCCAGTTTGGTAATACTCTACGGTAGTTATCTGGTCACTATTGAACTTAAATGCATTCTAAGTGTGTCTGTGAATATGGTATCCATATTCAAAGACATCCATAAGTTTGTTCGTAGTACATCACGTTACAGATTGTAAAGGATAGTGAAAACAAAGAAATACTTCTCCAACCTATCGAGAGTGGGTGAATTTCTAGTAACTGTCGAGTACGCTCTCCCAACTATGGTGGAGCTCCTATTTCCGAACTCTGAATCACTGTTGAGGATGTGTGCTCTCCCATATTGTGATCAATACCGTAATTGAGATCTTTTACCTCCTTTTTCAATCCAAAACAATACTCTTCCCCCCTCCCCAGCCGTGATCCTTAATTCTTTTATATGACTTACCCAGTCACCCAACAAGTCGCGTCTTTACACTCTTCCTGATTCGCAGCCTACGATTATGTTTTGCGATTTATTTGATTACCGTCGATTAAGTGATATCGACTTATACTTGAAGTCAAATATTATTATTTATGTTACATTGAATATATCAGTTGGTAAAGATGTCGATTATGTATAGATAATGGTGATTAATTATAATATATTAATATTGATTAATTATATTAATATATTGGTATATATAGAATTATATTAATGTTAATATGGTTTAGCATTGATTAATATTATTGATTGTGTTCAATTAATTAATTTACAATTGTTATTCAATAATATTCTCTGTTACCACATTCGCTCCTCCCTGCTCGAATTCGAGATTCAGTTCGCTGCAAATTCTAGTTCAGTTCGAATTCGCTCAAAATTCTTCCACAATCAAGTAAATTCACTCCAAATTTTCTCAGAAGGACCCGGTAAGAATTTTGGAGGAATTTGGAAAATTTTTGATTTGGATGGAGGAACCCAGAGCAAATTTGGGGAGAATTTGACTGAAAACGTCATTTTCATTGACTTTTTCATAAAATTCTTTTGCCAACTTAGGTCAATTTGACCCTCCAACCCTAAAAGTGACCACTAAAAAGACCAAAAAGGTTTTTTTATATGTCATTTGTGCATTTTGTTATGTCATTTGGACTAAAACATTAATATGTGTGGTGGTGTATTTTGCTATGTTGCTTTAGTATTAGCATAGTGGTTTATGAACTTATTTGCTGTTTTATATATATATATATATATATATATATATATATTCTTCTATGAACAAACCCAAAACGAATCCGAACCCAACCCAAAAAAAAATTGGATGAATTTCGAACCCAAATCTCGAACCGGCAACTTAGGTTTAAAACTTTGTTACAATGATTGTATGACATTTCCATTTGCGTAATTAATCTTCAAAGTTAATGTTTGATAGTAAACTTTATCACTGTTCTTGTTTTGAAAACTCAATGTCATTATATTTTTAGATTTTCTATAAAATATTAAATCACAAAGAAAAAAATTGACGTACCCAAAGTACCCCCGTCTCCTGTTTGGGAAAAATAGCCATACTCATCTCCAAAGTACCCAAGTACCCCCGTCTCCTGTTTGGGAAAAATAGCCATACTCGTCTCCAAAGTAGCCAAGTACCCCCGTCCCCGTTCAACCTTGATAATACTCCATAGCCAGTACTTCCTCCAAGAGCCATGGGATAAAGAAGTCGTTTGTTGCACCTAGTGAGTGGCGTTGTCTCATGGATGTCGTCAAGAGCAAGCCTACAAGTTCCAGTAGAGTGTCCAATATTGTCCTTCCACAAATTCTATTCGTGAACGGTATTAGGAATGGTATTGTGTATGAATGGGCATCCCTACTGGCAGAGAGGATGTACAAGTTCATGACCCTTCAGCACAAAATGTTTAACATCCCTCACTAAGCCATTGGATTTTTTTTGGATGTCACTCGTGTACAAATACCACATGACAGGTTGGAAGTAAAGCCGCAGGGCAGCCTGATACCTGGGAAGCCATCTACTTTTTACTGGCGACATTTGGATACAAGTGGTGTGCCGACGGGACAGAAGAGGAAACCACAAGTGGTGTCTGAGTCGGAATCCGAGGATGACGTAGACAGTGGCAGGGAGGATACCAATGAAGCCAATGGAGATAGTGAGATGGCTGAGGGGGAGAAAGCAGATTCGGCATGTAAATTTTGATATGAAATAAAGAAAGATTTCACCACACAAGAATGAACATGTGAAGTGCCACATTTGTGAGGTTTCTGAGATGCCAAAATTGATCTAGTATGTCATGTTAAACTGAGGGTATGGAATCAAATGCAAACAAATGGAGCTGACTAGTAAAGCAGGATCTCTGTGGAGAGATTTTCTGTCTTATGGTATGTTTTTAACAGTGGGATTCACTACATGGACGATGTAATATCTTTTTATGTTGCATATCTTTACTGCTGCTAAAATGGGCTTGTATCTACATGAATCTGTTTTGCTCTTTCACCTTAATTTTCCTCCAATGTTTCAATTGTGGTGATGCAACCCCACATCTAACAGATATGATGTTAATCCTTAATGAAGCTACAGATCAGTTAAACACGTTCATAAAATTTTAGAGTTCAAGCAAAAACCTTACCCATCCAGCCAAATATTTGGTAGACTATTTATTTTCATCAATACCTTGTAAGAGAGGTAATCTTCCAATATGTCTAGCATATGGTGGAATTGTGAGTAAAGAAGCACCCTGTGACCTTGAATTTTAAGCTTGACCATCATCTTGTCCAACAAAATAAGCTTACCAGAAGCCTCCAAAAGCTTCCTGTCACAATAAGCAATATAATTACAATAAGAAAAAGAAAATATGTGTTTTGCACAAGTGAAAGTAGGTACCCCTAGAACCAATAGTTTCTTGTGTCTAATTTGTAAATCCTAAAATATGTATCCTTGAATCAAAGTTCATATAAGAAGAAACCTATATGCTTCTTGCACATCCTTCACATCTGGTTCCACTCCTTCTAACATGTAAGGATGCCCACATAGCTTTCGGAGTTCCATCACAACATTATTGAGGGAAATCTGAATTAAGGCAATATAGCAAAATGTAGCAGTCATTATGACTGACTTAAAATCCTAATTCTCGGATATGACTGACGATGAATGTTATTTCAGTAATAGATACCTGAGATCGACCTCGGCGAGCTAATATATGATAGTTGCGAGTCAGAATTGCTTTATAGTATTCTTTCTGCAGAGGACTCAGTTCAACACGCAAAATGAGCTCTTTCTTGGGAGGAATATTTTGCATCACATCCTTCTTCAATCCTGCATGAAATATACATGTTATTAGCACCAATGATTAGGCGATTAAAAAAAATTAAAACACCTGGCCAGAACTCAGATGCTTGTTCCATTTTATTTCTTCATATTTTTATCACTAGGTGGAAGGTTCTATTATAAAATTTATAAGAGATATTTGTTCATAAAAGGAATGCCAGAAAACACATATTCAAATGGTATTACTCATTAATCTTAATGCTAGTATACCAAGAAAATAAGCAAAAATCTGACCATCAGCAATAGCAGCTGTAAAATGAACACCTTTTACATACATTTTAACATTGCATAGTCATGTGAGATCAAATGTCTGTACCTGTTGATCCATGTATGGCAATAGTGGCATGCCATATGTACTTAAGCAACTAGACTGATTCCTTTTAAACAAAAAGAATCTAATAACCAAGTTCCTTTGGGAATTTGTGTGATAAGCAGCATGTGTATGCCTCATAATAAAAGGTAGACTATGCTCAGTCACTGTGCACAGGCAAAGCCATACCCTTATCTATGATGCACTAACAAGTTTCACTACACAATGAAGGATGGAATCACTAGAATAGGGTGCCCTTAAGCTGAGCAAAGTAGTGTAGAAGGAATCCTAACAAGTACCTTGTTGTACAGATACACAATATTTTATTGTGAAGTCCTTCAATATTTGTCAAAGTTTATCTGTCAGTTTGATGCATAAAGACGTTGAATGTAAGGACTGTCTTTGTCCCCTATAGTTGTCTTGAGTAAATTTTGTCCTTCATATGGTTGATCTGGTTTGATTATAAAAAATGATGAATGAAAGTAGTGTCCAAGAATTTTGATCAATGGTATCAATTTACCAAAAGTAGTAAATTTCTCTCAAGTGCCCAAACTTTGGGCAATGATCCCTCAAGGGCACGTGCACATTGGAATGGGCTACGTGCACATTGGAATGGGCTAACTATGCGTTAAAGTGCACACTTCAAAAATTGTCTATGTAAGTTAGTAATATGCAACCTTGTTTTCTTGTATTTGTTTTGTTTGCTGAGTTTGATGAACGAAGATAGAAGATAGAAAGTGCAAAAATATATATTGCAAGATATACAGATTTATCATAGCAAATAGATATGGAATATCTTGCAATTTCAATGCTCACAACCAACTACATTTGAAAGTACAATACAGAAAAAAAATTGAAGATACCCAAATGATTAAATCTTATTACAAACATTTACTTAACATAGCCATTTGCTAATATACAAAATATTGAGCAACAGCAACAAGAACCAGCGAATTGGGGTTTTAAACCCCTAGGCACCTCCACCAAACAGCTCAAAAAAGGACAACTAAAACCAAGGGAAGATAAGAGGAATGGTGCCACAAATCACTGATAAATGCTTCAAAAAACCCAATTTGCCTCTCCTTTGATCAAATTGCTTCCCTTAAAAAATGTACCTTCCCAACTAGAGAAAGTATGACCAGCCACAAATAGCTCAACAAATATGCAATGAACTCACAAACCCTACTCAAAGAGTCTCTGTGAAATAACTTTGCCAATCAGATGCTCTGAAACTAAAGAAGAAGATTGAAATCAAACACCAATGAAGCTCCAATGTGATTCTTGGAATGAAACCACCCAAAATCCCCCAAATTGGATCTCTCACCAATGTGGAAGATGTTTCTTGTAAGGAGATTTCATCCTTACAAACCTTCAAGAAGAATAAACTCCTCCAACAAAGAATAAGATCAAAAATAGCAAATCCAGCGTATGAAATAACTCCTCAAATATACTTTTTTAAACCTCCAAAAGAAAGGCTACGTCCCTCTCACATTTGCTTCTTTAATTTAATTTAAAATCACTTTATCTCCCCAATATGACAGCCAAGTCCCAAAAAGGCCCCATTCAATTAAATAGTACATTTTCACTTTAATACTGGGCGCCATATAGACCTCTGATCAAATAATTAAAATAAAGATAACGTTAAATGTAATGTCCCCATTTTCGTGAGCATCAAAGTTCAATGGATTAGCCTATTAATTGACTCTCGTAGGTTAATGTGGTTGGATAGAGGGTCTCTTGAGAGATGTAGCTTCTTCAAAGACCTGAGCTTTGTAGGATTGGTGTTCGTTTGAGGTCTCTAGGACTCCGTATGCAGTGATTTCTATTTATAGTGAGTTTATTGCTATTTATAGCAATTTTTGGAGTGATGGAGATGGACCCTTTCTATTTTTAGAAATAGTATTTGGTCACATGGAGAATTACAGGATGAACTCCCAATTTAGATGACAAAGTGAAATATTAAGCGGTTTGAGAGTTATTATTAATTTTGTGGCCAAAATGATATTAAATTGTAAAAATAGTTTATTATAAAGTTATAACATAACTTTATAATTTCACTTAAGTTGAGGGTTTATTCATCATTGGAAGGGGACCAGTTGAGTAATTAATTATAAATGTCAAACTTAATGAATTATTAAAAGATTTCCTAAGTTGAAATGAAATAACATTTAAAATATTATTTAAAATGCTTTTTGGGGAAATTGGACTTCTTGAAGGTATTTAATAGTTGCAAGAGAAAGAGAATTCATTATGTTGATTGCTTGATTTGATATCCTTTCTTTGGAGCATTGGAGTTTGTGAGAAACCAAGGGTTTCAACAGAGTTCTGAGCTTATCGGCATTGGAGAGCGTTGCTTCTTCTTTGTAGCAGCAGTCAGAGGGTGTGAAATATTCACCTGATATTGCTTATTGGGTTGGCTCCATACAGAGGTCAGCATTGTACTGATTGGAGAAATAAATTTCAGAATTTATTGATAAATTGAAGGTATATTTTATGGCAGATTGAGGGCATCAGATTGAAAAGCTATTGGTTGTTTATAGTGGTTTGAAATCATTGCTTTTTGCTGGTTCTTCATGTACCCTACCTACTCTTCCATATACAGTTTGTTTTTGTTGGAAGCACCGAAAAAATCAGTAAAAATTCTTAAAAGGGACGCCTAGCTCAACAATAGTGATTGATATCATTAGTTTGGATATTGGTTGCTAATAGAAGGAGATTTGAGCTGCTGTATGCTTGCTTTTTCAGCCAGCACGGGTTTCAGAGTAATTTCTACAATGAAAATGGGTATGTTTTTTAATGTAAAACATTCTAGTGCTATGTATTGAAGGATAAGTAATAAAGATTGTATTCTATTCCCAAAGTATTGTTAGTGTTAATTTTCAAAAGTTTTATTTCAGCATATGTATTGATTTTTATGTCAAACCATCTCAAAAACACAAAAAAATTGGAAAGCAATTAAAAACCAAAACAAGCATAGTCAATTCAGCAGTTAGAGCTTTGAAGGGTTCTTACATTAAATCATTAATTTAACTTTATTAAATAAAATTATCATTATTTGATTTAAACCCACTAGACTATATCAAATATCAAGATAACACCAAAACTATATCCACTGTAATGTTCCTTCTTATTCTTCTTTGATAATATCCTGCAAAACCGACATCAGTACATAATATCACGAAAAATATATATATATATGACTCATACTATACTCTAAGTTAGTGGGGGAAGTTTGACCCTTAAGGCTGCCCCTAGGTCGGGCTTCACAGAAGTCCAGCTTGAGAGACATTCGCTCCCTCTAAGCAATCGGACTATCGACACGTCATCCCTAGAGCACTACCCGTAAGGATCTCTTGGAAGCAACTTAATTGCATTCCAAGCCTACGCATATGCATATGACTAGTTTCAATATATATATTGCCTACGAGACTAGGGAAAGGTCTTAATTTCCTCTAGTCCCCTCCAGATATGTAAACCATCCTTCGGTGAATACTTTATTCACACGTATGGCCCATATCATCAGTAGACCATCCTTCGGCGAATACTCAATTCACACGTATGGTCCATAATAATAATATAACATGTATATATGTAGACCATCCTTCAGTGAATACTTTATTCACACGTATGGTCCCTAATAACATGTATACCAGCCTTAAAATCCATAGTTAGAAATACAATAATTTCTTACTTTACTATGATTCAATTATTCAAAAAAAGAATGCTATGTTTCTGGAATTCAAATGTACATATAACATATACAAATACTCATAAATATATTCTGTAAGTCCATAACATATATATATATATATAGATATATTCTGAATTTAAAATCTCATATTAACCACTATATATATATATATATATATATATATATATATATATATATTTATTTATTTATTTACACTATATTATACTGCAGATCGTACCTGGTAAAAGAATCTGTATACAACCCGCTGATTTCCTTCTACGTATTTCCTTGTTTTACTTCCCTGTTATACTTTCTTTTTATTCTTTTCTTTTTTGTGTTCCCTGTTCTGTCCGCATGACAAGGGATATATACCCGTGTGGGGAGGGGAGTCACGTCCCTCCCACACACAGCCGCACCTTAGTGGTGCGGCTGTTCACAGCCTGGCTGTGAACAGTCGCACCATTAGGGTGCGTCTTTTTACTAATGATTCGCTGTGTTTAATATTATTTATCTATGATTAATAATGTTTATTTATATTTCATGTTTTAATATTATATATATATATATATATGTATAAATATATATATTATAAGTATTAAATTTATAATATATTTATTATTATTAATTTTTAATTGCATATTATAATATTTATTTTATAATGTAAAGATTGTTTAATGTAGATGATTTTACATTAAATTCATGATTAATATTATATATTGAAATTATTATATTTGTAATTTAATTAATACAATAGATTTTATAAATTTCTAATGAATTGGATTTATAAAGAATTTAATTGAGGGTCATCACAGTTCCCCCTTCTTCAATTTGCTTGTCCTCAAGCAATTTGAGATCTTCCTCTTTTTCCCAGGTAGCATCTTCGTCTGGTAAATTTTTCCATTTCACTAGATGTTCAGAGATGGTTCGATTTCGTAGCTTCCTTTGTCGGGTATCAAGGATGATTTCTGGTTGTAGGGTGAGCTTGCCCTCTTCATCTAGGGGTGGCAATTCCTCACAAGGTAGTGTACATTGTCCGAGGACTTTCTTGAGTCTAGAGACATGGAATATGTTATGTATTCTACTTCCCTCAGGGAGTTCAATCTCGTAGGCTACTTCCCCGACCCTTCTTAGAACCCTGTAGGGTCCATAAAATCGAGGCTTCAACTTTTCTGTCCCATTCTTTTTTATAGATGTTTGCTTATAGGGTTGTAACCTTAAAAATACAAGATCCCCTACTTCAAAGATTCTTTCAATGCGCTTCTTATCTGCATAGATCTTCTGTTGATTTTGAGCTTGTTGGATATTTTCTTTCAAGAATTTGAGGATATCTCTACTTTGCTGAACAAAATCTTGTGCCTTGGGTACCTTGCTCTCTTGATGGATCGGTTCTCCGAAGGATGTGACTTCATATCCGTATAGTGCTTGGAAAGGGCTCATTCCTATAGACATATGGTGTGTTGTGTTGTAGCAGTATTCCCCCAAATGTAGCCATTTGATCCACATGTTTTGTTGCCCAGTTACGTAGTTCCTTAAATAACCTTCCAGCCACTTATTCACTATTTCTGTTTGACCGTCTGTCTGAGGATGGTAGCTGGTGCTAGGTGTTAAGGTAGTACCGGCTAATTTGAAGAGTTCTTGCCAAAACTGGCTAATAAATTTACTGTCCCTGTCACTGACAATACTCTGGGGAAGTCCATGTAGTCTAAAAATTTCTCTAAAGAACAATTCTGCTATCTGGATTGCCTTATATTCAGTTGAGACTGCAAAGAAATGGGCATATTTGGTGAGTCTATCCACAACTACAAAGATGCTGTCCTTTCCTTGTGTTTTAGGTAATCCTGTGATGAAATCCATAGATATGCTTTCCCATTTTTGGTTAGGAATGGGTAGGGGCTGGAGTAACCCAGCGGGGTAGGAGAGTTCAGTCTTATTGCGCTGACATATCATGCATTCTTGTACATGTCTTTGCACATCCCTCTTTTGATCCTTCCATGAATATCTTTCTCTGATATGTTTATATGTTTTATAACATCCTGGATGTCCTGCTAAAGGATTGTCATGGAATTCTTGGAGGACTTTATTCTTGAATCTAGATTGAGGAGTTAAATATACTCTCCCTTTATAGAGTATAAGGCTATCTTTAATTGTAAAATTTTCGTTAGGTGGGCTTCCTTGTAGAATCTCCTTTGCTAATGAGTCTTGGTCATATTCCTTGATAATTTCTTCCTTCCACCTCTTGGATATACTAGAGATGTTGTTTAGGTGTACCTTTCTGGATAGTGCATCTGCTGCGCCATTATTCACCCCTTTAACATACTCGATATCAAAGTCGTAGGCTTGTATTTTGCTTACCCACTTTTGTTGTCTATCATTGAGATCCTTTTGACTTAGAAAGAAACGTAAACTGTTGTGATCTGTTTTTACAATAAATTTTCCACAAACCAAGTATTGACGGAATTTGGCTAAGGCATGCATAATGGCTAGCATCTCTTTGTCATAGATGGAGTAGTGTCTTTCCCCTGCTGTGAGCTTGCGGCTTTCAAAAGCTATTGGGTGTTTTTTCTGCATGAGTACGGCCCCGATACCTTCTCCTGAGGCATCACATTGGAGTTCAAAGGGTATGGAAAAGTCGGGTATAGCCAAGACCGGACATGTGCTCATGGTTGTCTTGAGTTGTTCGAAAGCTTGTTGGGCTTTATCATTCCAAGTGAAGGCTCCTTTTTTTGTTAGGTCGGTGAGAGGTGCTGCAATTCTTGAAAATCCCTTCACAAACCTTCTGTAATAACTGCAAAGTCCCACAAATCCCCTTAATTGTGTCAGAGTTTTAGGGGTTTGCCAATTGCTAATAGCTTTAATCTTCTCTTCGTCCACACTTACACCCGCTTCACTGATTTTGTGTCCTAAGTATATGATTTCTTTTAACCCAAATTCACATTTGGTCATTTTTGCATAGAGTGATTCAGTTTTCAAAATACTTAATACTTCCTCAAGATGTTGAAGGTGTTTTTCCCATGTCTTGCTATAAATAAGAATATCATCAAAAAACACAAGTAGATATTTTCTTAATTGCTGTCTGAAAATGTGATTCATACATGATTGGAAGGTAGCTGGAGCGTTAGTGAGTCCAAAAGGTAGGACTAGAAATTCAAAATGCCCATAATGACACCTAAAAGCTGTTTTGGGAGTATCTTCTTTTCTCATCCGAATTTGGTGATACCCTGATCTCAAGTCAATTTTTGAGAAGAATTTGGCTCCATGTAATTCGTCCATTAATTCATCAATTCTAGGGATGGGGTATCTATTTTTTATTGTCTTTTTATTCAAGGCTCTATAGTCTATGCACATTCTCATGGTACCATCCTTCTTTTTAACCAATACGACAGAGGAGGCAAATGGGCTACTGCTAGGTTGAATATGACCCATTTCAAGTAATTCTTTAATAGTTCTCTCAATTTCTTCTTTGTACTTGTGGGGGTGTCGGTAAGGAGTTGTGATAACTGGTTTTGCTCCTTCCTCGAGTTCTATGGAATGTTCGAACCCTCTTTTTGGTGGTAGTCCGGGCGGAATCTCTTCGAAGACCATTTTATATTTTTTTAAGATAAGATGAATGTCATCATGAATTTCTTGCTCCTTTGTGGGAGTTTTGTCAAGAATCATACACTGAACCATCCACTCCCCTTGATGATGTCTTAGGATTTTCTCCATTCGGTTACATGATACTATTTTTGGCGAGCCATCGGTCATGCCTTTTAATATTATTTCTTTCCCTTGATGTTGGAAACAGATTTCAAGGTTGGGGCTATCCATTGTAAACTTACCTAATGAATTTATCCAGGGCATCCCTAAGATGAGATCATTTTGTAGATTTACCACGAAGAAACTTCTTTTGATAATATGTTCTCCCACTTGGATTTCTAATTGGGGTACCATCTTTGTACATTGATCCATTGTTCCATTGCCCATAATTACTTCAAATCCTTCGAACTCCTGTGTTGGTAACTTCCTTCTTGTCACAAGTTGCTGACTGATGAAATCGTGTGAGGCTCCGGTGTCTACCAAGGCCGTTATCTTTTGTCCTTTAATTAACCCCTTAAGTCGGAATGGTCTGTTTTCATTCCCCTGTGCAATAATGGCTAGTGTTCCTGGTCTTGGTTCTTCTAATCTAGCTCTTTTTTGAGATGTCTCCTCTTCATGAGGCTCCTCTATGTTATTTATTTGACTTCTTTTGCATTGGTGACCCTTAGTCCAGGGTGTTTTACATTTGAAACACAATCCCTTTTGGATGAGTTCTCCCCTTTCTCTACAATGATGGTCTTTGCTCCAAGGTTGTTGGCAAATGAAGCATTTGGTGTAATCCTTCTTTTGGAATTCTCCTTTATTCAATGTCCTGACTGTGTTACCCTTTTGCTTTTCCTTGGATACATCGTACTCGGACATTCTTGCTTTCCTTACAGCTTCTTCTATAGTTTGGGGTTCAAATGGTTTAATCCTTATCTTGATGTGTTCCTTGAGTCCTTCAATGAACATGTAAACCCTCCTCTTTTGAGATATATCGGGGACCATTACTGATAGACTCTGAAACTTATTGGCGAATTCTTCAATTGTTCCCGTTTGTTTGAGGTGGGTTAATTCTTGGAAGTACCACTCTGGTTCCTTTTGATCGAATCTACTAATGAGTCTTTGAGTGAATTCATTGTAGGTTTTAATACATTTGTGATCTAGTGTGATTACTCCATGGTGCCACCAATTGTGGGCTTCTCCCGTTAAGTGCATTATGGCAAATTTGATGGCATTTTCTTCTGTCATTGGGCTGAGTGATAGGTAGGTGTCTAGTTTTTGAACCCATGCTTGAGCTGTTTCCTTTCCAGACCCTTCGAAGTGTGGAAGGGACATTTTTCCCACCTTGGCTTTAATGTCTTTCTCCCCATGATTTCTTTTCTGCCCATTACTTGCCATGGTTTTGGTTTCATAGTATTCCTTGAAGGGAATGAGTCTTTGTATATTGGGTTCCAAATTAGCATACAACTCGGCGATTTCTTCTACTGATTGGTTGGAAGGAACTTCACTCCTTAAGATAGGTTCTTCTCGTGGGAGGAATGAGGGTAAGGAAGGTCTCAAGGTGGAGTCCTGGGATGGAGGTTCATTTTCTGAGTGGTTAGAATTTAAATCTCCTCCTGTTGGATGGGTGTGGCGTTCCTGGTGATTATTGTTATTATTCATATTTTGGATGGCTTGTAGTATTAATTGATTGGTCTGTTCAAACCTTTCGTTAGTTTGCTCCATGAAACTCCTCAATGCATTGGCTAATTGCTCGGCCATAGCTTTTTCTCCTTTCTTCCTTTTATATGTTTGCATGAACTGTATTCCACAGGATGGCAGGATTATGCTCTGATACCACTGTAATGTTCCTTCTTATTCTTCTTTGATAATATCCTGCAAAACCGACATCAGTACATAATATCACGAAAAATATATATATATATGACTCATACTATACTCTAAGTTAGTGGGGGAAGTTTGACCCTTAAGGCTGCCCCTAGGTCGGGCTTCACAGAAGTCCAGCTTGAGAGACATTCGCTCCCTCTAAGCAATCGGACTATCGACACGTCATCCCTAGAGCACTACCCGTAAGGATCTCTTGGAAGCAACTTAATTGCATTCCAAGCCTACGCATATGCATATGACTAGTTTCAATATATATATTGCCTACGAGACTAGGGAAAGGTCTTAATTTCCTCTAGTCCCCTCCAGATATGTAAACCATCCTTCGGTGAATACTTTATTCACACGTATGGCCCATATCATCAGTAGACCATCCTTCGGCGAATACTCAATTCACACGTATGGTCCATAATAATAATATAACATGTATATATGTAGACCATCCTTCAGTGAATACTTTATTCACACGTATGGTCCCTAATAACATGTATACCAGCCTTAAAATCCATAGTTAGAAATACAATAATTTCTTACTTTACTATGATTCAATTATTCAAAAAAAGAATGCTATGTTTCTGGAATTCAAATGTACATATAACATATACAAATACTCATAAATATATTCTGTAAGTCCATAACATATATATATATATATAGATATATTCTGAATTTAAAATCTCATATTAACCACTATATATATATATATATATATATATATATATATATATATATATATATATATATATATATATATATATATATATATATATATATATATATATATATATTATTTATTTATTTACACTATATTATACTGCAGATCGTACCTGGTAAAAGAATCTGTATACAACCCGCTGATTTCCTTCTACGTATTTCCTTGTTTTACTTCCTTGTTTTACTTCCCTGTTATACTTTCTTTTTATTCTTTTCTTTTTTGTGTTCCCTGTTCTGTCCGCATGACAAGGGATATATACTCGTGTGGGGAGGGGAGTCACGTCCCTCCCACACACAGCCGCACCTTAGTGGTGCGGCTGTTCACAGCCTGGCTGTGAACAGTCGCACCATTAGGGTGCGTCTTTTTACTAATGATTCGCTGTGTTTAATATTATTTATCTATGATTAATAATGTTTATTTATATTTCATGTTTTAATATTATATATATATATATATGTATAAATATATATATATATATATATATTATAAGTATTAAATTTATAATATATTTATTATTATTAATTTTTAATTGCATATTATAATATTTATTTTATAATGTAAAGATTGTTTAATGTAGATGATTTTACATTAAATTCATGATTAATATTATATATTGAAATTATTATATTTGTAATTTAATTAATACAATAGATTTTATAAATTTCTAATGAATTGGATTTATAAAGAATTTAATTGAGGGTCATCACATCCACCAACTAAACTAAAATGGTAATGTTGACAACTAGCTCAGTCGGTGCCCAAAACTGATTTATAAGAATAGTAAGTATTGGAGAACTCATCCCAAACCAGTCCAGAAAATGGTGTTACGAACATCACAACCACTAAAGCTCAAATAAACACCTGAAACTACCAACACCAGAGTTAATAGGCCATAAAGAAGTTTGAAGATGTCGATGAATACATGATTTAATTGAAAAGACATCAAGGAATTTTCACAAGACAAACTATTAACTCTAACAACCCTCTCAACGAAGGAATATATAGTTGATGTAATTAATTAAGAATTGAGTCAACCGTTCATTTTTCTCTCTTATTCTTTGGATAAGTAGGTAAAAATAAGGTTTGTGTTCAAAAAAAATTGCAAAACAAATAGATAAGTGTAATGTCCCCGTTTTTAGGCCCATGGGATTAGCTTATTTTAGTGACCCTCGTAAGCTAATCAGGATGTTGGAAGGGGTCGTGTGGCAGAGCCAGTGGTCAGTTTACACTCTGGAGGTCTGCGATGTAAGGATTGCTCTTCATTGGAGTCAGTTTGACAGACTTACTAGTTATAGTAAGTGCTTATTGTTGGTGATCGTCATGATTGCTATGTTTAGCAGGGTGCCTGTGCATTGGTTTCAGGGAGTTGCGGTTTCTTTTGCAAAGTCTCCAGTTTGAGGGACTTGCTATTTATAGCAAGTCTATTTTTGTCTGGTTACTATTCCTGGCATGGCAATGTAGGCACAGGATGCTGTTGTCAGAAGAATTCATAACATCACGTTGCATTTGGAGTTATTAAATTAAGCTTGGCTTAATTAAATAACTTATGTTATTTTATGTTATAATTTGATGGTGTATAGTCGAAGCTTCTTTAATGAAAAGTGTGAACTTGAAGCTTGAGGATTAGAGTGTTGAGGAAGCCTTAATTTTAATGATTCATTATATAGCCTTAAGGAATTCGAAATTCCTTATGATTGATTATTATTCATGTTTATGAAATTTGGTAAAAGGGGAATTGGAGAAGTTCTCAAGGGTTTTGTGTTGAAGAAATGCGAATTTCTTCAAGGAATTCGATTTGCACTCTAAGCTGGAATGAATGCCAGTGAATTGTGTAACTTGTTACAGGCTGTGAAGAGGAATTGTATCCGTATGGCAATTACAAGGGTCAATTTAATAAATTCAAGGAAGTTGCGTCATTTACACCAGGAGATGTGTGTGCCATAAGCTTGTAAACTGCAAGTTTGAATGCCAAGGTAGCTAGGATAATGATCTCACAACTGCGTCAACAATAAGGGGACCGCGATTTGTCCTTCGGTGGCTGCGATACAAATTGGAGGCGCTGCGATCCATCATACAAGCAGCATTAATAATTAACAGGCCTACGTGGAAGTTGGAAGGCACGTTTTTGTTTGTGAGTGCCACCATTACACGATAACAGCATCAACATCAAGCTATTCGCCACTATCAGAGAGCTGCGAATTATATTGGGAGATATACAAAGGTCTCACATATTCTAAGATTCCAAGTTCCTTATTTAAAAATTCAATAAATATTGTTGCATATGAAATTGACTTTGGAAACATTTTATAGAGAGAAAATGAAATAAGAATGTTCAGTGAGTAGTTGCTTTGTGATTTATTTCATTCAAGCAATCAATTTACATTATATATTTGGTCAAAAAAATTCAAAAAAGTATATATGATCGAAAAATACAAAAAAATTGCTAAAAACAAATATACAAAAAGTTGTTTACAGTTAAGAGCCAAGCAGGCTCATCATTGTGGTATCAGAGCGTTGATCTTGCCAGCCTAAAGGTAATTTGGGTCCAGCTATGGCAGACAGATTCGTATCTGGAATGCACTATACCCGCAGGGGTAGAGCTTCATCACCACCTGAGGGTAGTGAACAGGGTCCACAGATTGATCATAAAGGTGACCGGAATATAAATAATATTGGTAATGACGTGGACAAGGAGGCCAGAGATGCTTTCATAAATTTAGCAGAAGGACAGTTATCTGATACTTTACAACGTATCTCATTACCAGGTGATCATACCAGAGACAGAGGTACAAGGAGTGCTTCAGTCAGTTCACACAGGTCTAGAACAGAGGATAGACAGGATTATAGAGATGATCCTACAAGCAGTCATGATAGGCCCCTACGTCCCACCTTCTTGAGGCCTAAGGTAGATACAATCAGTGTGGAGACAGAGCCAACACCATTTGTTGATGACATGGTGGCTCACTTTGCAGAGTGGGATGCTTTACCTGAAGCAATCAAGAGAAATTTGAACTTTGACAAGTACTTGACGCAGAAAACAGATCATTCTAGAGGTACACCGGGTCCTGACATGAGACAAAGGCCTAGACAGAATGATCTTAAGCAGGCAACCAGCAAGTTGACTTTGGCTCACTTTGATGGTAGTGGGAAAATGACAGCTAGAGCTTGGGTTCACAAGCTAGACACATATTTGTCACTACGTCCTATGTCTTAAGAGGATGCCATACGCTTTGTTGTGATGCATTTGGATGGAGTAGCTCATGATTGGTGGTACCATGAGCTAGTGTTTTTACGACACAATCAGATCTTTTACTATTAGGAGTTTGTTGACAGGTTGATAGAACGATTTGATAGAAAAGAACCTGAGACTTATTTCAGAGAGTTGGCTTAGTTGAGACAGACAGGTGGCCTTGAGGCCTTCACTAGTGAGTTTCAGTGGTTTTCTATTATGGTTTATGATATTTCTGAGAGGAGATTTATGCTCTTCATTGAAGGTTTGGTTGAGCCATTTAGAAGGTGGGTTAAGTCCCTGGATCCACCTACTTTGCGGGAGGCCATGAAAAAAGCACGAAATCTTGAATCATCTACACCAGGGGGCAAGTTTGCTTCAAATCCTATTACTACTCCTGCAGAAGAGGTACAACCACCAATTGATGACAAAAGGAAATCAGCAGGCAAGCATGATGAGGCTACTCGTGAGAATTTGAGGAGGCAGCTTTGCTACTAGTGCAAAGAGCCTTATAACAAGGAGCACTCTTGCCCTATGAGGCCTAAGGGAAGGGCAAATCGTTCTATGTGGATATACTCTAGTGAGAGAGAGGCTGAATCTTTGTGAAGAGCCTGCCTAGCTCTTAGCTGATGATGATGTTTTTTCATGTATTTGCTTGTTTCCTTGGGTTTGATATTTTAAAGTGTATATGTTTTTCTTGTTTTATTTCCCTCCAGAGTTTGAATAACATACATAACAAAAAATTCAAATAATACTGAATGCACATCAATGATAGTATTAAGAAAATTTCATTGTTCATAAATATCAAATATTTTATTCATGCTATGGGCACCTGGTAAATTGCAATAACCATACAACCAATGCTGCCACAGCCAAACAATGAATTGCAGTCACAACAAGATGAACTGCAGCCTCTCTGATATTCACGCAGCCTTGTGGAATTCCCACAACCTCAGAAAAAGTACGGCAGCCTTTGGAAGAGACACGCTGCCCCTCTCACAAGTCACGCAGCCTCTTGGGAAGAGAGCGCTGCCACTTTAATTGGTCACGCAGCCTGCTAAGGAGATGACGCAACCTCTTGGTGTGGCACGAACTTGCTAAGAGCTGTTACACCAGCCTCCAAAACATAAAACGCAGCTTCTTTATGGAAGTCTGCAACCTTCCAATGGCATACGCTGCCTTCAAATGCAACCGCAGCCCTTGTAGAAGATAAATCAGCCTTCTACTCACACAATAAACACTTGGAAGAAAAATCGCACCACCTCTGAATTCAGAAATTAATCACAACTCCTCAAATTTGATATACTTCAGCATCAAATTTGAATTAACTTAACCAGCAAAGAATCTCCAGTAAATCAGAAGCAAAATTCACCATTAACAAGTAATGATTCAAATTGCAAAGTGAGGAATCAGTCCTCAAACCCTAGCAGTATTTCTCCTCTCCCAAAACACAATTTTTATCAAATGATCAATAGGTGAGTAAAGTGGTTTTTCGAGTTGAATATATAAGCTTTTTGAAAAAGCTTCAACTTTATATTTTTCACTTAAGTAGCTTCTTCAACACAACATCATTTTATAACATTAAAGTTATAAAGTCATAAAGTTATTAAATTAAAATAACTTAATTTAATAACGACAATTAAAATATGGAGCCACTGAATCTATCTGACTGAAACAAACTAACTTCTGACAACAGAGCCCCGAGCTCAAACTGCCCTTCCAAAAATAGTCATTTGGCAAAAATAGACTTATTATAAATAGTAAGTCTCTCAAACTGGAGATCCCTGATAAACGATCCTGAACATCTGATAACACTGTGCAGAAACCTTGCTAAACATGGCCATACCCAAAATACCACTTACTAAAAATAGTAAGTCATCCAATCTGACCCAAACGAAGAGCATGTTGTCGGGTAATCTGGGTAGTTAGACGGTTTCATCCGTCCGGAGGAGTTACACGGGTGCGATGGTTCGCCTCGCACCCCTTCGGATGTTATATGTATGAACTTGTTCCTTTGATGGAGGCACGATTATATTGTACGGAAAGTTATTGTGAATACATGAATGCAATACTCTTTTATGTTCTATGCTAAGTAATTAATTATCTGTATGCAACTATTGTCTATTACCCCACGAGGGTAAACATTGGCATCGTTGCCTAGACTTGCTTGGATGGCGTGTGGACACAATGGGCTTACTGCTTGGAGAACTTAATCCATAAGCCGACGACCCTTGTACGGAACTGTACGAAGGAGAAGATAACCAAACATGGGAATTCAGAATCCTGTTGCAAGTGGCTGTAGAAACCTACGTCCGTCGAGAAGCCACCGGTGAAGAAGTTCCAGCCAATGCTGTGTGGGCCGCGATCGAGGCCAACCCTGCAACCAACAGACTGCTCAACCACCTCCCTCATTTGCTAGCACAAGCATCGCTTGAACAACGCGCTCGCTAGGAGGAGATTGCTCGAGAGGAGCACCGTCAGGAAATCCTTCGTGCATACCACGCCCGGGAGCACCTCCGTCGCCATCAGGAAGAAAGCGATGGCAGTTGTAGGGGACTTTGAAATATGAAGTCGGACGGAAGGGAGAACAAAACACAAAAGCAATTGTAATGCAAATGAAAATGTTGTAAACCAACATAAATAAATAAAATAAGTGTTCTTTTTGTTTGGAAAGTGATGTGTTGTGTTCGGTTTTGATGCCCAATTTGTTGAACAAAGATAGAAATAAGAAAGCACAAGATGATGAAAGCGAATCCGCACAGAAGGCTTTGATTTCCGCGCAGCAACGTGAACGCCGACATAGGCTAAGGCAACTTGCCCAGGACCAGCTTGCTAGAGGGTTGCCCGAAGGGGACCTCGAAAGTGGTACGGAAGGTGCACAAGCCGACAAGGAGCAGTTCACTTCGCCAGAACATCGGAGAGTGCGGAGTAGGGAGGAACTACTCGAGGAAACACGGTTGAGAAAATTCTTCCTCCGGGAGGAGAGAGATAGGTTTGAGGAGGGTCTGACCCGTACACCAAGTGCGGAAAACCAAACCCACGGAGAGGACGGTACGGCCGAAGGTGCTAGTAACGCACAGGCAAACCCTCCGTTGGAGCCAAGAACTCCACACAGTACGGTCCCACCAATCACACAACTGTTGCAAGGGCAAGTGCCACCAGTTACCACTACACACAGTACTCAAGGAGGTGGTGCTAGCACAGGCGGGGTTGGAGCACCAAATCCACCACCGAGACAACAACCCACCATGTCTGCGAGTAAACAGAAACTGCCCAAGTTCACGGGCCAAGTGAAGGAGGATCTTGTTCAGCATTGCCGAACTTGTGAGACTATATGGGCTGCCAACAGGGTTACAGACCAAGATGAATGGATTCGACAATTCCCTAAAACATTAAGGGAAGGAGCCATCGACTGGTATTCGGATGTAGACAAATCAGGCCTAACGACATGGAACGATGTGAAAAAGGCCTTCCAGATGGAATTTCAGTTGTTAAGGGACGACAATGAGATTCTGGCCAAGATTTATAATACCAAGCAAACGAAGAGCGAGTATGTCTGTGCCTACGGACAGTGACTGAAGGAACTCATTGGGAAGATGGAGTCAACCCCAGTAGACGAACTCAAAAAAGATGGTTCGTGGAGGGACTAAAAACTTCCCTTCAAAGGAAAATGAAAATTGTCCCGCCCACGTCTTACAGCAACGCGTACAACCGAGCAATGGATCTGGAGAGCGAATGTAAGACCTCCAAGAAGACGAAGTCTTCGGATGATGAATCAAAGGCAGAAAGCAGCGAGGGCGAATCGAGTAAGAAAGTGATGGCCCTACAAAAAGATCTGGAGAAGATGATAAAAGAACTGATGGCCACCAAGGGAGGCTCAAGCAAAATAGAGGAAGACACTGTGGTGCACAAATTGCAAGGAAGCAGGCCACACAAAAGGTTCTTGTCCCAAGAAAGCCTTTTGTGACATCTGCCAGATTACGGGACATTCCACTAAAGAATGTCCCTACAACCTGAAGACAAGAAATCAACAAGTGCTCTACACCCAGGAGCAACCCTCCACGTCCGGGACCGGCGGTCAACAAAATGCTGCATCATCTGGCGGGTACAGAAACAACCGACGGGGAGGCAGAGGCAATAATGAGAACAAGCCGCGGATCCAGTATGACGCGAAGGGGAGACCCATGATACAGTGCAGAAGCTGTAATCAATGGGGACATTTTGCTCGTGATTGTCAGAACGAGGCCACGACTCCACAAAAACTGTGTCAGTGGTGCGGACCAAGGGACCATGAGGACACTAATTGTCTGAAGCCTGGCTGCAACATTCTAGACATGGAACGAGGGGGCACCGAGAAGGTCCTAACAATCACACACGAGCAGGCCAAGAAGGCCATGTACCCTTACCCTCCGACGGAGAAACAAAGGGTGCTTGAGGCGAAGGCCGAGATCGAGAAGGGTATGCAGGACCAAAGGGACTCCAACGACACCGGCACTTCTAACCTAGCAATGGCCGAGCAAAATATCTTAAGGCAGATGATGCAACTAGAGATACCCGTGAAGGTCATGGACCTACTTGAAACTATGCCGCATCTGAAAATGACCCTATTCCTAGGAAAAAATGTTCCAGCAAGAACAATTGAATGGACGGAGGTTCCCGGCGGCTCCGCAGCCAACCCCATGATGTTATCAATAAATAATGGGCGGAACCCTGCAGTGGTGGAGATGGGTTTCTTGGGTACCATCCTCACAAACACGATTGTTGACGGTGGATCTGGGGTGAATGTCCTACCTGAGGAAACCTGGAAGAGCTTGGGGAAACCAACACTGTGGCCGCCGACCTTCCACCTACTCAGGGCCGACCAACACGGCATCAAGCCCCTTGGAACCCTGATGGCACAACAGGTAACCATCGGGACCCAACCATTCATCCTCGACTTTGTAGTAATTCCCTTGAAGCAGAAGGGGTATGACGCCATCCTAGGGAGGGGGTGGCTGGTGACTGCCAGAGCTAGTCATAATTGGAAAAGAAACATCCTGTCATTTGAGAAAGTGGGAAGGAAATTTGCGATAGACCTCACAACGCAGATGATCGAAGAAGAGATGGCATCCTCCTCCGATTCGGAATCAGACGACGGAATAGACAGAGAGGAAGAAACCATGGAGCCCAATGCCGAAGGGATACTGAAACTGGAGGATGATACATATTCGTTGGATGGTCTATTCCACTGGCAGATGGGCGATTATGAATTATTTCCGCCGTCCTGCAACATATAGGAGATCGAGGAAGACTAGAATGAGTTCCCTCCGGAGTACACAGAATACAGAGGAGAAGCCCGAATGAGAGAGAGCCCTGGCCATGAGTTCCCGAAGGAAGAACCAATCCGATACAAGGAAGCAAAGTTGAAGGAAATAAACCTGGGGGATGAGCAAAATCCAAAAACCATCCTCATGGGACATGACTGGAGCCCTGTGTTAAAAACAACAGCCTTCAAAATCTTTACAGAGCATAAGGATGTGTTTGGCTGGACCTACAAAGATCTGAAGGGCGTACTGTCAGAACTATGCGTGCACTGCATTCCCCTGGTTCCTGGGGCCCAACCTGTGCGGAAGAGGCCGTACAGGATGAACAAAAATTACACTGCACAGGTGGAGACTGAAATCGAGCGGATGTTGGAAGCTGGGATCATCTTCCGGGTGGATACAAGTGAGTGGGTTTCACCAATTGTGATCTCCCATAAGGAGGCCAAGCAGATCCGCATCTGCGTAGACTTCATGTGCCTCAATGCAGTAACAATCAAGGACCCCTTCCCGATCCCTTTCACGGATAGCATACTGGAAGAGGTGGCAGGCCATGAAATTTATTCTTTTATGGATGGGTTCTAGGGATATAACCAGATATCCATTGTAGAGGAAGATAAGTTGAAAACAACCTTTGTGGTGGAGGATGGTGTGTACGCGTACAATCAGATGCCGTTCGGTCTATGAAATGCACCAGCAACTTTCCAGAGGATTATCCTCCATATTTTTTACAAGATGTCCAAAGGCAATTTTAAAGCATTTCTGGACGACTGGTCCATCTTCAGTGGCCAAGAGAAACACATTGCAGCCTTGGGGGAATGTATAGAGCGGTGTCGGCGAGCCCGTCTAGCACTCAACCCGAAGAAATGCCGATTTATGGTGCCACAAGGGAAGGTACTCGGGCACATAGTCTGCAAAGAAGGGTTAAAGACGGACCCTGACAAGGTCCAGGTGATAGTTGAGATGGAGGCCCCCAGTGACGTAACCGGCGTCAAGTCATTCCTAGGCCATATTGGGTATTACCGATGGTTTATAAAGAATTTTGCCCGGGTTTCATACCTGATGGATAAACTCGTGAAGAAGGGGGAGCCGTATGTCTGGGCGAAGGAGCAAGGGGAAGCCTTCAATGATCTAAAAACAAGACTGCTAGCGGCTCCCAACCTTGCATTTCCGAACCGGGACAGGGAGTTCCATGTCCACGTGGATGCATCGAACTATGCCATCGGAGCCACTCTGGCTCAGGAGGGAGGGCACGAGCTCGATCATCCCATTTATTTTGCAAGCCGGTTACTCTCAAACACGGAGAAGAATTACAGTACCACCGAACGGGAGGCCCTTGGAATGATTTACTTTGTCCAGAAGTTTAGGCATTATCTACTGGCGACGCCATTCACCTTCTATGTGGACCACCAGGCCCTGATGTACCTCGTCAACAAACCCATTATCCAATGAAGGGTGAGCAGGTGGCTCCTCCTACTCCAAGAATTCACATTCAAAATTGTAGTACGGCCAGGGCGCAGCCATGTGATCGCCGACCAACTATCACAAATCAAGTCGGGCGAGCCACCCGTGGGAGTAAATGACGACTTCCCAGATGCACACTTATTCCATATTGCCGTACTCCCGAAGTGGTACATGAGTATCGGTGAGTATTTATCCACTACTCGATTTCCGAAGGGCATGCCTCCAGGAGAAAGGAGAAAGTTGGTTGTGAGAAGCAGGACCTTTCAGCTCATCAATGGACTGCTGTACAAAATGGGTCCAGATCAAGTGTTGTGATGGTGCGTGATGGAAGAAGAGGTATCCAGAGTTTTGAGGGAAGCTCACGAAGGACCTGTCGGAGGACACGTGGGTCCAGACACCACGGCCAGGAAAGTGTTGTTGGCCGGCTTATGGTGGCCGACATTATACAATGATGCCAAGGAATGGGTAGTTGGCTGTGACACTTGCCAGCGCGCCGGAAGACCCCTCAAACGAGACTTTATGCCACTCAATCCCTCCCATGCCCAGGGATTATTCGAAAGATGGGGATTGGACTTCGTTGGGCCTCTGAAGGCCAGTCGTGCTCGGCGCTGCCGATACATTGTGATGGCCACGAAATATTTGACCAAATGGGTAGAAGCGCACGCATTGACTAATAACTTTTCCATAAGCACTGCAAAGTTCATTTACGAACAGATAATAACCAGATATGGCATTCCGATTCAATTAACAAGCGACAAGGGTGGCCACTTTGTCAATCACGTGATTAAACTCTTGACCACAGAGTTTAAGATATTCCATACACTGTCAAGCCCCTACTACCCTCAGGGGAATAGCCAGGCGGAGGCGACGAACAAAATCCTGGTTGGAGTCATTTATAAGTCATGCGGTGTTGAAGGTGAAGACTGGGAAGAGAAGTTGCCCTCTGTGTTATGGGCCTATCGGACTTCGTACAAGGTGACCACTGGGCAGACACCGTTCCAGCTGATGTACGGGCAGGAGGCAGTGGTACCGGCCGAATTCATGGTGCCTAGCATACGGATCGCTATAGAGAACAAACTCGATGACATGGAGAGTTTGAGGGAAAGACTTTATCTTTTGAATAAACTGGACGAAAAAAGAACACTGGCACAGTGGGCCACAGAAGCAACACAACAACGGAGGAAACTGTGCCACGACAAGCACCTCCGCCGAATGCAGTTCACACCAGGCCAACTGGTACTAAAGTATAATGGGCGAAATGAGATTAAGCCTAGAAAATTCAAAGTTAAGTGGCTAGGGCCCTACAAGGTTTGGGAGGTTGCAGCTAACGGGTCCGTTAAGCTATGGACTCTCGATGGACAAGAAATCCCCGATGCGGTGAACGACTCGAAATTGAAGGTTTATCATGAGAGGCCGGAGATGCACCGACTGCAATCAGACAGATATAAAAAAAAAAATTTAAAAAAAACATAGCATTACATTACGTACAGCAAAGAAATAAAGTGCAGGTTTTGACCACTGCATGGAGGCAATACCACACGCTCAATGTTTATTGCATCGTACGGTAGGAAACAATATCCAGCCACCGTACGGTAACTAGCAGTACAGCATTCAGACTCAACGCAACCAGTTTCTCACACGTGTGGCGTACGGCGAAGGGCAATGGGAGTTCATTATATCTTTCACGTATGGTGAAGGGGGAATGCTTAAATACTACCATACGGGGAAGTCAGAGAGACCACTCCCACACGAACAGCCAGCGCATCCGTACGGTTACAGCACAACAGAAGAAAGGAGGACCGTACGGGAAGGAAACGAGTTGTTGAAGTGCATCTGTATGCACGTGTGTAAAAGCTCACTCCTTCCGTACGGCGGACAAACTGAAAGGAGAAAAGGGCCATTGGATATACAAGTCTCTGTACGGTCACAAGGATTTGTGAAGACTAATTCATTAAGCGTAAGGCTGAGGAAGAGGACAAAAGATAGGAGAGCAGTTGTACAGTAGTTGGCAAACGGTTACACTTCATTGGGAACAAGAAGCAATAAGTATGCAATCAGCAGGCAAACGTAGTTGGAGGAAAAGATTGGAAGAAGACCCCGGAAGCATGAACAGAAATACACCACGAGTTGCAGGCACAAGTACAGGGAAGAAGCTGCAAATTCACAGGCCCCAAATGGCAACTACGGGATCTTAGAGAGAGGAGGTCACAACACAGACCATTGCGTTCGAGGGTTTGAATGGCCTGGAATGCCGAAGATGGTGGAATGAGAGTGATAATTCTCCGGACACCCTACTGGTCAAGGACAACCTGTCAAGGGCTCAGGTACAATGGGTTATTCAAATGCCCATATTCTGTATCAAAGATTTCGAGGGACCATTACGGGCAATGATTGAGTCCTTTGATAGGTTTTCAAAGCAGAGCACCATTCCCTACCTCAACCACTCGGTGACCGTATCCTTCACAGCAGTCGAGTTTCGTCGAGTGTTCGGGTTGCCAACCAAAGGCGTGAAGGTTGACCTGAGGCCATAGAAGATGAATGCAGAAAATAAAGATTTCTACATCCAGCTGGTTTGCAGAGATGATCTCACCCCTGCGGAGAAGGAGTCTCTCCGGAAGGCATCACATAATCGTGGTATCAAGAAGACTTTCATCCGGGAAGGCCACTGGCGATGTCTTATGGACGTAGTGAAGAGTCGTCTTACAGGGTCTAGCTGCGCCTCAAATATTTCATTTCAGTAGGTCACGTTGATGAACCACTTACTGGGCAGTAGAATGTATAACTGGGCTACTGTGCTAGCAGAGCGGATGTATGCTTTTATGACACTCCAGCACCGCACATTTTACATGCCACACTATGCCATCGGGCTCTTCTTGGATGCAGTTGAGCGACAGATTCCATCGGATATACTGGCATAGGAGCTCAAGGTGGGCCCTCCAGTTCTAGGTGAGCCTCCCATCATGCAATGGCGACAGTTGGACACACCCAGCGGTCAAAAGGCAGGGGTTGGCTCGAAACGAGTCAGGCAAGAGTTGGAAGTCAGTGGGGAACACGGGGATACGAATAGTGGCCGTGGAGAGACGTCCGAGGAGGGGAGCCCTTCGGAGGATGAGGATGAAGATGAAGGGTAATCTCAGCTACTCCACTATTATTTCCACGTCTTGTACCCTCTAGTGGGGCGCAAGTGGCCTTGGTACCGGGTCCTATAGCCATTCCGGCATTTGGACAGGTTCGGGCCCTAGTTCAGTTGACTCCACCTGTGGTTACATCAGTAGTAGAGGTTTCCATGATGGATACGCTGCCAGAGTGAGAAACAGGGGATAGTGAGAATATACATCTAGGCAGGGACCTGACAGAGGAAATGGAGCATGCCGAAGATAGGGCTGAGTCAGGCCAGGAACGGCTAGAGATGCTGGGATCGGAGTCCGAGGTCACTTTTGAGGACTCCGTGTTGATTAAGTCCGACCGTGAAAGCGTGGATGGAGTGCCTGTTGAGGAGTTCTCGACACCTATGTGTCAGACTGGACCACCTATAATAGGGCATGCGAGTGCTTACCTGGCCCAGAAATCCCTCACACCGGTGGCACGAGGATCCGCTATTCTGTCCCCTCAGTGAGAGGACTTCCATTGGGAGGAAGGCGCGTTGGGTAATGCTGGAGGCGGCGGACAAAGTGTAGAGTCGGAGGCAGCCGAGGTGCCTGCAAAGAAGGGAAAACCGGTAGAGGTGTTGATGGCCGAGGATTTGGCAGAGTATATGGCATCTCTTGAATTGGTGATTGGTAAGGGCCGGCGACTGGTGCAAACGGTGATCACGGCACGGGAGATAGAGGAGGCTCGGGAGAGGGCGCGGGTGGCAGCAGACAGATCTCGAGAGGAGATGGCCGCCCAGTTAGCAGCCAAGCAGAGTGCTTGGGAGACGGAGCGTGCAGAACTTCTAGCATAGCTGGAGGCAGCGAATGCCGGTAAAAGTCTAGTCGAAGGCCAGTTAGCTCAAAAGGATACAGAGCTCCAAGAGGTTACTCTTATGCTCAAGGAAACAGTTGAGGCCAACTCTCAGATACAGACCGATCTAGATATCCGTACGTAGCAAGTGTATCAGTTGAGATGGAGGGTGAACTCTTCGGCGTCCTGACCATTGGTTCCAGGGATGCCACCTTCCACTTCTTCTTAGCTGATTTCTTTTCTTATGAACTGAACATTATCTCCATTTTGTTGTTAAGTCGCCGGAGACGATTTCTCTTTTGGGGGGGATGATGTTGTCGGGTAATCTGGGTAGTTAGATGGTTCCATCCGTCCGAAGGAGTTACACGGGTGCGACGGTTCGCCTCGCACCCCTTCGGATGTTATATGTATGAACTTGTTCCTTTGATGGAGGCACGACTATATTGTACGAAAAGTTATTGTGAATACATGAATGCAATACTCTTTTATGTTCTATGCTAAGTAATTAATTATCTGTATGCAACTATTGTCTGTTACCCCACGAGGGTAAACAGAGAAAACCTGGCAACCAGATTCTCCAGAATGGAATCCAACTACTGGCTTTGCCAACTGACCCCCTCTGATCACCTGATTAGCTTACAAGGGTCGTGAGAATAAGCTAATCCCAAGAGTTTGAAAAATAGGGACATTACAATCTTCACATCGGCCAGCTGGTTCAGAATTGGATGAGGCTCAAAGAGTCTCTACAGAGTTTGGTCCTAATGCCAAACTATCTCCTATAGTGTTGTCTACTGCTGTACCACTTCCCACTGCTTTCAAAATGAGGGGATTAGTGGAAGGGCAACACTACATTGCTATGTTGGGTACTGGAGTTGCACACAATTTCATACATGAGAGTTGCTAGTCATTGTGGTCTTCAGATAGAGGAGTTTGTTGGATTTCGAGTCAAGGTGGTGGATGGTTACACCCTTACCTATACCAGGCGCATTAGTCATCTCTCTTTATTCTTTGGTGATTATGAAATGGAGTCTGATTTTTATGTGATCAATTTGGGAGAGATGGATGCAGTGGTTACAAGAGATTGAGGAGTTTTTCCTTAGCCTGTGCTCGATGGAAATGAGATTTGAGTATCAAGGCAGGGAGTATGTGTTACAGGGTCTCATTGAGGGGAGTCTACGCACTATGTCCCTTTGTGCAGTAGATAGGAGGGATTTGCAGAGGCATGATTATGTTCAAATAGAGCAGGTTACCAGTCATGTCTCCCACAATTCACAGTTACCTAGCTCAGATCAGCAGTCGGGAGCAGTTGACTTTGTGAACAATCCTTTGTTTGATATGGATGTCACTTTGTCTTATGACAATCCATTGTTTGAGCTCGGTGATGATCCCTTTCAGGTGATGAGTGTTGTTGATGATGTTTGGGATCCTATTAGTACCCCAGGGTGTCAGTGAGTTCTTATAGGATGCCAGACAGATCTTGCTAAGGAGTTCACATAGGTGTACACAATAAGGAGTGCATACAACTTTACATTTGGTCCTCATGTACAGGATATCTACCAGGTGCAGAGTTCATCACTGCATCAGTTTGATGATTTCTATGATAGTTTAGTTGGCACAAAGACAGGGGGCAAGTCCAGTTTACCAGTTGAGTTACCCCCGTGTGATGTTCCTATTTTAGCATCTTCAGTTCGAGTGTTGAGTTCAGTTTCACAGTTTCTTTTGTTTGTACCATTGATGATGGTGTTGTCTTTACAAGAGTTTGGTGATGACAGGGAAATTACACATGTCTATCCATGGGATCCGGGTGGACTATGTTGTTGCATTGGTTTTTGTGATTGCTTGAAGACAAGCAATGTTGGGGAGGGAGGATTGTAATGTCCCCATTTTTAGGCCCATGAGATTAGCTTATTTTAGTGACCCTCGTAAGCTAATCAAGATGTTGGAGGGGGTCGTGTGGTAGAGCCAGTGGTCAGTTTCCACTCTAGAGGTCTGAGCTGTCAAGAATGCTCTTCGTTGGAGTCAATTTGACAGACTTACTATTTATAGTAAGTGCTTATTGTTGGTGATTGTCGTGATTGCTATGTTTAGCAGGGCGCCTATGTATTGGTTTTAGTGGAGTTGTGGTTTCTTTTGCAAACTCTCCAGTTTGAGGGACTTGCTATTTATAGGAAGTCTATTTTTGTCTGGTTACTATTCCTGGCAGGGCAGTGTGGGCACAACATGTTGTCAGAAGAATTCATTACATCACATTGCATTTGGAGTTATTAAATTAAGCTTGGCTTAATTAAATAACTTATGTTATTTTATGTTATAATTTGATGGTGTATAGTTGAAGTTTCTTTAATGAAAAGTGTGAACTTGAAGCTTGAGGCTTAGAGTGTTGAGGAAGCCTTAATTTTAATGATTCATTATATAGCCTTGAAGGAATTCAAAATTCCTTATGATTGATTATTATTCATGTTTATGAAATTTGGTAAAAGGGGAATTGGAGAAGTTCTCAAGGGTTTTGTGTTGAAGAAATGTGAATTTCTTCAAGGAATTCGATTTGCACTATGAGCTGGAATGAATGCCAGTGAATTGTGTAACTTGTTACAGGCTGTGAAGAGGAATTGCATCCGTATGGCAATTACAACGGTCAATTTAATAAATTCAAGGAAGTTGTGTCATTTACACCAAGAGATGCATGTGCCATAAGCTTGTAAGCTGCAAGTTTGAATGCCAAGGTAGCCACGATAATGATCTCAGAGCTGCGTCAACAATAAGGGGACCGCAATTTGTCCTTTGGTGGCTGCGATACAAATTGGAGGGGCTGCGATCCATCGTACAAGCAGCGTTAATAATTAACAGGCCTGCGTGGAAGTTGGAAGGCACATTTTTGTTTGTGAGTGCCACCATTACATGATAACAGCATCAACATCAAGCTATTCGTCACTATCAGAGAGCTGCGAATTATATTGGAAGATATACAAAGGTCTCTTATATTCTAAAATTAAAGGTTCCTTATTTAAAATTCAATAAATATTGTCGCATATGAAATTGACTTTGGAAACAGTTTATAGAGAGAATGAAATAAGAATGTTCAGTGACTAGTTGCTTTGTAATTTATATCATTCAAGAAATCAATTTAAATTCTATATTTGGTCAAAAAAATTCAAAAAAGTATATATCATTGAAAAATACAAAAAAATTGGAAAAAACAAATATACAAAAAGTTGTTTACACTTAAGAGCCAGGCAGGCTCATCACAATAAGAAGCACTCAAAGCTCATCATATTGCAGACATTTATGTGTCCTGCTGTTTCTATTCTAGTTATGTTGATGATCCTAAATTGGAAACAATCAAGGAAATATTGAATAAATATGAGGACTGTTGATGTTTGTAGCATCGGTCAGATAAATAATACTGACTATATGATTATTATGAGAAATGATTTATTATATATATACATATATATATCAATATATATAATAATTGATATTACTATATACATTGATATATATATATATATATATATATATATATATATATAAAGTTAGATTATAATTATTCTATATATACATATATATCAATATATGTAATAATTGATATTACTATATATATATATATATATATATATATATAAAGTTAGATTATAATTATTCTTATAATAACTAAATAGTTAAATTGATAAAATAAATTAATGAATAGACATGTCCCGTGAAGGGACATGTCTCTTCTTGTCCTTGTCATGTATAAATACAAAGAGATCGATGCATTTGGAAAATACATACAATCATAACAGTGTGATTACATTTGCAATTGATCTCTGGAATTTAACATGGTATCAAAGCCTGTTAGCAATATGAGTTGTCATTAGTGTATTTCACAAAACTCATTCCCACCGGTAAAGGATCATCGGTCGCTCGCATCACTTTGAAGACACCAGTAGATAAAGAACAGAATGTTTGCACCGGTTGACTATTTCGATAGATACACCGGTAGACCGAATCAAGAACTCAGAACTGGTCTTATGAAGCACACAGGGACAAACCGGGTATAAGGGTATACCGGTCTAACTGCAAGATAGACCCGATCCGGACTTTATGGATTAGTTTGAGTTACAGTTTAAGTTAAAAGCCTGATTATACGGGACATCCATCGCTCAGAGGTAGAGTTAGCTTTTTCAACTGAAGATTAGCTTTAATTCTATGGATGATCTCAAGGTAAACTCCTGATCACAACACATAGCCTCTATGTATTGCATGATTTATGGTTAAGTTTATTCCATGGCGGTTCTATGAGTCAAAAGATTCACTCTTGTATAAATATAGGTCATAGGACGCAAGATATGTTGTTGCTGTTGTTGATAGTTGGAAATTACACAGAGCAAAGGAGAGATATCTTCTGAGAAGTGCTATAGACACAGAGGTGAAGTAAGAAAGATTAGTCAACAGCCAGGCAAATCGGGGAAGATATCTACAGGTATCATCTAATCAAACAATCAGTGTCATAATAGATCACTGCTTTCATAAAGTTTCAAAAGCATATTGAAATCCCTCTATCAGGGTGAACCTAGTCGATTCGTTGTAAAAATCCTCTAACAAGGTGACATTTGTGTAGATGTTCAAAGTCCGGTAACCAGGCAACTCTTAACAGGGTATAGGTCTTAACCGATCTTTTGTAAAATCCCATAATCGGGTGGCACCTTAACTAGTGCTTTGTAAGCTCCTAATAGGGCGCCTTCATTTGATACTAATGAAGTTGTGAGCTCTGTCTCACCGTGGTTTTTTCCTTCCAACCGAGGGTTTCCATGTATAAATACCTGTGTTAATCTGCGTGATTCTGTCTATGCCTATGAATGATTGTTATATTATGTTTATCTATAAGGATAAGAATAAGAAAAGAGAATTAAAGGAAGGCAAGAGCATTTACTGATTCACCCCCCCCCCCCCCCTCCTCTCAGTAACCGGTAAGCATTAACAATAGGTATCAGAGCCTTGTTTCTCTATACAACAAAGTTTAATAGCTTGAGAAAAAGATCATGGAGGGTTACCGGTATCAGAAACAGCTAGAGGAAGCCAACGACATTATTGCCTCACTGGAGAATAGACTAAGGAAGTCACTTGCAAAGAGAAAGGAGTTGGCTCTGCAATTAAACGAGAGTAATGAAACAATCGATGAACTCTCTGGACAAAATGGATCCGATGAGGATGGGGAAGAAATCTCTGAGCTTATGGAAAAGAATCACATTCTAACCGGTCAGATTGCTAATCTCAAAAGGGAGCAGAAGATGAACACTCTGAGGATGACTGAACTAATTGAATAGAAATGAAAAATTGAAAGTGAAAGAAACACAGCAGTCAAGACATCAACATCCTCGAAAAAAGCAATGAACCAAGCAGAGGAAGTTGTAAAGGCAAATGAACTCCTCATTATGCAACTCCAGGAAGACATGCTGATTGTCACCCAAGAAAATGCCAACATGCACAAAGCATGGCAGAGTAGAGATGAAACATGCAAGAAGCTAGCGATCGAGATATATCAACTCAAGGAACAAAAGAAAGTCCTTGAAAAAAGGAATGAAATGCTGAGAAAATACAATGAAAGCTCGGTCAAGCTTGATGAGCAACTCAAAGCTAAAAGAAAGCACACCGATCACACCAATCTTGAATCCACCAGTGCAGTCACCAAAGTGAACGGTGAGTCAGCTGAAGCAAAGTCGAGCAAGAAGAACAAGAGGAAGACGCAAGCACAAAGAGGTAAGAAAACCTCCAATACTTCTAAGCATTATGGAAAACCGGGTCATAACACCAATGACTGCAGAAATGCACCGGTAAAAGCCAACAGCAGTTAAAGTAAGAACTATTGCAAAAATGGCCACAAGACCAATGAGTGTTGGTCAAACCCCCTATCTGTGTCCAGTGGAAGCAGGGGAAGCTTCAAGGGATACTGTTATGCCTGCAACAAGTTCGGACACAAGGCTGAAGAATGCAGATCAAAGACAATGGCATTCAGATCACCAAGACCAGTATTCTCCAAAAAAAGCAAAAACCAGAACGCAACTATTCATACAAACAAAGGAATGCATTGCAACAGTGGATCATGGAGCAAATCCCCTAACCTAAGAGGGATGAACCCATGGAAAGCAACCGGTATGATCTGCTATTACTACAACAGAGTCAGTCGGTCACCTAGCTAAGGACTGCTGGAACCGGATTAGGAACAAAGGCAAGGAATCGGACAAACCAGTGATGAAGACCTTGGCTTCTGATAAGAACAACAAAGATACGGAGACCAAGAAAGAAGTAAAGAAAATATGGTCTGTTAAAGAATCAAAGAACTCCGCCGACGAGAAAATTGAGGCAAGATCATCGTCACAAGATGATATTTCTTCTGCAAACTGAGGTTTCAAGGCTTAGGGGGAACTGGTAGTGCAACTACCGTTCCCAGTAGGACTGGTGAGTCTAATCTCACTTGATCTACAGGTCAGACCGGAAAGATATGAGATGATCAACCGGGGTGTACCCAATCAAAAGAAAAGGGTCGGACCACCGGTTAGCAAAACAAGCAAGAAAGGTTAGGTAAGGCATTTAATGTTGTAGCCATTTAACAATAGTTATCATTTGGTAATTACCGTTATGTCCTAATCCTATTAAAGCAAAGAAGGATTACTCTTTTGCTTTCATCTTGCAATTTTATGTTTATCTTTTTCATGCTTGAGCAATATTCTTGCGAAATAATCATCTAGCGAGATTATCTATGAAAACCAATCAATCATCTCTCCGAGCAACGGATTAAGAGCAATGGCATCTTTGTCATACAAAGCCAAGCTGGTTCTAGCAAAGCAAGACGATCGTCCTCCGTATGATATCTCAAAAAATCAGAACATGGAGATCGACATGGCTAGTGCGCTCTCCTCAGTACCTAAAAGAGTGCCCTGACAGAAGATGTAACTGCGTTCATCCATGCCAAACAAGAAGAGCTGGGTGAGACATACATACAAAGCGAGTATCGCTCGCTATGCAAAGACAACAATTATCCCAATGGGTACGCAAAGCTGGTATCATCTGGGATTATCAATGGAGTCTCAATTGATAATGGATTCGAATGGTGGTTAGTCGAGTACATGGACCAGGTTTTTGGGTCACGAAAGGAGTCTGCACTCCGATCACGAAAAACGATCTCCATAGGGTAACTGGGTTCAGCAATCAAGGGGAAGCCCTAACCCTAAGAACAATACCAAATACAGTAGTAACCAATCTGACAAAATCAAAGTCCGACAAGCGATTGATGACCGTGACTGATATTGAAGATCCAGTCGTTCGGTTCGCATTTGTTGTAATAGGTTACAAAGTATATCAATCTAGTAACCTAAATAGTATACCGGGTGGAGGCATACATTGTTAAGGTTTTAGGATCATTGCAAATGTAATAGCACTATCTCATTGTATGTGTTTTCCAAATGCAACAATCTCTTGCATTTATATTGAGAATGAGCCAAGAAGAGACATGTCCCTTCATGAGACATGTCTATTCATTAATATGTAATTAATATAATGACAATTATTATTATATATATATACATATATATACATACATATATATATATAATATCTCTTGAGTATTATATTAATTTCTCTAATATTTACATAATAATAATATTTATATTTATATTTATATTTATATATATATATATATATATATATATATATATATATTTAAGTATATATATACATCTCATATATACTAAATATATATATACATATCTTCACTAGTATTGACTCATAGTGTTTATTCGACTGAAGCTACAAAACATCAACACTCCCTCTTAGCTAGGGAGGATAAATCAATCCAATGTCAACACTTAAGACACTTAACAACATCAATCATATGATGTAAGAAATAAAGGTATCATCCTCAAGATGTAATCAATAGAAACATAGTCTCAATATGTGGATTGCCTCCATTGGCGATTCTATCCATAAGTTCTCAGGTGGATTGCCTCCATCGGCAATTTTATCCACACGTTCTCAGGTGGATTGCCTCCATTGGCGATTCTATCCATTTGATATCATGAGTATTGGCCTATTAGAATGTCAACACATGACATTCACCAAATACTCTGAGTATTGGCCTATCAGAACATCAACATATGATATTCACCAAGTACTCAATAAGGTACTGGCCTGCAGAATATCAACACATAATATTCACCAAATACCTATCATATATCTATACAAACAACTCATAGACCGTCAATGACATCTAACACTTAGTTGTTGATTTACAAGATATATCTATGCAAACAACTTATAGACCGTCAATTTAATGACATCTAACACTTAGTTGTTGCTTTACAAGATGTATCTATACAAGCAACTTATAGACCGTCAATTTTATGACATCTAACACTTAGTTGTTGCTTTACAAGATATATTTATGCAAACAACTCATAGACCGTCAACTTAATGACATCTAACACTTAGTTGTTGCATTAATTCATCATGATCTGTTTCAACATTATAAATAATGTATATCATGATTTAAGTTATTGTAAGATCGTCACCTTCCAATAACTTATGCAAATACAAGTGATAATCATTTGGAAGTCGTCACTTCCTCATGATTTACACAGGGGGTAGGCCCATTTAAAACATTCATAATTCATAAGTATAATAATCAATTATATCAAGTTTACCTCATAAATGTTTCACCTTCAATAGTGAACTCCCTCTCAATCAATATGATCAAGATTGTCACAAGTTGACTGAACCATCTACTCCCTCTAAAGCTCAAGTTTATCAACTTCTTGACCTCTTTTGAAATATTAGACTCTCTTTGCATCTAGTCTCAATCATCAATTTGTTATCAAGTTATTTCTCCCTTGAATGAAATTATCTTGTGCTTTTGTCCTGAAGGTATGTCAGAGAGAGATTACAAATAGCTCACTAAGCTATATTATCCCAAAGAAATATTAATGATAAAAGCATACAATATTTTCTTTCCCAATGTTATAGTATGATTTAATAACTACATAAAAATATTTATGAACTTTACTCAACATGGAATACTTATCTCTTGATTAATGTAATGATCCTTTTCTTATTTGCACTATAAAAAGTGTTTGTAGCTTTTAATCAAAGAACTCTCTTTGCTCAGAAATTTGCATAGATCCAATCGCTCCGGTGAGATTCTTCTAAATTTGTTTATCACCAACATATATCAAATTCAGAAAAATCCAACGGTGCATTTGTGAGATATAGTCCTCGTACTAAGACTGTAATTTTCTAAGACAGTCACACATTCACCATTAACAAACTACTCTCTTACATTTGCAACTTGGCTCTGATACCATGTTAAGGTTTTAGGATCATTGCAAATGTAATAGCACTATCTCATTGTATGTGTTTTCCAAATGCAACAATCTCTTGCATTTATATTGAGAATGAGCCAAGAAGAGACATGTCCCTTCATGAGACATGTCTATTCATTAATATGTAATTAATATAATGACAATTATTATTATATATATATACATATATATACATACATATATATATATATATAATATCTCGAGTATTATATTAATTTCTCTAATATTTACATAATAATAATATGTATATTTATATATATATATATATATATATATATATATATATATAAAAGTATATATATACATCTCATATATACTAAATATATATATATACATATCTTCACTAGTATTGACTCATAGTGTTTATTCGACTGAAGCTACAAAACATCAACATACATGCAGCTTATAGAATTATACATGACAATGCACAATATGACGTGCGAAATGCTAAGAGGACAGATCTTTGAGAACATGAAAAAGCTAGGCATCATCAAAAAGAAATCACTGAAATTTGGTACACTTCTGGTTTGTCTCTACTTTTACTATTCTAATTCTTTCCCTGGGAGAGGAAAAGTAACATGGACAACAAATCGACCGGTCATGATGCAAATCAGTGACATGGCTAATCAACTGGGAGACCAGTTTGATAAGGCTATGACCGAGCATTTTAAAGCCTTTCAGCTGAAGATGCATGCCAGACAAAGGATTCCGTCAACGATCATTGACAAATACAAAGAAGAGGTATATTTTCTGGTATCAACTGACTTCTGCATCATCCAAGCAATAAAACCAAGAGACGAGTATGCACCTGAGCTTGGTTATGAGATTACCACAAAGATTGCAACGGCATATGTAGAGGCCCTAGAGAAAGCACACTTGGATATCGGTGCTCAATGATTTGGAACCTACGAGGAGATAGAGAAAAATCCAAAGAAAGCGCCAATCAAGAATGTTTATGTGAAAAGAACGCCCACACCAAAGAAGAAATCGGGAGCTACGCCACCGAAAGCACAAAAGAAGAAAGCTCAACCGGAGGAAAGCACTCAAGAGGAGGAAGCTGAAGAAACCAATTCTAAGGACACAGTTCCCCTCAGCGAAAGAAAGAAGAGAACCGGTAAACCGACAAAGGTGGATCCGCCAAGAAGAAGTAAGCCAACCATTGATGAATTTGTGACAGGATTGAAAGAACGTGGCGAAATGGCTGATGTCGAAAGAAAATACAATCTGGCAAACGACGATGACCGAAGGAAAATTGAAGATGTTGTAGTTGAATGTCTACATAAGTTTAATCTGAGTCCTACAGAACTTCAAAAAGTATTGCCTAAGGATCTTTCGGATATCCTTGAAGGTAGGTGGAAAGCTTCAATGAACAGAGAAAAAGAGCCAAGGATCAAAGCTCTGTTAGAAATTCAGAATCATCTTACACTAGAAGAAGCTACCCAACAAGCTGAGCTACATTAGCAAAATTTCCTGACAAAGAAAAGGATAGGTCTCTTGCTGATTGGAGAAACCGAGAAAGTGCATGATGAAAGAGTAGCCATCTGGACCAATCTTCTTCGGACTCAGCAACAAGCAAAGGAAGCACGCCAAAAGGCAATAGCTCCACTGATCCGTGACACTGGGAAAGGAAAAGGTGTATTTGGAGTAGAAAAACCAGTCATTATTGACAACCGATGAACCGACAAATCCTACACTCCTAGTATCTCCGGAAAAAGGTAAAGCTCGCACTATGACCGTCAATGATATTGTAGCAGAAATTACAAATTTTGGAGAAATAGACAATGCAGCCAAATGGTAGTGTATTAGCTGAGGAGGACAAACAAGAAATTGAAAAAGCTCTTGTTGAAAGTCTACTAGATTTCATCAAGACTCCTAGGGATTATAGAGGCAAATTTCCTCCTGAGTTAAACAGTAAGCTTCGGGTAAAATGGAGAACTGGTCTAGAAATAAATTCAAAGATTAACAAGGAAGCATTGGAAAAGGCTAGACCTGGTCTAAGCAACAAAAGTGCAAAACTTCTATTAGAAGAAGCTTCTATGAATCTAGATACAAATTACAGAGTTGCCAAAATTCTCAATGGGTATGAGACTGAAGTCTTCAAGGAGACTTCAGATTTTTGGCAGCAATATGACTTCAATACTCTTGAAGCAACAAGTCCTCAGGATCACAACATAACAATTATTGATCAGCCTATTTAGTTTACTGCAATTGAGACTCCACTAACTGATGAACAGGAAGTTCTCACAGAAATGTTCACTTCTGGTGAACCGGTCAACTTGGGACAGACTTCTAACAACATCCCTACTGACAAATCAGTTAAGGGAGATGAAGGAATCGCTGCAGATGATCTTAATAAAGCAAAAGAGCAGCAACAAGCACAAGGTCCACCAGAAGAGCTATCGCATCAAGAAGATGATGCTATGCCTGAAATACAAGTACAACAACCAAAAGACAGACCAAAAGAGGAAATTAAGCCAGACGAATAGGATAAAAGAGAACCTGAGCAAGCTCCAAAGGCACAGGAACAGGAAACTCTTCCTAGCTCCCCTAAAAGAAAGCTCTCATCCTCTGAAGAATCTGAAGCAAAGAGAAGTAAGACAAGTGATACAATAGTTGACATCAGCAAAATCTCAACAAAACAGCTGAAAGAGCTCACCAAAAGAAAACAGGATATGGTTCTGATCAAAGTAAAAGATATCCTATACAATTTCGTACCGGATGCCAACATAGATGAAGAAGAACTGGTTATTGACCAGTTGGAAATGTTAGCTCAAGCAATCGGTGAAGATCTAACTGATCTAGAAACAGTGGCAATTGAACATTATGAGAAGAAAAGAGTAGAGATTCTTCATAAACAGGTTGCAAGTATAAAGGCTACTCTGTCAGACAACCTAAAAGTTCTTCAACAGCAGATAAAAGTTGCAGGAGGTTTGATGAGCAGAACATCAAATTTTGAGATATTCTTGCAAGATTTAACTGAAAAAGTTGCACAGACCTCAGAAAACATTCGAGCTTTGTCAACACAATTTGACATCAAAAATAAAACTGCGACAACCTTTAGCAGAGAAATGACTAGTCTTGCTCTAGTCCTGAGAAAGACAACTGACGAAGACAATAAGAGAATCCAAGATGTCACAGGCTTTCAGATGCTTCTGGCCCCAACACTAGATATCATACATCAAACAGATATTTCTACAGATGCTCCGATCAATGAACCGGACTACAAAACTGTCGAAGATATGGAAAACATCATTGTGTCTCTAAAAGCGGCCCAAAAGAACATTGAAAGTGTAACTGGTCAATGGGCACGCTTCCTCCATTCTGCAAAGAACATCTATAAGGACATCTTCTCAAAGCTACAAATGTAAGATTATTAGAATCGCTTAACCCTTTGTCCTATGGAGGCAAAAAGGGGAAGATGAATGTACAGTGGAATACAAGAATACAAAAAAAATTGAGGGAAGAGGAAACTGCAGAAAAGCAAACAAGGGAAGTTCCAGAGCACCAACACAGGGGAAGTGTTCTACATAAAGTCCACAAACAAAGAAAGGTACAAAGTCACAGCCTTTGTATGAATGGTTTTGTGTATAGTTTTGCCACCAATGACAAAGGGGAAGATTGTTAGCAATATGAGTTGTCATTAGTGTATTTCACAAAACCCATTCCCACCAGTAAAGGATCACCAGTCGCTCACATTACTTTGAAGACACCGGTAGATAAAGAACAGAATGTTTGCACCGGTTGACTATTTCGATAGATACACCAGTAGACCGAATCAAGAACTCAGAACCGGTCTTACGAAGCATATAGGGACAAACCAGGTATAAGGGTATACCGGTCTAACTGCAAGATAGACCCGATCCAAACTTTATGGATTAGTTTGAGTTACAGTTTAAGTTAAAAGCCTGATTATACGGGACATCCATCGCTCAAAGGTAGAGTTAGCTTTTTCAACTAAAGATTAGCTTTAATTCTACGGATGATCTCAAGGTAAACTCCAAATCACAACACAGCCTCTATGTGTTGCATGATTTATGGTTAAGTTTATTCCCTACCAGTTCTATGAGTCAAGAGATTCACTCTTGTATAAATATAGGTCAGAGGACGCAAGATATGTTGTTGCTGTTGTTGATAGTTGGAAATTACACATAGCAGAGGAGAGATATCTTCTGAGAAGTGCTACAGACACAGAGGTGAAGTAAGAAAGATTAGTCAACAGCCAGGCAAACTAGGGAAGATATCTACAGGTATAATCTAATCAGACAATCAGTGTCATAATAGATCACTGCTTTCATAAAGTTTCAAAAGCATATTGAAATCCCTCTATCAGGGTGAACCTAGTCAATTCGTTGTAAAAATCCTCTAACAAGGTGACATCTGTGTAGATGTTCAAAGTCCTGTAACTAGGCAACTTTTAACAGGGTATAGGTCTTAACCGATCTTTTGTAAAATCCCATAATCGGGTGGCACCTTAACCAGTGCTTTGTAAGCTCCTAATAGGGCGCCTTCATTTGATACTAATGAAGTTGTGAGCTCTATCTCACCGTGGTTTTTTCCTTCCAACTGAGGGTTTCCACGTATAAATACCTGTGTTAATCTGCGTGATTTTGTCTATGCCTGTGAATGATTGTTATATTGTGTTTATCTATAAGGATAAGAATAAGAAAAGAGAATTAAAGGAAGACGAGCATTTACTGATTCACCCCCCCTCTCAGTAACCGATAAGCGTTAACAGAGCCAAGTTGCAAATGTAAGAGAGTAGTTGTTGATGGTGAATGTGTGACTGTCTCAGAAAATATAGTCTCAATACAAGGACCATATCTCACAAATGAACCGTTGGATTTTGCTAAATTTTGGATATGTTGGTGATAAATAAATTTAGAAGAATATCACTAGAGCGATTGGAGAGAAAATGTCAGGTTCAAAAGTTATGACCGACTGTGTACGGGTCTATGCAAAATCTGTAAAAGAGCGAGGTTCCTTCTTTAAAATCCTAACCACTTGAAGGGAGATCCGATCATATTTAAGGATGTCATCGTGTATAGAACCTTTGGATATTCAAGCTAGGTCATGTGAAGAATTATGGTAATGTTCAAGAATGGCGACATCATTTTGTGAATTTGCATTATATTTTCTATATCGACTCACCTCACAGAATGAAATACTTGAAATTTATAAAAGATAAGTATTTCATGTTTTATTAATGCACATAATTTTTGAGTTTGTAATTCATGATATACTATTGGTTAGTAAAATCTTGTATGCTTCTATCATTGGTATTTTCGGTCGAGATAATTTAGTGAGCTATTTGTAATCTCTCTCTGACATACCTTCAGGACAGAAGCACAAGATAATCGCATTCAAGGGAGAAAGAACTTGATGCTTGCAAACGAATTGATGATTGAGACTAGATGCAAAGAGAGTCTAACATTTCAAAAGAGGTTAAGAAGTTGATAAACTTGAGTTTCAAAGGGAACAGATGGTTCAGTCAACTTGTGACAATCTTGATCATATTGATTGAGAGGGAGTTCACTATTGAAGGTGAAACACTTCTAAGGTAAACTTGATATAATTGATTATTATACTAATGAATCATGAATGTTTTTAATGGGCTTGCCCCTGTGTAAATCATGAGGAAGTGATGACTTCCAAATGATTATCACTTGTATTTGCAAAAGTTAATGGAAGGTGACGATCTTATAATAACTTGATCTTCTATTGTGATAGACATCTTGTGATGGCTGAAACAGATCATGATATATGGCATCTTCTATTATGATAGACATTTTGTGATGGCTGAAACAGATCATAATAGATGGCATCTTCTATTGTGATAGAGATCTTGTGATGGCTGAAACAAATCATAATAGATGATGTGAATGTTCTTATGGTAAGTGCACATTACCTATGAACATTTGTTGAGTACTTGGTGGATATCATGAGACTTGATATTCTGCAGGCCATTACTCTGAGCACTTGGTGAATATCATCAGACTTGATATTCTGCAGGCCAATGCTCTCGATATCATGAGATGATATCTTTATGAACTCTTGAGTACTTGGTGGACATCATGAGAATTGATGTTGGTAGGCCATTACCCTAAGCACTTGGTGAATATCTTGAGAATTGATATTCTGCAGGCCAATGCTCTCGATATCATGAGATGATATCTTTATGAACTCTTGAGTACTTAGGTGAATGTCATGTGTTGACATTTTGGATAGGCCAATGCTCAAGATATCAAATGGATAGAATCGCCGATGGAGGCAATCCACTTGAGGACTTGTGGATAGAATCGTCAATGGAGGCAATCCACACATTGAGACTATGTTTCTATTGATTACATCATGAGGATGATGCCTTTATTGCTTATATCATATAATTGATGTTGTCAAGTGTCTTAAGTGTTGACATTGGATTGATTTATCCTCCCTAGCTAAGAGGGAGTGTTGATGTTTGTAGCATCGGTCAAATAAATAATACTGACTATATGATTATTATGAGAAATGATTTATTATATATATACATATATATCAATATATAATATATATAATAATTGATATTACTATATACATTGATATATATATATATAAAGTTAGATTATAATTATTCTCATAATAACTCAATACTTAAATTGATAAAATAAATTAATGAAAAGACATGTCCCATGAAGGGACATGTCTCTTCTTGTCCTTGTCATGTATAAATACAAAGAGATCGATGCATTTGGAAAATACATACAATCATAACAGTGTGATTACATTCGCAATTGATCTCTAGAATTTAACAAGGACAACCAACAAAAGATGCATTAAAAGGCAAAGGAGGATACCATCATCATCAAAGAGATCAAAATTGAATGAGAAAATTTAACCAAGGATTCAATTGTAGTGACATACGACAATAATCATTTGGGTGTCAGTTTGAAGATGCAATTTATGGTTTAAATGTGTTATATTATAGTTAGCAGACTCAGACTCAGAGAGTACTAGGCAAGCCCAAAATTTTCAACTTGACAAAAACTCAGAAAAAACTCGACAACCTAAAAAAGAACTACAAATTGGACAAAAAGTACATTTTGAAAAGAGCTATTCTTTTTATTTCTTAAATATGTAATCACAAATCACAATAAGTATGCAAGATAAATCTAAAAGACACAAAAGGTAGAAAAAATGTACTTCGAAGAAGATGTGGGGCCAACATCTGGTGCAGCTTTCCAACTTGCTCCTCATGACTAATATCTTTGAATTCATCATGAAAATCTTCTGAACTAGCAAACTGCTTAAAAATATTGAATAGTGCTATCAATGTGAAATGAAATAAATGTCAATAAAGAATTAAGTGTACATTATTAGCTGTGCAAATACTGACCTTCCCTGCGTCCAGAAAGTGCATAAGCATGAAGAGTTCATCCAAGTTATTCTGCTAACAGAAAACATCCAAGTATCATGTTAATTACATTAAGATTAATTTCAAAATCATGTTTATAATGCACCTACAATGAGAATGAAATATCAAGCCTATCCAAATAGAATATGCTTCTATACATAACAAATAGACAGGTAAAAGAAAGAAATTAGTCCAAGAAAACACAGATGTTTAACTAGTATTTATACAATCAATACCATTAAGGGAGCCATATTAAAGATGTACAGCATCTGAACCGCAATGTGTAGTGAGGATGATGTAAATAAAAGTGAAAATAAATATCATGAGTTTTATTTGTTTGATGGGCATGAATAAGTGAGAAAAATGGAGTGTAAACACAATGAAAACCCGGATATAATTCCTACTCTCATCTCCTCCCCCCGCCCTAATTAACTGTTGGGCAAGCTCCTAATGTTATAATGAAATGAAATGAAGTGCCTGTGAGACTAGGCCCTCATTTGTGTCATGTAGGTCGAGGAGCCAGTAAACCCTCATTGACCAATCAGAAAAAAGAAGCTTGGGATTTTTTTTGTTATTGTTCTTTTTAATTTTTTTTAGAACAATTAAACTCATAGTTTTATTTATTTTTGGATAGCATATTGTTTTACTTTTCAAAAAATCAGATCTAATTTTTATTATTATAGTTTATTTTAATTCTTTTTAAGTTTTATTTGGCCATGATCTAAAAGAAATTTAGGCTATATGCAGGAATAGTTCTTGATCATAGATAAAAAGTCAGGAACGCAACAGAAAAATGATCAAAAAAGCCCCAAACCATGGGTTATACGATAGATAGCTCTGATATCACATACAATATACCGACTAATTATTGTCTAGTAAATAGATATATATTATATACCCTTTGTTAAGATTAGCAATGGTTGTTGGCATAAAGCTTAGTTGTCATCATTGGCAAACATCAAGCACACCAATACTCAAGTTTAGAGCAACAGTGGTGAACTGGTAAACTTACTAAGAAAACAGTGTACCTTAACCGGTCACATTAATACCAGTCCAGTCTTGTCAAACAGGTCCAGTAGGACACCACAGAAGGCGGATGACTCAACAGGTTGCACACCGGTTTGCGTTCAGAATTGCAAATTTACCGATTAGTGCTTTATAATCCGATCCGGATTTTGTGGAGCGTTTTTCAGAAGAATTGGAATTATCTTTTCTTTTTGTGAGCATTTTGAGGTAAACTGAAGATTTCTTTGCAAGCTTTTTGATCAAGAGTTCTACATGCGATATTTTTGGAAGAGTTACAGCTTGGCGGCACCATTTGGTGTAATAATAATAAGATAATTTCTTATAAATATAGGTTATCATGCATGAGAAGCGTTGTTGTTGAAAATCAAGAGCACAGAGAGAGCAGAGTCTTCTAAGAAGTGATACAGTCACAGAGAGTGAAAGAGAGAAAGATTCAACAGCCAAGCAGAGCAAGGAGTGAACAGGTATGATCTGATCGATAGATAAAGTGTCAAAGAAGATCATTGCTTTTATTGTGAGAAGCACATTTGAATCCTTTAATCAGGGTGAACCCTAACAGGTTCTGTTGTATAAATCTCTTCACCAGGTGGCATCTTTGTTGATGTTTTTAAGTCCTTTGACAAGGAGACTCCTTACAGGGTCAAGATCTTAACCGATCTTTTTCAAATCCCTTTATCGGGTAGCATTCTAACCAGTGCTTTGTAAGCCTTTAACAGGCAGCTTTATTACTGCAGTAGTGGAGTTTCATGGGTTTTGTCCCACTGTGGTTTTTTCCTTCTAACCGAGGGTTTCCATGTATACATCTTGTGTTGGACTGTGCATGTGATTTTTGTTTATAATTGTTTAAGCATTCTTTATATTTTCAATATTAACAGGAATAATAAACAGAAAACAATTACAAGAAATTGAATTTATTGATTCACCCCCCCCCCCCTCTCAGTAACTGGTTAGGATTAACAATTGGTATCAGAGCCTAGTTCTCAGGAAAAGGAAGCTTAACCGCTTGAGAAAAGATCATGGAGGGTTACAGGTATCGGAAGCAGCTGGAAGAAGCAAATGAAACTATTGCTTCTCTTGAAAACAGACTAAGAAGATCTCTTGCCAAGAGAAAAGAACTAGCTTTGCAACTAAGTGAAAGTCAGGAAACAATTGAAGAACAATCTGGACAAAGTAATTCTGATGAAGCCGAAGAAGCGGTATCTGAACTCGTGGAGAGGAACATGAACTTGACTAATCAAATCTCCAATTTGAAAAGAGAACAAGAAGGTCATGCTCTGAGGATGGCTGAACTCATTGAAGCAAGCAGGAAAGCTGAAGATGAGAAAAATAGTGTCGAGGAAGCACTACAGACTGCTGAGAGAGAAAGAATCCTTGTTGAAGATGCTCTAAGAGAGAGTGATGCTCTCATGCTGCAACTACATGGAGACATGCAAGGTATAACTCAAGAGAATGCAATCATGCATGAACACTTACATGATAAAGATGAGGCATGCAAAGAAATGGTAGTTGAAATTGAAAAACTTAAAGAACAGCTGAAAACTCTTGAGGAGAGGAATGAGAAACTCAGAAAGTACAATGAGAGTTTTGAGAAGCTAGATGAGCAACTGAAAGCTCAAAGAAGGCACAAGGATCCCACGGGACTTGCGTACATCGGTCAAAGCAACAAAAAACCGGTGAGTCCTCTAGAGTCAAGGAAAGCAAGAAGGACAAGAACAAACCAACCGGAGAAAAAGGTAAAAGAATCTTCAAACCCTCTTGCAAACATTGTGGCAAACCAGGTCATAAATCAAATGACTGTAGGAATGCACCGGTGAAACCTTTCACCACTAACAGTTACTGCAGTAACTGTTATAAGTATGGTCACACGACCTTTGAATGTAGGTCACGATCAAATAGTGTGTCCAGTGGTAGCAGGGGAAGCTTCAAAGGTTATTGCTATGCATGCAATAAATTCGGACACAAGGCTGAATAATGCAGGTCTACAACCATGGCATTCAAATCTCTACTAAGACCGGTATTCTATAACAGGAATGCTAACTGGAGCACATCCATGTGTGCTACTTGTGGACCATCAGGGCATAAGAACTCCGAATGCCACTCACACATGGACAAAGAAAGAAGGGTAAATCCATTGAGAGGAACCGGTATGACTTGTTACAACTGTAACAAGATTGGGCATCTGGCCAAAGACTACAAGAACTAGACAATGAACAAAGGAAAAGACCCAGCTAAACCGGTCAAGAGGAATGCGACTCCCAATCAAAAGGGAAACACCACTGAAGAGACCAACAAGGAAGTAAAGAAGATGTGGTCCAAAAAGGGGGCAAAGAGTTCTGAAGGAGAGAAATCAGAGATAAAGTCATCATCCACCGATGGTGATATCTCTTCAGCAAATTAAGCCAAGAGGGCTTAAGGGGGAACAGGTAGAAACATTACTGTCTCCGGAGTAACTGGTGAGATTTATTCTCACTCAGTCAAGGATTGCAATCGGAAAGTACATAACGGTCTAACACCAAAGAACCGGTCAAATGGAGAAGTTGACTTATCAAGGTCGATGTTTCAACCGAGGTTGGAGTAGCAAAAAGGTAAAGCATCAATGAACCAGTTGATAAAGGTAAGGTTAGGTAAGGATAGTTAATACAGTAACCGTTAACAAAAGTTACCGTTTGCTAATTACCGTTATGACCCAAGTGTATAAAAGAGAAAGTCGATTACTCATTTCACTTTACTTTGCGTTTTGTGATTATTGTTTTAAAAGCTTGAGTAATCTTTCTTACTGTGATTCCCAATCTTTGCTTTGCCTATTCCGTGATTTGTCAAGAGCTTTTTGTGTTACCGGTCTAATAAAATGGCATCATTGTTGTCATCTTCTGTGAGCCTAATCGACATCAAACAACACGAGCGACCAGAGTATGATATCATGACAGTACAGAATAGAGAAAATGATATGGCTGGAGCCCTATCATCAATTCCCGATGGGGTGTTGTTGACTGAAGATGTAACCGCATTCATCCTCAGCAAACAGGAGGAATTGGGTGAAACATTCATATAGAGAGAATACGTAGGTCTCTGTGAAGAAGGAAAACTCCAAGCGAAATACACGCGACTGGAGGCAACTGGATTGACCAATGGGGTCAAATACCCAACAATGGTTCATCCTGACTGGATTAGGTTGGTACTCAGTCGAGTACACGATCCAGGAATGTGGTTAACAAAAGGCGTCGTTACTCCAATAACAAAGGAAGATCTAAATAGAGTAATCGGGTTCAACGCTACAAGGGAAGCTCTTACCCTGAGAACAATTGCTAACGTCGAAGTCACTCGACTCACCAAGTCGAAATATGACAGTCGTATGATGACTATGACTGACATTGAAGATGAAGGTGTCCGGTTTGCTGCTGCTGTTATTGGTTACAAGGTTTACCAGTCTAGCAATTTCAACACCATACCAAGTGGAGCAATTCATGCAGCCCACAGGATTTTGCACGACAATGCTCAGTATGACATATGCACTATGCTGAGGAGCCAAATCTTCGAGAACCTGAAGAAACTCTGTATGGTCAAGAAGAGATTCATGAAATATGGGACACTGATGGTAGGTCTCTTTTTCTTCTGCCAGAATTTCTTTCCAGGAGTAAGGTTACCTGGTTAACAAATAAACTGATTATGGTCCAAATAGGTAAAATGGTTAACGGTTTGGGAAATCGGTTTAACAAAGTAATGACTGATTACTTTGAAGCTTATCAACTCATAATGCATCAAAGGGAGAGAATTCCTTCAACTATTATAAATGAATACAAGAATGAAGTTTGCTTCCTTGTAAGCACAGATCATTGTATCATTCAGACTGTTGAGCCAAGAACTGAGTTTGCACCAGAACTTGGTTATGAGATTTCATCCAAGACTGCCAAAGCTTACGCTGAGGCACTTCAAGAGAGTAACTTAGATCTCTCAGCCAACCAGTTCAGCACTTATGAGGAGATAAGTGCAAATCTGAAGAAAAATGTACCTTCAAAGACAGCAAAGAAGGTAATTGTCAAACGGTCTCCTACACCAAGGAAGAGGAAGGCAACCGTGAAAGAACCAAAAGTTCAAAAGAAGAAGGCGCAGTCGGTCACAACCAAACAGTCACAAGGTGAGGACTCAGAAGAAATCGAGACAGAACAGACCGCCACCTATCCAAGAAAGAGGAAGACCGGGAAACCGGTACAGAAGAAGGTACCAAAGGTTGTAAAACAAACCATTGATGAATTGGTTGAAGGAATAATGACAACAGGTAGAATGGGAACTGTTGATTGGAGATACACCTCAGCAAATGATGAAGACAGGAGGAAAATAGAAGATGTTGTAGTATAAAGCTTACACAAGTTCAAGAGGACACCAACTAAGATTCATGGCTCAGTACCTGCAGTGTTACAAGAGATTGAAGGAAGATGGAAATCTTCAATATTGAAGGAGAAAGAACTAAGGATAAAGGCACTACTGGAAGTGTAGAGTCACTAAGCCTGCAAGAGGCAACCAATCAAGCAGAACTATATAAGAAAAGCTTTAACATCAAGAAGAGGATTGGTCAAGTATTGATAGGAGAATTTGATGCGGTCCATGATGAAGGGGTTGCAATCTGGACAACTGTTCTGGAGCAACATCAAGCTCAAGCCGAATATCAAAAGACCTCGGTGCAACCTGAAAAGGACACCGGTAGAGGGAAAGGCATTATGGGCATTGACGCACTGGTCCAACCCAAGCCAACAACTGAACCGGTTATTGTTGACATCACTAAAGACACCGGTGGTGATCTTACTCCACCAACTATCCTTGCATCTCTAGAAAAAGGTAAAGCTAAAACCCTTACTATTGATGACATAGTTGATGAGATCTTAGATTTTGGAAAAGTTAGCAATGCTGCTAAATGGTTCAATGCGTTAGGCACTGATGATAAAGATAAAATAGAAATAACTCTAATAGAGAGCTTTCGTGATTTCAACTAGGGACCAAAGGACTATAGGCCCCACTTCCCAGCTGAACTAAACAAAAGGCTACTGACAAAATGGAGAGCCAGTTTAGCAAAGAACAATAAGATCTTAAGGGAAGTTCTAGAAAAGGTTGAACTAGGTCTTGATGAAGATGCAATCAAGATTTTGTTGGAAGCAGAAGTACTGAACCTGGATACAAGAGACAAAGTGGCCAAAATTATAAATGGTCAAGAGAAAGAAGTGTATGCAGAAACAATCCAACTATGGAAAAATTATGACTACAACACTCCATCAAAGGGGCAGGAGAAAATTGCATCGAGAAAGGTACCTACTGAAACACCTCAGTCAACAGGTCCTCGGGATACTTCACAAAGTGAACAGGCAAAGGAAATAGTCCCACCTGTACAGTTCACAACTGGTGAACAAGCCACAACCGGTGATCAAGATACAACCGATGACAAGAACAAAACCGGAGACAAGGATACAACCGGTGAGAAGGACAATACTGAATATCAGGACAAAACCGGTGAATAGTTCACAACCAGTGAACAGGTCAAAATCGGTAAGAAGACCCCAACAAGTGTATAGGATACACCATTCAGACCAATGGAACAAGAAATAGGGGAGTCATCAACTAAGATGGCTGAAGAAAAAGACACTAATAAAGCAGAGTCGGTCAAGGTTGATCAACAGGTTGTTGAGGAGCAAGAAGAGAAACAACAAGAGGAACAACAACAAGAAAAGCCTCAACAAGTAGCAATGGAAGAAGTAGAGAAGCTAGCTGAGGAAGAGCCAGAAAAGGACATCAGGCAGAAACAACCAGTAGATGTACCAAGTGCTTCTTCATCAAAGAGAAAGCTATCTTTTGCAGTAGACCCTGAATCCAAGAAAGGAAAAATTGACACTTCTCCAACCGGTGACACTATGTTTGACATCAGTCAAATGTCAACAAGACAGCTGAAGCAGCTCACCAAGAGAAAACAGGACATGGTTCTCACAATTGTTAAAAAAATTATGTATTAATTTTGCACCTGATGCAAATATTGATGAAGAACCCATAATTGATCAACTGGAAATTCTGGCACAAACGATTGGAGAAGATATAGCAGATCCAGAAACTGTTGCAATTGATCATTATTAACAAAAGAGAATAAATATTCTTCTTGACAAGATTGAAGACCTCAAAACCACTGTGGCTACCAGCACTGGGGAACTGAAGCTACAGGTAGAAGACGCTGGGAGGATAAGAACAAAAACTTCAAACTTTGAAGATTTTGTGAAGGACATAACAGAAAGAACCAAATGAACAATAGAAGAGATAAAAGAGAAAAATTCACAGTTCGATGCTAAGACCTCTTCTGCGACAAAGTATAGTAGTGAGCTAACCAGTTTAGCTCTTACATTGAGAAAGGCATCTGAGGAGAACACAAAGAGAATCCAAGATCTCATTGGATTTCAACTATTCATAGCTCCAACCTTTGATCTTATGCAGAAAGCAGCAAATGATGTTGATATACTTCTCAATGAGCCAGACTACAAGACAATTGAGGACATGGAGAACCTAATTGTCTCTCTTCAATCTATGAAGTATACCCTAGATCAAGTCATAATTGCATGGAAACCATTCCTAGTTTCCGCAAGTAAGATCTACAAGGATATCTTCAACAGGCTACAGTTATGAGATGTTCACACCCTTTGTCCCTTGGAGGCAAAAAGGGGAAGATTACTAATGAGAGAAAAGGAAAATACTAGAGAGACTGATCAGGATACCGACAAGATACCGAAGAGTGTTAGGATACAGAAGAATAGAGACCGGATACAACAGGATACAGTAGAGCAAGTCTACAGGGGAAATATTAGTTGATAGGGTGATACTCTAGTGGGAGTATATGTTTTGATGAGTTTTGCCACCAATGCCAAACGGGAAGATTGTTGGCATAAAGCTTAGTTGTCATCATTGGAAAACATCAAACACACCAGTACTCGGTAGACTTACTAGGAAAATAGTGTACCTTAATCGGTCACATTAATACCGGTTCAGTCTTGTCCAACCAGTCCAGTAGGACACCTGTGATGTCCCAGAGTGGGCCCCTAACGGAAGGTGACGTAGGTCAGTCCGTGCAGTTTGTCCCTACCACGTGTCTGGGGTGCTTGCTTGCGAGGCTGTCCTGGGGTTGCCCCCTTAACGCGGGGAGGTGCCGTGTATAGTTAGTAACCGTTGCACCAAAAGCCCGGACTAATAGTAAATGGCACCTCCCCGCGTTAAGGGGGCAACCCCAGGACAGCCTCGCAAGCGAGCACCCCTTCGAACAATCTATAGTGTCTGCTCTGGGAGCCTCAACCTGGTTAAGAACCGAAATTGGCTCTTCCTAGATATTTATTGTTAACTTGAAAACAACTGCAACTATTTTTTCAATCACATTTATGCAAAGTAAATTCTAATAACATTCTGGCAATTTCAATTATCAAATTTCAGACAAATAACATTCTGAATTTAACTCTCTTAATTTACATACTTATTACAATAAATTACTTAATAATCATGAGTTAATAAATTCGATTTGCACCTGTTCTTTGCAAATCTTTCTTTGTATGCTGCAATGTCGTCTAACACAACCTCCACCTTATTGAATTTAACACATCACAACACTAGGCATCACGTGATTGGTATAAACCGATTGCAGACCCTAAGGAATGATCTCACGGCCCTACTAGATAGGAAGCGCGATCTGTACTGCAGCAGCAAATGTCTTCACACACACGTGCAAATATACTGGTTTGACGTTGACAGATTTGCAATGTAATTTCCCTGTCAAGCATTAAATATGAATCGCAGCTACACCACATAGGAGTTGCGAAAATCCTTCTCTTCTCAGCTCTTTCAATAACCATAAAAATTAATCAGTGGCAGCCACAAATAAAAATCAGAATTCAATTGTTGAATTCAACAACACAAATTCCACATCAAACTCCAACTCCAGATTTAGAACTCTCACACATCCGATATACAACAGCACCGAAATGTGATCTCAGAGATAATCAGCATGTAAAATTCACCATCATCAAATAATGGCTCAAACTACGAAAAGAGGAATCCGTCCTCAAAACCCTAACCAGGTTTGTCTTCTTCCCAAATTCCAAGAAATAATAATGATTGCATAAGATGAATGAAAGTGCTTTTTCGAGTAGAATATATAGCTTTTTTCGAAAAAGCACTTTTTAATATTTTCACTTAATTGGCTTTAAAAATAATCTCACTTTATAACATTAAGTTATAAAGTCATAAGTTATTAAATTAAATCAAAATAATTTAATTTAATAACACATTTAAAATATAAGCCACTGAATGTCTGACTGCAATCAACGAACTTCTGATAGAGCACCAAGTCCAACTGCCCAACTAGAAATAGGCACTGCCCTGCCAGAAATAGCCACTGCTAAAAATAGACTTACTATAAATAGTAAGTCTCTCAAACTGGAGATTCACTGAAACTCGATCCTGAGATATCTGATGCTCCATGCAGACACCCTGCTAATCCTGGCCATGCCCAAAATACCACTTACTAAAAATAGTAAATCGACCAAAATGATCCGAACGAAGAGCAGACCTGATAATCTGAACCTCCAGAATGGAATCCCAATGCTGGCTCCACCATCTGACCCCCTCTGATCGCCTGATTAGCCTATGTGGGTCACCAAACCAAGCTAATCCCATGAGTCTAAAAATGGGGACATTACAGTCCTCCCTTCCCAAGATTGCTTGTCCTCAAGCAATCAGGAAAAACAAGCAACATCATAAACCACCCGGATCCCAAGGATGGTCACAAGTAATTTCCCGATCCTCACCAAACTCTTGTGAAGAAAGAACCAACATCAACAGAACAAGCACCACTGAAAACAACATCTGTAAACCAACTGTAGATGTCGACGCTGAAAACAACCCAATGGAACTCAACCCATCTGAAATAACAACTCTGTCAAAACCTAAGTCCCTGTCTATTCAACACTCACACCCAACTGCACTGGGAAAACAACAGTGACCAAATGTGCCCGAATCACTGTTATCAACTCTACCCTCTAATAAACAATCCTGAGTGTGTGAACACTGCAAGTAATCTAACTTGCAACTACCAAATCCATCTGCAAACGATGGTGCTAATCCGTCCCATAATGGATGGTAGGATACTGGAGCCGGTTTACCCCTGCGTGAAAACAAATCTTCCACCTGAGGGTCAAAAGAAAAATGATGAGCATACCCCACCATGAAATGCTAGTAAGAAACCCCAATCTCTGTCAACCGCTCATCATGGCCAAACCGAGAATCAGGAGATGGCTCCAATCTCTGACTCCATATAACTACAAGCTAGGTAGGGTCCTGAGCAACCCTCTCAATGAACCCAACCTCAAAATCCCTGTGGGGAAGCATAGTAGTAAGAGTCTCCACAATCTTCCCAACCAACCCCCGAATAGCACAAGAGCCACGGATGAGAGTACCCTCGGACACTCTGTAGAAATCCTCTCGCACATCTGCACTCTCAAGTAAATACTCCATGAATGACTCGGTTTAGTAGAAATTATACGTGGAAGCGTCAACTTGCTCCCCCGAAATCCACAGCTGATCCCTCTGAAAATTTGGCACAGCCAACTGTCCCATGCTATCAGCTATGTGAGATGATGAAATAGATTCACTCCCAGCTAAGGGAAGCAAATCAACCTAAGAGCTCGACTCCACAGGTACTCCTAGCTCAACCGTACCAAGTGCTCCCATCTCCTGAACATGTGCGTCAGCCACATCATCAGGTCCCTCATCACCAACCGTAGGAGCAAACTCACCACCAACCACCTCAATGTACAATCGAACTGGGTCTGGGGCTGTGTAGACCGTAAATGCTCCAACTCCACGGTCACCTCCTCAAATCGGATCTGCGACTCCTGAAGAGCCCGCTAAGTATCCTCTAAAACCTCAGTAGTCTCTGTGAGCTCCTAGGTAAGCTCACTCACCTCCTCTCTGTCCATCAGTGCCTCATAAGCTGTACTCCCCCACTCCACTAGGTGATCTCGGTCGGCTACCATCTGTAAATAGTTTTGTCTCAAAATCTTAATAGCCTCACGCAAAGAATGAATCTCTGTCAATGAAAGGTAACCACCACTCGGCTCATCTGTCATAGGAGCACCCCAACCATAAACAGCCAACAACTAATGAACGGCATCAAAATGCTCGAGAGGAGAAGAAATATCCCTCTCATCAACTCGTAACTGGCTGGTCACATGATGACTCTGCACAACAGGCCTCCTATGTACCACCTCAAATGCATTGTCCACACTATGAGAGGAAGCTGTAACCAACAAACTCCCCTCAAGGTCACCCTCTCCCTGTGTACTTACATCTGAGTACACCTCTACAAACTGAGTACAGGCATCAAACACATCCTCATCTAAATCCGGGGAAGCTGCTGCTGAAACAGACTCAAAACAATCTCCAACTCCCTCGTCCTCTACAACTAACTGATAGTCCAGACCCTGAGATACATCCACATGAGTCACTGACGAAGTAACCCTCTCTCCAGAAGTGGAAGCCCTGGCTAAAACAAACTCCTGCCACTCATAAGCTTCCCTGTCCTCGTCTGTGGGTCCCTGTAACAGAGTACAAGAACTCACCATCACCAAATGACAACGCTGAATCAATGCCCAAAGTCAGATACAGAAAGTCTGAAACACTATAGCACTCATCGTCCTCACTCTTAGCATCGGAGATATCTGCAATGCTAGTGTACACATCATCTATCGGCATCTCCTCAACTAACTCTGGCTGCATACACGACTCAATGTCGTCATGTGAATCAACTAAACTATGGCATGAAACTATGTTGCCAAAATCAGCTGCAACACTCTCATCTTGAGTGTCATCACTAGAAAGCTCCATGCTCACATCCTCAACACAAGAATAAACCACTGTCTCCTGTATTGATCCCACACTGCGACTGCTATCATAAATCTCTGAGCTGTCAGAGCTCATACGCTCCTCGCAGTAATCACCCAACATCTCACAAGGGGTGTCATCTCCAATGCAACTCACAGCATCCTCGAAAGTGTCATCAGATGTGTCTATATTATCAGCTCCCACATCTCCTGCTGAAATCTCATCTGTGGACACGTGTCTCTGCACACATGACTCTACATCAAGATATGCACCAATAATGCTGGAGCACGAACTGTCATCATCTGACCCCGCTGTAATGCCCAAATCTCCAACCTCACCACTGGGAGACTCCGTACATGACTTAGTCCCATCTGAGGAAGCAACTGCCTCCTGAACTGGAGCAACACTACTACAGCTGACATAAACATTGCCAATAATAACTCCCTCCATGAAAGAATCTGAACACTCAATGATAACTGCAACATCAGTTGCCTCCATACAATCTGTAGTGTCTGCTCTGGGAGCCTCAACCTGGTGATGCTCAGCACTGCTCTCAACCAATGGCACTGAAACATCCACTGGTTCCGGTGCAATAAATCCATCATCAGCACTGCGAATGGGGATATCAGGTGCTGAACTAGATGCAGGAACATCAGCATCACGGACAATTGTCGGAGAAAACTCTAGCCTCCTTTGCAAACTCGATGTCGGCCTTCTAAAGGCAGAGACCATATATCTCGCTGCCCTGTCTACTGTAACTGGATCCGACAAACTCTCTACTAATCTCTGTTGATGCAGTCTCAGTCTCTCAACGCTTTCTACTAAAGCATTTAATTCCGCTCTATTTCCCTTACTGCTATGACGACTCCCTAAACTAGATCTCCTGTATTTATCCATAGCTAGAAAATAGAAGTGTTGATCACTTATAAAAACTTCTGAATAAAAATGAATCCAGACCCCACAAGATGGCAGGATACATGCTCTAATACCAAGTTAGTAACCGTTGCACCAAAAGCCCGGACTAATAGTAAACGGCACCTCCCGCGTTAAGGGGGCAACCCCAGGACAGCCTCGCAAGCGAGCACCCCGGACATGTGGTAGGGACAAACCGCACGAACAGACCTACGTCACCTTCCGAACGAAGAGCAGACCTGATAATCTGAACCTCCAGAATGGAATCCCAACGCTGGCTCCACCATCTAACCCCCTCTGATCACCTGATTAGCCTGTGTGGGTCGCCAAACCAAACTAATCCCATGAGTCTAAAAATGGGGACATTACAACACCACAGAAGGAAGATGACTCAACAGGTTGCACACCGGTTTGCGTTCAGAATTACAAATTTACTGGTCAGTGCTTTATAATCCGATCCGAATTTTGCGGAGCGTTTTTTAGAAGAGCTGGAGTTAGCTTTTCTTTCTGCGAGCGTTTCAAGGTAGACTGAAGATCTGTTTGCAAGCTTTTTGATCAAGAGTTCTGCGTGCAAGATTTTTGGAAGAGTTACAGCTCGGCGACACCATTTGGTGTAATAATAATAAGATAATTTCTTATAAATAGAGGTCATAATGCATGAGAAGAGTTGTTGAAAATCAAGAGCACAGAGAGAGAAGAGCAAAAGAGCCATCTTCTGAGAAGGAATACAGTCACAGAGAGTGAAAGAGAGAGAAAGATTCAACAGCCAAGCAGAGCAAGGAGTGAACAAGTATGATCTGATCGACAGATTAAGTGTTAAAGAAGATCATTGTTTTTATTGTGAGAAGCACATTTAAATCCCTTAATCAGGGTGAACCCTAACAGGTTCTGTTGTATAAATCCCTTCACCGGGTGGCATCTTTGTTCATGTTTTTAAGTCCTTTGACAAGGTGACTCCTTACAGGGTCAAGATCTTAACCGATCTTTTTCAAATCTCTTTACCGGGTAGCATTCTAACTAGTGCTTTGTAAGCCTTTAATCAGACAGTTTTATTACTGCGGTAGTGGAGTTTCGTGGGTTCTGTCCCACCGTGGTTTTTTCCTTCTAACTGAGGGTTTCCACGTATACATCTTGTGTTGGCCTGTGCATGTGATTTTTGTTTATGATTGTTTAAGCATTTTTTATATTTTCGGTATTAATAGGAATAATAAATAGAAAAAAATTACAAGAAATTAAATTTACTGATTCACCCCCCCTCTCAGTAACTGGTTAGGATTAACAATGATTTCAACTTTCACCAACACTAAAATGTTCAGCAACTTGTGAAGTATGTGCTACCCACATAAGTTGTACTAGATCACCTTGTAGTATGCACGAATTCATACAGTAACCAATCCTTAGGATGATACTAAGCTCTTTCATCTAACTCTATATTTGTCTTAATCTTGAACAACTGGTAGGTCTCTATCAAATCTCGTGCAGTGGGTATTACTCATATCCTTCACAAACAAAGGAATTGAACTTCATGACAGTCCCCACGGAAGCAATCTTTGGAACAGGTGGCTAAGAGAGCATATCTGCAATTTTATTAGTATGTCCTTAGATTTGATAATTACATGGAATTTCTGCAAAACTCCCATCCATATGAAGTGTCTTGCTTGTATCTTTGTTTGAAACTTCAAATATTGAAGAGGTGATGATCAGTAGTTACTATGTACTATTGCTTCTTTACCAAGGAGAAAATGTTACCACTTCTTTGCTACCTGAACCAATGCATAGAGCACATTTTCATTGGTTGGTTAGTTCATCACTGCCCCACTGAATTTTTCTGAGTGATAACATACAGGTTTTTTCCCTTGCAACAAGACTACCACCCATAGCATGCATCCATCTGTTTCAATATGGAAAGGCTGCTGCAGGGTAGGCAAAGCTAACAGAAGAGTACACTGATGCTTTCAGATTTGAACAGTTTGTTGTAGCAGTTATTTGTTCAATCAAATCAGTCCATGACAGAAAATAATGTCTCTTTTCATGTTGAAAATATGAACATTTATTTATATATCAGTTTGTGTGGATTTATTATATTTGTTGTGTGATTATTCGAGCTTATCTCTTGGCAAGGTTTGATAAGTTTACAGTTTTTGGCAAAGCTTTGTTTGGAGAAGATAAAAGAGTTTTCAGATCTGATTTATTTTATTTGCAAGGTATATTATAGACAGGATCAATGACTTTAGAGTCAAGAAACCATATTTCCCGTGTAGAGAACCTTGGGACCCATCTCATAAGTGTGCAGGAAAGGCTAAGGCAAAGCAGATTGAGTACTTTGCAGTTGATGAATCAGCCTCAGAGAAATAACCCCAGCAAGCGATTCAAGAGAAATGAAGAGGATAGTTCTTCTGAAAGGTCTGAAAAAGAACATGATTTGTAGATGAATAGCTCCCCAATTATCTAGCTTCTAGAAGAGTAGTTAATTCAAAGTTAGAGAAGTCTTATGTGGACAATGGATAGTCATACTCACAGTTCACAGACTCAAAGTTGGAGAGCACTCGGAAAGCCCAATTTTTTGACTCGACAAATGCTTGACCACTTAAAAATTACTAAATATTAAAATTTCTTAAAAAACATAGTTTGGTTTTGTAAAATTCAATTAGCAATTATATAAATTGAAAATGACATCTCAAAAGCAAAAATTCATGGTTTTATAGCTAAAAAGGGTGAAAAACATGTATTAACCAGCATTTTACCCACATAGACATTTTTACCATGTTTTTCGTGTGTCTATAAAAACTCACTAGTTAAACTTGAAAAAACTCGCAGAGCAAAAAAAAAGTGGAGAGTACTCACAAAGTTTGTAAACTATGGTGACACTCATTGATGCAAGTGCTACACACAATTTTATCAATGAGGGAGTAGTGGCTAGGAGAGGACTCAAAACAGAGGATAATGATGGATTCAAAGTGATGGTTGCGAATAGATTCACCCTCACATGTACCAGAAAAATTTCAAACTTATGCATTTTCTTGGGTGAGTATGTAAGAACCCCAAATCAGTCCTTAACTGCTGCAGATGTTTATCTCAATCTGTTGTTTGAAAGTTTATGATTTTTTTGGATTTTTAAGGGTTTTAGAAATAAAAAGCAAATATGCAATAATCTGAAATTTTGAAACTATCAATTAACTGTTGCAACTTCTATTTATTTTCCAAATGAAATACAAAAGGAAATCAAGACAATCCTTTATTGGAAAATGATTAACAAAGGCAACTACAAAATGCATAAAAAACCTAGGAGAATACACCAGCTGCTGCAGGAACTTATTTATTTCAACTCTATAATGTTGTCGCTGTAAATTTGAAAGAGGATAATGGCTGCGACTTATTCCTCCATAAAGCTGCAATTAAATACTATCTTCTTCTTCCTGCTACTGAAACTATTACTGCTGAAGCACAAATAGAGTCTCTGGATGAAACTCTCTGAAATTCCAAATTCACTAGATATTTCACCAGCTCAAATGGATACACACAAAAGAACTACGTTCTTCAATGGCAAAGTTGAAACCCTTCTCAGAGCTTGAAATCACAATGATCAATTTGCAAAATAACAATGGATGCCTTCCTTCATTCCCCAACAAGCATAAATAGGCTTTCCAACCCTAAATCGCAATTCCTTGAAAAGCTGTGATTTCTTTCTTTAAGGCATTAAAAATATAATCATTAAATAAATTTAATGATTTAGACTTAGGAAAACATGCCAATAAATTAATACATTAATTTGGCCCCCTTCATGATACTTAGACCCATCACTTAAGTGATTTAATATAAAGTCAATTTATAACTTAATATTAAATCCTTTTCCATTTAATTAATATATAACCACTAAAAAATGAATAACTCCCTCAAAAATGAGAATCTGGCTTAACCGTCTGGAACTGGAGTTGGCATAATAATTTTCCATGTGATCAAATAATATTTCTAAAAATAGCAGGGGTCCATCTCTATGACTCTAAAAGTTGCTAAAAATAGCAAAACTCAAACAAACAGATTCTGAAACCTCTCCATACCAAATCAAGAGTGTTGAGCTCTGCAAAAGTTGAACCATCAGATAAGCATATCTCCTCTGTGCACAAATTGACCCTCTATCTGTCTCTACTAGCCTACGAGGTTCCAATGATAGGCTAATCAATAGCTAGAATGATGTCTCTAGCTAGAAGGGGACATCACAGAGTATGAGCTCAAAGATGACTTCTATGTGGTGAGCATATGAAGGGTACTCCCCTTACAATCCCAAACACCCTACAAAAATAGACAAGTAAATAGAAAATGCAAAAAAGAAATACTTGCTCTCTTTTATCCTCAAGAAATGAAATTACAACATTCAGAAAATAACATGCTACAACCACATGGGTATTCTCATCACAATATTCTGTAGGCCAGAGCCAGCATATGCACTATTGGAACTGTCCTAAGTAACCCCTATTCAACCTTTTTATCCTTGGAAGTACAACTACCCTAGAATCTTCTGGAAGTTATCACCTCTTTGATTTGTGACCAACCACTTTGTTATTCCTAATCGGTTACTGAGAGGGGGGGGTGAATCCGTAAATACTATTTCTATCTTCAATTAAACCTTGTATAAAGATTCTTGCAGAATAAACAGAATGTAAATAACCATTCACAAATAGAAATAGAAATACTCAGATCAACACATCATATATACGTGGAAACCCTCGGTTAGAAGGAAAAAACCACGGTGAGACAGAGCTCACAACTTCACTACTGCAGTAATAAAGGTGCCCTGTTAAGAGTTTACAAAGCACTTGTAAGAGTGCTACCCGGTAAAGGGATTTGGTAGAAGATCGGTTAAGATCTTGACTCTGTTAGAAGCCACCCTGTTAAAGGACTTTCAACATCAATTAAGATTCTACCCGGTTAAAAGATTTATACAAAGAACCTATTAGGGTTCACCCTAATAGAGGGATTTGAATATACTTTAACAGTATAAAAGCAATGATCTTAATTGACACTGTCTGATTAGATCATACCTGTTGACCTTTCTATTTCTTCTTGGCTATTGAACCTTTCTTCTTTTCACCTCTGTGACCATAGCTCTTCTCAGAAGATATCTCTCTCCTGCTCTATATTTTCAACAACACTTCTTTTGTGTCCTATGACCTGTATTTATAAGAAATTAATCTTATTAAAACCTAACTCATAGAACCGCCAAGCTGTAAACTCACCCAAATATCATGCAGCAAAAAGCTTTGCGAGATGATCTTGAGTTTACCTTGAAACATCCACGTAGAAATAAAACTAACTCCCGTTAAAAAGCTAACTCCAGTTCTAAACGGTGGATGCTCTGTATAATTCGGTTTTAAATCAAACAACTCCGCATAATCCGGTGTGGATTATTATGCAAACGACCGGTATCAATCTTATACCTGATTCATCCCCTGTATGCACTTTAAGACCGGTACTATGCACTCTCTTTGATCTACTGTGTTTAGTCTACCGGTGCATATACTCTGTTTAGTCTACCAGTACCTATAAAGAAGTATGAGTGATCTACCGGTGGGAATGATGATTGCATCTAACTTCACCAATGACAACTTGAATTTGCCAACACACTTTTCTCTCCTTTCACTTTCCTTGGAATATGCCCAAAATGGGTTTTGATGTCCACCGGAGTATTTTGTAAATTCTCAATTTTCCTCTCTAAAGTAGCGCAACTTCCAAATGCCATGACTTTTTATCTAAGAACTTGATTGAGTCGTGTTTTTTTAAACTAAAGATCTCAAAGAGATCTACACCATACTTTTCCCAGATCATCATATGATTAGAAATCATATGTCTTGTTCGGTCATTTAAAGGTACAAAATTTAGATTGAACATTTTATAGTATTTTCAAACACTAACATTAAAATCTCCCAAATAATATGAAATATTGGCATGATGCTTTCACCAGTCATTATATTTTGTCATTCAACTCCTTGAGTCATTTTTTAGGTTCAAGTATGCACAAATCAAAATTTACTAGAAATAGTCACCCTGCCAAAAAAAGACCCATACTGAAAAACTAAACAATATATTTGGGTGATGCAAGATTTCTCTTACACCCTAGATGCTCCTGCATCAAATACGCAGGGTAATTTGAGAAGTGACTGTCACATCTTAGGTGTTCTAAGGGAAACCAACATGATCAGTCTCTTCCTTAGACAGCCATGAAGAATCTTCAATAGGTCTTCCTTTTCCATTTAGCTAGATACTCTTCACATTGCCTGTTTCTTGTGCTTCTACCCACATGGCTATCCAAGATGGCCTATCTCCTAGAATATTTCATTGTGCTTCTGCTATTTCATCATCAACACCTATGTCATGATGCTTTGTCAAATCTTAAATATTGAAAACTGGTGAAATGTTAAATCCACTTGGCAATTCTATCTCATAAGCATTTCCTAAATCATGTTTCTTCAAGACTCTGCATGGCCAAATTTCTTCATCTTTATCTTATTATATGTTCCCATTAAAACTTCCTCTTTTCTTAGATGAACCATGACTTCATCTCAAATTTGAAATTCCTTATATCTCCTTTTCTAATCTACCTTGGCCTTGTAGTGAATTTTCATCAATGTGCTTTTTCAACTCTGCATAAATTCTTCAAGTGCTTTGGAAAATCTTCAACTTCAACATACTCTTTTCTCCTTTGTCTATCTTACCTCTAAAGCATTTCTAGGGCTACTTCCATATACAATCTAGAATGCTGATTTAACTCCTAATATAATTGTTGTAAGAAAATTTTGTTTGTGGTAAAATCAAATCCCATCCTTTGTACTTATCTCCTACTAAACATCTCAAAAAGTTCCCCAAACTCCTATTCACCACTTTCGTTCATCCATCAAAGTGTTGATGGTGTGCTAAACTGACCAAAAATAACCAACAAACTTGGTATCTAGATCTGAAACTATGCTCTTTGGTAGACAATGAAGTCTTACCACCCCTCTAAAAAATAACTCTGCAGCATGAACAACATCGTTGGTCTTCTTACAAGGAATAAAATGTGTCATCTTTTAGAATCCATCAACCACAAAAAAATTGAATCATATATTTTATGTGTCCTCAGTAAACCAAAAAACTAATCCATACTAATGTCCTCCCATGGCCTCTCAAGTACAAGTAACGGCGGATATAAACTTGTGTTTTGGCTTGTGCCTTTGCCATCTAACATAATCTAAAACTTTGTACAAACTTCTTCACATCTTGCTACAAGTGTGGCCAATAATAATACTCACTAACAAGAGATAAGACGTGGCCAATAATAATACTCATTAACAAGAGCTATGGTCTCATCTCATCCAAAGTGTCCATGTCATCTCCCCATCCTTAGTCTAGTAATATAATATCAATAAAACACATATATAGGGAAAAGGGAAATTTTGACTAGATCAACTAGATCCCGCAAGGGTTGTTACATCAACCACCCTCAACTACATCTCCATGCCTACCTTACTGTCTAAAGAAGGTTGAGATAGCTTGAAAATAATTCACATATGCATCTTCTCAACACATTACAACCACAGGTTATCAATATTAATCAAAATATACAACACATTAGAGCTATGTTTCCCTTGTAATGTCCCCATTTTTTGCAGGTCATTGATCTGATGGTGCCAGGTCATTATTGTGATCCTCATGGTCTGGCGAGGTGTTTAGAGGGTCTTTGGTGTGAACTTACTATTTATAGTAAGTCAATGGATAGTTCCGATGAGCTCAGATGAGTTAGAGTTGAATGATGCTCTCAGTTTTCATTTCTAGCTTCCGGTTTGGGCTCCAAGAATCTTGGAGAGAGCGTCTATTTTTAGTAAGTCACTCCGTCAAGTTCATTCACCATCTTTCATCATCTGGATCAATCCTGTGCAGACAGATTTCGATTCGGACGCTTCTTCAGTTGTTTTCGCAAGACGGGTGGTTTATTATTATTATTTAATTAAATTTGCTAAGGTTGCCATTTTTGTTGGTATTATATGCTGGATCCCTTAGTGTTATAACTCGTTGGAACCAGGATGAAAAGTTTTAAATCTTGGGCACAAGAAACAAGGACCTTGCATGTCATAATTTCATGATATTGGTGAAAAAAAAATTTTGGAGCCAAATGAATTAGTAAATTATATTATTCAATATGTGCCCAAGTATAAAAAGTGTTTTAAGTGAAAAGTGTGTGAGAGAAGACACTTTTGAATTATAAAAGCAATGCTTTGTGAAAGGAAAATCATCCATTGTTGAATTATGATTTTATTGAAGTTTGTGAGAGAGACAACCCGGCTAGGGTTTTGAGGACTGATTCCTCTTCTGGCAATTTGAGCCATTACAGATTGATGGTGAATTTTGCAACTGTATCTTAGATCATAGTCCAGTGCTGAAGTATACTAGATGTGTGTTAAGTTTTAATTCTATAGGCAATTTGATTCTGAATTAAATCCAGTGCTGATGTATACTAGAATTCTGAGAAGTTTTTAATCTGCAGGCAAATTGGTTAATTCTCCTGGGATTTGATTTGTTTGTTTGCAGAGGATTGTTTGCTAGCATTGTGAACATTGGTAAATCTGACTATTACAAAATCTGGTTATTAATTGCTGCTGTACGGAATTATTGCTGGAGCTGTACAGTTTTCTTTCAGAGCCGTACCTATATGGAATTAGTGCTGGGGCTGAGTTGGTGTACAGAATTGGAATGTGTGCTCATTTCCTTGCACATGGTTAGCATAGAAAGAGACTTCTATTGTCTCACATCAAGGAAGAAGCAATGTGTGAAGTGCTGCGTTTAAATTTAGGAATCTGCGGGTTGTGACAAGAGGCTAGGGTTTCATTTGCAACAGCCGTACTTTGAACGAGGTGTTTATTTATTAATCTAATCTCCTTCCTTGCAGCTGTTAATGAGTTTAAAAGTTTACAAATTATTTGGGTTGTTGATAATTAGTTTTATCATGAAAAATTGTATTCTGAAAATGAGGAATTAAAGATTATAATTGGCTGCTGTTGTGTTTTGATAAATCTGTGAATTATTGAAATTGGCATATGTTTTGGAAAAATAAACAAATTGCAATTACATTTGAGGAAAAATCCAAATTTATAATAGAGAGCCAGCTGGGCTCTTTACATCCCTGGTCATCCACAACAAACTTGCCAATTATTTTAACATGTTTCGAGAGAGACAATGTACAAATGTTTTATGTGCTCCCATTCTTTAATATAGAGCATCCCATTGAACACTTCTAATCAGTTCTAGATGATAGTATATGGTAATTATCTTTTGTTACGAGGTTAACTTCATGAAAAATCAAATAAACCCACCTGGAGAGGAGTACCAGTCAGTAGAACTCGATGATTAGATGAAAAATGCTTCAAAGTTTGAAAAAGTTTCGAATCTTTGTTTTTAAGCCGATGACCCTCATCAATTATCTGCAATGAAATCAACATGTTATGGTTATAAGAGTTGAACCCCTGCAAAGCATATTAGCAATTTAATACTTAATAATAATCGCCTTAATAACCCAATGCACATATAGGGCAAAATATTACCAGGCATTCCCATTTGATATTTTTTAGAATTACAGCATCTATGGTGATCATTTCATACGATGTTAATAGGACATCAAATTTTATTCTTTCCTGTTTGCTTTTCTTTAGTTCTATCACTGGATTCTCTTCACCTTTGTGATTCTTTACTTGATTGAATTTCTTTGGAAAAAAAAACTCATGCTTCCTAATAATAGAGCGAGCTTGAGCATTTCCTGTATACATTACCTGCAAAATGTAATAAATATAAGATTATAAACAGTGTATTTATACAAGAAACTCTAAAACTGTATGGTTACAGCACTACAATTTCTGCCTTAGCATGTGTAAGGTAATAAAACTATCCTGTAAACTATCCCTCTCAAAAGAAATCAGACATACAGCATTCATTTCAGGGACCCAAGTATAGAATTCACGCTCCCAATTACACAATGTTGAAAGTGGAGCCACCACCAAATGAGGAAGAGAAATACTCTCCGCAGCTAGAGATGCCAGAAAAGAGATGCTCTGGATAGTTTTTCCTGAACATTATTCTCCATTAGTATTGATAAGTCTATCCAATTTTAAACTTATTCCTGCAGTCTTAATTCATAGATCTATCCCACAGCAATGTATGCTGTCTTTGTTTTCTAATCTGAATCCAATGAATATCCTTTCTAATGTAACTTCAATTTCACTATCACTCTCACCAAGTCCCATTTCATCTGCAAGGATAACATGTCTCCCTTGAAGCCATGCGAATCGTAAAAAGTTCAACCCTTCAAGTTGATATGGATGCAGAGTACCTGACAATGTGCATGTAGGCTAAAATGTGAGTGTTAATTTCAATCCAAACAATTCTTCTAACAAACTCCAAAGCTTGCATAAAAGTAATTTTCAGTACCCATAAGAAACTTGGGAGTCTGGTCATAGGGTTTGAAATCTTTTATTTTGCATTGAGGATCTCTGCTATCAAGAACAGGACCATTGCAAGCCCGAAACATGCAGACCTGTCCTCTGGCTTGAATTGCATTGTACTTGTTGATCTGATCCTGGAAAGAAGATATATCCTTTTCTACTTCCCAAGTACACATATCATAAGGAAGATCCTTCCATTTGATTAAATATTCACGGACATCGCCAGTCATTCTGCAAAATATAGATCTTTACTAATACAAAACTAAAAAACATAGTGCTTTGAAGTTCTATATAGTATAAGAAGTAATCAAAACATAATATGATTATATTTCTCTAGTTATATCAAATAAGAATTCTTGTGAAACACAACCGAAAGATGTATCTAAGAAAGGAAACATACCTGCTATTAATTACTCTATCTACAGTCACCCATTCTGACCGAAGTGGGATCCAATCATCATTTGAAGCATTCACTGAATCCAGTTGACGATGAAAATTTTTTAATCTCGTCTTGAGCTGTGGATATGATTTGAATGCTCTTTCAAACTCTTCTTGTGAAATCCTGTACATGAGAAATCATTATGTATGACCTATCAAAGAATATTTGGGAAACACTTATGTCTACAAATGATCAAAAGCAGTAAATGTGATACAAGAAAATTAGTATAAGTTGTTATATGAAAAAGGAAGGCCAATATTATCTCTAGACCAAAATGCAAGACTAGACAAAATGCAATATAACAAAGCCAACATAAAAGGTCAACAAATCATGGTGACTTATATAGCTTTACCATGAACAGTGGAGATAAGATCTTGACTTGAACTTCACCAGATAATGTTTTTCCAATTTCTGAGTGGAGAGTCCATCGTGCTCTGTTCTCAACGGCCTCATCTGAAAATCTAAAATTTTGTCTAGGTCTGCAAGTGGAGTTACCTGCAAATATGAATAGATAAATATCTCAGGCGACCTCAATGGTAAACAATCAAAGAAAATGTATCTAAAGCAAATACTTGGAATTTCCCTTACACATTTGGGACAGTTCCAACTGCCATGAGGTACAACTGTCAATGCTGGTTTCAAACATTGGAGATGATAGGCACCAGCGCATTCATCACAACAAAGAAGACTTCCACAGCCGCCACAGACATTGCAAGAATCTTCGTTCTGTGAAAGGACCCAAAACAAAGAACTTAAAAATTTCAGCAGAGAGAAATTTAGTGCAAATAAATTTCTAGATGTAGACAACGTTGCAATGAAGGTATTGAAGGGAGAACGTATTGAAGGTATTCAGATCAATGGGGAAGTTTCTATGGATCCAAACAGCATTAAAGAAGCCTTTTATAGCTTCTATAAAGATCTATTTTCTTCAGAATTTAATGAACACAATATCAGGAAAATGGAGGACTGTCTTAAGCTGATCCCAAAAAAGATCCAGGATTTGGAGGCTAGGAGACTCAATCTGCCAGTATCCTTGGAGGAAATAGAATGTGCAATCAAATCTCTGGCCAATGATAAAGCCCCCGGGCCAGACGGCCTCCCTGCTGAGTTCTACAAGCACAACTTGGAATGGATTGGGCAGGAATTACTAGAGTTATATGAGGAAGCCTTCAGGCAAGGATCTCTTGGTGTTGACATCAATAGGGTTGTTATTAAATTGCTTCCCAAGGATGGTGATTGTTGATTTTTGTAGCGGCGAGTGAGACTACATTTACATTACACATTGATGTATGTATTGTTCTCACGTGGCGGCAACTACACTCCAGACTCAATCTGTTATTTGGCAGTTGAATACGGTTGTAGTTGAATATTCATCGTGCCTCATAACCGTTATGCACCCCTAGCATTCACAGTGTAACGACCTTGCATTTTCCTCCTGGCACACGTTATTCACTCGGGCACTTCTCCTTCGCGGGTAACGGTCACAATGGTGACGCTTCACCCTGCTGGCTGTAATGCCAAGCAAGGTGAAGCGTCACCTTCCTTGGCGTCTTTCGGCTCACGCTTAGGCGAGTCTTGTTGATACCATTTTGCTCACTCTCCGTATTCACGAAAAAAAAATGTATGCATCGTGAAGGCTATGCGAGTGTGATGTGTCTTCTCCACCGACGAGTCTACATATGATTCATACCGTGACTCCATTACTAGTGTGTTTCAGCACAGATATCTTCGATATGTGTTCTCAACGCCTGTAGATATATGAGCTTACATTAAGTGTGTGCTCTCATATATGCATGCGGGCTCTGCTATATACTCACAGTTTGAGCATCTCTTCTCAGGTGATCGTTTTCAAGCATAAGTGCGTGATTCAGTCTTTCACGCACGTGCATGTTCATCAGTGCATTGGTCTTGCTCTTTTCATCTCATATTATTGTCTGTAACTTCTTGCATGAAGTTTATCTCTGTATTGTATTGGATTATTATTCCTCATCCTTTCGGATGTGCTCATGCCTTGTATCTTATCATTTATACATAAATAAAGGAGTACTATCTTGTAGGCTGGGTTGTTTCCCTCTTCGAAGAGGGTTTTTCCCAGGGTAATCGGAGGCGTGTTATCAAGATTTTGTTTTGTGCATCTTTCTGGTTTAGTTTTTAACAGTGACAAATCCCTAGTTAAAAATTGGAGACCCATCACACTTTTGAATCTGTCATATAAGGTGATAGCTAAGGTTCTTGCCAGGAGAGTTGGGAGCCTATTGAATGAGTTTATATCTCCAACACAGACAGGATTCATCAGAGGGAGATTCATCCTTGAGAACCTGATTACCAGTTGGGAAGCAATGCATTGGGCCAAGAGCGAAGATCAGAATGCAATTATGGTTTTGCTAGACTTTGAAAAAGCATATGACAGGATTGAGTGGCCTTTTGTTATGGGAATGCTAAAAGCATTTGGTTTCCCTCCATACTTTTGTAAATGGATTAATATTATGCTTAAAGATTCCTCTACAGTTATTGATGTGAATGGTGATCTCTCTGAAAGTATTAGTCTCCAAAGATCCATCAGGCAGGGGTGTCCAATTGCTCCAGCCTTGTTTGTAATCGTTGTCAATGCCCTATTCTATATTCTTAGAGCTCCCCAGCTAGGTCCCCCTGTAAGAGGTATTACTCTCCCAAATGAGGAACCTTTGCTTAATGCTCAGTTTGCAGATGACACGGCATTGTTTATTATCATGGAAGAAGATAACTTTGATAACATGCTTAACAGGCTTCAGTTCTTTTGTGATGTCTCGGGAGCCAAAGTGGCTCCTCGCAAATCTTCAGTCATTGGGTGGTCTCCCACTCCCCCAGAATGGTTAGAAAGGAAAGGATGGAAGTGGGTAGGACCTAATGATATTGTAAGATATTTGGGCATTCCCTTCTCTATTGATCCATCTCTCAAAGACATGTGGAACTAGTTATACTCCAAGATTGAAAAGAAATACATCAAATGGCAAACACATATGTTATCTTTGGCTGGGAGAGTGCAGATTGTGCAGAAAGTCTTGTTAGCTTGCCACATATATTTTTCCTTGGCATGGCTATTCTCCAATTATCAGACTGGGCAGATAGAGAAAATTATGAGAGACTTTTTGTGGTCAGATGGACTAGGCAACAAGAAAAGACACTGTGTAAAATGGGAGTGGTGTTGTATGCCCAAAAATAAAGGGGGCCTGGGCATAAAAGACATAAGAGATCAAGGTATGGCATTGGCCTCCAAGTGGGTTACACAAGCAGTGACAGGTGATGAACCTTGGAAGGTGTTGGTCAAAAACAATATCAATAGATCAGATATCAAGAAAGGTAAAGGATGGAGAAATGTACCTCTCTGTGACAAATTGTTAGGGAACATGAATCTCTCAGTTTTTGGTTCCAAGGTGTTTCAGTCAATATGGAAAGCATGGGTCCAAGTGAGGGACCTTCTCCTATTCAGGGGAGCCAATGGCGGTCCCCCTACATACTCTATGTTGGACAGATCAATCTGGTCGGGGGTGGAGGCCAATGACAAGCCCTTGGCATTAACTCAAAGTTGCTCTGCAAAAAACTGGGCGAAATATGGCATTTCTCTTGTGCAAGATGTTATGATTGACAATCGGCTAGGGGATCGGGATGAACTATCTACTAAATACCACATCCCTACCTCACAGAAAAAGACATACTCTATTTTATCTAAAGTTGTGGGCCCTTTCTTTCCCGATACAAGTATGAACACCAAACAATTCATGCAATGGGTTAAATGGAGAGATGGTAGTGAGTTTTACAAGATTTCTACAAAGCAGATTTATAATATGCTGAAAGATGAGGTTGATATTTTCGAGAGGGTGAACCTTGGCTGGGGGCTGGATATCCCAGTCCCCAAATGGCAAATCTTTTTTAACTTTTTCTGGCACTCCCCGTGTGAACCTAAGAAGTCCTGTTTTAGATGGCTTCTGCTCTTGAAGAAGCTAGTTGTTGGTAACACTCTGCCTCATAATCTAGGAGAGCCTATTTGGTGTGATTTTTGTTCTGTTCCTGAGTCTTTTGAGCATTTGTTCTTTAATTGTACCTTTGCCCGGAGTATTTGGTCTATTTTCTTTGGGTCTCCTGTTGATTGGAACTGCAAACCTGGCCTGTCTTGGTCTGAAATTTTAGCTAGTTATGTTGAGTCTTTTGATCTGAAAATGAATACTTTTTGGTCTGTCCTTACTTGTGAGATTCTTTGGTTTTTGTGGAAAGAACGGAATGGAGAGATCTTTCAGAAGAGGAGACAACTTACTAAGTTTGGATGTAAACTCACCCATTTTCATATCATGTCACAGGTTGCTGCTGCTCTAGAGATTTCCAAGGACAGATTTATGACTCTCATGAGGGAGGGCCAACTGTTGATCCACAAAGAAGACATCATTTCATGTCAATACTTCTCCATGCACAAAGATATGCTCCGGCAGAGGGAGCTTGACAGTCTTAATCAGTTCATCAAAGATCTGCATCTTGAAGATAGAAGGCTGCCAGGGCCTAATACACAAAGTTAACAAAGGAACTACTTCTTTTTTGATATAATCTTTTTCGTCTTATAGAAGATCCGATAACAATGTTGCAGTCGTGTAAAGGGATACAGCTCTTTTTTTGTATTAACAAGCATCAGTAATGATATGTAATGTACTATCAGAACAATCGTTATGGTCAAATATGTAAAGGTCTGATGTAATCTTATATGTATAGGTCTGATGTAATCTGGATACTATTGAAGACTTTGAAGTAACCCAGTTTATAAACTATGTTAATACAAAAAATAATAAATAATAAAGCATTCATTATTTTTATTATAAATAAAATAAATTACTTGGGAGGGCCCAAGTCGGCCACCTTGAGGTGGAAGAATTTATTTAATGATGCTCATATATATTGGAGTTTTTGATGAAGGACAAACACATCCAAAACATAACATGTGAATGTCCTCTTCATCAATGCTTCAAGCGAATTAATATGCAAATTCAGTCAGCATCTTAAGGAGCGATGTAAATCATGGTGGACTGAAAATGTCAAGGAGACTCGGCAAATTCAATATAATTAGTAGCCTATATAAATACAATTCAAGGGCAGCGAACTGAAGCATATATATATCAGCGAAATCTGATATATATAAGTAGGCATCGATACTTGATGTAGGGCTGATATTGATGCAACCCTTAAATGCATTGAATGCATACTTGGGCTAGCCAATTTGGAGCAGACCTTGATAATGAATTAAAGAGCAGAAAACTAGGGCAGAATTCAAGGACAAATTAAGCAGCCCTAAAGGTTGAATTAGGGCAGAATTGGCGCAGCCCTAGAAGAGTGAATTGAAGACCCTCTAGAGCTGATTCATAACAGTATTTACACAGAGGGAGAAGATAGGAATCTAAGTGCTGATAACGGGCCAGATCTGAGGGCTGATTAGCAACAAGTTTAAGGGTACTTATCAACTTGGCATTGAATACAAGTATGGAGGAGAGCCAACTCTAGTTGGATATACAGATTCTGACTATGCAAGTGATATTAATGATAGAAAATCAACTTCGGAATACATACTTCATCTTAAATTAGGACCAATTTCTTGGAGCAGCAAGAAGCAATCAACAGTGTCACTTTCATCTACAGAAGCTGAATATATTGTTTCATAAAAGGCATCTCAAGAAGCATTATGGCTTAGAAGACTACTTGAAGACACACGCCATCCACAAGATGCTCCTCCTATTATATTTTGTGACAATAAAAGTACTATCAAGTTAGCAAAAAATCTTGTGTATCATGCCAGGTCTAAGCATATAGAAGGGCATCATCACTTTGTTTGTGACTTGATTGAAAAACAAGTGGTAGAGCTGCAATTTTGTGGAACAGAGGATCCAGTTGCTGACATATTCACAAAAGCATTGCCTATTGTAAAATTTGCCAAACTTAGAGACTTGCTACAGCTCAAGACAGCTCCTATTCTCTCCAAATAAACATTATGGGGGGCGTTGGAATAATTTTTATGTACAGTGCAAAGCAGGTGAACATTTATTACATGTTCCCTGGTCTTTTTTTTAACAGTGAGAACAATCTAGAGTTCTCTACATACGTAGAACTTTCCAGACCTTATCCTGGAAAGTCCTTATCCTCACCGTAACTTCGGTGGAACTTTCTAGAGGTCTGCACAAAGGTTATAAATATAGTAGCCTCCTCTGCATTGTGTATGTAAGAAAGTCATAGTGCTCTGTTAATACAGATTATAATTTCTTAGTAAATTTAACTGCTCTGCTGTGTTCTGTTTTTACTGCTATACTTTGCTCTGTTCTTCCATTGTGCAAATAATACATTCAAATTAATTTCATTGCTCTGTTTTACTGTTTTTTATTTCTCCCAATAGGGGAAAATTCAAACCCTGGTCAAATCCACAGGAGATTTGAACCAGGATCTGAATCTGAGACGTATCGTACCCAGAATCGGCCTGTATATGTGCCTTGAATATTGTGGCTGATTCTATGAGAAAAAGTATTTTACTTAATTAATGGAAAATGTAGATGCGTGGCTGTTTTTTTCAAATTATAATGTGCATCAAGAAAGTGAAACGCTAAGGTTTTACTCTGATATCATTTCTCAAACTGTTGTTTTGTGTTCCCAGCTGCAAGGAAGCCCCAAGGAACAAGTGACGATCATCATTTAGATAAAATCAAGTTTCAGTTGCTCCAGTTCCATACAAGTGATATTTCATGTTCCAAATAGTTACAGCAAATGCTGAAATTCCAAATTTGATGCTGTTGTTTTGTAATGGTTGTATGATCCCCTGGATTTACTCTTGATTCAATCCTGTTCATAGCTGTTATGATAGGATGTATCGCAATGTTTTTATGCTCCTCTGAAGCTGTCCTTGCTGCTGTTATATTCTTGGTTGTATGGACTTTCGCTTTCCCGGTTCATAGTGGCAGTTGTTTTTATTTTCATTGCTTGATTCAATATAAAAAAAGTGAGCAAATATACTATAATATTAGATAAACGTTGAATGTAATATCTCCAGATAAAATAATGCGCTGATGAATTATAAAAACAGGTTTCCACTTCGTATGTTCAAAATCAATGTACCAAAAGTTTTGATATGGGCATTCAAAGCAGAAATTCAGAAAAGAATTGACACCTGAGTTCGCAGGAACTAAGTATCTTGGCACGCACATATATTAAAGAGGTACATTGTAGGCAAATAGCACGGATAAAGATACAAAATGTAGTGAAATTTTAGGTCTCCCTTGAACCAATACTTACTAATACAGACTTGGACAGTTACAAGGCAAAACAAATTGAATGAGATTTTTGTTTTATCAAACTAGAAAGGATACCCTACATTCTAGATTAGAGGCTTAATATCCTGGACCAAGATCCAACCACCCAAAACACTAAGGCTAAATGCTACACTAAACATCAAGACATCTCAAATGCTCTGTTTGCATGAAAAAGAAAAAGAAAACAGGAACATATGACTGCAGCTCACGGGGAAAAAAATGAGTTTAACACAAAAAACACGTTCTCCGTGAACTCTAACCACTATTAATTCAAGCCTTAATTAAAAAGCACAGCGTATTGAATTTTAATATGAAGCATAGAAGCGCAGAAAAGTGGTGACTACAGTGAGGAGTTGGACGCGATGGAAACAATTGTTTTGAACCATGTCCACAAAAGACCTTGATGTCGACAATTTTTCGTAAATAGTATATTTATATCAGCTTAAAATGGTATCCATTTTAATAGCATAACAAAATGCAAAGGAATCAAGCCCACAATTCTTACCTCGTTTTCTTTGTCACCTGTAAGAATGGACGCTCCATCACCGGCTTCCATTTGGACGAAAGTTGTACAATGAAACTTGCTGTAAATGACAAAAAAACATAACGTTGAGGATGAGTAAGTACTGCAAAGATATCAAAAAACTACTGAACTGAAACTAAAAAGCAAAAAAATACAACAATAAAAATAGTGGTACGGTACCGTCGGATCAGACCTTGCAATATAGCTGGCCTATCGAATACACCTAAAGATCTTGGAGTCTTCTGGAGATGCAAATGCAGGAGAATGAATTGAAGTGAGATAATGTGTGGAAGATTATAAGCATGAAGAATGCAAGTGCTTTGAAATGCAATCGTTCAACCTAGGACTACTTCGCCATGCTAGACTGTACGAAGCTTAACAGTGGAGCGGGAGTAAGCCAGTGTCATCATTGTTAAAACTTGCATCGGACAATGTAAATATTTGTTGCCGTCCAAGAGCATAGAGTAATATTTCGCTGGCACAGAGAGAAGATGCATTGGAAACAATGATTCCTAAGCTAGTGCAAGGTGGAAATAATGATGACTCGTGTAAGATGACGCGAGGGAAGCAAATATTCTGTAGACAGGTCTGAAGAATTATTCGAAGGTGCGATACAACTTCCATCTCCATGAAAAAAGAGGTTCGTAAAAAGAGAATGGAAGTCTCCGAACGAGGAAGCATTGGGACCATCTCAGTGGAAGGGAAATATTAAATTAATGTTTGTTTGTACAATGAAAACAAACGTTTTTGTCACAATTTACTTTGTAGTAAATTATGAACAATAATAAATTAAAATTTGTTGAGAGAAATTAAAGAATTTTTTTTTTTTTTAATAATTTAAAGATGTTAAAAGTTGATGTTATCATTTAAATAGAGCATCCGTGTTGAGTAAACTCTCTCTATCGGTGAACATGGGAAACCTTCCATAATTGCGGGCTAAGATAATGGAAGCTAACCTCTAGAGTAAGTTGGTTCTTAATGGCACCTCACCTAAAACTATCTAAACTAACTCTTTTGCTAAGGGAAAGGGTTAGAGGGATGCATAAAGTGAAACCTACTGTCTAAGGTGATGCACCAAATGAAATCTTTGAAACCTACACACAACAGAACCACTGATATAAGAAGCTATAACACACAACCCAAAACACAATCCTTGCATAAATAATTCGTAAGAAAGCTAAATAAGCTCAAACCCTAAGAGGAGAAAGATCTTTCCTCACGACTATGAGACTAACTCTTACAAACAGCTCACTTATAACCTGCAAGAAATTGTATGTCTCTGCACAAGGAACCAACAAGTGATACACAAACACAGAAAATTGAGAAGGCACAAGCTATATATTGCAACCAAAGGTGTTACAAATCTATAATATCTCTCCAAAATGAGTTACAAAACACCTTGCTTCTGTCAAGAACTCAAAAAATGTTACAAAAAATGGCAAGCCAAAGGGAAAAGAACTCTTTTACAATGAGGTTTCAGCTCATAGTTATGTTTTTTAGAACCAATTGCATCAATAATGCTAGTAATAACTCTAGGTCAGATGCAATCAATTAGGCTTGTTTTGAGTCCATCAAACAGCTGTGAAAAGGCACAAAGGTGACCAAAAGGTCATGCCCAATTAATTCCTCCATTAAGGCCCCTTCATAAATGCATTCTTATCCCTCAAAAAGCTCATAAAAGCCTTTGAAAAGCAATAACCCCACACGTGACTTCATCCCCCTCCTTATGACTTTAAGACTTTGGCATAAATTCTGCCATAAAATCTCTCTTAACCTTTAAAAGTGAAAATAAATATCTATTTGCACCATAAATAATAATTTATTAAATAATTATTAATTTAATAAATTCTAATTATATTAATAATAATCATTAAGTGATAATTAAATCACTTAATAATATTATTAATATAATAATATTTATTAAAGTAATAAATTATAAATTAATTTTTCTATTGATTATAATGAAACCAGCATATACAAAATATCACAGTTGCACCTTTTAGGCCTTTACATCAAAAAGGATATCATCCTACGATAAGTACATCAATTACAGATAGTCCAATACACAATATTCGATTATAAAACTCATAAAAACTAATAAATTGTCAAAAGTCTATGCCACTACAGGGTATCCATGTAGTCCACCCCAGCTAATCATCGTTCCACATCAAGACTTTGTCATTCTGAACTTGGACAATGCCCCTAGGTTGTTGAGGTATGGCATGAGTTATTTTTCATATTTGTATCTTGCATCCTAAAATGATGTTAATAAAATGATATCAAAATTGTCATTTTAATATATTGTTTTTTTCTTTTACATCACAAATATGAAAAAAAAATATCTCAAAACTTGGAGATATAACTTACCATTTACAAACTTTATGACCTCATATACCCACGAGGGTATTATTTGGCAAAACTTTTGTCTTAAAAGAGAGGCAAAAAGGCCTAAGGAAAAAGTTGACCATATTAGGGAAAGAAACCCTAAAAACTCATTCAAATTTCATTCCTCATTTTGCTATCTCATTTTTCAACCACTACTAGAGATGTGTTGCCATGCTCTTAGGCTTTGAAGGAAGACATTCAAAGGTTTTTCTGAGAGTTCTGGAGGTTTCATGCAAAGCTTTTTTCCTGAGGTTTCCAAACTTTTCTAGCAAATTTTGTGCAGATCAATCTTGATCTCGATAAGCTCAAACTTGTTTAGGAAGAGAAACAAAAAAATACTTCATGTTTACTATGTTTCTCATGCTCAAAACTTCATTTATATGCAAGAAAGATGAATGTTCTTTGATATTATCGTTCTTTTGCAAGATCATGGCGCTACCTTTTACTTATAGCAAAAACCTATCATCTGAATTCATGAAAATGGGGAATATTTGTGCTTGTACTAGCAAATTGGTTTGTGCAAGTCATAGCTATTATATATATCTCTTCTCTTACTGATTTGAAGTTTTGAGACTTGCTTTTGCTCATGATTTTGTGGCTCTCTTATATGCTTTGCAGACACCAGGATGTTATAAGATCATCATTTTTTTTCTTTGTTGTTCATTTCCATCTATTGTCATTTCTCAACTCTTATTACTTACATTGTCTTTCAATTTGTTGTCCTTCAATCCATTTTCTAAGACCATGTTGGCTAAAAGTTTTGTAAGTCACTAAAACTACAACTTGCAAAACTGTGATTTTAGGCAATGTGTCAAGAGATTTCTCTCTCCTCTCAGCAATAGGGGACGCTCCCTTATTTCTGTAAGTGGCTTCAATAGGATCTTAACTGAAATTACAAAAGGGGTGATGCATTTAATCAATTCTTCTTTTTTCAAGAATGATTCACAAACAATTACAACTCTAAACTCTACAAAAATCACCTGTTGCTATGATAGTATCGGTGGCTCAAAGATTAACGTAAGAATAACTCCAAAGACAATAGTTAACTATAATATTTTGATAAATAATAATAGGAACCCAAAGTTTCCTATGATCAGTTCAAATTTATGATTCAACTAGAATAATTGGCAAGGCACAAAGTCTCTTACAATTATCTTTAAACTGTAAAATAAAATACTTCAAACTAAAGCACAAAGTCTTTAGCTCTTAGTAATTTATAGCCATTATCCAACTATAGCAATTTATTTTCTTGAAGCTCAAAGTATTCAAGAACTAAACTAAAACCTCAATCAATGCAACATAGGAATACACAAATTAATTACAATATCTACAATACAAAGTTTGTGAACTCTTGTTTCTTCAATTCAATTTAGAAATGTTTGCACCCAGAAACACAACGTTTTCAAGACATGAGAGATTCTAGCATAGTTTACTTGCCCAAAATAAAAGATGCATATTTACAATGAGTTATCTCCTTTATATACAAAAATAAAAGAGAAAAAGGTGGACATAACAGAGGAAACCCTCAAGCACCTTGACTTATTCAATAAAAAACTAACTAACTTTGAATTATTCAATGTTACAAGTCCTAGAGCACTTGCAAACTGATTGCATGAAGCGACTATACAGGTACATATTTTCTTGTACTTACAAAGTATTTATGCTCTACATGCAATATGTCAATAAAACTACATTTATCCTATCAAAGCATGAGAAAAGAAGAAGTGTCCAAGACACTTGAGAAGTGCCTTCTAAGAGTGTCAATGAAATTCCCAAACTTTTGCAAAGACTCGCGTACAACTGCTTGATTTGGTTCACTTGTATGTGGTGCAATGATAGTTACTTTTAGAACTATGCTCGCACCCTCGAAGATAACCTTGTTATGTCCTATCAATTTGCTTTGTAGACAACTCAATGAGTTTTTATAGCTTGTTAATGTATCAATCATGTTGAAATCAAAATTATCTACCTCAAGTTGTAGATGAACAACTCCTGTGAACTCTTTCAAAACATCTTCCTCCTTAATTAGCTCACTATTTTCAGCAATCACCTAACATGGCAGTTCTTGATTTAGTGCTCACTTCTCATGTGTTCTTGATATTTACAATGATCCACTATTGGCTTGATTTCTACCCCTAGTCCCTGCATAACCTATTCCTTGTTGACCATAAAATACAAATAGTCATAATACATTTCCACAGAGAGATGATCTCACACTTGCATAGAATGCCCAAATAAACTTTTGTCATGCTCTTCCAAACTCATAGATCCCTGTAAAGAACCATGAGTTGTTAGTTGAATGATGTAAAGAGCTCATCTAACTTAGCTATCATTTCCCTTTCGTGCTTTAACACCTTGTAAGCACTATGAATCACTTGCACACATTGTGATTCTATGCGGCTGCACCAATCATCAATGGCCTTGATCTTCCGCTCCATCTGCTTAGTGTTTTCATAAAAGGGTGTAGAAATAGAATCAACTTTCTAAGAAGAGTTGTTCATCTTTTCAATGATCTCAAGAAGACATGTATTTTCTTATTTCAATCGATTCTTCTTCTCCAATAGCTTATCATATTTTTGTGTGAGCAAAGCAACTGCACCTTGTGCATCTTGCTAATAGCCTAGTCATGTTTTCTTACCAAGTTCAACCCTGGTGAACTTGTAGTTGATGGATTGCATCTCCTCAGTGGGTTTATCAACCAGAGGCTCAACTACCTTAGCATATTTGAACTCATTGTCATTAACCACGAATTTGGAAATTGTATTTTCCTTTTTGTTTTTTGGGGCCTTAGGTCTATTGACTTGTTTGAAATTGAAGTCCTCAGGTGGAATTTCTTCCTTCTTCCTCTTCTATGTTATAGAGCTTAACCATGGGGTAAGAAGAAAGAAGATGAACCAGCTGCTGATGTGATTGCTAATGTGGTAACTATTTCTACCCATACAACCGTAATCACAATAGGAGGAGTCTTTTTCTGAATTACCACCGACGTTAGACTGTTGCATGTAACTTCAGCCATGAATTACTCAAATTGAGTAGTAGTAGTATCCAGTAATGTCAAGAGTGGAATAGACAAAGAGGAGAAAGTAAAATATGTATCAAAGGCATTCTCAAAACTTCCATATTGGTCCTCTGATGTAAACGCGGGAGAAGCCAAGGATACAGGCAGAGCAAGTGTAATCTCAATAGGGTCCACTGGAGGAACATGCACCGTGGAGAAAGAATCCATGTCTATATCTAGCAGAGAGTTGGAAAACTCATCTGACATAGGAGCAGAATTTGGAAGTTTTGTCATGACTGATGTATCTACAAAATGAGGGACCTCGGGAACAAGTTCCTCATGAATAGTCTCTTTATGCATCTCATCATCATTGGACCCAATGTGAATCCTTTCAGGCTCTACAACCTTGATTTTAAAAGCCTTTCTCATGGCCTTTCCCCCTTTTATGGTGAGTTTTAGAATTGATGGGGTTGGAGCTTCAGATGTAGAAGTGCCATCTTTTCCCTTGCCTCTGATCTCATATTGCAATCCAAATGGTCTTACAAGATCAAAGCCTTTACCTTGATTTTAATGCAATTGAGACGATCTCTCCTTTTCAACCAGATATTTGTATTTGCGAGGATAGACTAAAATCAGTCCCAGATGGACATACTTTCTTTTAGTGACCATGAAGGTGGTAGGATAGGTTAATCTCCACATGATGCTTCACATAATATGGATTGAGAACATCTCCATCATCTTCAACCCCATCAAGGATCTCTGCAAGGTTGAAGTCAACTATATTCTTGATGGTTAATCTGCAGTAGTCCAACTTTTGAATGTCCACCTCCATGCGCAAATCAATCTTAAGGTCCTCAAGGTGATGCACCTATACAAACGGTCTCTTCATCTTTTCTTCCAGGCCCCTCTAGTCAAAGAAACTCCTTGCCATGAACTTCTTCAAAGTGATTCGTTGAAGCTCAAACTCCATGTTCTTTTCCTTTGGAACTGTATCCAAGGAGTACCCACCAATCCTAAGTGGATTTCATGAATAAATCCCCACTCCTGACTTGTGTAATGTAGGCCGGTATGCTTGCATCACCATGATTTGCCTCACCAACTCCATCAGTATGATCTTATCAGTGGGATACAATGGAAATTTATATGGTTTTCCTTGGAAATACCCAACTCTCAAGTATGTGAAGTTTATGAACTCTAGGAAAAGACAACCATACTTGTTTAACTTATTCCATGCCTCATTTGATAAACACTTCTTAGGAATATCTTTATTGAACAAGAACATGTAATGCCCAAAGAATGCATCATGCACCCTCCTGTACTGCTTCCAACTGGATCTCAAAGGCAACTAATCATAGTAGTCTCATAGAGGCACAAGTGAACTATCTCCCTTAATTAACAAGTTATAAAATGATTCAAGGACAACAATAATGTATACCAAGTATGCGTTCATATAGAATGTACAAGTGGATCTCATGAGCAATGTAATGAGATCATTGATCTCCTCTTTAAACTCTAAATGTGGCACATCTCCTATTGGTAATATTTTGAAAAAATAGGTTTTTTTGGGTGTGGTCTTGAGGTTTTTGTTTAAAGTGGAGGAATAATGTAGTTATGTCTGGTTGGCATTATGTTTCACCATTACTTTTTGTAACTTAAGTTAAGGAGAGGAGGTTGTGACTTTTAAGTCTTAAAAATGTTCTATGTTTAAGTGTTGACCCTTAATGTTGTTTCCCTAGCTCATATGCTTTTCCTAGTTTGGTCAATTTTATTTATGAGCTATGTGTTACTCAAGTGTGGATCATGCGTTGCATTCTTGTGTTCCCTCTATGATGTTACCAATTCTCCATGTTGATCACAGGATGGCAAGGGGTTGCCACCTATCTTTTTGTGGGACCAGTTCTCTTTTCCATCTTTTCAGTCGATCATTTTGGTTAATTCCAATGCTAGTTTGTGCCTTATCTTAATGCACGTGTCATGTTTGAATGAGGATTGTGTGTTATGTCAGATTAGTTGTGTGACAGTTATGATCTTTTGGTATTCATGACTGGTTAAAGTTTGAAATGGATCGATAGTTTTTGTGCTCTCGTGATCCAAACTACTCTATCAATATTGACCACGGGAGCATGCGATTGTGCCACACGTCTAAGGCTGGAAATTGTTTCAGAGATGGAACCATGGCTTCTGACACGTGATGTTGATTGATTGGTTGAATTCACAAAGAAAAATTGGTAATAAAGTTGTTGGTTAAAATAAGATGTTAAATATTTCACAACTAAAGTGTTAATCTTTTATCACATGCGTAAAATCAACGGGGATGTTTTGATTATAGTGAAAAGTTTCCCAGATGTTAGTGTTCTTTAATCTATAGTTCCAATTATTTCTAGTAAGGATCAATGGTTGTAGTGCTCCTATGCTCTAAAGTTCTCAATGGTTATCCATTAACGAGATCACATGTCTTTCCCGACCAAGAAGTGTTGGCAATTGGATTTCTTGCCACCGTCTAATGGAGTTTGGACAGTTTGGATCAATGACTACAGTTTGAAATTGCAGAAAAGTAGTTTTTACGAGCCATTGGTACGCTCATATGAATTTAATGGAAGACATGATTGCAGTAAAAAGGTATCAAGAGGTGTCAGACTGTTAGTTTTCTTCATTATGCTTACTCCAAAGATTGAGAAGTTTTTTGTAGTTGGAGAAGTGATCTAAGGGTTTTTCCTTGCTGATAATTCAAGTAAAGATTGGTGCAAAGAATCTATAAGTTAACCCAGTTCTTATGTACTTTTATGATTTCTTGAGTATTTCCTGCAAATTTCATTAAGGATTCTTTATTTTCGTGGAGCTTTTGTTGTTGTTTTATTAAGAAGGACCCTGCTGATAGAAGTAAGTGAGAGCCCTAGTTTCTAAAACATTTCAGAGGATGCCCTTGTTTTCAAAATGCCACAATTTAGAGACCATTCGGGAAAGGTGGGGTATCTTGAGAGAAATCTCTATGATGATTTCTTAGACTAGTTAAAACCCTCCACGGATAATAGGGTATTAGGAACAAAATTGGTTAGGGAAAGGAGAATTTATGAGAGTTTGTATGATGTGTTTGGGCATATTGCAGATGCTCGGATACCAATTTCAAGGTTAGAAATTTTTAGACAATGGTATGGCCGGGGAAATCTTTCAAATCTTGAGTCAAATGCTTGGCAGTTTGACCTAGGTAAATTGGTTGTTCCAAATGTATTTTTAGATGTAGACCTCCTCCTAACAATAGCAGACAGATATGATATAGTGACCATAGTGGTTAGGGATATCAATGGAGAGTTTTTTCTCACTATTAGTGGAGATGAAATAAGGGAGGTGTTTAACACCAGTGAGTTGTCAACCAATATCATGGAAATAATTTAAAAAAATTCTTGGCCCAATATATTAGAACTAGAAATGTGGTTAGGTGGAAACTTCTTCACACTTATTTGGCTAAGGCACAATCAGTAAAGTAATTTGTAGAGGAATCCACTCAGGAACCCTTCTCTATGGAGGAATTTTCCAAACACTTCTAGGACACATATTACTCACTATGTCAGCTATTGGGGTCACATGGTGGACATAGTATGCCTTGTGAGTTCATGTACATGGCCATTCTGATTTAGCATCCTAGTTTTGTCTCAGTGTATGAATACCCTACTTACATAGTTAAAAAGATCCATATTGGTTTAATAGATTTGAAAAAGAGAGGTAGTGATATGTTCTATTGGTTCTCTTTCTTGATGTACGTGTTTCTTTTCAAAAATGTTGATTACTTTCAACAATTTATGAGGTTGAATAGGAACATAGATGGGGAACCCATGCCTGTACAAACATGGACCACATTGATATCTAGATATTGGGAGGGATGTAGTTATGTCCTATTTGATAATAATTTTGCATCTAAGCTAAGGGATAGATTCAATTATAAATGTTCCAAGGATTCCTTCTGAATTATTATATTTTTTAAGGCCTAAGGAGAGGAGGCCTGATTTGAACATTGAGCGTAACTGGGGATATGTTATTCCTTATTAGGTTAGCACTATGATCAGAGTATATGCTTTCAGGGGCTATGTTGATGTGTTTCCTTATCATGTAACCTTGAGATTGGGTTTTGTTGAAGTCATAAGACATATTGGTTCAATTTAGGATAGTGAATTGAGAGGTAAGGGTAAAGGTACCCCATTTCCAAATTTTACCATTTTTCACCATTTTTTAGTTACAAGGGGAGGATGAGAAAACTTAATAAAAATCTTGAACCCTTATAGTCTGGGGTTAAGTGTGTCAAGGAACAATGACCCACAGGGTTTCCATAATTTATTCAGAAAAAGAATTAGGATTACGAAAATTCCCCATGAATTCCATTAGCTAGAAGATTGTACAAGAAATATTTACGATGAAGAGATACAAGAAGAAAATAAGAGAAAGTGGTTAGCCTACAAGGCAAAGTGGGATGAGATTAGAACATCTGAGCTAGAGTATGATCCTCTCAAGACATTAAATCTTTTTGTTGTAAAGATGTTGAACCTTTTCAAATTCTTTAATGACATCTTTGCTACTTTGAGATAGAAGAGGGGAAGAAAGGGAGCTTTCAATCTGGCGTCCTCTGTCGCACAAATTCATCAAAAACCTATTGAGGGAAGGATTGGAGAAGAGAGACCTAGTTTTATTTATTCCCCCTCAAAATAAAATGTTTACAAGAGTTTTAAGGGTGAGGAGGTTAGTGATTCAGACCCTGAGGAGGAAATAAGGAGGAAAAAAGGAAAGCACATCATGACTAGTAGCAAGGAAATTTCCCCTCCTCTTAGGCCATTAAAAGGAATCAGTATCATGGAGCCTCATTATCCCCCTAGGAGAGAGCCTTCCCCACCTTCTCCAAGACCACCATCACCTCCTACAGAGTTGAATTTAGAACATACTTCTAATGTCAAGCCAGGGAAGGGCAAGGATAATAAGTTTGTCCCACTTGTGCAATTATCAAGTGATAGTGATATAGATGATGATAATGAAAAAAATATTATTATTTTCCCTAATGAAGATCTGCGGGTTGGTATCCCATTGTTACCTATTGCACCCCTTCCATATTTTACTTCTTTAGAAATATAGTTCTTAGTTCATAGGGATTTGAGAAGGGAGGCATGTGCAGAATTTCTAAATGATGAGGGGTTTGTCAAAACCCAAGCCTTTCAATAATTTATGTGGAAAAGAAATATTGAAGAGTACAAAATGAGGTTGGAAGTACAAAAATCCTAAGCGGCCAGATGTGCCAGAACAAGAAACTGTAAATGACATGCAATTAGAGATACACTATGAATTCTAGGCTTTGACATCGGAGGAGGGAATAAAAATTGTACATGAGGTCAGTGTGCTAATTCTACCTGAATGGGATATTTTTGATGTTGTTGCCTTTGATGCAGTGAGAAAAAAATATACATTTAAATGGTACAGAAGAAGAACAGGTTGAGATGTCTTTGAAGAGAGATTACTACAACAAAGATTATGCTACCTTAGCTATCTAGTCTCTCACACCTACAGCGAAGAGAATGTACATGTCTGACATCAATCCTGGAGTGGAGGGTAATGTAATTTTACAAAGGGTTGCAAATATAGGTGGTGTACAAGCTGCAAGACAAAAATTTGAATCTTCTAGGTTTATTCTGGATGTTGCACATAAGGAAGAAAAAGAAAAGGAGGACCTTATACTGAGAAATCAACACCTTTTTTCAGGAATATGGAATAAAATCTAAGAGGTGTGCAGAGTTGGAGATGAAGAATGTAATGTTGGAACAAAAGATTAAGGATTTAGAAAAGACTTTGCAGTCAGATGTTCCAAGATCATCTATATTAGTTAGGACAGGGTTGTAGATCACCAGAGCAAATATGATTGATAAGGCAACTTCTCCACTACCATTTGCACTGGATGTTCTAGAAGAAATGGTTTTTTTAGTTGAGGCTACTAGGGCCCAACTTTACCAAAAAAATGATGAATTGGAGAAATATTTAATTGAGAGTCGGGAAGATTTTGAGAAGAAAAAGAAGGATATGGTACAAACAGTTTTGTATCATTTAAATGAAAGAGTTGATGATAAATTGGTTGGTATTCATGTTGGTTATACATTTCTCTTTGAAGCAATTCAAAAATTTGACAAGGATAAGGAAGTGGCAGGGCCATTGTATGATAGATGGACCCAAAGAATAGAAAAGATGAGAATGATAAGTTTGGGATCTAGGTACCACAAGGAGAGACCTCTTAAACTCTAGCCTAATTTTGATTTTGTAAAAACTTTAAAGGATTTCTAGATGTTGTCAGACCATATTGAAGGAAGAATTAGGGAGTTATAGAAAAAATTTAATCAGATGAGGGAGATTCCTTGCCTTTAATTTTGGATAAGGATAGACGGGTGAAAACATTGCAGAAGTGGAAAAAGGAAGGAAAGGAAAATTTAGAGGCTGCAGTTGAGGAGATTTGTGATGACATGGATAGAGGAATGTTAGAGGAGTATATGGACATGATTACTACCATAGGACTATTTTGTGATAGTTTTGAAATGTAGGTGAATCAATGTGTAGTCAGATATACTCCATTCAGAAGAAAGTCAGATGAAGTAATGAATTTTGATTGGCTTGTTGAACAAGAATACAACGAATGGGTGCAGATGTATGTTGAAGAGTAAAGTACCATGACATATTGTTAAATTTTGCTAGTACTATGTTATCTTGAGGACTTATTGCATACCTACTTTTGTTGCTAGCAGTAATAAACTTGGTTCACAAGTCTTCATCAACATGACATGCTTACAAATATGAAAGGATTGTGCTTTTATGGTTGTTTATTTTCCCCTACCCAAGATAAAAAATATTGATTGATTGTCATCTCATGGACCTTATCTTGTTGTTTCCCTTTTTCCTATAAGAGGGTAATCAAGGCCATGAGATAGGGGGTGAGAGTTGAGGTTTTCTAAGAAGAAGTTTAGAGTGTGTCGGTCCAAATATTTTATGTGTATGTATTGAAGAATCAGAGCAAATAGAAAAGAAAGCCAGTGTTGTTTATTGAAAGTTTGGTGTCTTTTAAAGATTGTTGACTTTGTATCAAAAGTATAGTTGTATCAATTAAAGATTAAAATCATTTTCTAGTTCATTTCCTCTCCTCTGCAATTTTTATGTGTTTTGATGTAATATGATCAACAATCTTATTATTTCATTGCAATTTTGTGATGTATGTGGTATGGTTCATGCTTTAATTCAAAGAATTAATTAAAATTCTTGGGCTCTCAATTACAGATACATAAGTTTTTGTTTTAGGATTATGATAAGTAGGATTAACCAGAGAGTCACAGTTAAACACTCTGTAATGCAAATGTGTCACAGATCAAGAAGCTATTGTAATCACCTAAAAATGGACAAGATCAATTAAGTGAGCAACTAAGACAAAAATCAAAGCAATTAAATCAAATCAAGCTAAAATCAAAGATAAATTGCAATTAAGCCATAATTCAAATTTAATTAAAAATTAAAAGTCATAAAATCAAATAAATCAAATGAAATCAATTAAGTGTGCAATTAATCTAATTAATTGCATAGTTCATATAAATCAAATAAACTCATTCAAGGGGTACACATGGAAAAACATATTAATTAAATCCTATTTTCCCTCAACCACCAAATGGGAGGAAAATGCATCAACCAATAGGATTTGAGAATCAAGCTCACATGGATCAAGCTCACATCAAATCTCCATCACCCATAAGGAGAAAGAATCTTGTCCACCCATTTTGCCCTCTTGTCCCAAGCTTTGAGGACAAAATATTTAAATGGTCTCCAAAGGTGGAACCATGGACTTAACCCTAACCTAACCTTGATCAACTTGACTCCACCCCCTACCCTTTCCAAAATCTATAAAAGCAAGGCATAATTCAAGCAATAATCATCCACAAATTTTTAAGAAGCATCAAACCTCTTGCAATTTTAAGCTAGAAAGACAAATCTAGAGCTAATTAGTCTATTTCAATTGGAATTAACTTGTTTTAGCTTACTTTACCTTACTTTCTCATTTTAGGATTGTCACTATTGAGAGCTTGTTGAGAACTCATCATCAACATCCCTAATTAGAGAGCCATAGAGTGCTCATTTGTCTTTTAAATAGCTTAATTGAATTGCATTTGTTGTAATTTAGTTCTTATTTTGATTTATTTGACAAAGCTAACCCTATGAAGGTACTAATCATAGTACACAAAATGACGCCCACCATGGGGCCTTAGGCTTCACTTAATTTTAAATTCGGAGAAAGTAAATTTTGCTTGCAAATTCTTGTTTTCTTATTTATTTTGCAGGTTTTTCAGCACATTTGACAATTCCTGCAACGTGTACACTACTTTCTCCAACGCGTACAAGGTCTGAAATGATGCTCCTATGGAAAAGTTGTGTGCCTTTGCATAGAGTTTTAGCACATCCAATCTTTCTATTTTCTTATCTTAATTCTTTTAGCACGTTTATCCTGACTCCCAAGCACTTCTGATCTATTCTACAATGCGTTTGATACTTCTTTTATGTGCCTTTTCTTATTTTAATAGTGCATTTAAATTATGTTTCTGCACTTTTAAGATTTTTTTGTAGCACATTTAATAGTTTTAATAGCGCTTTCAATCATTTAAGTAGCACATTTGATAGATTTTGTTGCGCATTTGATTAAACTGTAAATTTCCAGAATCTAACATTTAGAAATTGATTTGTCTATGTCTGCAGGATGACTGGTCATAGAAAAGTGAAAAATCCAGAGACTTGATTTAATTGTGAAGGAAAAGCATCGGCTAAAAGGATCAAGGAGGAGAACATAGCAAATATCAAGCTAGTTTTGGAGAATTCACAACAAGAAACAGAGGTATATGAGCATTATTTGAAAATTGTAGAAGCCTACAAATCTAAATTTGCTTCATTAAATTGGATTGACTTACCTTAATCGATTTGCCTCAAATTTGATAAATAAGGTTAGATTTCCATTTTTGTTCTTTTTTTTCTTCATTGTGCTTGTTTGTGTTGACTAACTTGTTGGAGGAGAAGCGAAAAGGAAGGAACGATTGCCACTAGGTAAGCATAAATAATGGAAAAATCATAAAAAATGCCCCTAGCCTTTGCTAGCTTCGATTAAAGGTAAGCCTAAATTTGGTCAATTTTTCTTTAAATTGTGGCCTTGTGATTTTCATTTGAATCTAGTAATTAAAATAGCATAAAGGATAAAATCAAACAACCCCTTGTTTGTGGAATAGAGTAGAAATAATCGATTCCCATTAGTTAGTGGGTTTCAGAAATTGAACCTTGTTAATAGTCTTTGGGAAGCAAGGATAGATAGGGATATGCTCGTCACCTTTTTGGTGAATCAAACTCCCACAACCTATCTCTTAATTCTATTTTTATTGCTTTTAATATGAACACGCTAGATCTTTAGTGGGCTCGCCTCCTGAGATTTGCCTTAATGAGGCCGGTGAGAGGGACAACCCAAAGTGGGATACATTTACCTTTTTTGTAAAAATCCAACCCACTATAAAATAAAAGGCATGCATCCTTAATGGGGGGTGTGACAAAAGGATATTAAGCTTTCAAACTTCCTCAAGTAGTCCTACGGGATTGCGCAAAACTCTAACATACTAGTGGTGGGAAGCCTCATAAGTTTTGGAGGATGAAAACTTAGTGTCCATTTTGAACAGACTCTTGATTAAATACCTTGTTAAAATAGAAAAGCCTACCTTATAGAGCCATTTTTACAAACCAACTTGTGAAGTAGGTAGATTGCTTGAAGTGTCTTTTTGTGCAAAAATCCATGATAACATCCTTATACATTCAAACACTTTATGTGTAGAGGACTAAAAAGAACAAGTGTATTTGTGATTTATTTGTTTGAAAAATACATGCAACAAGTGAGAGATATCCATTTTGAAAATTCATCTTATATTTTTAATCTCTTCACAACAAAAAACAATTACCAAGTTTGGGGGAAAAAAAATTGAAATCAAACCTGGTTGGATGTTAGTTTCTACACGATCTCATAGACTCAAACTATCTTTACAAGAAGATGACACCTGCATTGCAAAAGAGGTCCCCGAATTCAAATCCCAAAACTCTTTTATAAATCACAACCAAGGGGATAGTCTCCCAATTATTTTTGAAAAGAGAACTGATCCAATGGATATAAAATCCATGTTTTATGATTACATCCATGGAGGGAATAATGACAACATTAATAATGCCAATCAAGGACCTAAAGAAACACTTGAAGATAAAGCTAATAGGGCGGCTCAAGACATTGAATTTCTTGAAGTCATGGACAAATTAATAGAAAGAGATAGGGAAATATATTTCCTAAATTTAGCCCAAGCAGGGGTGAAACTTCCACATGATTATGATGTTGATCAAATTAAGAAAGACAAGGAAGATGATAATCCAATGGGGGAAATGAATAAATAACTAAAAATGTTCCAAGCCCAAATCAACCTAATGAAGAAGGCAGTTGAACCTAGCCATTCTCTATCGAGGCCTTGTGCCCATTTACTTTTGACAAAATCTTGGTTATGGAACCTTTCCCAATCAATGTGGTCTTTCCAAAATATGACAAATATATGGGTAAATCATACCCACAAGATCACCTTAGAGAGTTTTGTGCTCTAAGTATCGAATTTATGCATGATACAACTTATCTAATGAGACTTTGTCCAAGAAGTTTGGGAGGCCAAGCCATGGAATGGTTCTCAAAACTTCTACAAGGGATAAAGACATTTGAGGAATTATCCTCTAAATTTTTAACCCATTATTCTTATAACATTGAACATGAGATTACCATGCTCAACCTATGTGACACTAAACAACGAGATGGTGAATCTTTCCTAGGGTTTCTTCAAAGGTGGAGAACAATCTTCGCAAGATATCCATGAAGCATCCCCGAAAAGGAGAAAATGGAGATATTTATGAATAATCTAAATGTGGAGATGAACTATAGGCTCCAACTCCAATGTCCCCCTACATTTGAAAAACTTATCAAAAATGGGGTTAAAATTGAAGAAGTATTGGTGAAGAGAGGGGAAATCAAGTTAAAGAAAATAAACCCTATACCAATACTAATAAAATTCATAACTTATCTAATTATAACAATAATAAAGCATCCAAAAATCACAATGACAAACCAAGATTATGGTTGAAAAACAATAATAAAAGTGTTGTGAATGATGGAGTTGTGGAAGCACACAACTTAAAGGCTACCCCCTTTAACTTATCAAGCGGGGCGAATTTGACATATAACACCAATCAAATGAGAAAAGCCCCTTTCAATAATAATAATCCCAACAACAACAACAACAATGCTAGCAACAACAACAACAACAAAAATCCCTTCAACAATGCCAACATCAACAAACTAAAGCCATTCTTTTCCACATATCAAAAGAGAAAATTCACCTTTTTAGGTGAACCTTTGGAAAATGCATTAAGAACTTTGGTGGCTAATAAAATCATTGCCTTACCTGAATCACGGCCATATGAACCCCAAGTCAAGCCTAATTGGTGGAATGATTCTCATCATTGTGAATACCATCGCAACAAGGGCCATAAAATGAATGAATGCATGAAATTGAAACATCTTATGCAAGACATAATTGATGATGGAACAATAAAGGTGGAAGGTCCTCAAAATAACGAAGACCATACGTCTTTTAAAAACCCTTTCTTAAACTATGATAAAGGGGAATCATCAAATGCTAATAATAAATTAAAAAAAGGTAATGAGAAGGTCAACTTTGCTCACACTTATGATAACACCATCAATACTCTAAGTAGTGATGAAAACACCATAAATGTGATTGTGGTGAAAGAAAAGCCAAAAGAAGAAACATCTAATGTTGTAACTAGGGGGCAAGCATCGAAGATTACCTTAACAAGAAATGCCCCAAGAATTGTCTTACCAAATCAAACTTCATCTGCATCATCAAAGCAATATAATTTGGTAGATCAATTACAAAGAACCCCTACTCAAATCTCTATCCTATAATTACTCAAGCTTTCACCAACTCATAAGGAGATTCTAGAAAAATCCTTAGTGGAGACCAATGTGCCTTTAAATTTAGTTGCGGATAAATTCCAAAACATGGTAGTCCATCTTGTTGCACCTCATTGCATATCCTTTTCAAAACAAGATGATATGTCCCTAAACCACCCGCAAAATATGCCCTTGCATATAGAGGTTCTGATCCACAAGCATAGAGTGAAAAGAGTCCTCATTGATGGGAGAGCCAGTTTGAATATTTGTACCTTAAACTTGGTTAAAGCCTTAGGATTTTCTGAGGAGGCTATTGACCCAAAGAAAAATATAAGTATAAAAGTCTACGATGATGAAGAAAGATCTTCCAAAGGTGTCATAGTACTTCCTATCCGAGTTGGTCCAATGTAGAAAGAGACCATTTTCCAAGTACTTGACCTAAAATTGACTTATAATATTCTATTAGGAAGGCCATGGATCCATGAAATGTAGGCCGTACCCTCAACCTACCACCAATGTCTAAAATTTCCCTACCTTGGACAAGAAGTCATGGTAAGTGGGGACTCAAACCCCTTTCAATATTGCAATAACATGAAGCCTATTAATGACTCCTTAGTCCCACATAATGCAGAAGGGTCTATTTCCCAAAGAATAGAGAAATGGAAAAGTTCAAAAGATATTCCATCTTTGAAGGGAAAAGAAAAAGAGGAATGAGAAATTGTTGTTGAAAATAATTAAATTCCTACTAGCCTAACTACATCGACAAAAGGAAAAGAGAAGGTTAGTGAGGAAAGTGCTCCTAAGAAACAAAAAGAAGACTGAGCGAGATCTATTCAAATCTACACCAAAGATGCCCATTATCAAAAAATGGATCATATGTGATGAAGGGTGCTCCCCTTAATACCACAAACACATAACAGAAATAGAGAACAACAACAATAATATGCAAGAACAGAAAATTGGCTTCTTATTATCTCCACAAATGTGGAATTACAAACTTCCAGAATTACAATATGCAAAGCCACATGGGCATTACTTACAATATTCTGTAGGACAAAGCCTCAAATCAATACCTAGATCTACTACCCAGAACTATTCTGAACTGCCTAAGACAATAATACAGCCTTCCTTATATAGGCAATTTCCACCGCCCGAGAAGGTTCCAGAATTTTAGCCAATAAGGCCGACCAACTTAGAATTATTTTATTTTACATTTTATTACATCATAGTCGGCTCAAGATAACCTTTGAAACCCGAACAGAAATTTTGAAGAAAATTATTTTTCGCCATTTCAGGTGGCCCAACTTCCGAAGACCATAAGTCATCACCAGTTGACCCGCTCGGCTATTATAACCCCATTTCGGAAACGCCACGAAGCGCTCTACAGGCTTGACTAGCGCAAGCGCCCGTCACCCAAATTTTTGACCTCATTCGGGGCCTCTAAAGCCTTCAAAACTGAGTTCAAAGTTTCTGTACCCTGCTGCCAATACCGAAAATCTTCAATATCTTCCAATATACACTTGATCTGGCAATGAAACTTTACTGGCAGACTTATATGACCAAAATGAACCTCCAAGAAAGAAATCAGATCATTCTGAGCACATACGAAAATTACCAAAAATAGTAACTTTCCATAAATAGCAGCTCTGCACAAAATAGCCCTTATTGAAAATAAAAATAGAAATATTTTTGGGTGATGCAAGATTGCTTTTACACCCAGGATGCTCCTGCATCAATATGATGAAAAACTTTGAAAAGAAATGTCAAATCAAACAAAAGGGTGTAGGTGAATATTCACTATCTATGGTGGATCTACCCTTATCTCCAAAATCCCATGGAAGACCATCTAATCTACCTCATAACTATAATGATCACTTTATGAGCAAAAGTACATCTTCATCCATGGATGAAGAAAATAATGGAATCCTAAATTGGCTATATAAAGATGCGGAATCAAGTGCACATGAAAAGTGCATCCAAAATATAAGCATTCCCACACATCAATATGGGAAAGGATTCCAAATAATGGAGAAAATGGGATACAAGGGAAAAGGGCCTTTAGGAACAAGAAATGAAGGACTCATTGAACCCATTGAAATGACATAGAGAGATAGCAAAGAAAAGATTGGATTAGGGTACCTAGAACAAGGGTACACTCAAAAGAAGTATTTGGTGTATGACCAAATTTTACAAATAGGTTCCCAAAGTGATGAGGATTAAAACAATTGGGAATGGGAATCATTGTCAAGTGAATCATGTCAAGATAAAGAGGTTGATGTCATTCATACCTATACTCCTAGCAAAGGGAAAGAACAAATCTTAGAATCAAATCAGAATCAAGCCTCAAGTTCTAGTCAAGGAGTCTTAGATAATGTGCCAAGTTAGGAAATTGAAAGAAATCAATGGGTAGGAGAACCTTACATACCATTATGGAGACCTACTATAGAGGAATCTAACCCTAGATTTAATCCAAGAGATTTTTACCCAACGGAAACCCTGGAGGATTCTAGTGAGGAAGATTATGACCCTAGTTCTCTAGAGCATCTTGAAGAGGCACATATCATAGAATTAAGCGATACGATGTTTGAACATTCAAATGAGGTCGTGTCCTTAAACCCTATTGAACCAAACCAAAGCATTGATCATGTGACCCTTATCTATCCCAAGTTAAATGAATGGGATTCCATTGAACCTACCATCCTCCCCACATTCTTGAATGACAACCTCGTGTCCCAATATCTCAATGCGATTGAACCTTCTTCTATCATGGAATATCAAGAAGAAGTGACAATGGGAAGTATCCAAACTCTCAATTCAATTATAAATGAAAAAAATAAAAAAAAATTAAAAAAATTGAAAAGAATCTAATGTTGAAAACCACATTGTGGCAACATTAGATCAAAAAGAGAAATAAATAAAGAATGATTCCAAAGGTGAAAACCCAATAGAGGTACCTAAGGAAGGGATTTTGGATACTTTACCCAGGCACTATGAGGAAAGATCTCCTATCTTAATTGAACCAACATAAAAAGTGAACATTGGGTCAGAATTAGAACAAAGAATCATCCATCTAACAACATCCCTATCTAGTGCAGAAAGAGAAGATTTCATCAAATTCTTCAAAGAAAAGAAAATCAATTTTACATGGTCTTACGATGATATGTTGGGACTAGATCCTAATTTAAGCATGAATCATTTGAATATTAAAGGAGTAAGACTAGTGAAGCACAAACTAAGAAATATGCATCCACACATAGCATTGCTTGTAAAAGTGGAGTTAGAAAAATTTTTGAAAGTTGGGTTTATAAGAGCCATTGATTATGCCTAGTGGAATTCATTGTGCCAGTTTCCAAAGCGAAAAAATCAATCAAAATTTGTACATACTTTAAGGATCTTAATCTTGATGACCTACAACTGATTTAGAACCTGAATGAAGAACTTGTAATTTAAGATTACTGAGGAGTTGATGATTAGATATGCAAGATGATTAAATTAGTATTATGTTGTCATTGATGTCAACTAGCTTGACAATACTTATCTTGTAAGTTACTATACTGACACATCTGAAGGAAGGTGAAAGAGATGAAGAACATAAATATCTACATGAGGAAGATGTATATGACAAATGAGGATAAGGAATACACTGAGTAACTTGTTGATGAGTCTATGACTTGATGAAATTGACTTTATTATGTTGCATTCATCTATGATGAAGAATAGAGTTGAAAGACACAAAGTAGTGTTGTCGGTAAATAAAGCATTTTAGTATACACTGATGAAGTGTAGTGTATACTGAGCGTAGTATTAACTGAGCTTGTATTCACTGACGCATTTCTTTTTTAACCGAGCAAAATAGAAAGGAATTAAATGAACAGTTTAGCCGATAAAGTGACGAGCTGTAAAGTGTATGAAATCGAGGTAACAGATAAGGTTTTTTGTGAAGATCGACAACTAACATAAATCAAAAAGATCTAATGGAGTAGATTGAAATGTGTTACTGACACATCAGCCAAGGAAGCTTAAAGTGGCAAAATCTATGAATATGATTAAGCGGCAAAATCTGATGGAGGAAAAGAAAATGATTTGCTCATCTATATAAGAGACATTGATTTCATTATTGAAGAGAGTCGGAAGAAGAAGATACTGTAGAATTATCGCGTGGAGAAGTTTTCATGCATTTTGATCATACTGGTTAATAAGAACCAAGTTGTAGAACAATTACCAAGCTACAAAGAGTAATTACCGACGGATAGTAAGTTGATATAGTATTGAATTTGAAGTGTTATATTGATCAGAAATATTTGAATGAGCTGAACATTGATCTGTAAACTACAAACTGAAGTTGTTTTAAGGTAGATCATCTACTGTTACATATTTAACCATTGTACATAGTCAAATCTCTTAACCGAGTGGACTATGAAAGTCTTTTGATGTTTCATTCATAGAGTGAACATTGTTATCGTGTCAACCCCAGAGTGACTGTTGGTTGGACGATAACTTTTGGTCTAAAATCCTCTAACAAGGTCACACCTAACAGAATGTTTGTAACCTTTAACAAGGTTGGGTCTTCACCGACCTCACTTCAGAAGAGTGAACAATTTTGGGTTGCCGGTCCCAAGTGGTTTTTCCCTTCATAGGGTTTCCACGTTAAATCTCTTGTGTTATGTGTTGATTGTAATATTTGTTTGTTATCATACTTTTCATATTACATGTTAGATTTAATCGATAACTATTATAAAGTTTAGACTGACAATCAGTAAAAACACAGATAGTGAAAGTATTATATGTTTACCGAGTAGCAGAAGTAGTAGAATTTTTTTGGATTATACATTTTGAATTTTGGGACACTGGATAATTGATTCACCCCCCTCTCAGTTATTCTAACAAATCTTTCATGTCCTAAAGATGACTTTCAGCTACAAGCATAGACACCATTGTGGATTTGACAGCAGGACATTCTATGTTCTCACTTATGGATGGGTTTAGTGGTTATAATAAAATAAAGATAGCACCGAAGGATCAAGATAAAATGACATTTACATGCACATGGGGGACATTCTACTGGAATGTTATGCCTTTTGATCTCAAGAATGCAAGCGCAACCTATTAAAGAGCCATGATGACCATATTTCATGACATGATGCACAAATTCATGGAGGACTATGTAGATGATATGCTCGCTAAATCCAACTCAAGGGAGGAACATCTACCCATATTAGAAAAGATATTTGTAAGATTGGAGAAATTCAAAGTAAGGCTAAACCCAAAGAAATGTGCATTTGGTGTACAATCAGGAAAGCTATTGGGATACATAGTTTTAGCCAAAGGGATAGAGGTAGACCCAGCCAAAGTAAAAGCAATCATGGAAATGGGGGCACCTTGAAATATTATTCAAATGAGATCTCTTCAAGGTAGAATTCAATCCATCAAGAGGTTCATCTCTTAATTAGCAGAAAAGTGCCACAATTTCACTCAACTCCTTCACAAGGACACAGTTTTCAAATGGGATGATAAATGTGAAGTAAGCATTTACCTTATTGAAGAAATACCTAATGAATCATCCAAATTTGATGCTACCAATCAGAGGGAAGCCCTTAATTTTGTACATCTCAGTGACTGAACATGCACTAGGGGCACTTTTGGCTCAAGAGGATGAAACTGGAAAGGAAAAGGCCATATATTACATAAGAAGAACATTGATGAAGTATGAGCTGAATTAGACCTTCATTGAAAGAGAATTTTTGGTTGTAGTTTTTTCTTCCCTAATTTTGTGCCATTATATGTTATCCCACAAGATTCAACTCATTTCAAATATTGATCCCTTAAAATACATTCTTAGCAAAACAACATTGAATGGGAGATTAGCCAAATGGGTCATGGTCTTAAGTGAGTTTGATATAGAGTATGTGGACTGAAAATCTATCAAAGGCCAAGTAATAATAGATCAATTAGAAAAATTACCTTTACAAGATGAACATCCAATCCAAGTGGAATTTCTAGATTCTGAAATTGTTAATGTTAAAGCAAAAACATGGCAATTGTATTTTGATGGTTCTTATACACACCATGGATCAAGAGCAGGAATTTTATTGATCACTCCTCAAGGGTCTACAATTCCAAAATCATACAAATTGCTATTCCCATGCACAAATAACATAGTTAAATATGAAGCATTGGTCATTGGTATAAAGTTGGCTTTAGAATGGAAAGTAATAGAGCTACAAATCTATGGAGATTCTCAACTAGTTATTAATCAAATTAATGATGATTATCAAACTAAAAATGATAAGTTGATACCATACAAGAACATGATTGAGAATCTTAAGAAATACTTCACTCTAATCACATTTGAGAAAGTACCAAGGGATAAGAATAAAGCAACAAATGCAATAGCTACTTTGGCATCACTTCTCCAAATACCAGATCAAAGCGCCAGATATGAATTCCTGGTAGAAGAAGTTGAGCAACCCGCATTTGACCCTTTCCATCCTCATACCATTTACCTACTAATAGGACATGAATCACCTTGGTATGGAGCCATTTACACATACTTGAAAGATCAAATCTTACCTTTAGACCAAACCATAAATCAAAATAAAATCTTTATACGCCAAGCTTCCCGCTATACCTTGATGTATGACATGTATCGTAAGAGTCTAGATGGAATGCTTCTAAGATGTCTAGAGAAAGAGGAATCAATTATAGTGTTACAAGAAATTCACGAAGGGATTTGTGGGTTGCATTCAAATGGTTTAACCCTAGCTAAGAAACTTCTTAGGATAGGATATTTTTAGCCTACCATGGAAAAGGACGCTTGTCACTTTACAAAAACTTGTCATAAATGCCAATATCATGGGAACTTGATCCATGTACCCGTACAAGAGCTTCATCCCATGAAAATGCCTTGGCCCTTTTATAAATGGGGTTTGTATCTTATAGGTATGATTTATCCACCATCTTCAAATGGTCATAAATTCATCATTATGACAACAGAATATTTTACCAAATGGGTGGAAGTTGTACCCTTATCCACTGCCACAAGAAAGCAGATATCCTTGTTCATATTAAATCACATAATATGTAGATATGGTGTTCCTCATGCCATCATAACAGATAATATAAAAAATTTCAAAAATAAGGATCCGTAAGAATTATGTACAAAATTTCATATGGTACATCACTCATCTTCGATATATTACCCAAAAGGTAATGGGCAAGTAGAAGCTACAAATAAGAACATCATAAAAATATTGAAGATAATCATGGATAATTTAGGTAGAGACCGGCACATTCAAATAAAACCTACTCTATGGGCTTATAGAACGAGCATTAGAATGCCAACGAGAGCTAAACCATTCTCCCTAGTCTATGGAACTGAAGTAGTTTTACCTTTGGAGGTAGAAATTCCATCTTTAAGAGTCTCTTTGCATGGATTATTGGGTGAGGAAGACTATAGAGTTGCTAGGTTGCTTCAACTAGAACTTCTAGATGAAAGATAGCAACAAGCTTTTGACCAATTAAAAGTGTATCAGAATCGAAAGACCAAAAATTATAATAACCATATCAAACCAAGGGCATTCCAAATAGGTAACTTAGTGTTGCGAGAAAATCCCAAGAATTGAGAAGAAATGGAAAAGAAAGGAAAATGGGAAGAAAACTAGTTAGGACCCTTTGTGATCACTTCATCTTTTGGCATTGGCACCTATAAACTAGCTGATTATGAAGGAGAGGAGTTGCAAGAGCCAATAAATAGTATACACCTAAAAAGGTTCTACAGATGAAGCAATTGAAGAGAGGTGGAGAAAAAGAGTATCAGAGATATTAGATGAGAGAGCATCCTATTTATTGTATATAGTCAAAAGAGATCGTGGAAATACCAAAAACATTGAAAAATAGAAAAGAGAAAACAAATCATAAATGTAGAAAAGATAAAAAATAGTGGAAAATTGAGCATGAAGAAAGCTAAAAACATTCAAAAATGATCCTCAAAAAGATTTTGTCTTGGTGAAAACCTATTTAATGGGTGCCTTGATGATATGAAAATCAAAAAAATTAAAAAAAGAGATAAAATACAAAAAAAAGGAAAAAAAATAGAGGAAAAGTATCTTGGTGAAAACCTAGCAAATAGGCAGCTTGGTAGCAAAAAAAAGAGAGAAAAAGATTTAAAAAAAAGAGCGAATTCATTCAATCGGTGAAAACCTGGTAAACAGGTGCCATTGAAAGTCCAAGTCAGTCTCATGCCTAGGGTTCACCCTTGTAAATATTTCATTCGCCAATATTTGTATATATTGTATAATAAAACCCCACAGTTACATTTGCAAGTACCTAAAGGTTTCATCACTAATCCAATCTGCAATTTGTCCCAAGTCCCACAATGCAATTACATCAAATTGGGGACAAAATCTACTCTAAAGGAGGAAGGATTCATCAAAGCAAATATCAATCTAACACCAACTCAAAAAAAAAATCAAAACACTTATTCGATCAAATCCAAATCCTAATCCAAATTTCAATCAAACGCAAAATTTTGATCCAAGATCCCACAAGGACACTTATCTTTATCAGGATTAAAATTGTGAAATGGATAAAACTATACTTGAACTATGGATTTCAAAAATGATGCAAAAAAAATATTTAAGTGTTGATTTGATTGATGAAATCATGTCTTTCTAGCGAATCGATGAAAGTTTTTAAACTAGACAAGCTATGATGAAAGCATGACATTTTATGGATTTCTGAATGAGTGTCTTAAGGTGAACATTTTGAAGTATGTATCATTTGTCTAAGGATGTGATCATCAAAGAATCATCGAGGACATGTACATATGGAGAGACTGAGATCTTTGTTTGTTTATGCAAAATGATACCTTGGCTATTTTGATGTTAAATATCATAATACCAAAATCCACTTGCAACATAGAATTTGACAAAATTGATATTCGTACTCTCATGGTTGGTTTCAATCAGTGACAGTCATACCAAGGATGTAAAAGCACCATGTAAAAAGGAAAGAAGTATTCATATCATCATAGTTGAACTAGTGATGGTTGTACTAATTTCAGGATTCCAAAAATGCTCAATGATGAATATAAGCTCCTAATTTGTGAATAGTGACAGTTAGCTACATCCATTTTAGATTAAGTGCATTTAAGTGATTTTCATATCTTAGTTTGAAAACATAAACTAGAAAAGATCAAAACAAGGAAGGGGGTGGAGTATATCAAAAATTGAAATCAAAATGCACATCAAAAACTATATGTGATAGAGTGTGTTGGAATTCAAAAAAAAAAAAAAAGGTGATTTGCATTAGATTAATGGCATTTTTTAGGTCCATTTCAATCATGAAAATCTTGCATTAGTTTAGAACATTAACCTAAGCTCATTTAAATTTAGTTGCATTAATTTGCATTCATTGCATTCATTTTTCAAACAAATCTCTCACTCTCATTCTAGGTCATATCCATTAAGCTCATTTACTTTAGTTTGCATTCATCCTTAAATTCATTCATACTCATTTTTATTAAATCATCACATTTCATTATTCATAGCAATTCATTACATCTCATTGTATTTCATTAAGTTCATCTTAAAATATTGCATACATCTAGTTTATTTCTTTCATCAGGTTGCACTCATATAAAATCTTTCACCAGGTCATTTCATTAAGTTACATTAGTTGCATCCATTGATTAATCCTTATCATTTAAAATTACATTAATTCATCATTACTAAGCTCATTATATTTTCAATATCATATCATTATTACATTGCATTGTTAATTTAGTTTGCATTCATCACAATTCATCCATATAAAACATTGCAGTATATCTAAATTTAGGTCATTTCCATTTACATAGGAGATCATTATTTCATTCATATCATTAATCATTAAAATCATCCAATTTCATAACTACATCCATTACACTTTTCATCATAGTTATATACTATAAATCCATTACATTTATTATCCATCACATACATCCATATCATCAAATAAATGCATCCATAAGTACCATCACATCGCATTAATCATTAAACCATTACATAATCATATAACATTAAAACATGTGACATATGCATCCATCTACTCTATATCATAAATAAGACAAACATTTGCATCAATAAAAGTTTAGACATGTGCATTCATATCATAACCTGCATTTGAGAAAAAGCATAAAAATAAAGCATGTAGAGATAGACTCATATAGATATGCATATCATATAAAGCACCTGAAAAATGAAGTCCAACACATGATGACATCATATAAAGAAAATCTAATGAACTGCATATCAAAGTCCATAATATCATCAAAACCATCAGTATCTGGAAATCAAAGTCTCTCAAAGATATCAACAAGTATCTAAGCATAAGAACATCAACTAATCAAAGAATAATGAGAGTCCAATGTCTCGAGATAAAAAATGAATCATCCTCAAGATACATCAATGAATGAATATAGAATCTCAAAAGAGGTCAACTAATAGAACCACTAGCACCATCAGGACCATGATCAGCATTTGGAGCTCTACTCGAGCTAGCTTGTAAACCATGCTGACTCATAGCAGCCATGAAAGTTTGCATCATCAAACTCAGCTGAGTAACCTGTTGTCTCATCTCTAACATCTCTGACTGCAAAGATCTAACATCTGAGGCCAAGGCTAATGTAGGAGGAGTTTGTACTGGTACCTATGTGGGTGGAGCCTATGAAGAAGCCTGAACAGGTGGAGTCTATGGAGGAGCCATAGAAGATGGAATGGAAGAAGACAAAGATGGAATAAAAATTGAAGAAGATGGAAGAACAAAAGAAGATGGCATAGAAGAAGAAGCATGAGCATGTACTGGAGGTTCTTGTGGAGGAGCCTATGGAAGTATTGGTAGACCCCACACTTGATCTAATAATATATGTGCAGCCTGAGAATCCACATTAGCCACAACCTATGCACCAACTTGTCTGTGAACTCTCACCCTATATTGGCCCCATCTGGCCAATCTATCCACACCAACCTAATGTAGAGCTCTGTCCACACCACCACCTCAGACTCTCACTCATCTACCCCTCATACGAACACCACCGCTAGGAGGACTAGGAGAAATAGCTATAACAGGAATAACGTCCCTACCTCCTCTGTCCCCTCATCGACCCCGTCATCCCTGATGACCTCATCTCCATCCTCCACCACCACCACCATCACCATCCCCACCATCATCATCAAACTCCTCCTCTATGCTGGGCACTGGCTTCACGAGATTTGTAAATCTTGGAAATGGGTTTCGAGAGAACCAATCAACATAGTCATATGTCATATCGGTATCAACTATATGATCCCTCATATCCCATGGAAGGTGGGTCAGCTGCAACACCTCTTGGTGAGTTGTTCTGGTAATCAATCTGTGGACCCCATAGGGACCTCTCTACCTGTACCCAAGCATACAAAGCCAATCCCTATGGCATGCCAATCAGAGGAGTGTGCCCTATCATCTATCAAACTATGCACATAAATGACAACTTGGTCGCATCCTTAGGCCATGCCTCATAACCAATGTATGGTCACCAAACAACCTGATCAATATCATCAATCATACATCTCCAATAGTTTAACTTGCCCAAATGGGCCTGCATCACCATGCCCTCGTACATCCAAGTGAAGGGCCAGCTTGGATTACGGTGACGTATTAAAATGGAATGAGTGACAGGGATGTGCTCCCATGTCTATAGCTATAAGAGGACCACCCCAACAAAAAGAGTAGCCCTGCACCAGTATACCACATCATGCAGATCATGATATAACTGAGCAAGTACACAGGAACCCCAATCAAATTTGTGAGGTTGTGTAATTATATCCTCTAAAATGCGACCCCAACCAATGGCAAATCCATGAGCTTGCCGATTAGGGAAAAGGAACCCACCAATGAGAGCACCAAGAACTACATGAAGCATGGGAAAGGAGGGGAATTGTGCCCATTGAATAGAATCATCCCCAATGGTAGGATCATTGAATACTTGCCTACAAGCTTCTCCATCATACACCTGGTTGTAGTATACAAGCTCACCATGGGTAGGGATGCGCAAAAGATGATATACATCCTTGAGAGTGATGGTCATCTCCCCATAGGCAAATGGAAAGTGTTATGGTCAGAGTGTCATCACTCTACCATAGCTATCAGGAGACCTCGATTCACACAAAATTGAAGGAGAGAAAGAAGGAATGACAAACCACATCTGCCAATGACTCGATGAACTGCACCGCTTAGGTTGTTGATCATCTCGAATGGTAAGGGATACAAGCCACGGACACCAAGCTTTTTAAGCTCGGCCTACAAAAGCAAGTTTAAACGCATCAAAAATCAAAATCATTACATATTGGATCATTTCAAGTCAATCAAAATCTAAATCAAAACCACAATCCATTTTCCTAATTCTATTCAGAGAGGACGAAAAATTTATCATCATCCATCAACTAAATCAAGATTGATAATCAAACATTCAATATCACATGACTAGAACTGACATCATACAACTTGCTATCAACCAAACTTGATACCTAAGCTAATTGACCGATTGACGACACCAAGTGGATCAAAAAACTAACTCAAAAGTTTGCAAATTTGACCAAATAGGGTACACACGCTATTTTAATGTTTAAAAGCACTGAAAACCAAAAGCACAGTTTAAAATGGTGAACATGCTGAAATAATTATTAAACGTGCTATTTCAATGCATACACACTATAGAACTTAGTACACGCTACAAGAATCCCCTATACGCATTGCTAAACTACTTAAATGTGCAATCAAATTTATATGTGCAGTAGAAAAAGGTGAATGTGAATCATGCCCTAGTTCTACCGTGTGTACGCACTATTGAAACATGCTGATGCACTGCAAAAAATCATGGATGTGCTAAAAGAAGTTTGTACGTGCTAATAAAAGTATTGTACGTGCTATTTAAATTGAAAAGGTAAAAAAATAGTGTTTTTCCTAGAAAAATCCAAAATTTTCAAATTAAATGCAAAAATTTGACGAAGCAAGTTGTACAAGTACATACTGAAGGTCTGTAGCCAGGTGGACGCAAGTAATGACAGCCTCATTTGAACCGATGCTCGCGAATGGGGATCACCATTGTCAAAAAGGTCAAAAAGGGCTCAGAGCAAAAAGTGAAAATGAGAGGTAAAAATGAATTGTAAAAAGGACTTTTACCCCTATATATAGCCCATTTTGACCTAAAAATAACATCTTTGACCAGAAAATGATCGGGGACCCAAATTTTACTCCAATTCTACCAAATCAAGGGCATTTGACATCAAATCATTGCGAATACATTATCAGAAATGAAATTGAAATTCATTATTAATTGACCTAATTCACACAAATTGACCTAAAACATCATAATTTTCAACAACGCTCAAATTTCATTTCATTTTCGAGGGGGCATACACTCGGATAATCAGGAATGACATCATAATCAGTGGATCAGGGGCACGACCATCCAATCAAAGTGTAATCTTTTATCATAAAAAATTTCATTTATCAATCAAAGAGGGAATCAAACATCGAATCATATCAAATCAGGTACCATATCAGGCAACTTATCATCAGATCAACCATCAAGGACTTCAAATCAATCAAAACTACATCAGTCTCATCATCAGAATCTGCATCTTTTATCACATCAAATTAGACATTAGTTGATCAGGACTTCACATTAGGAATGATTAGGGCATTCTTTGAACCGATACGCTTTGTGCATCGATTCAAAGAGGGGCATTTATAATCACCTAAAAATGAACAAGATCAATTAAGTGAGCAACTAAGGCAAAAATCAATGCAGTTAAATCAAACCAAGCTAAAATGAAAGATAAATTGCAATCAAGCCATAATTCAAATTTAATTAAAAATTAAAAGTCATAAAATCAATTAAAATCGAATAAATCAAATGAAATCAATTAAGTGTGAAATTAATCTAATTAATTTCATAGTTCATTTAAATCAAATCAACCCATGTAAGGGGTACACATGTCTAAACATATTAATTAAATCCTATTTTCCCTTAACCACCAAATGGGAGGAAAATGCATCAACCAATAGGATTTGAGAACCAAGCTCACATGGATCAAGCTCACATCAAATCTCCATCACCCATAAGGAGAAAGAATCTTATCCACCCATTTTTTCCTCTTGTCTCAAGCTTTGAGGACAAAATATTTAAATGGTTTCCAAAGGTGGAACCATGGACTTAACCCTAACCTAACCTTGATCAACTTGACTCCACCCCCTACCCTTGCCAAAATCTATAAAAGCAAGGCATAATTCAAGCAATAATCATCCAAAAAAATTTAAGAAGCATCAAACCTCTTACAATTTTAAGCTAGAAAGGAAAATCTAGAGCTAATTAGTCTATTTCAATTAGAATTAACTTGTTTTAGCTTACTTTATCTTACTTTCTCATTTTAGGACTATCACTAGTGAGAGCTTGCTGAGAGCTCATCATTAGCATCCCTAATTAGAGAGCCATAGAGTGCTCATTTGTCTTTTAAATAGCTTAATTAAATTTTATTTGTGGTAATTTAGTTCTTATTTTGATTTATTTGACAAAGCTAACCCTATGAAGGTACTAGTCCTAGTACACAGCTATAATTCTGGAACTTTTGGTATGATGTTCTGTATTTAAAAGACTTTGTTTCCTTTATGTTCCCCTCATTTGAAAATTAAATCATTTACTTTTATGTAAAATTTGTGTCCTATCATGTCTCATGCTCCACACAGGTTGACATTCAATGGGTGATTAATTGTCATCTAGTATCTCCTTGTTATGTTTGACGCCTCATATGAGATATATTTGTTTGTGCAATACCACATTGTGAAAGTGTATGTTAAAAGGGCACTAAGGTCTACCCACCTTGGTTTTGCAGAGCCTAAAGTGCAGAAGGATTTCTATCCTTGTTAGTTGGTCCAGTTCTCTTCAGAATTTGTTACTTGGAGTTGGCTACTCTATAGAATTCATTGAAGAGTACTAGTAGCTACTTTGTAGTGTCACTAGTAAATTTTAACTTGATTTTCAATGCAGATTTGTTGATTTTTAGATGCTCATTGCTCGACTAAATGACCATTATTGTTGTTGAACTTTCTTCATTGCTAATTCAACACATAAAATTATTGTTGAATATTCAACCCTTATATTTGTCAAACTATTGACAAATCCGACGTTGAAATAATCACTTCAATCGTGAAGAATGACCGACATATATTTCATTGCATTCAACCAATGTTGGTCAAAATAATCATATAGTTGGTGTAAATAGCCAACATATTTTTTTGCATTTTCGACCACATGTGGTCAAAAAATTGATCGATGAATACGTCGACAGTATAGCATTGGCGTAAAAAATTAAGGTCATTTTGTTAAAATACCGACGGTGTTTTACGTCGAGACTATAGATTCTCGTCGAATTGTATAGTCTTTGTTGGTAAAAAAAATGACAACATATTCAGTTTAAAAAAAATTAAAAAAATATATTGTGACATCCAAAGGTGGTAGCCCTTCAAAGGAAGGGGACATAAATGGGACGTGCACCAAAGAATACAAACATTCTTAGCTAAAATATCCTCACGGATAAGCAATGTCATAATGTTACCCCCAGGAAGGTATTCCATGATGAGGTACAAATATTATGTGTCTTGAAATGAATAAAACAACTTCACAATGTACCGGCTATCAACCTCCGTAAGTAAATTTCTCTCAGACCTTACATGTTCCATCTGCAAAGCATAGAATTTCATATCCAATGATAACTCTTAGCATTCTCGCTACTTCTGGTGACTAGATAAATGTTGGGTGTGAAAAAAAAAGACCAGATGGAAATGTATATTTGTGTTAATGTCACATATAGCATGTAATTTTTTAGCACCAACTAGTATCTTGGTGTATGCCTCTTTCTCACTAGAATAAATTGACAAAACGTTAGTGTGCATACAAATCTTATGCCTATTTTTTGATTCTCTTCTAACTAGTACGTGTTTGGGATTTGGTAAGAAAATATTTAGCTACTACAGAACTCATAAATTTCCCTACAAAAGATAAAAAGCTAGAAGTATATTAACGTATTTAAAGTTCTTTTTCACTCTTGTTAACAACATATTTACAAATGAAAATTTTTCAATGTAGTTATATGATATATATAAAAAACATCTATAGGTAGTTTCCCTATTTCAAGAGATGTACACACTATAGAGACAAAGAGAAACTTCTTATGAAGTTCTCTAATGCATGAAAACATCACCACATATGTCTCAAAAAGGGGATGCATTTCTCATATGGTAGAAAAGTACTTGGGGTCATGGTATGAGTCTCAAGTAAATATATTAAAATATATCCAAAAATATAGGTCAAAATACCTATGAAGATAATATTTCATTCCAGTATCGCATGGTAAAAAACCAAGCTTCTTATGGAAATAGAAATTATGAATGAGTTTTACAAAATAAAAATTAGAACCTAGATCAGGTATGAAATATTAAAAAAATGTACAGTACTTTGTCCTAATTTCTGATATCTTATTCATGTATAGGAAAATAGGTTTCAATGTTTTCTAAATTAAAGAAAATAGCACAATGGAATGGACCTAGAGAGCATAAACTCAAATTTTAACACTTTTAGAATGAACTAGGAATGAAATTTGAGGGATAGTAAGACTAATGATAATATTAAAAAAAAAAGCATAACATGTCTTCAAGGGCTCATAGATATTGTGCAAGAAAAGCTAGCAACACAAATATCATTTTCTGTAAATAAAAATAACAAAAATTTTGATTTATTATCAGTGAACAAAATCTCTAGAATAGTGACTCATAATAACCCATCTTGTGTGTTCCTAATGGTCCATTCAATAATTATTGCATCAGGTGATGCTCCCATGGGTGAAGAGGTGGGATTAAAACTAGAGAAATGAACCATAGCATAGACTTGACCATCACTAAGTGACTTGCACCAAGTTACCAGACCTTCTTTAGAGGCAGTCGTCCAAGAGAAACTCCAGAAAAGAAAACCTAACCGTGAAGTCTTCCATGCAATTAGGCACACTTGCTTGCTACCATACACACTTCTAAAACATATGTATCTCCTAATATTATGTGTTAGAAATAACAACCAATTATTCACAAGATTAATTTATGTCCAAGAGACTCAAATGTTTGCAAAACCATGACATTGATTCATGTATGTAACTTCTTTAATTATTCCTTCTTTCTAACACAACCCATCTTTAGACCCAAAAACATATCATTTCTGGTATTGTGGACTATAAAAGGATCCAATTCAATTTCTATTATCAAAATAATATTTAGTACAATATACATGAAATCCACCAAACTGATCATAGAAGCATGTATAGAATACATAAATCTATTTTTTTCAACCAATAGCCAAATATTGGGTTTTGTAACTTTTACATGCTAGATAATTACACAAATCACTTTAGAAAATATAATTCAAACTACAAAAATTTCCATGGCAGAAGCAAAGATTCAACATTCACTTTCATTAAAGATTCACTTTCATTAAAGATTCATATATATAATTAGTCCAGGTAATACAGTTGACAAAATTTATCTTCTACAGTTCTGCAACTAAAATTTGTGATTATGATATGCCAAAGTCATTGAAAAAAATTGTGTGATTTTACATCCTATAAAACCAGTATCATAGAAAGAAAATTGTCAAAATATGCAACTTATGATACATTGCAGTCCTCATCATGTAGACCTGAACTAGAGAAGTAGAAGGAACCATCGAAGTAGAGGAGTTTATGTAAGGTGTTTGTTTTTTCTTTAATATACATAACAAAAAAGTTGTTTGAGAATTGTAGACACTCATAAATGGACAAGTGCTTAAAAATCATCAAAATTGCAAATTCTTAACAAAATGCTCTAATTCTAATAAAAATGGCAAATTCTCATAAAAAATGGATCAAATCTTAATGGACATTTATTAAATCAAAATTGGACAAAATCAATCAAGTCAAAGGAAAAATCAAATAATGACATTAAATAATTAAATACAAGCTTAAAGGGGTGAAAAACACTATATAATTGATTTTAATCAATTAATTGTATAGTTTTAAATCAAAAATCAAATTGAACCTATTCCCTTACATTGCTAATTTAATTAATTGATGGAATTTAATTAATCCTAATATATTTCAACAACAATTTGAGCAACCAATGACAATTGAGGAATAAAAGCACATGGATCACTCCAAAATAGTTGAATCTCAATCACACATTTCAACTTTGAATCTCATCCACCCAATTTTGTCTTTTTGTCCAAACCTTTGAGACAAACATTTAAATTGTCCCCCCATTTTAAAACATTGCAAAGTTTTTGACTCAACCAAGGCTAAATCATGATTAAATCACTCTACCCCCTACCCTTGGGATTTTACTATAAATGAGAGGCATTTTGAGAGCAATAATCATCTTAGAAATTCATTTGCAAAGCATCACCATTATAGTCATTTTCATAGCAATTGAGAGCAATTAAGAGCAATTGAGACAATTTGAATTATCTTTGTATCACATTATCAATTTGAGAGCTAGATTAAGCATTTGTAATATCATATTTCTCATTCTAGATTTGTCACTAGTGGAGAATAGGCTGGGAGCTTCACTTACCAAATTAGTTAGAGAACCATGAGATGTCATGGATGTTAATTTCAATTCTTAGCTTAAATTTGTATTGTATTTTATTAGAATTGTAGTTGATTATCCTAATTTCATGAAGGTGTTTAACATTCACACACAAGAATATTTTCAAGTAAATTGATATTTGGAATGACACTTATCGATAAGAATTATCAAAGTGCAATATTAAATTCCATAATGTTAAAATTATAGCATGTTACAAAAACTTAAAATTATAACTTGCAAACATGGCATCATTTATTTAAGGGAGGAATAATTATGACCTATCCACGAATAAGCATTTCTGACTTCTTGAGCTTTTTCATTGCATAGATTTGTCTGATTGACTTAGCATGACAAAGCCTCACCTGCATAAAAAATGCAATATAGCTCAGTTGTAGGCAACAAGCAGAGAGTCTTTTGTTTCAGTAATAGTCAATAGATGCCTCAAATGAACACTACAAATATAAAGAATCGATAATTTTTTGTGTACTGGATGTTTCTTGCAACCACTTGTAATAATATATTAAGTTATCCATCAAACTGAAGTGACTGATATTAACTTAAAAATTATGTTAAAGCTAATGAACTACAACTGATTTAGAACCTGAATGAAGAATTTGTGATTAAAGATCACTGAGGAGTTTCTGCTTAGATATGCAAGATGATTAAATCAGTATTATGTTGTCATTGATGTCAACTAGCTTGACAGTACTTATCTTGTAAGTTACTATACCGAAACATCTGAAGAAAGGTGAAAGAGATGAAGAACAAAATTATCTACATGAGGAAGATGTATATGTCAGATGAGGATAAGGAATACACTAAGTAACTTGTTGATGAGTCTATGACTTGATGATATCGACTTTATTATGTTGCATTCATATATGATGAAGAATAGAGTTGAAAGACACAAAGCAATGTTGTCGGTAAATGAAGCATCCCAGTATACACCGACAGAGTGTAGTGTATACTGAGCATAGTGTTAACCGAGCTTGTGTTCACCAACACATTTCTTTGTTAACTGAGAAGAACAGAAAGGAATTAAATGATTAGTTTAGCTGATAAATTGATGAGCTGGAAAGTGTATGAAATTGAGGTAATAGATAAGGTTTGTTATGAAGATCGATGGCTAACATAATTCAAGGAAGATCTAATGGAGTAGATTGAAATGTGTTACTGACACATTAGCTGAAGAAGGTTAAAGCGGCAAAATCAATGAATGAGATTAAGCGGCAAAATTTGATGGACAAAAAGAAAATGATTTACTCATCTATATAAGAGACATTGGTTTCATTGTTGAAAATGCCAGAAGAAGAAGATACTGCAAAATTATCGCGTGAAAAAGTTTTCATGCATTCTGATGATACTGGTTAGTGAGAACTGAACTGTAGAATAATTACCGAGCTATAGATAGTAATTACCGATGAATAGTAAGTTGATATGGAGTTGAATTTGAAGTGATATATTGATCAGAAAGATTTGTATGAGCTGAATATTGATCTGTAAACTGCAATTGAAGTTGTATCAAGGTAGATCATCTACTGTTACATATTTAACCATTATACATAGTTAAATCTCTTAACCGAGTGGACTAAGAAAGTCTTTTTGTGTTTCATTCATAGAGTGAACATTGTTATCCTGTCAACCCCAGAGTGACTGCTGGTTGGATGATAACTTCTGGTCTAAAATCCTCTAACAAGGTCACACCTAATGGTGTGTTTGTAACCTTTAATAGGGTTGGGTCTTCACCGACCTCACTTTAGAAGAGTGAACATTTTTGGTTTGCCAGTCCCAGGTGGTTTTTCCCTTCACAGGGTTTCCACGTTAAATCTATTGTGTTATGTGTTGATTGTGATATTTGTTTGTTATCATACTTTGCATATTACATGTTAGATTTGGTCGGTAACTACTATAAGTTTTAGACTGATAATTGGTAAAAGCACAAACAGTGAAAGTATTTTATGTTTACCGAGTAGAAAAAGTTGAAGAATTTGTTTTGGATTATACATTTTGTTTTGGGACATTGGATAAATGATTCACCCCCCTCTTAGTTATTCTAACAATTGGTATTAGAGTTGTGATTTCTTAGAATAGACTTTTAAGGACTCTAACACAAAGATCTCAACATGTATAAGAGGGAAGTGCCAAAGCTAAACAAAGAGAACTTCGTAGTATGGAAAAGCTAGATGAAGTTGCACATATCTGGAATTGGGAACTCAGCACTAGAACTGATGCAGAATGGCTACATTGAACCGATACTTGGTCCCTTAACCCTTGATCAACTGAAAGACATGCATGAACACAACATTACTATGATGGAACTTGTTGCTGCCTGTACCGATGCCAAATTTGAAGACATTAAGGGATGCACTACTGCCAAAGCCATGTGGGATAAACTAACTCTAATATATAGTGGAGATTTGAATGTTAAAAGAGCTGGAGCAGAAAGCCTAAGAGGTTGTTTTGATGATATGAAGATGAAAGAAGGTGAGAACATTGTGCAATACTCAAATAGACTAAAAGAGGTAGTACATGCTATTAGAGCATCAAATGGAATTATTGAGGATGAAACAGTGATAAGCAAGATTCTCAGAACTTTACTGCCAGTTTATGCAATTAGGATCTCTGCAATTCATGAAACAAGAGCTACATCCAACCTTACTCTTGACACATTGATCGGTAAGCTTACAACCTTTAAATTGAATAACTTTGACAATAGTGTTGTAACTTCTGTTGAATCCACTTTCATGTCCTCTTTGAAGATTGGTAAATTTAGTAGCAAGAATAATAAGAATAATGACAGTGATAGTGGTACTGATGAAGAACTTGATGAGCTTGAAACTCTTATGGCCAAAAGATTACCCAAAGGTAAAGGAAGGTATAGAGGTAAGCTACTTGTGGCATGCTTTCATTGTAAAGAAGTTGGCCACATCACTGCTAGATGTCCGAATAAGAAAGATGATGATAGATCCAAAGACCAATTTGAAGGAAGCTATGGGAGAAGAGTCAACAAAGGCTACCGAAACAAAAAAAGAGATAACCAAGATAGATATGATAAAGGGAAAAAGGTATGTTACATAACCAAAGATATTGAATTTGAATCTGATACTGATGATGATATAGAAGTAGTATTTTTTGCTATGAAAGATGACTCAGAAGAAGAAGAGAAATATGAAGAAACAACACTGATCTCTAAAGTAAGCAGAAATGATACATGGATCATAGACAGTGGCTATGCACATCATATGATCGATGATGTAGAGAAATTTGATCTACTTGATGAATACGATGGAGGATCTGTTAGGATGGGAAATGATGCACCCTATATGGTAAGAGGTAAAGGTTCACTGATGATTAATGATAGAATAAAATGTGAAAATGCATACTGGGTAGATGGACTGAACTATAATTTGTTAAGTGTGGCAGAACTAAATAATTTAGGCCACCAACTTGCTTTTGAGAGCAAAAAGGTAAAAATCTATGACGATGGAGGAAGACTTGTCAGAACTGGTACACAATCTAGAGGTAATCTATTTTATCTTGATATTGATCAGTCTTCTTGTTTATTAATGAAGGATGAAGATGCATGGTTGTGGCATAAGAGGTTATGCCATGTGAACTTTGATAACATGATCAAGATTAGTAAGAGGAAAAGAGTTAGAGGGTTTCCTAACTTGTCAAAACTGGATCATGCTATGTGTCATGAATGTCAGAAAGGTAAGATGACTATGTCTAGTTTTAAAAGAAAAGACTACTCAACAAAGAAGATACTTGAGTTGGTTCATACTAACCTATGTGGTCCTATGAGAACTCAGAACTATTATGGTGATAGATACTTTATTCTTTTTGTTGATGACTATAATAGACTGATGACAGTTATGTTCTTAAAAGAAAAATTTGAAGCATTTAAGATGTTTAAGTCGTATAAGGAAAAGGTAGAAAAAGAGACTGGAAAAGAATTAAAATGCTTAAGATCTGATAGAGGAGGTGAATTTATCTCTGATGAATTTACTGATTTCTGTAATGAGCATGGTATCAAAAGACAGGTCTCTGCACCGAGAACACCTCAAAAAAATTGGATTGCTGAAAGAAGGAACAGGTCAATAATTGACTATGTAAGAACACTAATGCTTCAAAAGAATATTTCTCAGACATACTAGAGGGAAGTTGTCAGTATAGCTTTATATGTGCTTAATCGAGTACAACTGAAAAAGGACACCAACCAGACACCTTATGAGCTATGGTTTGGACACAAACCTACTGTAAGTTATTTTAGAATTTTTGGAAGCAAATGTTTTATTTTGAAAGATGAGAGAAATGGGAAATTTGATTCAAAAGGTGATGAAGGAATATTCTTAGGATATTCTACTAAGAGTAAAGCATATAAATGTTTGAATAAGGTTACAAATAAGATAATTGAAAGTACTAATGTCTGTGTTGATGAGTTTGATGACAAGAACACGGAGGAAAGTAGAAAGGAATCTAAAGACTATGGTAGATTCACTTACATTGAACATCCTGATTATCTACCGAAGTCGCAACCTATGATAACCGGTCAGCAGGAAAATAACCCCGAGGAACAAGAAAGGGAAACCGACAAACAAGATGGAGCTACCGAGCAAGCACATGAACCTGAACAGGATGAACAAGAAAGGATAAAATGAGTACTGGCTAGTTTTGTCAGAAGACATCATCTTGAGACACAAATTATTGGAGACAAACAAGCTAGCATGCAGACAAGAAGAAAAGCAAGACAAGGTACATGTCTAGTTTGTGAATTTGAACCAAAAAATGTGAAAGTTGCATTAGAGAATGAAGAATGGGTAAATGCAATGAAAGAGGAAATAGAACAAATAGAGAAGAACAAAACCTGGTCCTTAGTACCCCAACCTAAAGATAAAAATGTTATCGGTACTAAGTGGATATTCAAGAACAAACTAAATGAAAATGGTGAGGTGAAAAGAAATAAAGCTAGATTGGTATGCAAGGGATATGCATAGGAAGAAGGCATTGATTATGGTGAGACATTTGCACCTATTGCTAGATTGGAAGGAGTTAGAATGCTACTTACATATGCTGCACACAAGAAATTTAAAGTTTATCAAATGGATGTGAAGTCAACATTTTTGAATGGTATACTTGAAGAAGAGGTCTACATAGAAAAACCTAAAAGATTCGTTGATCTAGACAACAAAGACATGGTATGTAGATTACATAAAGCTTTATATGGTTTGAAGCAAGCATCAAGAGCCTAGTATGAAAGGCTGCATACTTACTTGTTAAGTATTGGATTTGTAAGAACTAGTGAGAACAACAATTTGTACATGAAAGGTGATACTAATGACACTATTATTATTGCTGAGATATTTGTTGATGATATTATTTTTGGAGGTCAAGATCATGTATGTAAATCTTTTGCTGATGAGATGAGAAAAGAGTTTGAGATGTCTATGTTCGAAGAGATTAAATTCTTTCTAGGACTACAAGTGATTTAGCAGAGTGATGGGATATTTATCTCACAATCTAAGTACATAAAGGAAGTCTTGAAGATATTTGGCATGGAAGATGCTAAACCTGTGGGAACACCGATGGCTACTGGAAGTAAATTGACAAAGGAAGATGAAACTACAGAGGTAAACTAGACACTTTACCGATCCATGATTGGTAAGCTAATGTATGTAGTTCACAATAGACCAGATATAGCACATGCTGTGGGAATTGTTGCTAGATTTTTTGCTAACCCTAGAGAATCACACATGATTGCTACTAAAATAATCTTAAGATACCTGAAAAAGATAGAGGATTATGGATTATGGTATCCTAAGGAAGGTAAGTTTGAACTGAAGGTCTATATCGATGCTGATTGGGCTGGAAATGTGGATGATAGAAAATGCACCATCGGAGGAGCATTCTTCTTTGGTGAAAGACTTGTAACATGGACAAGTAAAAATTAGGCTTGTATTTCTCAGTCTACAGCTGAAGCAGAGTATGTTGCTGCTACTACTAATTGCTCAAACATTGCATATATCAAGCAAGTGGTTGAAGGAATGAATGAGGTAATCACTAACCCGGTGATTATATACTGTGACAACACCAATGCTATTAATATTTCAAAGAATCTAGTGATGCACTCTAAGACAAAGCATATATCAATTAAGTATCACTACTTAAGAGAACAAGTGCAAGAAAAGCAAGTGAAGTTATAATTTGTTACATCTAAAGAACAACTTGCCGATATCTTTACAAAGCCTCTATCGAAGGACACATTTGAATACTTGAGGAATAGAATTGGTGTCCGTCCCCTGTCTACCGGTCACTAATGTGATCTGGATGTTGCATCAGCTTAAACTTATCAAAAGATCACACATGTTGATGCAACATAGTTCACACTTTGAATAATGTTCAAGGTTGTGATTAAGTTTGAAGAACTGAAACAGATTGGGATATCAGTATACAAAGATACAAAGACTGTATTGGACAAAAGAGAGTTACTTAGCTACTACAAAGCTGATTATTTATTTGTTTCTTTGGCATTGTTGTCAAAGGGAGAGATAAATAATATGAAAGAAAAGTGAAACAAATTGATGAGAACTATCTAAGGAAGAGATAATATGAAAGAAACAGAACATTGAAGATCAGTTACAGAGAACAAAAATAGGAACCTGAGAGCTGAAAAGATCATATCTACAGAATGACAAAGCTGTATTTTATAATGTTGTTTAGTAACGTAGTGATTAAACTTATTAAGCTAGGGAGAGCTTACACAACATTTGTTCACAGAGTTGTAGAATACATGTTTGGTATGTGTATGGTACACTTCATATTACTTGAGTTGCCATCAATGCCAAAGGGAGCAATTGATGAACTACAACTGATTTAGAACTTGAATGAAGAATCTGTGATTAAAGATCACTAAGGAGTTGCTGATTAGATATGCAAGATGATTAAATCAGTATTATGTTGTCATTGATGTCAACTAGCTTGACAATACTTATCTTGTAAGTTACTATACTGAAACATCTGAAGAAAGGTGAAAGAGATGAAGAACATAAGTATCTACACAAGGAAGATGTATATGTCAGATGAGGATAAGGAATACATTGAGTAACTTGTTGATGAGTCTATGACTTGATGATATTGACTTTATTATGTTGCATTCATCTATGATGAAGAATAGAGCTGAAAACACAAAGCAGTGTTATCGGTAAATGAAGCATTCCAGTATACACCGACAGAGTGTAGTGTGTACCGAGCACAATGTTAACTGAGCTTGTGTTCACTGATGCATTTCTTTATTAACCAAGCAGAACATAAAAGAATTAAATGATTAGTTTAGTCGATAAATTGATGAGCTGGAAAGTGTATGAAATCGAGGTAATAGATAAGGTTTGTTATGAAGATCGACAGCTAACATAATTCAAGGAAGATCTAATGGAGCAGATTGAAATGTGTTACTGAGACATTAGCCGAAGAAGGTTAAAGTGGCAAAATCAATGAATGAGATTAAGCGGCAAAATTTGATGGACAAAAAGAAAATGATTTACTCATCTATATAAGAGACATTGGTTTCATTGTTGAAAATGCCAGAAGAAGAAGATACTATAGAATTATCGCGTGAACAAGTTTTCATGCATTCTGATGATACTGGTTAGTGAGAATCAAACTACAAAACAATTACTGAGATATAGAGAGTAATTACCGATGAACAGTAAGTTGATATAGAGTTGAATCTGAAGTGATATATTGATCAAAAATATTTGTATGAGCTGAATATTGATCTATAAACTACAATTGAAGTTGTATCAAGGCATATCATCTACTGTTACATATTTAATTATTGTACACAGTCAAATCTCTTAACCAAGTGGACTAAGAAAGTCTGTTTGTGTTTCATTCATAGAGTGAACATTGTTATCCTGTCAACCCCAGAGTGACTGCTGGTTGGATGATAACCTCTGGTCTAAAATCCTCTAACAAGGTCACACCTAACAGTGTGTTTGTAACCTTTAACAGGGTTGGGTCTTCACCGAACTCACTTCAGAAGAGTGAACATTTTTGGGTTGCCGGTCCCAGGTGGTTTTTCCCTTCACAAGGTTTCCATGTTAAATCTCTTGTGTTATGTGTTGATTGCGATATTTGTTTGTTATCATACTTTGCATATTACATGTTAGATTTGATCGGTAACTACTATAAGTTTTAGATTGATAATCGGTAAAAGCACAGACAGTGAAAGTATTTTATGTTTACCGAGTAGTAGAAGTTGAAGAATTTTTTTTGGATTATACATTTTTTTTTGGGACACTAGATAACTGATTCACTCTCCTCTCAGTTATTCTAACAAAATCATATAAATATTTTCACTTGTACTTGGATCATATGGTTTGGGTTTACCCTCACTATTTAGTGTTACATGTTTTGGTGTTTTGGTTACAGTTGTACAGCAACAAAATGTAATTTCAAGTCACACTGAGCTAATCATGGGCATTCATATGTTTCAATGTTCCTTTTTTATTTACTTCTTTTAAACTCTTGTTGTTGAAGACTTATGTTTCTATTACCAAAATAATTGTCACTATCACTCTTATAATTCTAGAGCTACTTTACTTTTCTCGAAGAAAACCACCATAAGACACTTGCTACTTATGCAAGTCTAAATCAAACAAGTATTCATATTACTAAACTAATTTTAATGTTTTTATCTAACCTTATGCTTTTGTTTTCTATTGCTAGGTTATTAATACTTGTGTATTAACCAACATTGCACTTCGCTAATATCATTAGCCATTGAATCACGTACAACTTGTTAATAAGTAGTACAATATAAATTCTTGGGTTTTTAATTTCTATAAGCACACATCTTAAGATTTTATGAACCAATTCCATCCTTCTATATGAGTCAAGAATAAAATGCAACACTTCAAATAGGGATCCTATGATGTAGGAACTAGGACATGCACACTTCTAAGTGTCATGCAAACTTTTTTATGAATTTGAACTCTTCCTTCACATGGGTGCATAGATTGTAGATTAAAAAAGTGCAATCAAATGTGGCTCATTCAATTGGAAACTCTACCCAAACTTATCTCTAGCTCTACTTAAGTCAACTACTCATATTCCTCCTAGGCACCTGCAATCCTATTCAACAACTTGTGTGTGAAGTGAGGCTCTTCAAACATCTAGAACATCATTTTGAAAGGGAAAGGATTAAAATTTGAATTTCCAAAATATTTATAGCCAACAAGTTGTCTACTCATTTCCCAAAGACATCCATATATTAAATGCTAAGGGTAAGAAATAAATGTAAGCTCCTACCCACATAATGGTTTCTAAGGCCTCCTTTCATCTCCTCTATCTTTTGGTTGGACAATTCTCAATCATTTTCCCACCAAATTCCTCTCTTCATTTCTACTCCTCTTGCAGATCTTTATCTACCACAATCCCTCCTTCAGTTTCTTCTATTTTTCTTCCCTCTACTATAGAAAATAAATCCCTTTACCTCCTATTTCTTGCACAACATGCCCCAATTCTTCCTTATTTGAGAACCCTTTGCATAGATATATTAATATAATTGTTCATCATATTATATTTTTACTATTACTTTATACTTCTCCTAGCATAAATTTGATGCCTATTTTACATAAGTTTATTGGGAAAGAAACCTTATCCAAAAGAATATACCTAATGAAAATGATGTTAAATCTAATTATAGAACCTTCCTTAATCATGTACATGCATATTGATTAATATAATTTCTTTGATTAAAATAGGTAGTTTGAAATTTGATTGTTACAAGTAACAGACACCTATGCATGATTAGAAGCAGCAAGGCAGAGTTTATGTTTTGAAGGCCCATGCATGATTAGAAGTAGCAAGGCAGAGCAACAAGACATAGATTTTGATGAAGACAAAAAAATATCAAGTCTTGGAGGGATTGAAGAGAAGGAGATGATTCTTATTGGGACTATACCAAGTGGTGAGAACTCAGAGTTGGAACATGATTGGGATTGCAGCACGTAAGACAAAATAGTGAATAAACCAAAAAGTCCTAAGGCAGCAATAAAGAAAAAGTAAGCTATTCCAAATAGGGGTCATTGGTAAAAGAAGTGATTAGCAATGAAAGGATGCCTCCTTTGGAAAGCAATGCATTCCTTATGAAGTATTGAGTCTCCTCTTTTAAATATGAAGATACAACTATGGAATAAGAAGTGTGTGGAGAAATAATTTGTGAATAAGAAGTAAAATATTTCTCAAAGTAAGTGAATGAGAAATAATATGGAATAAGAAGTAGGTGTTTTAGACCATTGAATCTACGTCATTGATTTAGTTTGAGCTTCACTTGGTTTTGAGAATAGTTTAATATTCTCTAATTAACAAGGCCAACCACATGAAGGTGGAAGCTCATTTGGCCCTCCCCCCTCCTAACATCACTCTAAATTCCCCATTAACATCTAATAACATTCATTCATTCATCCATTTTTGAAATATAACATTCAATCATTATAATCACACAACATTCATTAACACTTAAAATTCATTAACTCACAACATTCATAAATAATTCATTAACACATCATTCATCAACATTTACTAGTACAAAATTACATCCATTAAGACAACGTTCTTTCATTAGCAAAAAATGTTAATTACAATCATTTATTTTTTTGTTTCTTTCTCCTTTTTCTAAGGTAACGACTAAGCGGAGCATCAATATCCTTGTCATTCCCCTCCTCTACTACTTCTAATCTCAACACATGTCTCTTCCTCATGTGTTGAGGAAAAGGAGGCCGATGTGCGAAAGGGGGGTCCACTGCAATAACAACTACATCATGGGTTAAATTCACACTATTTTATATTGGTGTTACAAGTATTTCATTAATTAAAAGAAATATAAATCAAAAAATAAATTTAAAAGAACAAAACATAGATTTTATTAACCTAACTGTGCCACATCATCTACATGGTGATCATTCTAAACATCCTCCACTTGTTCAGCATGACGTTCTGTATGCTCTAAAATATACACAAAAATATTACACCAATTTCAATTTAAGATGTTAAATTATATTAATAATTACATAATTAATTTTCAATAGAAAATGAACACCTTCATCGACACTGTGATGCACATCAGTGCCTTAGTCATGCAGCGTAGGTTGTGTGTTAGGATTACGAGGCTGCATTGCGATGTCATGCACATTATTATCATTGTTTTCTTTTTAAAAACAAAAATAGAAATTTATGTTTGAAATTAACATCAAATAGATTGTTGCTCAAGTATTCAATTTCAAAAAAAATTCATTTGGCATATTTACCTATTCAATCGATGTAGGAGACTCTTGGGTTGGGCTAGTGGAAGCTTGGCATAGGCGTTCAACCATGATTTGATAGCCTTCCTTGAAGGAATTTTTTTGTGTTTTGTCATGGCCTCTAAATTAAATTCTAAGCCCTTCATTTTTTTATTAAACAAAATTTTTGCAATTTATAAATAATTTTGATCCAGAATTCATTTACTGCTACTTACAATTCGTGCTTGAATTTCTGAATATCCACCAAAGCCAAGTTTGTGTTGCCCAATCTTTTGCAGTCTAGCCTTTGTTGCCTTTGATGTGTCCTACAACCTATGAAAAGTTTGAAATATGTTAGATGATATAGATATAAAGATCACTAATTAGTGCATTATTACATTCTACTAGTAGTTAATACTATCACATACCTTCTTCTCTCATTTTCTGGTGTAATTCCTCTTACACACAACATTCATGAATAATTCATTAACACATAAAATCCATTAACACACAACATTCATGAAGAATTCATTAACACTGAGTATCCCCTTTCTCCTTTGCATCCAAAATGAACTCATTCCAATGCCTCACTGAAATAAAGGGAGGACGCTCGTACTTTGGGTTCTGGATGAGACTCCTTCTATATGAGTCCCTCACAGTCTTAAGATGTTTGGAAAATTTTTCTAAAATTTTCTTCTCCTCAAAAATATTACTACCAAACTCATGCTCTAAATCTTTTAGGAGCTGATCTTTTAATTTTTTTTCTTGTAAGTTCCACCTTTTAAGAAAAACACAAAATTGTTAGATAGAAAAATTAACTAAAGTTGTGTACCTTGAATATAGTAAAAGAAAAGGCCTGAATGAAAGGAAACATATTGTGCCAATTAATGATATGAAATAAAAATAGTGGGATAGGGTTAGTTCACTTATGATGTTCCACCTTGTACGTATGGTGGGCCCGAATATCTTCAATGTCAAGTCATAAAGCATCTTATAAAAATAATCATTTCCTGCAAAAATGTCATGGGATCATTAATCCAAAACTTGTTATGAATAAGTAAATGAAAATTACAATATAAATAATAATAATTTTATAGTACCTTGAAGCTTAAGACATTTTAAAGATATCAATTCTTTATCGTTAATCAACAATGATGTCTGCATAACTCCTATGCTAGAAACAGGGGTAGATCTAGGAAACGATGGTGAATTATCACCAAAATAGGTACTCTGATTTGTATCTAGTGTAGCACCCACTGATGTATCTCCTACTCCACAAAATTAACCCACTATGAGATGCACCCAAGATTAAAGTACAAATTATCAAATCATAATTAACATAAAACCAAATATAGAAAAATAAGGATTTACCAGGCATAGACTGTGAAGGTGTCGATGTTTTCATACTCCTTGTTTTCAACATTGCACTCAGCAATCTCGAATGGACATCAGTTGACCTTCTAGGAGGAGTCGCCTACACTTGATGACCTGAATAATACATTGTTAGCAAAGACATTCTAAAATAATAAAAGTAAGAGTAGCTTTCAATAAAGTTTGAGTGAAGATTTTCTTACAAATTTTGAATTAGTTGTAACTATACCTTTTAGATTTTCAGTAAAGAAGATATTCTCTATAATTTTAGAGATCTAGCAAATCTTCACAAATATCCCTTCTAGCCTCCACTGAATATACGTGTTCTCAGAATCTAAAAACTTCAAGCATTGATCTATTTGGTTTTGACAGATAGTTTTATGACTGTTATGGAATAGTTTTGGGCAGTTACGTGGTTGCAATCGGGTTTCTTTGAATACTTTGAGTCTATTTCAATGCAGGATTTCCAAGGTTACAAACTAACAGGGACATTACAGACAGTTTGGTGCAAGGAGATAGAATGGTCACAAGAATAGATTGAGATGTTAATGAGTGTATGATTTGAGTGTATTGGGATCCTTAGAGGAGTAAAACAAAAATGATTGTAGAAACATGTAAGTAAAACACAAGGCAATGATCTTACATCACTATTCACTCAAGAACACATTTCCATAAGCAATTTAATTCACTGTTGTAGTGACAGTACCCAAAGGCAGAGATTTATTGTTGTAAGGATGATTTTTATTTATTGATTGGAATCATTACAAATTTTGTCTCTTACACATCCCACCCTACTTCTCTCCTTCCACTCACATGGATCTTAATACAAATAAACTCCTAACTCCCCCAAAACTAACTATACCTAACTCCAAATTGTCCCCAAATAGTCACAAAACCAACTATTATAACCAACAATCAAATGAGATGGTTTGCAAGTTGAACATAGAAATGCTATTGTTTTTTCATTCTATTGATTTTGTCACTAGATCCTAAGAACAAGATGAAGAAACAAAGATGTAGGAGGAAGGCACATGGTGTAAACTTCAAGGAAGTATATGAGCATATGGGATATAGGTGTGGACAACAAGCTTCAAGCATGGATAGGCTTGGTAAGGTAGAAGGTGCACTCACAAGGAATTCAAGGAGCCAAGAGAGCATGGAACATCAAGGGTCACTAAAGATCCTTGGGAGATGGAACATGACCACTTAGGGTCATTTGGCATTGTAAAAGACCATGATTGGTCATTTTATGTTATTTTCATCATGATTGTATGATTTGGATCATTTGATAATATGATCAACAAATAATGTCATGTAATCCATTGAATGGCATGGGGATAGTAATGTAACCTTGGGGTCACTTAGTTGATCCAAAGATAAATGTAAAGGTTAATAACCTATGGAGATATCTAGGTTTATGATATGGCTATTAATGCTATCAAAACATGTAAATGTACTCAAAAGTGAAAAAGATGCTACAAAGATGTAAAGTTGCATTTTACTGCAACTATGGCCTATAGGGCTCATTGAGGGTTAGAAGGCCAGTAGGATGAATAAAGGTTATCTCTAAAACCTTTTAAATATCTTAGGAAGGGGAATTAGTCATTATGTTTTTGAGTTGACAACATTAGTTGTCAACTTGACAACAGATTTTAATTATATTTTGTGGTTACAGTCAGTTGGGGACTGTTTGGGGACAGTTAGATAGTTAGAAGTTGGTTACAGTCAGTTTTTGCATTGGATCCATGTGAGTGAATCATAGATGGGAGTGTGGGTGTGTAAGGATCCCATTTTATAATCATTTTAAATAATAAAATAATAAAACAATCATTTTAAACAATAAAACAATCATTTTTCCTTGTAATAGAGACTCTGTCGTGGGTACAGTCAGCATGATAGGGAATTAAATTGTGTGAATAGAACGTGGTTTAATTTGATGTTGATGTAATGTCACTGATTTATGTTTTATTTAAACTTTCTTATAGTTATTTCAACATTTCAATCGTTGTGAAAGCAAAGGAAATTATTGGTGTACCTCACTATACCCAGTTTTCTAGTTGCAACAGTAAATAGGGATTGTAGTCTCCTTAATGGATTGACTCTCCTACCCAATATGAAAAATATAATTGGTGGGAGAAGTCATTGATGTAATATATCATTGTATTCTAATTTGTTTGTGCAGGGATATGTGGAGATGATGTGCTTGGAAGTCACAGTTTAATGGAGTTTGATGTGTATGGCAATGCCCTGTCTGACACCAGTCACAAGAGAAATGATTATCCTTAATGATAGGGATATTTGGTGGTGGATTATTTTTTTAAAGGATCATAATGATGTGTTGGAACTGCTAGTTTGATCTGGAGATAGTGTTGAAGGTATTTTTGAACAAACCCTCATTATGTGTCCCTAGAACCAAGGGTTTAGTGGCTAGATGAATGGGTAGGAGGTAAAGCCTTATAAAATTGAGAATCTTGTGTTTTGAAACCTTATGAAAGACTGTTTCATCTTTTGGGGTGTAGGGAGTAAGTACATCTATGTGTTTCTTTGTTATTTGGGTGAATTTAGGCCTAGTTGGTGGGTGCTAGGGTAGTGGATCTGGCATTTCATCCAAAGGTGTCTCTTGATATAATACACATTAAATGAAAAGGTATGTATTGATTAAAATTATTGTTTTCAAAGTATTAATTTCTAAATTTAGTTCGTATATGGTAGAATTAGTAGGCAATAAGTACACACGTCACCACCAAATTGATAGTTAACAATTTGATTAAAATGTTATAAAGTAATAATGATGGAGTCATAAGAGATCAATTCAAATTAGTGTTATAATACTATGTCAATCATTTCAAATCTTTACTGATTATTACTTTGAAAGGCATCATACGTGAAGACCATTGTCAAAGTGCCTCAAAATACATGTGGTGATAAAATGATCATCCAGAAGATGTAGATTTAATGACCAATTGTGCATGACCAAGTGATTTGATTGAGAAAGCATTAACTCTAATAATGGAAATAATACAATCATTTATTATTCACATGAATGAAAAAAAAATCTTAATTATGCAACAAAAATAAAAGTATTGTTTTGTATTCTTTGTAATTGGGTAAGAATTTAGCTTGTTCTGGAACAATTAAAGTGAGGGCAATGTTGATATAACTATGGGACAAAAATGAAAATTTAAACTACAAAGATTATATTGTGGACCCCATAACTAAAGAACTAATATAGAGAGTAGGATGGTTGGAATTTATCAAAATTAGGGATTTTATGAGGAATTGGTGGAAGAATTTGTGAGGAACTTCAATGTGAAAGTGACCCAAGTGAGAGGGGAGATTATTGAGGTTTTTCCTTAAATTATAAGTGAACTCTCTAGCATTGTTGTTGGAGGGGAGCCAGTTTCAAAAGGAAAGATCGATCTTGAAAACTTGATTGATACATTTCATAACCACCAAAGAGAAGACCATAGTTGTAAAAACATAAAGTGAGTACAAAGGGAATTAACATAGAAACTCTAGAAGAACCTTGGAAAATAATTGTTTTGTGGTTAATAAAATTCTTCACATGTGAAAGACAGTATGGAATGGTTATGGGTCTAGGTATGCACTTGTTAAATCACTTGAGATATGTTCATGAGTGTCCTCAGGTAAGAGTGAATTTTGCCCACTTTTATCTTTTCACAACTAGCAACAACGATAAGAAGAGTTAGACAAATGGGTAATGGAATTAGATATCACTCTCTTATCCATCTCACAATAAAGCATCATTTTCTTAGGAAGATGATAGGGAAAGAAGGTTGGTTATAATTTATCATGTGGCCCAATAAACCTAAAAAGCTAAAATAAAAGACATCTGAGCCAAAAAGAGTTAGATTTAAGTTAGGGGAGTCAAGTATGTTAGAATAACTGAGAGGGGGGTGAATCAGTTATCCAGTGTCCCAAAAAAAAATGTATAATTCAAAACAACTTCTTCAATTTCTTCTCATCGGTAAACAATAATAACTCTCACTATCTGTGCTTTTACCGATTACCAGTCTAATACTATAACAGTTTACCGATCAACTCTAACATGTAATATGCAAAGTATGATAACAAATAAATATCACAATCAACACATAACACAAGAGATTTAACTTGGAAACCTTGTAAAGGGAAAAACTACCTGGGACCGGCAACCCAAAATTGTTCACTCTTCTGAAGTGAGGTCAGTTAAGACCCAACCCTGTTAAAGGTTACAAACACACTGTCAGGTGTGACCTTGTTAGAGGATTTTAGACTAGAAGTTATCGTCCAACCAACATTCACTATGGGGTTGATAGGATAACAATGTTCATTCTATGAATGATACATCATAAGACTTTCAGAGTCCACTTGGTTAAGAGATTTAAACTGTATACAATGGTTAAATGTGTAACAATAAATGATCTGACTTAATATAACTTCAATTGCAGATTACAGATCAATATTCAGTCCATATAAATCCTTTTGATCAATATTTCACTTCAGATTCAATACTATATTAACTTACTGTCCGTCGGTAATTGCTCTCTATAGCTCGGTAATTGCTCTGCAGCTCGATTCTTACTAACCAGTATGATCAGAATGCATGAAAACCTTGTTCATGTGATAATCTTGCAGCTTCTTCTTCTCCTGGTATATTTCATAAAGAAAATTTGTTCTCTTATATAGACGAGTAAATTGTTTTCTTCTCCACCATCAGATTTTGTCGCTTAACCTCATTCATAGATTTTTTCGCTTCAAATTTTCTTAGTACTTGTGTCAATAACATGTTTCAATCTTCTCCGTTAGATCTTTACTAAATTTTGTCAGCCGTCAATCTGTGTAACAAACATTATCTGTTACCTCGATGTTATACTCTTGCCAGCTCATCAATCTTATCGACTAAACTAATTATTTGATTCATTCTATTCTGCTCGGTTAACAAAGAAATGCATCGGTAAACACTGCTCAGTTAATACTATGATCAGTATACACTACACTCCATCAGTGTATACTAGAAATGCTTCATTTACCGACAACACTACTTTGTGTCTTTCAGCTCTATACTTCATCATATATGAATGCAACATAATAAAGTCAATATCATCAAGTCATAGACTCATCAACAAGTTACTCATTATGTTCCTTATCCTCATCTGTCATGTACATCTTTCCTCATGTAGATTTCTCTGTTCTTTATCTCTTTCACCTTTCCTCAGATGTGTCAGTATAGTAACTTACACGATAAGTGCTATCAAACTAGTTGACATTAATGACAACATAATACTGATTTAATCATATTACATAACTAATCAGCAACTTCTCAGTGATCTTGTAATCAAAGATTCTTCAATTAGATTCCAAATCAGTTGTAGTCCAACAATCTCTCCCTTTGGCATTGATGGCAACTCAAGTAATATGAAATGTACCATACACATACCAAACATACATTCTACAACTTAGTGAACAAAATGTTGTAAGTCAAATAGACTTAATATGTTTAATCACTACATTACTAAACCACCATTAAATAGTACATCTTTACCATTCTGCAGTTGTGATTCTTTTTAGTTCTCTTGTTCTTGCTTCTGTTCTCTGTAATTGATCTTCAATACTCTGTCTCATTCAGATTGTCTCTCCCTTAGATAATTCTCATCGGTGCTTGTTCCTTTTCATATCTTCTTTATCTCTCCCCTTTTTAATTTCATATTGTTTATCTCTCCCTTTGACAACAATGCCAAAGAAACAAATAAACAAACAATTCCGTCTTCCTCTGTATCTCTGAATACTGAAATTCCAATCGGTTCAAGTTCTTAAACTTAATCACAACCTTGAACATGATTCAAAGTGTGAACTATGTTGCATCAACATGAATGATCTTTTGATAAAAGTAGGCTGATGCAACAACCAGATCACCTTAGTGACTGATAGACAGGGGACGGACCCCAAGTCTAGTCCTCAAGTATTCAAATGTGTCCTTCGGTAGGGGCTTTGTAAAGATATTTGCAAGTTGTTCTTTAGATGTGACAAATTCTAACTTCACTTGCTTCTCTTGCACTTGTTCTCTTAAGTAATGATACTTAATAGATATATGCTTTGTCTTAGAGTGCATCATAGGATTTTTTGAAATATTAATTGCACTAGTGTTGTCACAATATATAATCACCGGGTTTGTGATTACCTCATTCATTCCTTCCAACACTTGTTTGATATATGAAATGTTTGAATAGTTAGTAGCAGTAACAACATATTCTACTTCAGCTATAGACTAAGAAATACAAGCCTGCTTTTTACTTGTCCATGTTACAAGTCTTTCATGAAAGAAAAATGCTCCTTCAGTGGTGCTTTTTCTATCATCCACATTTCCAGCCCAATCAACATTGGTGTAAACTTTCAGTTCAAACTTCCCTTCCTTAGGATACCATAATCCAAAATTCTCTATTTTCTTCAAGTATCTTAAGATCCTTTTTGTAGCTATCATGTGTGATTCTCTAGGATTAGCAAAAAATCTTGCAACAATTCTCACAACATGTGCTATATCTGGTCTACTGTGAACTACGTACATTAACTTACCAATCATGGATCGGTAAAGTGTCTGGTTTACCTTGGTAGTTTCATCCTCCTTTGTCAACTTGCATCCAGTAGCCATTGGTGTTCCCACAGGTTTAGCATCTTCCATGCCAAATGTCTTCAACACTTCCTTTATGTATTTAGATTGTGTGATGAATATCCCATCACTCTACCGAATCACTTGTATTCCAAGAAAGAACTTAATCTCTCCGAACATAGACATTTCAAATTCCTTTTGCATTTCATCAGAGAATGCCTTGCAGACAAGATCTGAGCCTCCAAAGATAATGTCATCAACAAATATTTTAGCAATGATAATAGTATCATCAGTATCACCTTTCACATACAAATTGTTGTTTTCACTTGTTCTAACAAATCCAATACTTAACAAGTAAGTATGTAGTCTTTCATACCATGCTCTCGGTGCTTGCTTCAATCCATATAAAGCTTTATGTAATCTACATACCATGTCTTTATTGTCAGGATCAACAAATCCTTCAGGTTGTTCAATGTAGACCTCTTCTTCAAGTATACCATTCAAAAATGCTGACTTCACATCCATTCGATAGACTTTGAATTTCTTATGTGTAGCATATGCAAGTAGAATTCTAACTCCTTCTAATCTAGCAGTAGGTGCAAATGTTTCACCATAGTCAATGCCTTCTTCCTGTGCATATCCCTTGCATACCAATCTAGCTTTATTTCTTGTGACTTCACCATTTTCATTCAATTTATTCCTGTATATCCACTTAGTACTGATAACATTCTTATCTTTTGGTCAGGGCACTAAGGCTAGGTTTTGTTCTTCTCTATTTTCTTTATTTCCTCCTTCATTGCATTAACCCATTCTTCATTCTCTAATGCAACTTTCACAGTTTTAGGTTCAAATTCACAAATTAGACATGTACATTGTCTTGTTTTGCTTCTAGTTTGCATTCTAGCATTTCTGTCTCCAATGATTTGTGTTTTAGGATGATGTCTTCTAACAAAACTAGCCAAAACTTGATTTCTCCTTTCTTTTTCATCCTGTTCAGGGTCATTTTCTTGCTCGGTAGCTCCATCTTGTTCATCGGTTTGTGGTGCCTGTTGTCCTATATTATTTCTCTGCTGACCGATTGTCACTACTTGCGGTGTCGGTAGATACTTTGGATGTTTAATGTAAGTGAATCTACCATAGTCTTTTGGTTCCTTTATACTTTTCTCTATGTACTTGTCATCAAACTCATCAACATGAACATTAGTACTTCCAACTATCTTATTTGTGGCCTTATTCAAACATTTATATGCTTTACTTGTAGTGGAATATCCCAGAAATATTCCTTCATCTCCTTTAGAATCAAATTTTCTATTTCTCTCATCTTTCAAAATAAAGCATTTACTTCCAAAAATTCTAAAATAACTTACAGTAGGTTTGTGTCCAAACCATAGTTCATAAGGTGTTCGGTTGGAGTCCTTCTTTAGTTGTACTCAGTTAAGAACATACATAACTATACTAATAGCTTCCCTCCAATATGTCTGAGAAAAATTCTTCTGTATCATCAATGTTCTAGCATAGTCAATTATAGACTTGTTCCTCCTTTCAGCAATGCCATTTTGCTGAGGTGTCCTTGGTGTAGATACTTGACTTTTGATTCCATGCTCATTACAAAAATTAGTAAATTCATCAGAGATAAATTCACCTCCTCTATCAGATCTTAAACATTTTATTTCCTTTCTGGTTTCTTTCTCTACCTTAGCTTTATACCAATTAAACATTTTGAAAGCTTCAGATTTCTCTTTTAGGAATATAATAATCATTAGTCTAGTATAATCATCAACAAAAAGAATAAAATATCTATCACTAGAATAGCTCTGAGTTCTCATAGGACCACATAGGTCGATATGAACCAACTCAAGTATCTTCTTTGTTGAATAGTCTTTTCTTTTAAAACTAGACTTAGTCATCTTACCTTTCTGACATTCATGGCACATGACATGATCAGGTTTTGTCAAGTTAGGCAATCCTCTAACTCTTCTCTTTCTACTAATTTTGTTCATGTTGTCAAAGTTCACATGGCATAACCTTTTGTGCCACAACCAAGCATCTTCATCCTTTATTAACAAATAAGAAGACTGATCCATATCAAGATAGAATAGATTACCTCTAGATTGTGTACCAGTTCTGACAAGTCTTCCTTCATCATCATAGATTTTCACCTTTTTGCTCTCAAAAGCTAGTCGGTGACCTGAATTGTTTAGCTGAGCCACACTTAACAAATTATAGTTTAATCCATCTACCCAATATGCATTTTCACATTGTAATCTATCATTGATCATTAGTGAGCCTTTACCTCTTACCATACAAGGTGCATCATTTCCCATTCTCACAGATCCTCCATTATATTCAACAAGATGATCAAACTTCTTTACATCACTAGTCATATGATGTGTACAGCCACTATCTATGATCCATGTATCATTTCTGCTTACTTTAGAGATTAGTGCTATCTCTTCATATTTCTCTTCCTCCTCTGAGTCATCTTTCATAGCAACAAATACAACTTCTATATCATCATCATCATCAGATTCAATTTCAATATCTTCGGCTATGTAACATACCTTTTTGCCTTTTTCATCTTGGTTGTCTCTGTTGTTGTGTTGGTAGCCTCTGTTGACTCTTCTCCCATAGCTTCCATCAGATCGGTCTTTGGATCTATCATCATCTTTCTTCTGAGGACATCTAGCAGCGATGTGACCGACTTCTTTACAATTAAAGCATGCTAAAGGTAGCTTATCTCTATACCTTCCTTTTCCTTTGGGAAATCTTCTCGCCATAAGTGCTTCAAGCTCATCAAGTTCATCATCGGTATCACCATCACTATCACAATTCTTACTATTCCTGCTAGACTTTCCAATCTTCAAAGAAGACATGAAAGTGGATTCAATAGAAGGAACAACACTGTTATCAAAATTGTTTAATTCAAAGGTTTTAAGTTTACCAATCAGAGTATCAAGAGTAAGGTTGGATGTAGCTCTTGTTTCATGAATTGCAAAAATCCTGATTGCATAAACTAGTAGCAAAGTTCTGAGAATCTCGCTTATCACTATTTCATCATCAATCACTCCATCAAATTCTCTAATAGCATGTAATACCTCTTTGAGTCTATTTGAATATTGTACAATGTTCTCACCTTCTTTCATTCTCATATCATCAAATCTACCTCTCAAACTTTCAGCTCGGGCTCTTTTGACATTCAGATCTCCACTGTAAATTTGTGCTAATTTATCCCACATTCCTTTGACAGTCGTGCATGTCTTAATATCTTCAAATTTAGTGTCGATACAGGTAGTAGCAAGTTCCATCATAGTAACATTGTGTTCATGCTTGTCCTTCAGTTGATCAATAGTTAAGGGACCAGTGGGCGGTTGCATGTAGCCATTCTCCATCAGCTCTAGTGCTGAGTTCCCAATTCTAGATATGTGTAGCTTCATTCTGCTTTTCCATACTACGAAGTTCTCTTTGTTTAATTTCGGTACTTCCCTCTTATACATCTTGAGACCTTTATGCTTAAGTCCTTAAAACTCTTTTCCAAGCAACCAATGCTCTGATACCAATTGTTAGAATAACTGAGAGGGGGGTGAATCAGTTATCCAGTGTCCCAAAACAAAATGTATAATTCAAAATAGATTATTCAATTTCTGCACATTGATAAACAATAATAATTCTCACTGTCTGTGCTTTTATCGATTACTAGTTGTACACACTAAAATGGTGCACTTCTATGAACCATTACATGCAAGGTTACTCAAGAATGAGGCCTCACAAAGCAGCTCATAGCTCTCTATGCATGGAGTTGCAAGGTTGAAAATTGCTCTCAGCTAGAGCTACAAACTTGTGACCTTGCTAGTCAACTACACAATGAGAGATTCACAATGAAGACAAGGGCAACAATGCCAATATCTCCAAGAATCACTATGAAATGCAATGCAATGCAACTAAAATGAAGATGCAAATGTGCAAGCTATGCTATGAAAATGGAAGTACAAACTAAGCTATGAAATGGAAATAGCAATGGATTACAAATCCTTCCTATTTAGACTATGTGAGCTTATTCTATTGCATAAAAGAAAATCTATACTAAGAATGCCATTATTATGCAACTATGAAAGCAAATATGAACTAGCTGATGAAAGCAATAAGTTTTCAATGTCTTCAAAAGGCTCCAAATGCACCTAAAACCTGCAGCATAACATTAGCATAAAAACATAGTATATGCAAATGAAGGAGAGAGCTCTCCTTTTATAAGAAATGAGGTGAAATGGACCATGGAGATTAAGAGGCAAAAAGTTTTAATCAGCGGTGGAGCTTGAAAGAGGAGCAATCCATGTGCACACATATCCTCCAATAGGAAAATAAGAGTTGACTTTATGTCCATATGAGACAAAAAGTGCTTTTCTCCTTTTTTATAAAACATGAATAATGCTTTATTTGTGCAACTTAGGATAAGAGGAAAAGTGGGGCTTTTTATTTAATCAAAAGGGGAGGAAATATTCCTTTTAATTAAATAAAGACTTAGGATAAATGGTTAGCCCAAGGATAAAAATTCAATATATGATCGAAATTAAGACTTGATCAAGAGATTAATATTGTTGAAAATATTGATTATTGATAAAATTGATTCAAGATTGATAAATTGAATAAATGGGGCCCAAAGTCTAGGCGACCATTTTAGGGTGCATACATTTGCCCCTCTTTGACTAATGTGTGATCGATTTGAGAACACATGTAGTCAAAGAATGAAGTTGAAATGTGAGATCGATTTGGGATCACAAGACAACTCAGATGTGAGATCGACTTGGGATCACATCCGGACAAAGCATAAACAAAGGCCTTTGAACATGAGGTTGATTCGGGATCATATCCAAAGTAGGAGATAAGAATCTCAAATTTGAGTGACAGCTCACAAAAGATGTCTGAATCAGGAAAATCAAGAAAATCAGGGATGAGAATCCCATAGGTACTGCCCCCTCAGAATCGAAATCAAAATCAGGTAGAGAGGAGAACAATGAATCGATAAGGATTTGATCAAATCAGAATGAAATCATAATCGAAGGTAAGGGTCAATAGGTCAACCATTAGGTAATAAAACATGCCCCAGCCTGACTGAAAAGATGCAGTCAAACATGAGAAAGGAGGGAATGGAATGAATATGAATGAAAGACTAGAAGTTTGGAAGACATGGAAATGAAGAAATGACAATGCCCCAACAAAGATCGAAGGATTAGGCCTCAAAAGATCAGTCAACTGCGCAGAAGAAGGGAAGATTTTGGAACATAATTTTGACTGTGAAGATGACCTCAGATTTCAATTTCAAGTTCGAAAATAGATCCAGGACATCGAAATTAGCTAGGGGTGCAATTTTTGCGCAATTCTGAGGTGTTTTGAAAATGAGATCAAAAAGTCAAAAGGCTATAAAAGGGGTCAAAATGTCATTTTCAAAATCATTTGTCTTTTAGCGATTTGAGAATTTTCAGAGCTTTAGAGAGAGAAAATGGCCTAGCAAGCAGGAGTTCCCATCCACAGGCATTGATTCGAGCATGCCCGGTTGCACAACCGGCCACCACACTATCCTGCCCCGGTAAGTTTTCAAAAAACTTGAGCTTTTTGAGGCATTTTCGCATTTAATATCTTTTTTAGCACATTTTTCAAATTTTTAAATTTCAAAAATTTTTTTTGGGTGAAATATCGCACGATACTTTAGAAGTATCGCGCCCTTTGGGGAGAAATGTCGCGCGATACTTCGCGGGTCCCCAAAGTATTGCGTGACCTAAGACACCAGTATCGCACGATACCAGGTGAAAGATCGCGTGATACCGGGAGAAGTATTGCACAGCATAAGGTGTATCACCCCGCTACGGGGAGAAGTATCGCGCGATACTTCTCCAAAAAGGAATATCGCCTAGTTTAAAAATTTGATTTTTAACACATTTTTGAGCAAAAATGACATGGGTCTAGACAATGTTATGTTTTAGAGATGTTTTATACTGAGTTTTTAGACATCCAGCATGATAAGTGCTAACAAATGGCTTGGTTTTGGCTTGCACGAGGTCTTTCCAGCGCTGATCATTAGAGCGTTGAAGGTGACGGGATTGAGATGTGTCCGAGATCTAGACGATTCGGGCAATGCCGACATTAGAGCTATGGGATTCAGATATCTATTGAGATATCCGTACATCAGAGCGGACCATGGGTTGTTAACTGCTCTTGCCGAGAGATGACATAGTGAGCACAACACCTTCCACCTGCCTACTAGAGAGGCGTCGATCACTTTAGAGGACGTCTACAAGATCTTACGAGTGCCATGTCATGGCGAGCCGGTGAGTATAATCATGTTTTGAGATATAATCATAAATGTAATGTTTCCATATGATGAAAACTGACATGATTTATTTGTTGGCACAGGTGTACTATGATTAGGATGCCATTGAGGGGCGCTGACTAGTTCAGGAGATGTTCTAGGATGTCACTATTCTAGATAGGCATATCAGCTGGGAGAGGCTGATAGATGATTTTGGCAAAGACTACCCAGTGCCATGTATAGTGGCTTCCATTATCTCACAGATCTTGATGACTAATCATAGTCAGAAGTGATTCCCGCTCGGATGGGCTCGATTATTGGTTGATTTGGTAGGCAGGCCATGACGAATGGCATAGGGTCCTACCATATTGGCAGAGATGTACCATGAGTTGCACGAGATCATCTACAGAGATGGTCGGACATGGGCATGCGGTGCCATCCTGGCACAGGTGTGGGCGTGGGAGAACATCACTGTGGTGCGCCCCAGGGTTCAGCCGAGGGAGAGGAGGTACCCCTTCATCTACAGGTACCTCGGGTTCATATCACATGCCCATACTAGGGATGTGATGTACTACAGGAGGATTTTGGATGAGATAGCCTCGTTCACATGGAGACCATATAGGGAGGTTGAGGTTTGGGGAGATGCAACTGATGAGCTGAGTTACATGCTGTGCACTCAGCCACTGGTAGGTCGATATGCAGAGATAGTAGAGAGGTTCTGCATCACTCGAGTATGGTGGTAGTTTAGGAGGCAGCAACGAGTCTTGATAGAGACTACGACATATGCTAGGGCCAGGGATGAGGAGGGCCATGGGTGGCTACCCATGTTGGACTATCAGCAGGCTGTCGCAGAGACAATAGGTATCAAGAGTGAGCCCTGGGAGTATTTCCCAGATGTGGTAGATGTAGCGGTTGATGTAGCCTATAGAGCAGAGTGGTGGAGGGTGCCATTCCCTTAGTTTACGGTACCAGATGCACAGGTACCAGCGCAGGGACGAGACAGAGGGGATGACGGGGGAGACGGAGGAGACAAAGGGGATGAAGGGGAGGGAGGGGATGGAGGAGATGGCAGGAGGGGGAGAGGGAGGAGGATGGAGAGAGGAGAGGGGTCGAGATCAAGTGGCTAGAAATGGTCACGGGGACAGAGATCAGTGACACCTGAGGATGAGGCGAGACCAGCTCGCTGACAGGCAAAGGCACAACAGGATCAGCTTGCGGGGGGAGATGATCTGAGAGCCCAGATACAAGCTCAGGAGGCAGAGATACAGCAGCTTCGGATTACTATAGCTGTGAGAGATCAACAGCTACTGGATCTAAGGGGGGAGCAAGATCAGTAGATAGCTGATCTCAGGGTAGAGATAGCACATTGTGAGGTGATGCATAGGCAGATGCGCTAGAGCTCTGACGGGAGTCAGCAAGAGCAGCTTACTATCACGGACTCTATCTGCAGGCCATTCTAGAGGGTGAGAGAGCACCATCATACTCTCAGAGGGTAGGGGTATTAGATGTGGTACTCGATAGGAGAGCCATGCCTCCTCCACCACCATGAGCTCCTCATGAGGGTGGTAGCGAGTCTTAGGGTTAGGTCTTAGGTTGATAGATGTTTTAGACATATCCTGAGACTTTTGATCCAGATTTTGGGATCTCATATTGTATTGTATATCATGACATTGTTATAGATTTATGAGATTACTAGATGTTCGATATATCATGTGTATTTGTCTCACTTGTGATGGATGTATCAGTTTATGTATATTGTCTTGTCATTTTGCTCAAAATACTTATGTATATGCTTATGTATGTTTTCTCTCATAGATGTATGTTTAATTCTCATGTGTATGATATAGACTCATGTTTCTTGAAAATGACAGTTTTGATATAGATATGATGATATGATTAACCCCTTGTGATGAACAGGAACAGGTTTGAGATGAAAAGGACAAGGAGTGAAAGACATGATCAAGAAGAAGAAAAGGTGAGCACAGTCGACTGATAGGTCCACGTAAGATGAAAAGGAGAGCTCTCTCCATATGCAAGAAATGCAAAACTAGACTATCATGACCCTAAAAATGTAAGCTACTATGAAAAAAAGGTTGACTTGCAAGGTCACAATGCTTATAGACATCTAATTATCATCATCGAGTGTTATTGGTAGCGTCGTAAGATCGTACAATGCACACTAGTATAACTATGTGGATATGAATATGATCTTTATCAGATAGAAATGTGGGAATCTCACCTAGGCATCAAAGACATATAGGTCAAGATGACTAATGCAGTGAGATCACCTAAGTTTGATATGGCAAGATTATGCTTGTATCGAGACACATGAAAGTCAGGATAGCTAAAAACATGCACTCGCAAAATAGTCAAGGATAATACCTTGTCAATCCCTAGTGTCAAGTAGGACCAGCATAAATGCTCATGACAGTTAGGATCAACAAAATATACCCACAAGTAGATAAAGAAAGAAAACATGTTCTCATACCCTCAGTCTTCTAGCTATGCATCATTGAAAACTTCTCAGGGAGAGACCACTCATCAGAGAAATCTTCATAGACAACACACAAAGAAAAATAAAGTCAACATATCTCAAACGAGTTGATTGTTTAAGTGCGTGTGTTGGTCATAGAGTCAAACTCTAAGTATCACATCTGCTTAGTGAGAGACATCACATTACACTTGGACTATTGGGTAAGACATCTGATAAGTGTTAAGAAACACTTGACGCAAGGGTAGTGTTGAAAAACACTGTTTTGGGGTGGTGTTGAAAAACACCTGTTGTGAAGTGCCCCAAGAGACAAACACACCTAAAGGACCAATGCTAATAGTTATGCCCCCTAGAAAAAGATAAAGACCAATTCCAGACTAAGCCAAATAAGGTCAAGGCATGATGGGAAGTGGCTAAGTGTCGAGGATGCATGCTAACAAATAGGAGTGCAAAGGCCTCAAGTAGTGCCTGTTTCTAGGATTTCACCACTTGGATTCTTTTTTCATTTTTTCATTTTTTTGGATTTTTGAATTTTTTTTATTTTATTTTATTTTTTTTGTATTTTTTTTCAGGACTTTTTATACTTTTTAGGATTTTTTCAGCATCATATGAATTTTTTTGGTATTTTTTTCAGGATCAATAAGATATATACAAAGGATGCCCCCAAACAGAAACATGCATCAAGGATAGAACTTCTTGAGGTGCACAATGTTGATGGGATCAGGGAGCTGTTCTCCATCGGGATCTGACAGTAAATACGCACCAGTACCAAAAGTAGCTGTGATGACATATGGTCCAAGCCAGTTAGGTTCAAATTTGCCCTTTTGTTCTCTGTTCTGTTGGTTCTTAGGGTTCTCTCGCAAAACAAGATCACCTATTTGAAATTCTCTAGGGTGAACCTTCTTGTTGAATGCCTTGGACATACGCTTCTGATACACTCTCATATGATCAAAGGAAGCCTTACACTTCTCATGTAGAAGTTCTAGTTCCTGTAACCTCATGGCGTGGTAATCTTCATCTGTGATCAAACCTTTGAGTGAGACTCTAAGTGATGGTATCTTGACTTCTAAAGGCAATACCACTTCAGCGCCATAGGTAAGAGAAAAAGGAGTGGCTCCTGTAGGTGTGCGAATGCTTGTTCTGTAAGCCCATAGTGTTGGATTGATTTGCAAGTGCCAATCCCTACCATTCTTGTGCACTGTCCTATGAAGAATTTTAAGAACGGTTTTGTTAGAAGCTTCTGCTTGTCCGTTTCCCTGTGGAAAATAGATGGAGGACCAATGTTTCTTGATTTTAAACTTTTTGCATAAATGCTTTAGGTCCTTATTCTTAAATTGACCTTCGTTATCAGTGATAATCTCAGAAGGCACTCCGAACCGGCAAATGATATGATTCAAGATGAACAAGGAGATAGTCTTCCCCGAAGCAACAGAAAGTGGCACAGCTTCCACCCATTTTGTGAAGTAGTCAGTGGCAGTAATAATGAACTTATGTCCACCTGATGAGTTGGGATGAATTTGCCCAACTAGATCAAAGGCCCAGCGCTGAAATGGCCAATGAGAAACAGAAGGGATCAGCTCCCTACCTGGAGCATGAATCAAGTTTCCATGTTTCTGACATTTTTCACATGACTTAGCAAAGGTGGCTGCATCTATCTGCATTGTGGGCCAATAATATCCCACCCTAAGAAACCTTCGGGCCATGGCAAGACCATTAGAATGTCCACCAAAAATGCCCTCGTGGATGTCAACTAACGCTTGGTTGGATTCCTCCTTTTCCAAGCACCTAAGGAGCGTCCCATCTAAACCCCTCCTATATAGATCACCAGAGATGAGGGTGTGGTGAGAGGTGTTACGGATGAGGTTTCAGCATTCAGAGTGATTGAATGTGTCGGGGATGATGCCATCACGAAGATATGAATAGATAGCACCATATTGGGAAGACTCATGTGTGATAATGGCACAAATGACATGGCTTTCAGACGAGTCAAAGATTGGATGGTGCAGCTCTTCCACTAGGAATTCAAATTTGGATTCATGTGTCTCCAACTGAAGAAGTGAAGCTAACGTGGCCATGGCATCTGCAACTTTGTTGTCTGTCCTAGGGATCTGTTGAAACGTAACAAAGGTAAAGTAACACTTCAATGAGTCAACCATCTTTTTGTAGGGTATCAATTTATCATCCTTGGTTTTATACTCCTCATTGACCTGGTTGATGATTAACTGGGAATCCCCAAAGACATGTAACTCTGTGATGTTCCATTCTATAGCCATTCTCAAGCCATTGGTTAAAGCTTCATACTCTGCAATATTATTCGTGCATGGGAATAAAAGTTTGTAAGACTTTGGGATATTGTACCCATGTGGAGAAACAAATAATACTCCAGCACCTGATCCATTTTGCATGCGGGAACCATCGAAGAACATTGTCCAAGTGCGAGTAGTTGTATACAAGATGTGTTCGTTTGGGAATTCCACTTGGACCGGCATACTATCCTGAATTGAGAAATCAGCTAATTGGTCAGCAATAGCTTTCCCTTTTATGGCCTTTCTTTCAACGTACTCTATGTCAAATTCGGTTAGGACCATCATCCATTTAGCAAGTCTACCCGTGAGGGCAGCCTTACTAAGCAAGTACTTAAGAGGATCAATTTTTTGCCACCAAATGTATGGTATGAGCAAGCATGTAGTGGCGCAACTTTTGAGAAGCAAACACCACTGCAAGACAAGACTTCTCAATATTATTGTAATTGATCTCATAAGAGACTAGAGTATGGCTGAAATGTACACACTAAAATGGTGCACTTCTATGAACCATTACATGCAAGGTTGCTCAAGAATGAGGCCTCACAAAGCGGCTCATAGCTCTCTATGCATGGAGTTGCAAGGTTGAAAATTGCTCTCAGCTAGAGCTACAAACTTGTGACCTTGCTAGTCAACCACACAATGAGAGATTCACAATGAAGACAAGGGCAACAATGCCAATATCTCCAAGAATCACTATGAAATGCAATGCAATGCAACTAAAATGAAGATGCAAATGTGCAAGCTATGCTATGAAAATGGAAGTACAAACTAAGCTATGAAATGGAAATAGCAATGGATTACAAATCCTTCCTATTTAGACTATGTGAGCTTATTTTATTGCATAAAAGGAAATCTATACTAAGAATGCCATTATTATGCAACTATGTAAGCAAATATGAACTAGATGATGAAAGCAATAAGTTTTCAATGTCTTCAAAAGGCTCCAAATGCACCTAAAACCTGCAGCATAACATTAGTATAAAAACATGGTATATGCAAATGAAGGAGAGAGCTCTCCTTTTATAAGAAATGAGGTGAAATGGACCATGGAGATTAAGAGGCAAAAAGTCTTAATCAACAGTGGAGCTTGAAAGAGGAGCAATCCATGTGCACACATATCCTCTAATAGGAAAATAAAAGTTGACTTTATTTCCATATGAGACAAAAAGTGTTTTTCTCCTTTTTTATAAAACATGAATAATGCTTTATTTGTGCAACTTAGGATAAGAGGAAAAGTGGGGCTTTTTATTTAATCAAAAGGGGAGGAAATATTCCTTTTAATTAAATAAAGACTTAGGATAAATGGTTAGCCCAAGGATAAAAATCCAATATATGATCAAAATTAAGACTTGATCAAGAGATTACTATTGTTGAAAATATTGATTATTGATAAAACTGATTCAAGATTGATAAATCGAATAAATGGGGCCCAAAGTCTAGGTGACCATTTTAGGATGCATACACCAGTCTAATACTATAACAGTTTACTGATCAACTCTAACATGTAATATGCAAAGTATGATAACAAACAAATATCACAATCAACACATAACACAAGAGATTTAACATGGAAACCTTGTAAAGGGAAAAACCACTTGGGATCGGCAACCCAAAATTGTTCACTCTTCTGAAGTGAGGTCGGTTAAGACCCAACCCTATTAAAGGTTACAAACACACTGTCAGGTGTGACCTTGTTAGAGGATTTTAGACTAGAAGTTATCGTCCAACCAACATTCACTATGGGGTTGAGAGGATAACAATTTTCATTCTATGAATGATACATCATAAGACTTTTAGAGTCCACTCGGTTAAGAGATTTAAACTGTATACAATGGTTAAATGTGTAATAGTAAATGATCTAACTTAATACAACTTCAATTGCAGATTACAGATCAATATTCAGTCCATATAAATCCTTCTGATCGATATTTCACTTTAGATTCAATACTATATTAACTTACTGTCCATCGGTAATTGCTCTTTGTAGCTCGATAATTGCTCTGCAGCTCAGTTCTTACTAACCAGTATGATCAGAATGTATGAAAACCTTGTTCACACAATAATCCTGCAGCTTCTTCTTCTCCCGATATATTTCATAAAGAAAATCTATTCTCTTATATAGATGAGTAAATCATTTTCTTCTCCACCATCAGATTTTGCTGCTTAACCTCATTCATAGATTTTCCCACTTCAAACATTCTCGGTACTTGTGTCAATAACACATTTCAATCTTCTCCATTAGATCTTTACTAAATTTTGTTAGCCATCGATCTGTGTAACAAACATTATCTGTTACCTCAATGTTATACTCTTGCCAGCTCATCAATCTTATCGGCTAAACTAATCATTTGATTCATTCTATTCTACTTTGTTAACAAAGAAATGCATTGGTGAACACTGCTCAGTTAATACTATGATTGGTATACACTACACTCCGTCGGTGTATACTAGAAATGCTTCATTTACCGACAACACTACTTTGTGTCTTTCAGCTCTATACTTCATCATAGATGAATGCAACATAATAAAGTCAATATCATCAAGTCATAGAATCATCAACAAGTTACTCAACATGTTCCTTATCCTCATCTTTCATGTACATCTTTCCTCATGTAAATTTCTCTGTTCTTTATCTCTTTCACCTTTCCTCAGATGTGTCGGTATACTAACTTACATGATAAGTGTTGTCAAACTAGTTGACATCAATGACAACATAATACTGATTTAATCATATTACATATCTAATCAGCAACTTCTCAGTGATCTTGTAATCATAGATTCTTCAATCAGATTCCAAATCAGTTGTAGTCCAACAAAGTAGGGTTATAAATGCATCTTCTACTCCTAAAATCCCTAGTGTTCAAATAAATAATGGTGAACCAACTTATGAAGAACACGTTGACCCTAATTTAACACAAAAAGTTCATGTTGAACAAACTCAAACCTCAAAGTTTATGGTCAAGTGAAGAGCAATAGAAACAATGTAAAATATATTTTATGCAATAAAATGTAAATTCTTTCCAAGTTTCCTGTCTCTGCCCGTGAGGGTACAGTCAATGTATTGGGTGTCCAAAACATCTCTTTCATTGTAAAAATAGATTGAAATGAATGCTATTATGATTTTCATTTACCCCTACATTGATTTAAATGGTTGTTGTGAAGATTTATAATGGTTATTCCCTATTTTGTAATGACTGCTCCTGTACAAGGACATTGGCAACAATCAATTCTACTTGATGCAATAATGGATTTGAGAGGTCCTACACTATCATGGATGGTAGAGGATGTAGGAAGGTTTATTTTTATTTATTGAATGCTTTCAATAAAATTTTATTTACAGGGATGAACAGGGAAGAGATGCAAAGATCTCTGCTTGCATAAAGTTGATGATTGAAGGGTCACTTGCCCTTTGACCAGTCAAGGTCTAAGTGTTTCATCAACACTATACTCATGACGTAAATGACTTTAGATTCAAAAATCCTTGCCACATTCTTTTAAATAATATGAATAAAAAATATTGTTGTTCAACTAATAGCCATGTAATAGATTCCACACAGTGGATAAAGCCTTGAGTATGAATGGATGGATGTTGCAGGTTTGAGGATGAGACAAAGATCAGAGCTATGTTTTATTAAATAGAACTAATGTGTTGTGTTCATGGATCTTTTTAAGGATTATTCGAGACCAAATAGACCCAATTTGATAGTGTGTAATACTTTTGTATCTGATTTAACATGTGTGAACTCACTAAATTGTTATAGAAAATAGAGTTATAGAATGTTGAAGGCAAATGGACTTTGATGAAGAAACGAGGTATTACTAATTTTGTATCTAGATGAAATGGTAAGGCTTAATAGGCCTAGTGTCTTGACTAATATATGAACCATGATTAACTGGAAAGGATGATTCCTAGAAGGATCATATTTGATAATTCTGATGTGAATATGATTTAATGATGGTGACTAATTGTGGGAATGTGATATTGGAGTTGTTCATTGCACCTCTAATGTGTTGATATATGTTGAAAGGAATGGTTGGATCAGCATGATCCTAGAATATTGGTTGAGTTCCATGATGCTCTACATCAGGTAGTTCTAAGACATCTAATTCTTCCACCCATGTTTTTGAAATCCTCATGTTGGGGCCTATTGGCCACACCCCATCCATTTAAGGACTGATTTCAAACTTGGCAGAGCTAGCTCATTGTAGAGGCATCACATTTTGTAGATATAATACAAATTTCAATCAACACATTCTCCATAGGCGACGTAGGGGTGGAAATTATTATTTATGCAAATTAAAATTGTAGGAATTTAATTTGAGTATGAAATACAAATAGACTTCAAGTAAAACATAGCTTCCTGGTTCTCAATCCAGGGGACAATGTGATTCAACACTTTTGCTTCAGGTAAGATGTTTTATGCTTCTTTGACTAAAAGTAAACCCTACATCAACAACCACACTTATATTGTCCAACTAAAGGTAGAGATTGGGCAAAACAAGCATTTGTAAGGTTAGAGTTAGTTTAAACTACAAAGAAGAATCAATAAATTAGAAGAGGGGAGTGACATACAAAGCCATTAAATTCACTTCATTGTGACCTACAATACAAAGCCTTAAAAACTAGTGAAGAGATGACACACGTGCAACATCAACACGAAGGTCAAAAGGGGTCAACTTACTGATTGAATTCCCATGTTTGAAGAGTGGTGCTAGAACTTACAAGTGGTTTTGAGGCTAGATGCGTAGGCGGTGTGATAGTTTCCCTCCTTCCCTCCTTCACCTCTCCTTTGCACGCGGAGTAATTGCAAAATAAAATAAAATGAAACCATGTATTTTTTTAAAGTTATATTCTCATGTTGGTTAGAATTACCATCACATGTCATGGTTGTCATAATTCTGACCAACATAGGAATAGATTTAAAAAAATTCAAAATTTTCCTTCTATAAACCAACCAAGGAAAACCATTTTAATGCTTGGTCGGAAATGTTGGTAAAAAATGTATTAGTGTGTAAACCTTGTCAAACCAGGAACCAACACCTCCCTTAGGCCATCTAGATAAATTAGGTCATTTGTTGACAAGCCAATGATCATTGACATACTTGATGCAATAGTGTCTATCTTCTTCTCATATTTCCAAGGATTTTTCCTTTGAGATAGCCATTACAACAATAACAAGTGGAAATCTTAAAATCCTATCTATGGTATGAGGATCAAGACTCGTGATGGTGTTCCCATCTTCATCTCTAATTTTTATGGAACCATAGTCAAAGTTCTTGGAACATGTTAGCACAAATTTTTGTTCTAGTGTAGCAAGAGGCAAAGATGAAACCATGTGAATGTAACTTTATCTGATATAAACCATGTCACCAGTCATAGTACTTTCAACACTTCTTAGGAAATCCTCCATATTAAGATGAGAAAGATTTGTATCTCAAACTTTATCACAATATGAGGTAACCTATGAAGGAGGATTGGATTTATGATACCTTTCATACTAGTACTTCATCTTTTTCTTTTCTTTTCCTTTTAATAGAATGGCTTCTCTTGGCATGGAAAGTTTATGAGAAACTATTGTTGGATACAATTGTCTGAAGGACATTGTTGGATTAGCTATGTGTTGTCTTTGATGTCACACAAATGTCATATCAATTATCATTCTTAGTGTCTACCGAGTTCAGTCAGTTAGCTAAGCGGTTCTCAGTGTCTACCGAGTTCAGTCGGTCAGCCAGGCAGTTTTTAGTGTCTACCGAGTTCTCTCGGGTGTCTAAAGGAAACATGACAGGGTAACAGTGTTAACCGAACCTCCTCGGTTATCCAAGGAAAAGTAGTGGTTACCAAGCTCTCTCGGTCTCCGAAGGATGTTGCAGAATTCGCTATGGTTACCGAGTTCACTCGGTCACTGAAGGAAATCTTTTCAGGATTAATGTTTACCGAGCATGGTCGGCCTTTCAAAGGATTTTTTTATTATAGTTTGTTTATCTAAGCCGACTGTTATAATAATTATTTATGCCGACTTGACAATCTAAATGTTAATTAGAATGGCATATATATAGAAGGTCAAGTGGTGAATAGAATATATACAGCATGCAGAAATCATTTTGAAGAAAGGTATGTGCAAATTTTGAAGGATGGTTAGATATCCTTGAGGAGAAACAAAGATTTATTTGATCAGTAAGGATCTAGTGAAGTAGAACAGAGATCTATATTCAGTAATTCAGTTGCAGGTCATTTCATTGTTACTCTCTTACAATTGTAGCAGTGATATCAAAATCTCTTAACCGAGTTGGTTTAACAACCATTTTGTAAATCCTCTAACAAGGTGACAGTTCTATTGAATTGTTTCAAGACCTCTTACAAGGCCACTCCTAGCAGGGTGATTAAATCCTCTAACAAGGTCACACCTAACAGTGTGTTTTGTAACCTTTTACTGGGTTGGCTTCTAACCGGGCATCACTTCAGAAGAGTGAAAAATAGTAACTAGTTACATTGGTGGTTTTTCCCATATTAGGTTTCCATAGTAAATCTAGTGTCTCTTCTGCTCATGTTATTTTCTTTATTCATGTAAGTTAATCAGTGATGAATGCTTAAGAACAGTTTAATTATTACACACTTCAAGAATCAAATTTTAGCATTTCTCTGTATATTTACCGAGTGGCACAGTAAATAATTTGTTAAGATATTTAAGGAATTAGTGGTAATATTTTTGTGGTTAACTGATTCACCCCCCCTCTCAGTTACTGCATCTATATTTCCAACAATTGGTATCAGAGCTTTTGGTGCTTGCAGGAAGGGTTTCAAGGACCTAAGCTAAAGATCAGGATGTCTTACAAAAGAGAAATTCCAAGGCTTAACAGAAATAACTTTTCAGCATGGAAAGGTCTCATGAGACTACATCTGGCTTCCATTGGTGATTCAGGATGCAAATATATTGATCAAGAATATACAATTCCTACTGGCACATTAACTGTTGAAGACATTGCAGAGAAGAAGAACCATAACACTATGATGATAGACATTGCATCAGCTCTTAGCTATGAAGAATTTGATGAAATCAAAGATTGCACAACTGCTCATGAAATGTGGAACAAGCTGAAGAAAATCTATGGCGGTGATGACAATGTGAAGAGAGCCAAAGCAGAGAGCCTAAGAGGATAGTTTGATCAGATGAAAATGAGAGAAGAAGAAAACATTGCAAAATATGTTGAAAGGATCAAGACAAGTGTTAGTGCAATTAGAGCTTCTGGAGGAAAAATTGATGATGAAACTGTTATAGGTAAGATTCTTAGAACATTACTTCCTATTTATGCAATAAGAATTTCTACTATTCAAGAAAGAAGATGTGAAGAAAATCACAATATAACTTTGGATGCCTTAGTTGGAAGATTGACAGCCTTTAAACTAGATAACTATGACAACTATGTTCCAACTTCTAAAAATATTGAATCAGCTTTTGAGGCCAAACTTTCACTCAAGAAAGGGAAAAAAATCCAATCAGAAAGTGAAGAAGAATCAGAAGAAAGTTCTGATAGCGACCTTGAAGTTATTGAAGCATTACTTGCAAAGAAGTATTCAAGAGGTAGAGGAAAATACAAAGGTAAAAATCCCTTAATCTATTTTTCATGTGAAGAAATTGGTCATATTGCAGCTAGGTGTCCAAACAAGCAAAGAAAAGATGAGAAGAAAAGTTACAAGTACAATGGCAAGAAAAATTTCAAATCATTCAAGGATAAAGGTAAGAAAACATGTTTTTTAGCTAAAGATTCAGATGATAGTGAAGAAGAAATTGTTTTCATTGCTGTAAAAGATGAATTTGATAATGATGAAGATGAGATGGAACTTATCTCTCATATAAGCAAGAATGATACATGGATTATAGACAGTGGATGTTCACATCATATGATTGGTGACAGGACTAAGTTTGAACACTTTGAAAACTTTGATGGTGGTAATGTAAGGTTTGGAAACAATGAACCTTGTTGTATAAAAGGAAAGGGATGAATTTCATTAACCAAAGAACTTATATGTGATAATGCATATTGGGTTGAAGGACTAAAGCATAATCTTCTAAGTGTAGCATAGCTAATTAACATTGGATTCAAAGTTGAATTCATGAATGGCAAAGCAAGACTGCTGGATGACAAAGGAAAACTGATAGGATCAGGCAAACAAACCAAAGGTAACCTGTTTTATCTTGATCTTAGTGACTACTCATGTTTTATTGCTCAAATTGAAGAAAGTTGGTTATGGCACAAAAGGTTATGTCATGTAAATTTTGACAACATGATGAAAATAAGCAAATTCAAGAAAGTAAGAGGTATTCCTACTTTGAAGAAACCTAATGTTGGTCTATGCAAGAATTGTCAAATTGGTAAAATGGGAAAGTCTAGTTTTAAAAGTAAAAACTATCAGTCTGAAGATATTTTGGAAATTGTGCATACTGATTTATGTGGACCTATTGGAATTGAGAGCTATACCAGAGAAAATTTTTTTATTTTCTTTGTTGATGATTACTCTAGAATGATGACTGTTATGTATTTAAGAGAAAAGTCAGAAGCATTTGAGAAGTTCAAATGGTATTTAGCAAGAGTAGAAAAGGAAACAGGAAAAAGAATAAAATGCTTGAGATTAGACAGAAGTGGTGAATTCATCTCCCATGAATTCAATAATTTCTGCATTGAAAGAGGAATCAAAAGATAGGTATCAGCCCCGAGAACTCCTGAGCAGAATGGAATAGCTGAAAGAAAGAATAGATCTATCATGGACTATGCAAGGAATCTAATGATTGAAAAGAACATTGCTATGAAATACTAGAAGGAAGCTATCATCACTGTAGTTCATACCTTGAACTGAGTACAGCTAAGAAAAGATACATTCAAGACTCTGTATGAGCTATGGTATGGCTACAAACCAAATGTAAGTTACCTAAAAGTATTTGGTAGTAAATGTTATATCCTAAAAGAATCTAGAAAAGGAAAATTTGATGTAAAAAGTGATGAAGGAATATTTTTGGGATATTCTTGCAAAAGTAAGGCATATAGATGTCTAAATTTGTCTACTCACAAAATCATAGAAAGTGCACATGTGAGAATTGATGAGTTTGCAGAAAAGACTGAAGAAGAAAGCAAAAAGGAACCAGAGGATTACAAAAAATTTATTTACATCGAACCTGATACACTGCCAGACATATCTGTCAATAAGGAAACTACATCTACCGAGCCCAGTACAGTAACTGAGTCACAAGAATAAGTTTAGATTGAGTCACAAAGTACCGAGTCTCAGTCTGAAGCTACCGAGCAAGTATCTACTGAGCCTGAGCAACCTGAACCTGAAGATGAAGAAGATGACAATGTAACTGATTCAGGAAGCAAGGAACCTGTATTGGCCAAGTACGTCAGAAAGCATCATAAACTAGATCAGATTATTGGAAACAAATTAGATGGTACTATGACAAGAAGTAAACTAAAAGGTACATGTTTATTTACTGATTTTGAACCTAGAAATGTCAAAGATGCATTAGAAAATGAAAGTTGGATTGAGGCTATGAATGAAGAAATAGAGAAAATAGAGAAAAATAAGACATGGACTCTTGTACCTAGGCCTAAAGATAAAAATGTAATTGGGACAAAATGGGTATTCAGAAATAAGTTGAATGAAGATGGTCAAGTATCAAGAAACAAAGCAAGATTGGTATGTAAAGGATATTCTCAAGAAGAAGGAATAGATTATGGAGAGACTTTTGCTCTTGTTGCAAGATTAGAAGGTGTGAGGACTTTACTTGCATATGAAGCACATAAAGGATTTAAGGTATATCAGATGGATATAAAATCTGCATTTCTCAATGGTATTCTTGAGGAAGAAGTCTACATTGAGCAACCTGAAGGTTTTATTGATCCAGACAAAAGGGATATGGTTTGCAAATTACACAAAGCATTGTATGGTCTGAAACAAGCTCCTAGAGCATGGTATGAAAGATTACATAACTATCTTACTCAGATTGATTTCAAAAGAGCTAATGACAACATTAATTTATACATCAAAGAAGGATCAGATAACAAAATTGTTTTGGTAGAAATATTTGTGGATGATACTGTGTTTACAGGAAATGATGATTAGTGCAAAGAATTTTCAGAGCATATGAACAAAGAATTTGAAATGTCTATGTTTGGTCAGATAAAATTCTTTGTTGGACTTCAAATTCAGTAGAACAAAAATGGTATCTACATTACTCAGTCTAAATATATCAGGGATATACTTAAGAAATTTCGTATGGAAGACTCAAAACTAGTTGGTACACCCATGTGTACAGGACTGAAGCTTACCAAAGATGATGATTCAAAAGAAGTAGATCAGACCTTATACAGATCAATGATTGGAAAATTACAGTATGTAGTACACACAAGGCTTGATATTGCCTTAGCAGTTGGTATAGTGGCAAGATTCTTGGCTAAACCCAGAGAAAATCACATGATGGCAATCAAAAGAATCTTGAGGTATTTAAGGGGAACTGAAGATTATGGCTTGTGGTATAAATTTGGAGGCAATCTGGATTTAAAAGTGTTTACTGATGCTGATTGGGTAGGAAACATTGATGATAGAAAGAGTACAACATTCTTTCTTGGCAAGAGGTTAGTATCTTGGACTAGTAAAAAGAAAAATTGCACATCCCAATCCACAACAGAAGCAAAATATGTTGCTGCAGCAGTAAACTGCTCTAATATTGTATGGTTTAAACAACTTTTGGAAGGCATGAAGGTTGAGATCAAAGAACCAGTTGTTATGTTTTGTGATAATACAAGTGGAATAAATATTTCAAAGAATCCAGTAATGCATTCCAAAACCAAGCACATTGCAATAAAATATCACTTTGTCAGAGAATTGGTGCAGGACAAGGAAATCAGATTGGAATATATTCATACAAAAGAACAAATTGTAGATATCTTCACCAAGCCACTACCTAAGGATGCATTCTTGTATCTAAGAGGCAAGTTAGGGGTCACTCCCCTGTCCGAGGTTCACTAAATAAAGTTTTAGTGATACATCAACCATAAGATGTTGAAGATCAATTAGTTGATGCAGCATAGTCAGGGAATCATTGCATATGAATTAGTACATAAAGAACATTGATATTTACCGAAACTGAGTAAGTTGTCTTTGGCATGTGTTGTCAAAGAGGGAGAGTTTGCTGTCATTTCAAGAAATTTCTAAGAAGAATAATTTGAGAAGTTAAGAGGGAGAGTTCTCAGTCAAAGAAAGAAGTTTGAATATGATGAGAATCAGAATGAAGCTAAGGATATGTTTCTTACTCTAGGTTTCTCTATGAAATTTCATTGTGCTATGACATGTTGTGTTGCCATCAATGCCAAAGAGGGAGATTGTTGGATACAATTGTCTGAAGGACATTGTTGGATTAGCTATGTGTTATCTTTGATGTCACACAAATGTCATATCAATTATCATTCTTAGTTTTCTACCGAGTTCAGTCGGTCAGCTAAGCAGTTCTCAGTGTCTATCGAGCTCAGTCAGTCAGCCAGGCAGTTTTTAGTGTCTACCGAGTTCTCTCAAGTGTCTAAAGGAAACATGATAGGGTAACAGTGTTAACTGAGCCTCCTCGGTTATCGAAGGAAAAGTAGTGGTTACCAAGCTCTCTCGGTCTCTGAAGGATGTTGCAAAATTCACTGTGGTTACCGAGTTCACTCGGTCACCGAAGGAAATCTTTTCAGGATTAATGTTTACCGAGCATGGTCGGCCTTTCAAAGGATTTTGTTATTACAGTTTGTTTATCTAAGCCGACTGTTATAATAATTATTTATGCCGACTTGACAATCTAAATGTTAATTAGAATGGCATATATATAGAAGGTCAAGTGGTGAATAGAATATATACAGCATGCAGAAATCATTTTGAAGAAAGGTATGTGCAAATTTTGAAGGATGGTTAGATATCCTTGAGGAGAAACAAAGATTTATTTGATCAGTAAGGATCTAGTGAAGGAGAACAGAGATCTATATTCAGTAATTCAGTTGCAAGTCATTTCATTGTTACTCTCTTACAATTGTAGCAGTGATATCAAAATCTCTTAACCGAGTTGGTTTAACAACCATTTTGTAAATCCTCTAACAAGGTGACAGTTCTATTGAATTGTTTCAAGACCTCTTACAAGGCCACTCCTAGCAGGGTGATTAAATCCTCTAACAAGGTCACACCTAACAGTGTGTTTTGTAACCTTTTACCGGGTTGGCTTCTAACCAGGCATCACTTCAGAAGAGTGAAAAATAGTAACTAGTTACATTGGTGGTTTTTCCCATATTGGGTTTCCACAGTAAATCTAGTGTCTCTTGTGCTCATGTTATTTTCTTTATTCATGTAAGTTAATCAGTGATGAATGCTTAAGAACAGTTTAATTATTACACACTTCAAGAATCAAGTTTTAGCATTTCTCTGTATATTTACCGAGTGGAATAGTAAATAATTTGTTAAGATATTTAAGGGATCAGTGGTAATATTTTTGTGGTTAACTGATTCACCCCCCCTCTCAGTTACTGCATCTATATTTCCAACAACTATTACATGAAAGTCCCAAGGAATGAGTACATCTTCATGAGATGGATCCATAGAAATCTATTTAAATGGAAAAAGATGTAGATTTGGAAGCATGCAAGTGGGGAAAATAACTTAAAATCTTTGGGGCAGTGAAGGACAATTTATTTCAGATGCAATCAACTCTTTAAATGGAGAGAAAAAACAAAAACAAGTTTTTCTAGAAGCAGTGCATATACAGACATCAAGCTTTAGGTAAGAAAATGAAGCAAAAATGGATATATATACATGTGGTAAGGAATTTTTCTCATAAATAAGATTTTTATATCCCATTACAAGTCAACAGGAAAGCTATTGGAGCCTACACCTGGGAATTTTAAGTCCCTTTGTAGCATGAAAAGAATATGAAATATGCACTTGGAAGTGGGATTTTGGCTTGTGACTGCATGGTGTAAAGCTACTTGCTTCCTTAGAGTATTTCAAAACTTGGAACAGGGTTTTTAATCCCAATTTCTTATGCAAGTGAGATGAAGCTCTTGTATATGCAACTTAGAGAATTTAGATGGAAGTAGAAGGATCAACAATTTTTTTTTTTAAAACATGCAAATCTGAAAAAGAAATAGAAGACTTGCATTCATATACATGAACAAAAATATATATAAGAAAAAGGCCCTAAAACTGCACAAGAAAACTTTACCTCTTTTGATAAAACAAGAGAAAAGTTTTTCCAAGAATCTTTGAGAAAATCTAAAAACAAATCCAAATGGTTTTCTTATTTAAAGAAAGATCTTCAAAGATGAGTTATATAGGTAAAGATTTCAATCTCCTTGATAAATGAATTCATATTCAAGTCAAGATTGAATGCTTGACAAATGTTCATGATGGAGAACAAAAATGCACAAATCTAGCAACAATAAAGAAAGATTCAAACCTAGAAATTGAATCTCTTATTGAAATATGCAATCACATCCAAAAATGACATCTAGAGCTGAAATACACAATTTTGGAAGATGAAAAACAAACTCAAAGTGTCATTTTTAACCTAGGTGGACTTCTTGATCCAAACCATAGGTATAAAGAACTTGCATTTGCTACTCCAACTCCCATTTTTATCCAAAATGTACCCTAGACGGGTTGTTTTTGTAAAAATGTAGGAATCAAATGTATGTGATAGAGACTAAAATTGCCGCCAATAAAGAAACATTGCAAAGAGCCTCAAAAATAGGCTCTGGAAGGTTAATAACACACGTAAATCAGCATGTAACTTCGTGAAAAATCACCACCATTGTTGTTTAATAAAAAACACAAGCTATAGACACTCAAAACAAAATTCTTTGGTGTCTTTTGCATGCCCTTTAGTGAAGAAATGCAGCCCATACAAGTTTTGAGCAATCAAACACATGTATTTTTTATGTTTAAAAGATATGCATAGCACTCAATTTTTTGCTTTATATAAAATGCAAGTAATAGTGCTAAAAATGCACTTTATATGTCCAAACACATATAATACAAAGGTTTTTAAAATGTGTAAGTGCCATAAAAATCATCACCTTTAATATTGAGAGCCAAAACAACATTAAAAATATGTTTTTGAATTCACTTTACATGCATTTGGAGCCACAATGGGATTTAAAGGGGAATACATATGTTTTAATGACTTCATTCCAGATGCAATCCCACTAAAAATTGCCACCTTTGGGTCTAGAAATACAAAACACAAATCTAAACACTTTATAACAGGTTTTAAAATGACTTTTACATATATGAGAAGTCATAATGTGCTTTTAGACTCTATACGCATGCATTCCAATGTATTTTAATACATGCAATAAATTTTTTAAAGGCCATACAAAGTAATGATGGGTTGTTTTGGTTCATTTGCATGTGTTCATAACCTTATTTTAAATACGTGTAAATGCATTTGTGAGTTAAAAACATCAATGGTGGAGTTTTAGAATTAACTTACATGTCCTAAACTAAAGCGTTTCATTATGTAATATTTAATTAAAAACTTCATTTTATTACACATAGGTCTCTCATGTTTTAAAATTACATGTGTATGCACCCTAAAATAGTCGCCTAGATTTTGGGCCCCATTCAACAATTTATCAAATCCCTGAATCAATATTTTCAAAAATCAATATTTTCAATTATATCAATTTCCTTGATCAAGTCTTATTTTATCATTTTTGATTATTTGCCTTGGGCTAACCATTTTATCTTAAAGTCTTTTAAAAGGAATATTTCCTCCCCTTTTAATAAATAAAAAGCCCCCCACTTTTCCTCTTATCCTAACTTTCATAAATAAAGCATTATTCTTATTTTATAACAAGGAGAAAAACACTTTTTATCTTATATGGACACAAAAGTCAACTCTTATTTTCTCATTGGAGGATATTTATGCACATGGATTGCTCCTCTTTCAAGCTCCACCCTTGATTAAATCTTTTGCCTCTTAATCTCCATGGTCCATTCCTTTTCATTTCCTATAAAAGAATAGCTCTCTTCCTCATTTGCATATCAATAGTTTTATGCTAATGTTGTGCTGCAGGTTTTCTAGGTCACTTTGGAGCTTTTGAAGATTTGGAGCATTCTTGGCTTTTGCATGTACATTCCATTCTTAGTTTCATTCATGCATAGTAGCTTCATGTTTATGCTTTCATAGTTTAGATTTCCTTTCAAGCTTTAGAGTAACTCATCTAGTTTAACTAGGAAGGCTTGGTAATACTTGTACTTTCCTTTTCATAGCATAGCTTGTACTTTCATTTCCATAGCTTAGCTTGCACCTCTCATTTATAGCTTGCATATTCATCTTAATCTAGTTTTCATTTGCATTTCATAGTGATTCTTGGGGATATTGGCATTCTTGCCCTTGTCTTCATTTGAATCTCTCATTGTGTGGTTGACTAGCAAGGTCATTAGCTTAATAGCTCTAGCTGAGAGCAAACTTCAAATAATCTTGCAACTCCATGCATAGAGAGCTCTAGGTCACTTTCTAAGGTATCCCATTCATGGATTCCCTTGGATATAATGATTTAGAGAAGTGCACATAATTTGAGTGTACAATTACCTTTAGTCCAAACTCGTCAAAGGTGAAAGGGGAAGGAACCCATCTTTGATCAATCTCCTAGGAGTGCTTCAGAGGTTTGGTTTGAGCCTAAGAGTAGCCTTAGTTAGCTGAGTACTTCTTTACCATCCTCTTAATCAAATATGGACATGAGCTACACTTTGACTAGGAGACAAAGAGAAGCAATAGATCAAACTCTTGATGACATTTTTCAAAGACATAGCAGTAACATGTCGTTCAATGATGACAATCAACTTGAATCACCTCCTATTAATTCAAGATATCTAGATGCTCATCAATGAGCCGAAAGACACTATGCACAAGCTCATCAAGATGCATGGTCACAACATGAAGACCAAAACAACCAATCTTGTGATGCTCATGTGAATGCATCTAACTTGTTCAATCATTCAAGGTCAATCTCTCCACTAAAAACAACCGCAAGATATACAAGTGAGAGGCTAAAAAGTATTGAGCGAGAAAAACAAGCCTTTTTAAATGAACAAGCTGCAAAAGAAGAAAGATTTAGGCTCCTAGTGGAGGAACAATGAGCCTTGTTGGACATAGAGAGAAGGGCCGCACAAGAAGAATAAGATAGGCTCCTAGCCCAACAACTTAATGCACAATTCAACAATAGGGGTACCAATAGTGGGACCAACTCCCCACCATCTACTCCCTTGGGTAGCCCATGAGGCAGAAAATATTCAAGGTCACCATCAAGATCTCCTAGTCCTAGAGGAAAGACTTTACAACAAGCTCACTATAGGAGACAGACACCTCCTAGGAACTCAAGACAACCCTCCCAACGAGATCATCATGTCTCTCAACATGGAGGAACTAGTGCAAATTATGAAGCTCAAGACTTTATGAGAGTGCAACAAGAACCACTTTTCCAACAATATGTGGAGAAATATGTTAAGCAAAATAAAGATAAGTTCCTAGAGAGCCTAATCAACAAGGGTGTGAGGGTCCCTTATAACTTTGATGTGGATAGGAAAATAAAGAAAAAGAGTCCCTCACAAGAAGAGGAGATTAAGCAAATCAAGAAGATGATGGAGAAAATGATGGCTCCTAAGAGTTACTTCAACCTTGACTCTATTTGTCCTAATCCTTTTGATAGGAGTGTGAGCATGATGGATTTTCCTAGGAAAATTGAATTTCCCCAATATGAAAAATATGATGGTAATGGTGACCCACATGATCATGTGTGTCAGTTTTATACCATGAGTTTTGAATTTCACCATGAAGATTCCTATCTGATGAGATTATTCCCAAGGAGTTTAAAAGGTCAAGCTATGGAGTGGTTTACCAACATATCCCCTCCCGTCAAAACTTTTAAAGAACTGGTCCACAGATTTGTGCAACATTTTGCCTAAAATTTATCAAGATCAGTCACCATGCTTGATTTGTGTAATTTGAAATAGAATCAAGGGGAATCTTTCGTTACATTTTTAAAAAGGTGGAGATGATTATGCTCCCAATATTCTAGGACAATTCCTGAACATGAGAGAATTGATATCATTGTAAGCAATTTAATACCTGAGATGTAGTATGAGGTTCAGAAGATGGTCTTTGTTTCATTTGACACCATGGTCGAAACCACATGTAGAATAGAGGATGTCTTAAAAGAGCAAGGTATTTTGACTAAACAACATAATAACAACAATAGTCAAAATAATAACAACAATCATAAGGACAAAGGCAAGAACTCACACTGGAATAAAAATAAGCAAGTAGTCAATGATAGAGTTGTTGACTCTAACCAACCAAAGGATCAAGGTGTCCTTCATTTATCTAGTGCAGTTCAAGCTATGAAGCTTAACACATCCTCTAACCAACAAGAGCATAAACAAAGATATCAAGAAAGACCTAAAAAGGAGAAGCGATAGTTCTCTAAGCTTGGGGATTCTTATGAGGATTTTTTCAAAATGCTTATTGATAACAATCTTGCACAACCACAAGATCCAGCAAAATTTCACATACTTGACATTAAGCCATATTGGTGGAATGAAAAATCTTACTGCATATTTCATAATGGCATTGGACATGACATAGAACACTGCTGGAAACTTAAACATCTCATTCAAGATCTTATTGAAAATGGCAAGCTTGAGATTGATGGGTTGAAAACCAATGCAGATCATAAAGTTTTTAAGGAACCTTTGCCTAAATATGATAAAGGGGAAACCTCTAAACCCAAAGATGGCAATTTTGCAATCAACTACACCTATACATCTGCAGAGAATGTTATCAATATGCTTGAAGCTGTGGATGAAAATTTCAACATGATGTGAAACAAAGATTCTTATAGTCATGATGTGGACTCTCCTATATTTGATAATGAACCCGTGGTGGTGCTTAGAGGTCCTCACTTTTGAAGGTCATCTCAAGCTCTTAATGTTGTCACTAGAAGCCAAGGTCAAGGTCCTGCGGTCATTAGAGGTCCTAATTTTAACCAATCTAGCAAACCAAAGCAAGTGACATCCAAGAATGTCACCACCAAGTCAGCGGTTAATCCAGAAATGAGCTACAATCTTGTTGATCAGTTACAAAGAACACCGACTCAAATCTCAATTTTTGAGCTCCTAGAATTCTCTCCAAGACATAAGTGTGTCCTTGAAGATGCTTTGCATACAACCAATGTCCCTACCAACATAGATATTGATCAATTCAAAAACATGGTAAATCACCTTGCCATCCCACATTACCTCACATTCTTAGAAGAAGATGACAAAGCCTTGAGCCATCTGCATAATCTTGCCCTTCACATTGAAGTCATGATTCACAAAACCCATGTCAGGCGTGTGTTGATTGATGGGGGTGTTGGGCTCAATATTTGTTCCTTGATTTTGTTGAAAATATTGGGTTACTCAGAGCAAGTTATTGATACTCACAAGAAAATAACCATCAAAGCTTATGATGAGGTAGAGAGAAGGTCCAAAGGCTTGGCCGTCCTTCCTGTCAGGATTGGCCCCATTGAAAAGGACATTTTGTTCCAAATTGTTGATGCTGGTCCTTTAGCCTATAATATTCTGCTTGGTAGACCATGGATCCATGACATGCAAGTAGTGCCATCCACCTACCACCAATGTGTCAAGTTCCCCTATAATGGAGTAGAAGTTTGTATACCCGGGGATAGCACATTATCTGTTAATGCAATTTTAGTAAGGACCCATGTTCCTCTTAATTGGGAAGCAAAAAATTTTAATGCAACTTTGGCACAATGCCAGAATAAGTTCAAAACCATAGACCTTGGTATGGGTGGTTATCAAATTGAATCCTTCACAAAGCTACAAGTTTCACCTAGGTCCTATGGTAAACCTTCACAGGAGATGCATCCCTTGTCCTCAAGAATGACTCTATTTGATACATTTGTAGAGTCTTCAATACCCATTCAAGATGAAAAAGAGGAACTAGCTGTTAGAGACTAGATTTACAAAGAGGAAAAATACAAGCATAATGAGAATTTTTCTCCATCTCCTAAGAATTATGGGAGAGGATATACTTTGGTCAAAAATATGGGTTACCTAGGTCATGGTCCTCTCAATCATAGACTAGATGCTAAGGCTGAACCGCTAAATCATGCTCTTTTTGGGTGCAGATCTAAGACAATAGTTGGCCTAGGTTTTGAAAGTTAGAACAAGAAATTTTCCCCTATCCTAGCTGCGACGTATAGTGATGATGAATACATACCCAATGTGAAAAATCAGCAAGATAGGTGTGAAGATTGGGTCCCTTCCACCAATCTCCTTTGGGGAGATTTAGATACTACAGTTGATAATCCAACAGTTTCAGAGCTAGAACAAGAACAATCCACTATTGAAGATCATGTTGAGGATCCTATCCAACACACAAATGGCATTCAAGAGGGTGTTACCCTTGGTGACATCAAAGCTTCTACCTCAAGGCCTAAAAAATATGGTTGGTGTAAACATCCCAATCGGGATTCAGATACGGACTCACATGAGTATGAGTGGGAGACACTTTCTGATTGTTCTATAGTTGACATGGACATTGCTGCTATCCATACATATAGTTCCCAATCCAAGGTAGCTAATGAGTCTAGTGTAGGACTAGAGGATTGGAATCCATAAGCTGCTTTAGTGGACGATGCTTCGCTTAGTAGGATAAGTCCTGATTTGGGTACCTTAGAGGGATACTTGACGGATCCTAACTCTACAATCACCAGAGATGATACCATTTGCATACACAATATTGAACCAATCATAAACCTACCCCTTCCCAATCCACACTTAATTGATTGGTCTTAGCGCTATCAAGAGCCTCAGCTCCTAGCCTTTCAAAATGACTATGAAATAGTGTGCTACCTACATGCCCTTGAACCTATACTCTCTTCCACCAGTGAACCAACTACAAGTATGATGGAGTCAGATATCAAGTACCTCAGTCAAAAAATAAAAAGAAAAGAAACAAAAAATAGGAGTTATGACGGTAAAAACCAATATGTGGTGGTGTCAGAACCGAAAAAAGTAAAAATAAAAGACGTATCCAAAGGTGAAAACCTCTCTGAGGCACCTAAGGATGAGGTACTTGATAATCTTCCAAGCTATTTTTAGGACAGGTCTTCAGTGCTTATTGAGCCTACACAGCCAATTAATCTAAATACACTAGAGGCTCCACAAATAATTCATTTGGCTCAATCATTGTCAACACAAGAAAAGGAGGCATATACCAAATTCCTACAAAGAAAGAAAATCAATTTTGCTTGGAACTACTCAGACATGCTAGGATTGGACACTAGTCTCATTATGCATCATTTTCCATAGCTCCAGGAATCAAACCAATAAAATAGAAATTGAGGAAAATGCATCCTCACATAGCTCTCCTTGTCAAAGCTAAATTAGAAAAGCTGCTCAATGCAAGATTTATAAGAGCTATTGATTATGCCGAATGGATATCCAATATTGTACCAGTTTCAAAACATGACAAGTCCATTCATTTTTGCACAAAATTTAGAGATCTTAATAAAGCATGCCCAAAGGATGATTTTCCACTTCTGAATATAGACATGATAGTGGACATGACCATGGGCTATGAGATCTATTCTTTGATGGATGGCTTTTCTGGGTATAATCAAATCAAAATAGCTCCTGAAGACCAAGAGAAAATTGCATTCACTTGTGCATGGGGAACCTATTATTGGAACGTCATGCCATTTGGATTAAAAAATGCCAGAGCTACATATCAAAGAGCTATGACTACTATTTTCCATGACATGATGCATAAGAATATGGAAGACTATGTGGATGACACCTTGGCAAAATCCAAGAAAAGGGATACACACCTTGGTGATTTGGAAGTAATTCTAGATCGTATGGAACAGTTTCAACTTAGATTAAATCCAAAAAAGTGTGCATTTGGAATTACCTTTGGAAAAATCTTAGGATTTATCATTTCAGTTAAAGGAATAGAGGTGGATCCAGAAAAAGTTCAAGCAATAATGGATATGCCACCTCCTAAAAACATCATTCAAATGAGGAGTCTTCAAGGACATCTTTAGTCTATAAGGAGGTTTATTTCACAACTGGCTGATAGAGCTCAACCCTTTAATAAGGTGTTGCATAAAGGGTTTAAATGTGTCTGGAATGAGGAATGTTAGCAAAGCATGGATCAAATCAAATAGTACTTGGCTAATCCTCCAATCTTAATGCCTCCTATCCTAGGAAAACCACTTATATTATATGTCTCAACAATAGAATCTTCCCTGGGGGCATTATTGGCTCAACTTGATGATACTGGAAAAGAAAGAGCCTTATATTACATCAGCCAAACACTTGTTTCATATGAGGTCAACTACATTAGTATTGAAAAATCTTGCCTAGCGGTGGTGTTTGCTTCCCAAAAGTTGCAACATTACATGCTTGCACATACAATACACCTCATTGCAAAAATTGATCCTCTAAAATACTTTCTCGGTAAGGCTACTCTCATGGGTAGACTTGCTAAATGGATGATGATTCTTTCAAAATTTGACATAGAGTATGTTGAGCGTAAGGCTATAAAAGGACAAGCCATTGCAGACCAATTGGCTAATTTTCCAATTCAAGACAGTACCCATTCAAGTTGAATTTCTAGATGAGCACATCATGTATATGACTACAAGAACATGGAGGATGTTCTTTGATGGCTCTTTCATGCAAAATGGTTCAGGTGCAGGAGTGTTGTTTGTTTCTCCTCATGGATATACTATTCCTAAGTCCTATAAGTTATTGTTCCCATGCACAAACAACATTTTTGAGTATGAGGCCTTAACAAATGGATTGAAAATGGCCATAGAATGGGGAATTATATAGCTACACATTTATGGGGATTCACAATTGATTATCAACCAAGTTAATGAAGAATATCAAACAAAGGATGAGAAACTGATACCCTATAAGAAGATGGTTGATTCATTACACCGATACTTTACCTTTGTTACATTTCAACAAATCCCTAGAGCAAAAAATAAAGTAGCTGATGCTATGGCTACATTAGCTTCACTTCTTTAGCTAGAATAGCATGAGTCCAGATTTGAATTCCTGGTGGAAGAGCTACATTACCCTATTTTTGACTCCTCAAAAAGCCATGTCATTTGTACCTTGGTTAGCCATGAATCATCTCGCTATGGTGCCATTTATTCATATCTCCATGATGGTACTATTCCCAAAACCTTCAATCATTCTGAAAGAAGAAACCTTGTTCGTAATGTCTCTCACCACACCCTTACTTCTTAGGTGTTTAGAAAAGGATGAGTCCAACCAAGCGTTAGTTGACATCCACGAGGGCATTTGTGGAGGACATTCTAATGGTCTTGCGATGGCCCGATGGTTTCTTAGGGCGGGGTACTATTGGCCTACCATGTAGACAGATGCAGTAGCTTTTGCTAAATCTTGTGAAAAGTGTCAAAAACATGGAAACCTGATACATGCTCCAGGCAGGGAGCTTATTCCTTCTATTTCCCATTGGCCATTTCAGCACTGGGCCTTTGATCTTGTTGGGAAGATTCATCCCAACTCATCAGGTGGACACAAATTCATTATTATTGCTACTGATTACTTTACCAAATGGGTAGAAGCTGTCCCACTTTCTATTGCCTCAGGCAAGACAATTTCTTTGTTTATTTTGAATCATATCATCTGTCGGTATGGAGTACCCTCTGAGATAATCACTAACAATGGGGGTCACTTTAAAAATAAGGACCTTAAACATCTCTGCAAGAAATTCAAGATAAAACAGCATTGGTCCTCCATTTACTTCCCACAAGGAAATGGACAAGCAGAGGCTTCAAATAAGACCATTCTCAAGATTCTCCATAGAACAGTTCACAAGAATGGTAGGGATTGGCACCTATAGATAAATCCAGCCTTGTGGGCCTACAAAACAAGTATTCATACTCCAACAGGGGCTACACCTTTTACCCTCACTTATGGTGTTGAAGTAGTGTTACCTTTAGAGGTAGAGATCCCTTCACTTAGAGTCTCTCTCAAAGGTTTAGTGACAGATGAAGACTACCGTGCCATGAGGTTGTAGGAACTAGAACTTCTAGATGAAAAGTGAAAAGCATCTTTTGATAACATGAGAGTTTTCCAAAAGCGTATGTCCAAAGCATTCAACAAGAAGGTTTGCCCTAGGGAATTTCAAGTGGGGGATCTTGTTTTGTGAGAAAACCCTAAGAACCAACAAAATAGAGAACAAAAAGGGAAGTTTGAACCTAATTGGCTTGAACCATACATTATCACTGTTTCTTTTGGTACAGGTGCTTATTTACTATCTGATCCAGAGGGGAAACAACTCCCTGACCCTATCAATGTTTTGCACCTCAAGAAGTTCTATCCATGATGCCTATTCTATCTGGGGGCATCCTTTGTACATATTTTATGATCCTAAAAAAATTCATATATGATGCTAAAAAAATCCTACAAAGCATATAAAGTCCTAAAAAAATACCAAAAAATAAAAAAATGCAAAAAATTCAAAAAAAAAAAAGAAAAAGTGCCTTGGTGAAAACCTGGAAACAAGCGCCTTGGTAGCAAAAATATAAAAAAATTGAAAAATAAAAATAAAAAAATCTCCAAGTGGTGAAAACTTGGAAACAGGCACTACTTGAGGCCTTTACACCCTTGTCTTTTAGCATGCGTCCTTGACACTTAGCCTTTCTCCATCATGCCTTGACATTGTTGCCTTGGTTTGGAATTGGTCTTTGTCTTTGTCTAGGGGGCATAACGGTGTTAGCTTTGGTCTCTAGGATGTGTTGGTCTTTAGGACATCTTGCAAATGGTGTTTTTCAACACCACCCAAATAGTGTTTTTCAACACTACCCTAGCGTCAAGTGTTTCTCAACACTTATCAGATATCCTACCCTATAGTTTAGCATGATATGATATTTCCACTAGCAAATGTGATACTCAAAGATTGATTCTATGACCTACACACACGCACTTAAACACTTGACTCACTGAGACTTGTTTGACTTTGTTTTCTTTGTGTGCTATCTATGATGATTTCTTTGATGAGTGTTCTCTCCCTATGATAGTTTTCAATGATGCATAGCTAGAAGAATGAGGGCATGAGGACATGTTTTATTGCTTTTTCTGCTTGTGGGTATATTTTGTTGGTCCTAATTGTCATTAGCATTTATGCTTGATCCACTTGACACCTAGGATCTACAAGGTATTATCCTTGACTATTTTATGCAAGTGCATACTTCTAGCTATCTTGACTTTCCTTGTGTCTCGATGTGAGTATAATCTTGCTATAGTAAACTTAGGTAATCTCACTACACTAGTCATCTTGACCTACATGTCTTTGGTGCCTAGGTGGGATTTCCACATTCTATCTGATATAGATCATATTCATATACCCATAGTCATACTAGTGTGTATTGTATGATCTTGTGATGCTACCAATAAAGCTCGATGATGATTATTAGATGTCTATTAGCATTGTGACCTTGCAAGTCAACCACTTTCATAGTACCTTGCATTTCTAGGTTCATGTTAGATTAGTTTTGCATCTTGCATATGGAGAGAGCTCTGCTTTTATCTTTCGTGGACTTGTCGATCAACTGTGCTCACCTTTCCTTTTCTCGATCATGTCTTTCGCTCCTTGTCTTTCACATCACATCCTATTCCTGTCATCACAAGGGGTTAATCTTTTCATCATATCTATATCAAAAAGAGATCATTTTCAAAAACATGAGTCTATATCATACACATAAGAATTAAACATACATCTATGAGAGAGAATATACATGAGCATATAAACATACATTTTGAGCAATATGACAAGACAATATCAAAACTGAAACATCCATCACAAGTGAGACAAATAACACAGCTACATCACAAATCTAGTAATCTCATATATATATGAATTTCATAGTACAATATACAAAATATGGGATCCCAAAATCTGGATCAAAGTCTCATGATATGTGTCAAATATCTAAGAACCTAAGCCCTAAACCTAGGACTCGCTAGCACCATCATGTGGAGCTAGTGGAGGAGGAGGTGGTGTCGCTACCTTGTCTGGTACCATATCTAACATCCTTGCCCTTTGAGAGTATGTCGGCTCTCTCTGACCCTCTGGAACAACCTGAAGATAGAGCCCATGATAGTACGCAGCTCTCACTACCTCTCATCAGATCTCTAGTGCATTCGCCTATGCTAATCTCTCCTAGCGTGCTATCTCTACCCTGAGATCAGATAGTTGTTAATCTCTCTCCGCTCTTATATCTATCAACTACTACTCTCTAACAGCTATCATGATCCTCAGCTACTACATCTCTATCTCTAGAGCCTGTATCCTGGCTCTTAGGTCCTCTCCTCCTGTAGGCTGATCCTACCTATCCTCTACCTATTAGCAAACTGATCTCGCCGCATCCTCACTCTCATCAGCAAAGCTCTGACCCCATGACCATTTTTGGCCACCTGATCAAGATCTCTCCCCTATCTCCCTCACTCTCCCTCCACCATCTCCTCCATCCCTACCATCATCACCATCATCCCCCTGAGCTACTGGCTATACATTAGGAACTATGAATCGAGGGAATGGAACCCTCCACCACTCTACCCTATAGGATGCATCAACCCCTGCATTCACCATGTCTGGGAGGTACTCCCAGGGCTCTCTCCTGATTGCGGCTATGTCCTGTACTACCTGCTGGTAATCTAGCATCGGTAGCCAACCCTGGCCCTCCTCATCCCTAGCTCGGGAATATGTAGTAGTCTCAGTGGATACTCGCTACTACCACTCGAACTACCACCTGAACTACTGCCATACCTAAGTGATGACAAATATCTCCATGATCTTTGTATGCTGACCTACCTATCGCTGGCTACATAAGATGTAACTAAGCTCATCCTCGACATCTCCCCATCCCTCCACAGCCCTATATGGCCTCCAATGGAATGAGGTAAGCTCATCCAGTATCCTCCTATAGTATATCACATCCCCACTATGAGGATGTGATAAGAATCCTACACATCTATAGATAAAGGGATGTCTCCTCTCCCTCGACCTGTACTTGGGGGTACACCACAACAATGTGCTCCCATGCCCAAACCTATGCTAAGATAGCACCACATGCCCATGTCCTCCTATCACGGTAGATGATCTCATGTAACTCGTGGTACATGTCTACTAGTATGGTCGGGCCCCATGCCATCCAACATGGGTGTGCTACTAGATCAACTAACAACCTGCCCCATCCCAGTAGAAAGCCCTTCTGACTCTTGTTAGTGATAAGGGCCTGTGCGATAATAGAAGCAACAATGCAAGGTACTGGGAATTCCTTGCCAAAATCATCCATCAATCGGTCTCAAATGACATGTCTATCTATAATGGTGACATCTTGGAACATGCCCTAGATGGCCCACCATCCCTCGGTAGCATCCTGATCATAGTATACCTGTGACATCAAACAATCATGTTAGTTTTTATTATATGGAAACTTTTCATTTACGACTATCTATAAACATGATTATACTTATAGGCTCACCATGGCTTGGTACTCAGAGTATATGATACACGTCCTCCAGGGTGATCGATGCCTCTCTAGTAGGTAGATGGAAGGTGTTGTGCTCACTATGCCATCTCTTGGCAAGCGTAGTCAATAACCCATGATCCACTCTAATGTAGGGTAACTGTAGCAAGTACCCAAAGCCCATAGCCCTCAAATCTGCGTTGCCCAGATCATCTAGATCTCAGACAAATCATAGCCCTGTCACCTTCAGCGCTCTAATGTTTAGCACCAAAAAGTGCTCCTACAAACCATTAACTCTAGCCAGATGTCAGCACATATCATGATGGATGTCTAAAAATCAGTACAAAATATCTTAAAAAGTTAACATTGTCTAGACCCATGTCATTTTGCTCAAAAACACTAAAAACATGTCAAATTTTTACTAGGTGATACTATTTTTTGCCAAAGTATCACGTGATACTTTCTCTAATAATAGGGCGATAATATCTTCTCAGGTGATACTTCACATAGGATCACATGATAGTTCACCAGTTATCGTGCGATACTGGCTTATATACCCGCACGATACTATATGGACCTATGAAGTATCGCACGATTGATACTCTCAAAGGAGGCGATACTTGTAAAGTATCGTGCGACTTTTTGCCTAAGTGTAAAATTTGAAAATTTAAAAACTTTAAAAACATGTTTAAAATGCATTAAATGCTCATAATGACTCAACCAGGGGCAAGTTTTTTCTGAAAACATACCGGGGCACCATACTGCGAAGGCCGGTTGTGCAACATAGAGTGCTCAAATCAATGCCTGTGAACCGGAATTGCTACTTAATGAGCCATTTTCTCTCTCTAAGCTCTCAAAATTCTCAAATCACTAAAAGACAAATGATTTTGAAAATGACCTTTTTACCCCATTTATAGCATTTTGACTTTTTGACCTAATTTTCAAAACTCCTCAGAATTGCATGAAAATTGCACCCCTAGCTAATTTCGACGTCCTAGATCCATTTTTGGACTCAAAATTGAAATCTGAGTTAATCTTGATAGTCAAAATTGTATTTCAAAATTTCACCCTCTTCTGCGCAGTTGGCTGACCATTTGAGGCCTGATCCTTCGATCTTTGTTGGGGCACCTTCATTTCTTCACCCCCATATCTCCCAAACTCCTAGTCTTTCATTCATTTTCACTCGCTTCATCTCTCTAAGGTTTGACTTTATCTTTCTCAGTCAAACTAGGGCATATCTTCACTGCTTGATGGTTATCCTATCATGCTTCATCTTTGATCATGATTTCTAGTGCTTTGATCAAGTTTATCAATTTTTTGTTTTCCTCTACCTGATTTCAATTTTGATTTTGAGGGGGCAGTACCTATCAGCTTTAATCTTTGATTCAGCTTTATCATTTAGCTCAGCTTAAGATTTTTATTTTGAGACTTGATTATCACTTAACAACAACGGTGTTGGTCTTGTCTTTTGATTCTTATCTCTTATTTTCAGACTTGATTATCACTTAATAGCAATGGTGTTGATCTTGTCTTTTAGCTTATGTTTATCTTTGTCCTAATGTCTTCCCATCCGTCGAACACACATCTGAGTTGTTTTGTGATCCCAAATCGATCTCACTCTTCAATTTCATTCTTTGACTGCATGTTTTCCCAGAATGATCACACATTAGTCAAAGAGGGGCAAATGTATGTACCCTAAAATGGTCGCCTAGACTTTGGGCCCCCATTCAACAATTTATCAAATCCTTGAATCAATATTTTCAATTATATCAATTTCTTTGATCAAGTCCTATTTTATCATTTTTTATTATTTGCCTTGGGCTAACCATTTTATCTTAAAGTCTTTTAAAAGGAATATTTCCTCCTCTTTTAATAAATAAAAATCCCCCCACTTTTCCTCTTATCCTAAGTTTCATAAATAAAGCATTATTCTTATTTTATAAAAAGGAGAAAAGCACTTTTTGTCTTATATGGACACAAAAGTCAACTCTTATTTTCTCATTGGAGGATATTTGTGCACATGGATTGCTCCTCTTTCAAGCTCCACCCTTGATTAAATCTTTTGCCTCTTAATCTCCATGGTGCATTCCTTTTCATTTCCTATAAAAGAAGAGCTCTCTTCCTCATTTGCATATCAATCTTTTTATGCTAATGTTATGCTGTAGGTTTTCTAGGTCACTTTAGAGATTTTGAAGATTTGGAGCATTCTTGGCTTTTGCATCTACATTCCATTCTTAGTCTCATTCATGCATAGTAGCTTCATGTTTATTCTTTCATAGTTTAGATTTCCTTTCAAGCTTTAGAGTAACTCATCTAGTTTAATTAGGAAGGCTTGGTAATACTTGTACTTTCCTTTTCATAGCATAGCTTGTACTTTCATTTCCATAGCTTAGCTTCCACCTCTCATTTATAGCTTGCATATTCATCTTAATCTAGTTTGCATTTGCATTTCATAGTGATTCTTGGGGATATTGGAATTCTTTCCCTTGACTTCATTTGAATCTCTCATTGTGTGGTTGACTAGCAAGGTCATTAGCTTAATAGCTCTAGCTGAGAGCAAACTTCAAATAATCGTGCAAGTCCATGCATAGAGAGCTCTAGGTCACTTTCTAAGGTATCCCATTCATGGATTCCCTTGGATATAATGATTTAGATAAGTGCACATAATTTGAGTGTACAACATGTAATTATAGTTTTAATGAAGATATATGTAATGAGACTTAAAAAGTCCACCTTTACATTAGAAACTCAGGATGTGAAATTTTAAAATGGGGTTCTAAATCCATCTTACATGTAAATGACACTTTTTATGTGATGCAATTGCAAACAAAAAGCCCAATAATTAGAGATTTTATTTAAAGAACAAGGATATGCAGTCAAGTCGAAAACCCCCACTTGCAGAACACTTAATTCCCTAATAACTTTTGATAGACAACTCGATTTGAGGCCTAAGATAGCTCAAAATGAGTGGAATTGAAAAATCTACAATCCTAGGGTGAAAACAAGACATACAACCAATAAAAATGAAGAAAATACTTGAAGGTTAACAAAAATAAAGTGTCTGTAGTGGGAGAAGAAAAACTTGTTATGACAAGTAATAAGGTGATTAACTTGACGAAAACCTTCCAAAATGATGTTCAAAAGATACAAAATTTAGGTCAATTCAAGGGAGAACAAATTTCCTTCATGATGCATCATTGAGAACATCAAAACTTTGAGGGAACACCTACAAATTCATGAGAAAAATTATGTAGGGTTGCGCCAATTTTGTGATTTTAAAATTGGGGACAACAGCTGGCTCTAACTGGGGAACATACCTCACTTGTTCTTAGAAGCAGTGAGGAATGCAGAATCTAGACCTCTAAGTGCCTTCATCTTTTCCATTGGGTTATAGAGTCGGGCAACTAGAAAAAAGAATCAAAATCCTAAAAACTGAAAAGACTTGGACATTATGTACATGGGTACTTATCTGGAGATTATTCAAAATAATGCTTTAGATGTTACACACTATATGGAAGTGCAAAAGGAGTTCCATCATAGTAATCCAACAAGAATTTTTTTCTCTCGCCATTTGGTGAATTGTGAAAGAACCTCGTCAAAGAGAATCAAATTTTCTATGCATTCCTTTTGGTTATCACCTTTTATCTCATAGTGGGACATGGTCACCAACCTAGAACTCTCTTTGTTTATATTTCTTGTGAAAGAGTACCTTAACTTTTTTTTGATGTGTTGCAAGTCGATCCACCACTTGTGTTCTTTATTCATCCATCTAGTGAAGAAACATGATTCTTTTATCCAAGGTATTCTCAAAAGTTCCTTCTTCAATGGCCTTAGCCAACTTGAGAGTGAGAAACTCCAAAGTTATGGGAAGTTCTAAATTCAACCCATATAGAAGATGAAAAGGCAACATGCCATTATCTCTCTTTGGTGTAATTTTTTTTTACCCATAAAGCATCAAATAATGGCATGTGCCAAGATCTTTGATTAACATCCACCAACTTGCAAATGATAGTAACTAACTTTTTGTTACTTGATTCAACCTGACCATTTCCTTGCAGATAGTAGTTAGATGCATGAGAAAGGGTAATACCATATTCAAAATAAATATGTGTTATCTTTGATGAGGAAAACACAACAACATTGTCTATCACAATTTTTTTGGGTACTCTAAAGTGATAAATTATGTTCTCCTTCAATAATGAACACACCATTGATGATGGCGCATTCTTTATAGGAATTTCTTCCCTCCACTTAATGAAATAATATATTGTAGACAAAAAATTTGTATTCCCTACACTAGATGCTAGATTTATTGTACCAATTAATTCAAGGCTCCATTTCTGAAATGGTTCCTCACTCACTACTGGTTTCAAAGGTAACGTTGCAAGTTTCTTCTTTCCAATGAGCTATTGACAATGATCAAACTTTCGCACCCAACTGTACGCATCTTGGAAAAGAGTTGGCTAGTAGTATTGTGCTCACAGATCTTCTGAGAAGTAAATGATGTTGAGAAGTGACCACCACACACCATATCATGAAATGACTCCAACAACCTAACTAGTTGCACTTTATCAATACACTATAGAAACATATATGTTACTAAATTTTCACACATGTTCAAATTTAGTTGAGACATTATGCATACATAAAGATTTTATATATGTTTATACAATTGATAAGAAATGAAATTCAATCTACTAAATGTAAATACATCTCCCACACAAGACCGTGAGAGTGGCCCTTATTCTTTCCTATACAAATAAAGAACATGAAATAAAAGAACAAGTGTATGAATAAGAGGTCAAGGGTAGCTAGTCATTGCCTCTTTATGACTGGTCAAAGTGAGTCCTTGTTGGTTTTTTCTTTGCACCTTGGTCTTAGGTCCCATCAATCCCTCCAAGTGTCCCTGTATACTGCATGTGTAAAAAGAAATAATTTAGATCCAATGGATCTAAGCAATGGCTGGTTGCACTAAACTACATACTCATACACATACGTTGATGCTAACATGGTCTTCATTAGCAGAGATAAGAGAAAAGGTCATATCAAATCATCTACATCTCATGAGCATTATTTGGTTTTGTTATATTTTTGCTTCTTGTGCAGGTGAATCCTATATCTTATTATCTTGTGGAATTAATTGTGGCTCCCATGAGGGTTGGAGTGCAACATACCCTTGAGAGATAAGATTAGTGTGAATAAATGAAATTAGAAATACAATCAAAAAATAGTTGCAAGTAGTGGTTGGAAAATGAATGAGACATTTACCTTTCCATTAAAACCTTTTGTTTCAATCACAAAGAATCTGATTGTATGACAAATGCACTTGTGTATCAGAAACCAACTGAAATATCATTCATGGCTATATAAGAACTTGTCTTCAACATTTCATACTTAAGTTGAAGAAATTCTAGAAGATCTTGTATCATAAGGTTTTCTAAAACTTCCCTCAACTTAAATATGAAGCTCTAATTGCTTCAAGGGATCAAAGTATAGCTATAGATAAAGACAAAATCTTAATGGATGCATATTCAAAAATAAAAGATGATACAAGACATTAAATGGACATGTTTTATTGCATGAAACCTTTTGTCTTATTTAAGCCACATACAATGAGCTAATTATAACATAAAGCTAAAAGTTCATAAAAGAAAAGATATGCAATGTCAAGACAATCATTTCATTCATGGAAAAAGATGCTTCAATCTAGTGATTTCCACCTATCAACTGAGAAATAGTAAATGTACAATAGAGAAGCCTTAGTTCTAGTATGCATACATTAAGGAAAATTACCATGTGCCATTATAATGACCATACACAAGTATCAAATAAACATTTGCATGTTTTTTTTTTAAGCAAAAGTGGACTTTCCACCATATATATATATATTTATTTAATAAAAATTGATTCAAAGACTCATCTGGGAAAGAATAAAAAAGAAAACTCGGAATCCTCATCATATAAAATCAGGAATTGAGTAATTACAAAAGATATACATGAGCTTTACATCAATCTCTATGTAGAGAAATTATCAAAGACTGAAGCAAGGAGTCTGCAAAATTATCTCCAAAAACACCAACATCATGTCATCAAGCACAAATGATGAAGTTTAGACCAAACTTCCAATTCAAAAATATCAGAGATGTCTTGAATAACCATCACAAAAACCAAACTTGATAGATAGGTTATCATTCCTCCATAGCCACAAAATCAGAATTTCCATAAACTAGATCCCAAGCAGCATCCCATCCAGCAGGAGGAGCAGAGGGAATCTCCATTACCCAACCATCTTACTCCTTAGGAGACTGGTCCATGAACACATCGTGAAGGGTATCACAAGGAGAAGGGGTTGGTGAGAGTGGAAAATTGAGATCAAGCACTGACAGGGGAGCAACAAGGGATTGAACTTTGCTTGAAGGTGGCAGAGGTCGAAGGAGTGACCGTGGGGAGGAATTGGGGGTACCTAGAAGATCAAACATGGCATTGATGTTGTGCCTGATATTTGCTTCAAGCTCCTTGCCCAAAGACGAAGCCACAACTTGAAAATTAGCCTTGATAATTCTGAAGTTGTGCCACTCCAGAGACCATTTAATGTTATCATAGGTCATCATGTGTTCATGTGTAGTCAACAACAAGTGATGAGAGAAAAATCTACCTACAAGAGCACAACCTGACCATAGGTCATATTTGTGGAGAGCTAGCAATAGTTTGTTATCCGTGATGAATTATGGGCACACCTCTTTGTTTGTGATTAGTATCAATAAATCTATAGACTGTAATAAATCCATCAAATTGGACAAGAAAATTGATACCTGTTACTCAAAATTATAGCATATGACACAATAGGCATAAATAGGAAAATGTTGCACATTTTTTTGTCCATTTAATACTATCTTGCAAGTTTTGTTAATGGACATGTCATTATTGCATTCATTTTTAGATGTCATTATTGTACTCTAAGTATTGATCATAGTTCAAAAATTTCAGAATTTATAATTGGTCATTACATTGTGCATTCAAACTGAATGTAGTATACAAAGTGTCTTTTCATATTTCATATTTCATATCAACAATAGAGTACAAATGTAGAATTGAGAAAATGATTGAAGTATGGAATAGGGGTCCCATGCATTGCCTTTGTTGTTGGTTTGTTGTCAGCTGGTTATCTACCAAGTGTCAAGTCCTAGGGTCTTCAAAGTCTGGGTCTTCATCTACATTTAGGTCTTTAGGGTTCATACTTGCATGAGAGAGAAGAGTGGTTAGATCCTATTGGATCTAAGCAATGTATGAGAAACAGATAACATACTGTAACAATCAAGTTTTCAAATCTGCATATCAATCTGGAAAATTAAATGCAATAAGGAAATGTACACTAACACTCACTGCAAGGTAGTATGAAAGAGACTTGTCTCTGTAAACATGAAACCTTTTACTATTTATGATTATTCTGGTGTATGTTGTCCTTTTTATTAACCAAGTATCTAAATTAAAGGGACTTAGTGTTTCCAACTGAGAAACCTTTTTTAGATGATGTAGTACCTTGGTAGATTAGTGAACATAATGGTCTGAGAATTGATTGGAAAATTATTTATTATGTTCACTAATCTAACCATTTCAAAATGATGTTGTTTGTGAGCTTAATAGTTTGTTTTTGCAGAAAGAAAGTTGACTGTTTTTCATATTTAGTCATAGAAAGGGAGATGCAAATCAAGCTGGAATTTCAGGATAAAGTGCTATAGAAGGTGCTAAAGTTGCAAGAATTCAAAGATCAAGTCACATCAATACTGGTTCAATATGTCTTTGTTGTTTCAAGAGGTACAAATTCAAGTGATGTCACTATTATTACTGATTATACAAAGAAGTGTTATAAAATGTTTTACATTATGTATCCTTGAGTGTCACGAGCCTGTGCTCGAAATTCATTGATAACAAACAAACATTTTATACCTTATTGCAATGATTTAAAGATTTTAATTTCAGCATTGAGAAAGAATTATTTTTAAACCTAGTAATTTGTGCCAGTAAGTCTTAGAGTGTTCTCACTTTTCAAGATTGAAATTTAAGTGCTAAGTGACTATGCAATAAGAAGAACAATCAAAATGCAGTCAAGTGAGTTGAAAACAGTGGTCGTACTACTTGGATTTTGATACAGTGAGCTATCTTTCAAATTCTTTTAGATTGTAAATTTATGTTGTTATACAGATTTGCATAGTAAAATACACCTATAGTTGAAATATCAAAAAGTGACAAATCAAATAGAAAGCAAGCTATAGAGATAGTTTTATCAATAGAGAGCATGAGTTTTTAGCATAGGTTCATGATTGCAGGCAGTGTGATGGTATATGTTCAAAGCAAAGATGACAGTGTATCTAGTAAAATTTGATAATTCCTGGTGATATGTATGTGCATTTATAACAGTAATGAAAAACCATAGAACAATAATGCACATAAGCTATCAATAAAAGAAACAACAGACATGGGAGAAATGAACTTATCTTTCTGAGCAAGGGTCTTGTTTCTTTTGACATCTTCTAGTTATGTTGTTAGTTAGCTACCAAAGCTTGCGAAGCTTATGACTGAAAGATGTCATGACCTAAAAAATAATATATATTTCACATCTTTCAGTCATAAGCTCATGGTTTTGATGAGACAACTGAAGGTGGAAAACCCACATGGTGGAATGCTGCTGAAGTTTTCAATCATCTCGATAAGAGTCTCAAGCTGAGACTGAGAAATGTCTTAACAAATCCTGAATTACATTTCTTAGTCCCAGCTTGGACTGTCATCAATATAACTAAAATAATTATATTCTAAGTCATAGTACATTGTCAAACACAAATGTACCCACATCAACAGGGTGGTGTATATAAAATAGCTCATGCAAAAAACCAAGGTCATAGTTCAAGTTCATAAATAGTAAGATTAAAATCTGAGTTCTGATAACTCACTATTTGATCACAATTTATTCATAGTTATTCATCAATGAGAAGGCCGAGTTGTGATTATGGTACTGCCGACATTGCAAAAGAGGTCCATGTCAGTAGGAGTGGAATATAGAAAATAAAAAGCTTCATGTTTAAGGTTGAGTAGTGTACTTGAGTGGGATGATGGCTTACCAGTTGAAAGCTGAGTTGTTATCCAATAGTGAACTCATGGATCAAGCTCAAACCATGATGCATGTTTATACAAAATTAGGCTCAATAAGGATGAAGTGACAGTCAAAGATTTATATACAGTAAATAGAAATAAAAGAACACCGATCAAGCTATAATTGTTATAATTGAATGAATAGAATCTTGTGGCTCTTAACCTACAAGCAGAAGAAGACTAGTGGAGTCGTGGTCATGTGGATTCATCAAGAAAAATTGATTCATGCCAGAGTTACATCAAGGGGTTCGATCAAACTCAAAATCATACATGGATCTCAGCTATACTCATGGTGAGTCAAAGTCACAAGTAATGATTGATATTAAAAACCAATATTGCTAAAGCACTAGCATAAGCCATGACTTCATTCATAGGCAAAGAACTGAAAACAAAATGTCACAAGCCATGACTTATGCTAAGTGTAAATCGTGCCAGGTTTACATCAAAGATGCCAAGCATACTAAAACAAAGGTAAAGCAACCAGTCATAAGCCATGACTATTACAATGAAGAGAGTTTTGAGCTCACGACTGGACCCATAAATGAAGGATAATACTCAGTAGAGTCAAGTACTTAGACGTTTAACATAGAGACCAAGTGTAAACAAAAAAATCCATCAGTACAAACAATCTTGACAGTGTTAATCAAATTAAGAAAAGAGACACAATGAGTCACACTCACCCAAATCAAAAGTCAAGCATGATGAATCAAGATTTCAATCAACAAGCAGTAAACCCAAGCTCGAAAAGAAAGATACAGCATGCCAAGCTCAAAGATATAGTCAAGCTGTAGGTAATAGTAGAGACATAATAAGTGATCTTCAGATTAACAATCATAACCGAACCTCCATGGTTTGAACTTTCAGTTCAAATCCTTTATCAAAGAGTGGATTATCAAAGGTTGAAGGCTCCATTAATCATGCTGAGCTTCAAGATAGGTTTATTGATAACAGTTGTAGTCTTTAAACTAAAAATCTACCAGTCAAAGAGTATTCAACCTATGAGCTGTCAAAGCCAAAATCAAGTGCCTAAATTCATGATTAAAGCAACAGAAAGAATGACAATAACAAGAGTTCACTTAAAACATCATTCAAGCTGAGTGTAACAAAGAGATTCATCTACAGGAAGCCAAGCTTCATCAACAAAAAATTTCCAGGGTTTTCCTTTAGTTAGGGTTTCAAACTCTCCCTAATTCTTCTTTGTGAAGATTGAGATAGCACTAGTTTCGAAAATGAAATAAGCCTATGAATTTTGGAGTCCGCCAAGCATAAGGCATTGAATGCCTTTACTGCTGGTGTTAGTATCTATAGTTTTTTGAAATTTTCCAATGTGCCACCTCATCCCTCTACTTTCGAGTCATGTACAAGTGGGTCGAGTTTATTATTCCCCACTTTGCATTTTTTTACACTTAGTGTTTTTAGAGGTTAGGTTATGCTTTTTGGATATTGGAATTTTATTTCAATTTTCAAAATTCAAATATTGGTTAAGTATTGTAAAGGGATTTTTAAATCTTTATTATTAGAGACCAATATTTAGGGCACTTATCATGAAGAGTCAACATAGGCTGGATTTTTGGCATGTTTTTTGGCCAAAGTTAGGGCAATTTTGTAGAGTGATTGGCATTTTCGGATTTGGGGCTTAAGCATACTATAAGATTGATTTTGATGATCATTTTGAGGGGTTGCGAGTTTGGGAGAGAGGCTAATAGTGAACATATTGTTCCTACATGTTTTTCAAGCCAATTTTGTAATCACATTATCAGATTTGTGAGAGAAATAAAGCATATGCTCTTTGGTCCATACATTTTGGAGTTTGATTTGATAATCCTGGTTTCATCTTTCTTTACAAGTGTTGTTTTTAATTTAAATCCAAAAGAAGTGAATGTGTGTTTTTTCCTTCTTGAGGAAATTAGTTGCTTTCTTAAACCTTGTATGGAAAATGTATGTTGTTAACTGTTTGAAATATTTGTGATTTAATCCTAATAGTAAAGCCTGTTAGCCTATATGTTGAGCAGAGATTTGAAGAGTCAAGCATTTGATATGTGATTCTAAGCTAATATTTTGTTCTCCTAGCAAGGTCTGAAACCATTTTTGGTGTATCACCCTGATTCATTTCAGTTTAAAAGTTCTCTCTATCCTTTTTTCTTATCAAGTTTTCAATCAGGTGGTGATATTTTATATTTAATGGAAACCGGCCTAGAATTCGGAGATTCTTCCTTATTCATAGTCTACCCATAGCTAGAGGAGGTTTCCATTGTCAGGATAGAATTGTTGTGTAGCCTTAATGCCTGAGTTAGGGTAACAATTCTAAGCCTAAACATTTTTTGGCACACCTGGTGGGACATGAACTGCTTCTCAGTTCTGAGTTACAAATTTTATGGTTGTTCTCGATTCAGTTTCAGATTTGAGGGGTTTGTTTTAATGAGTAGAACTCCAACAAGATCAAACAAGGAGGGATTTATGTACCAAGAATTGTAGTCAGGAAGAAGGGGAGGAAGAACATCACAAGATCTGAGAGGTACTCTATTGAATTCTAATTTTTCATCATTTGATAACCCCATTTTTGAAAACTAGACTGTAAATTCAGACGAGCTTGAAGTAATTATTGAAGAAATTCATCTTCCTGAGGATCTAAGTGATCCTAATCATTTTGAATCAGAATTACCAAGTTTTGAAGATTTATCTAGAGATAATTTTGTTCTTGGAGCTTCTACAAGTGGAACTGCAACAACTCCCCAAAATTTGAAGACATACCAAAGGAAGGTAATTCATCCTACCCAGCCTTCTGTTACACATGTCATTCAACAACAAGCTCCTCCACATCAAGAAATGGAAACAAACCTTCTTTTTGTTCCATTTGATCAAGGTAGTCCTTTGAGGATTGCAAATCACAATGATATTCCATTGGCTACTTTGAAAAGCTTTCCAACTTTTATGGGAGAAACACATGTGACAGCTATTGAGCATATCCGAGATGTTGCAACTCTTTACAATGTTTATCATATCACAGCTGAGGATGTAGCTTTGAAGCTATTGGCTACATTACTAAAGGGTAAAGCCCTTGATTGGTTCAAAACTTTCTCGGTGGACTCTATTTCTACTTGGGATGTCCTAGGAGAAAGGTTGTCTAAATGTTTTGAGGACAAATCTGATAACTTGTCCTTGGTGGAGAATCTAACTACTATCAAGAGGGCCCCATAAGAGGAGATGAGTGATTTCAATCTCTATTTTCAGAAGACTTGGAATAGAATTCCTGTTATGGTAAGGCCTTCATCTGAATACACTTTCTTGTATTATTTGAAGAGCTTAAATAGTGATATCTCTGTAATGATTCAATCTATGGGGGGATTTTTTTTACCTCAAGCTTTTAATATTTCTATTAGGGTAGATAATAGTCTTATCTAGGCAGGCAAGATAGCTCCTAAACTGCTTATGCCTTTCTTTCCTAACATCCAGTCCAATATCCCATTAGTTGTCCCACCATTATCTATTATTCCATCTTTTAAAGCCACATAGATAGTTCCTGCAGCTCCTCTAAATGAACTACAAAGTATTAAGGATAATCAAAAAAAGATAGAGAATTTACTGCAATCTTTTGGAAATAATTTAGTCACCCTTAAGAGGAATCAAGCACAGACAAACCCTGCTACTCAAAATCAATTTGTTGGTTCTTCTTCCCAATACCCTAATTAGCATAATTATCAGGCCAATAGGCAGAAATTCCAAGGTAATGCTAATGCAAATAGATAGAATTGGAATGTGAGGCCAAATAGACAATAAAATCCTGCACCTCTTAATACTGTTAGGGATATTGTTCCTACTCAGAATAATATTGCTACTGACTGGTGTTTTCCATGCAATGAACCACATGACTAGTCTACATGTTCTAATGGAATTCTTAACCAAGCTCTTATGGTCCAAAATGCAATGAATTCATAGCAGAATGTGTTTATTAAGGAGGTACAACAACAATCAGATCAAACTTCTACAAACACTAGTTTCCTAAACTGGCAAGAGGAAGATTTTTGTGGTCTAAATGAAGATTCATCAATTGCAAAAAATACTAGAGTGAAAAAGAGAGCTCTTGAAGCAGATCAATCTGCTGGTAATGTACCTTCTTCACCAATTTCTATTCTAAAGAATCCACCAAATTTATCTAATAAGGATCAAAATCAGAGGAGTGCTGATCAAGGGTCTCCTAGATCTTCACACAAGGTACAATTTGTTGTTGCATTCAATATTGTTGATACTATGAAGAAAACAAATGTAACTTTGTCTACATGGGAGACTTTATCTATTCTAGGACAGATTGAGATTTTAAAAGAAGAATTGTCCAAGTTGGCAATTATCTCATAGCAAACAGTACAAAAAACACCTAGGGTGATTATGACTAATTCTGAGCCTCCTAAGGTTCAGGAAAAGTTATCAAAAGAAGAGAAAAAGCCTACTAAAGTGTAGCAGCCAGTAATACCAAAAGTTAAAAAGGCTGCAAATGTGAAACAACCATCAGTAACAATTGACAAAAAGCCAGCAAATATTCAAAAGACATTTGAAAAGGAAGGTAAGAAACTTGCAAATGATAAGCCTCCTAATTTTATGTCTCATTGATTATTGGAAACAAATTAGTGCATAATTGTATGGTAGATAGTGGTGCAACCAACACTGTCATGCCTAAGAAAATAATAGATTTGTTGAATTTAAAGTATGAACCTCTTGAGAAAGGTGTAGTCCAGCTTGATGGAACTTTAGTTAAGACCTTAGGGGTCATTAAAAATATGAGTTTGACCTTGCACTCATGTCTAAATTTCTCAATTCCTCAAGACATTTATGTTATAGACTTGCCAACATATTTTTCTATGTGCCTATCCAAAGACTTTACAACCAAAATAGATGGTTATTTTTCATCAGATTGGTCACATTTATACTTCAGAACTAGATATGGGACTAAGGTAACCATAAAATGAGAATTGTTGGCTAAAGATCATATAGAGCCTTACAATCTGAGTCCCATTAATGCAAGTTGTGTGATCATCGATCAAGATGAAATTCCAGACTATTCAGCCTATAACACATAAACTAAATCATATCCAGACATTATTTTAGATGAATGGGCTACTAGAGATGATCAAAATAATGATATGTTTGATGCTGGTTTTGGAAATTACATGATTTTAGAATCTGATTCAGTTGTGCCTAATTTGATAAAAGAATCTGAATTTGATTTATCTAACCAGTTATGGGATTTGTATTTTGATGGATCAAGGAATAAGAATGGAGTTGGTGCAGGGGTTATGCTAGTTTCACCTAATGGTAATAAGTTTTATGATGCTTATAAGTTATCTTTTCATTCTTCTAACAACGTGGCTGAATATGAAAGTCTGATTTAGGGATTAGAGTGGGCAAGATTGAGAGGAATTAAGTGTTTAAGGGCATTTGGTGATAGTGAGCTGATAGTAAAGTAGGTGAGAGGTATCAGTACTGTTAAAAATGATCTTCTAAAGATGTATAAATCTAGAGTTTCTGACATTCTAGATGAATTTGATGCTTTCAACCTGATTTCAATTCCTAGAAGGGAAAATCAACATGCTGATAGGTTGGTTGGTATTGGTGCTCATGTTTCAGTTATAGAACATAAAGGAGAAATTTCAGACCAATCACATGTCAAGATTATTGTTAGGCCATCTATTCCAGATAATGACACTTATTGGTAGGTTTTTAATACTGATGAGCATATTTTAAGTTTTTTGACAGAAACAGATGGTTTTTCAACTCTTAGAAATAACAAAATCAATCAGCAAATGGAGGACCAGATTATTCAGTTGAAAACCAACAAGCTTCCAAAGGGATTGATCAGTCTAGAATCAGCTTTCAACTCTGATGATCAGTTTAGGAAGGGTAAAACCAGCCTGCTGATCAAATAAGATCATTATGAGGAAGTGGAAATATTCAGAGATAAGCAGTTAAAGGTTGGTAAAATTAATTCTCCTGAAGAAAAAGAGTTGTTTATTGATCTTTTTAGAGAATATAGTGACGTTTTTGCATGGAATTATGCTGATTTGAAAGGATTTGATCCTCAATTAACCCAACACACTATAGAATTAGAGCCAAATTTTAGGCCAATTAGACAAAGGAAAAGGCCCATAAACCCCAAGTTAGAACCATTAATGTTGAAAGAACTAAGAAAACTCTTGGATGGTGGTATTATATTTCCAATCAAACATACTTCCTGGGTTTCTAACTTAGTTCCAATAAGGAAGAAGAATGGAGAGGTAAGACTTTGTGTAGACTTTAGAGATCTTAATAGGGCATCTCTAAAAGATAGACACCCTCTTCCTTCCATGGAATATATTTTACAATATGTCTCAGGTTTTGAGAGATTCTCTCTCTTAGATGGCTATTCTGGTTATAACCAGATTTTAGTTAAAGAATTTGATTAGTTTAAAATAGCTTTCACAACTAAATGGGGTACAATGGCTTACAGAAGAATGCCATTTGGGTTATCAAATGTGAGGGCCACTTTTCAGAAAGCAATGGACATGGCTTTCAAGAACTTAATGTATAAATTTGTTCTAGTATACCTAGATGATGTGACAATTTACAACAAGATTGCAAACCAGCACATTGATCATTTGAGACAAATTTTGTAGAGGTTTAGAGAGTTTGGGATTTCTCTTAACCCAAAGAAGTCTATTTTTGCAGTTCATGAGGGTAAACTTCTAGGATATCAGGTGTCTAAGGAAGGTACAACTATTGACCCTGAGAGAATTATTGCAATTCTAGAACTTTCATTGCCTAAACACAAGAAAAGATTGCAGAGTTTTATTGGGAGAATACATTTTGTTAGAAGGTTTATCCCTGATATTGCAAACCTATTGAAACCACTGACTGCTATGCTTAAAAAGGATGTCCCTTTTAGCTGGACTGATGAGGGAAAGAAGAATTTTGAATTCATAAAACAAGCTTTGTCTTCAGCCCCTACTCTTGTTAATCTCAATTTTACTAAAGACTTTATTCTATATGTTAATGGTGGTTCTAATACTATTTCAGCAATGTTGGTTCAAAAGAATGAAGAAAAATAGGAGCAGCCAGTTTCTTTTTTCAGCAAAGGTATGGATGATTATGAGAAAAGGTAAAATTTTGTTGAAAAGCATGTGCTAGCTATTATTAAAGCTTTGAAGAAGTTTAAGCATTTGATTGCCAGAAATAAAGTGCATTTGATGGTTGCACATCCTAGTATTAAAGACTTTTTGTTGAACAAGGATGTTAATGAAAAAAAGTTAGGTTGGATAATAAGAGTTATGGAATATGATGTTCAAATTCATGTGACTAAGCTAGTTAGAGGCAAAGGCCTTTGTGCTCATATGGTAGAAGAGGAAGATCAAGCTGATACTACTAAAGAATTTGAACCTTTTCAAGGTGATGTTGTATTGTTTAATGATCCTACATCGTGGTTATCAGATATGACCAGATTCTTGCAAACTGGACAATGTCCAAGCAATCTTGACAAGGAAAAGAGGAGATACTACAGGTTACAATCTATTCCCTATGTTCTTATTGATGGTATACTTTATAGGAAGGATTTTTCTGGAATGTTTCTCAAGTGTATTGATTCAGTAGATCAAAGTAGAATTTTATCTAAATTTCATGATGGATCTTATGGAGGACATTTTAGTCCTAAAACTACAGCCTGGAAAATACTAAGGGATGGATATTATTGGCATGATTTATTTAAAGATACTTACTCTCATTCAAGAAGGTGTCAAAAGTGTGTAGTGTACTTGAGTGGGATGATGGCTTACTAGTTGAAAGCTAAGTTGTTATCCAGCAGTGAATTCATGGATCAAGCTCAAACTGTGATGCATGTTTATACAAAATTGGGCTCAATAAGGATGAAGTGATAGTCACGACTTTATATATAGTAAATAGAAATAAAAGAACACCAATCAAGTCATGACTGTTATAATGGAATGAATAGAAGCTCGTGGCTCTTAACTTGCAAGCAGAGGACAACCAGTGGAGTTGTGGTCATGTGGATTCATCAAGAAAAATTACAGTCATACCAAAGTTACATCAAGGGGTTCGATCAAACTCAAAATCATACATGGATCTCGGCTATAATCATGGTGATTCAAAGTCACAAGTAATGACTAATATTAAAAACCCATATTGCTAAAGCACTAGCATAAGCCACAACTTCATTCATAGGCAAAGACCTAAAAACAAAATGTCACAAGCTGTGACTTATGCTAAGTGTAAATGGTGCCAGGTTTACATCAAAGACGCCAAGCATACTAAAACAAAGGTAAAGCAACCAGTCATAAGCCGTGATTGTTACAATGAAGAGAGTTTTGAGCTCACGGCTAGACCCATAAATGAAGGATAATACTCAATAGAGTCGAGTTCTTAGACGTTTAACAGAGAGACCAAGTGTAAACAAAAGAAGCTATCAGTCCAAACAATCTTGACAGTGTTAATCAAATCAAGAAAAGAGACACAATGAGTTACCCAAATCAAAAGTTGAGCATGATGAATCAAGATTTCAATCAACAAGCAGTGAACCTGAGCTCAAAAAGAAAGATACAACATGCCAAGCTCGGAGATATAGTCAAGCTGCAGGTAATAGTAGAGATAGAATAAGTGATCTTCAGATTAACAATCATAATCGAACCTCCATGGTTTGAAATTTTAGTTCAAATCCTTTATCAAAGAGTGGATTATCAAAGGTTGAAGGCTCCATTAGTCATGCTGAGCTTCAAGATGGGTTTATCAATAATAGTTGTATTCTTTAAACTAAAAATTTGCCAGTCAAAGAGTATTCAACCCGTGAGCTATTAAAGCCAAAGCCGAGTGCCTAAATTCATGATTGAAGCAACAAAAAGAATGACAATAACAAGAGTTCACTTACAACATCATTCAGGCTAAGTGTAATAGAGAGCTTCATCTATAGGAAGCTGAGCTTCATCAGCAACAATTTTCCATGGTTTTCCTTTAGTTAGGGTTTCAAACTCTCCCTAATTCTTCTCTATGAAGATTGAGATAGCACTAGTTTCAAAAATGAAATAAGCCTATGAATTTTGGAGTCTGCCAAGCATAAGGCATTGAATGCCCATAATACTCATGTCAGTATCTGCATTTTTTCAAAATTTTCCAATTTGCCAGCTCATCTCTCTACTTTCGAGTCATGTACAAGAGGGTCGAGTTTATTATTCCCCACTTTGCATTTGTTTACACTTAGTGTTTTTAGAGGTTAGGTTATGCTTTTTGGATATTGGAATTTTATTTCAATTTTCAAAATTCAAATATTGGTTAAGTATTGCAAAGGGATTTTTAATCTTTATTATTAGAGACCAATATTTAGAGCACTTATCATGAAGAGTTAACATAGGCTGGATTTTTGGCATGTTTTTTGGCCAAAGTTAGGGCAATTTTGTAGAGTGATTGGCATTTTCAGATTTGGGGCTTAGGCATACTATAAGATTGATTTTGATGATCATTTTGAGGGGTTGCAAGTTTGGGAGAGAGGCTAATAGTGAACATATTGTTCCTACATGTTTTTCAAGCCATTTTTGTAATCACATTATCAGATTTGTGAGAGAAATAAATAAGATGATCTTTGGTCCATACATTTTGGATTTTGATTTGATAATCTTGGTTTCATCTTTCTTTACAAGTGTTGTTTTTAATTGAAATCCAAAAGAAGTGAGTGTGTGTTTTGTTCCTTCTTGAGGAAATTAGTTGCTTTCTTAAACCTTGTATGGAAAATGTATGTTGTTAACTATTTGAAATATTTAGATAACTAAGAGGGGGGTGAATCAGTTAAATCAATTATCCTATAGTCCCAAACTCTCATATGTACTTTTTCACACTTATAAAACAAATCAAATAGCTCGGTAGATATAATATTTATCTTTGTTATCATTTACCGAATACCAATAATTATCCAAAAATGTCTTTACTGATTAATCAAATATGCAACATGTAAAGTATGATAACAAAAAAATCATAACACATAACACAGTGATTTAACGTGGAAACCCAGCAAACGAAAAAACTACCTGGGACCGGTAACCCAAAAATATTTCAATCTTCTGAAGTGAGCTCAGTTAGGAGCCAACCCTGTTGAAGGTTACAATGAACATTGTCAGGTGTGACCTTATTAGAGGATTTATCACTAATAGTTAGCTTTTTACCACCATTCACTATGGGGTCATCAAGATAATAATTAACATTCCTTAAATGTCATATGGAAATACAAAAAAGAACTGTTAAGTCCACTCAGTTAAGATATTTTATTGAATCAATGGTTAAATTGATACAATACTAATCTGATTCAAATACAACTCAATTTGCAAGTATTCAGATCTATGCTAAGCTCATAAAAAATCATCTGATCAATAAACTAATTCAATTCCTCATATCCTTCAACTTACTTCACTCGATGTATGTATAATTTGGACATTCGGTTATGCCTGCAAATTAGTTCTATCTCTAACTAATTTGATCATGAATACATGAAAAGTGTCTTCACGTGAAATATTTTGTAGTCTCTATACATTTGGCATAGTTCATAAATGAAACTCTTGTCTCTTAAATAGATGTGTAAACCATTTTCATATCAACCATTAGATTTTGCCTCTTAATCTTCATCATCCATTTTACCGCTTCAACCTTCCTCGGCAGATGTGTCAACAACACATTTCAATCTCTTCCCTTAGATCATCTATAAATTTTGTCAGTCTTGGATCTTGTAACAAACTTCATCTATTACCTCAGAATCATAAACAATTTCTAGCTCATCAGGTTAAGTTAGTTGTTATAGCATTTAATGTTTTCATCCATACTCAATTAATACTAAATGCATCAGTGATAACTAACTCAGTTATTATTGTCACTCATTATACACAAGACTGGCTCGGTGTATACATAAATCTTCAATTACCGATCACATTAACTTGTTCAATTCTGATCTCTTCTTCATAATAGAATAATGTAACATGCTCAAGTCAACAATATAATGCCATAGACTCATCAATAAGTTAACCAATATATACCTTATCGTTATATGTCATATCCATCTTTTCCTTATGTAGATATCTCATTTCTTCACCATTTCTTCCTTCTACAAATGTTTAGATATTTGTAACTATCATGATAAGTATAGTAAAAAACTAGTTGACATCAATGATATAATATTAACAAATTTAATCATCTTACAAATTACTTTAATAGCTTGGTGATCTCTAATCATTGTTCCTTCATTTCATCAAGATATTCAATCAGTTATAGATCATCAATCTCTCCCCTTGGAATTGATCGCAACACAAACAATATGAAATATGCCATACCATACCAAACATTAGTTCTACAACTATATATGTAAATGTTGTAGCTTGGTAAGCTCTCCCTAGCTTGATATTTAATATGTTTAATCACTACAAACAACATTCTATGCAGACTCTCCCTACGGATTTGACCTTGTTTAGTTCTCATCATGTTCTCATCAATGGATATTTCATATAAATTTCTCTCTCCCATATTAATTCTCTCTCACTTTGACAACAATGCCAAATAAAATAAACAACTCTTCAGCAGCCAAGTTGTTCTCTTTTGTCCGGTCCAGATCAAGTACCTTCATGTACTGATATACAATTCTTTGTTCCAGCTTCTTCAATCTTTCTCAACCTTAGGAATCCTAAAGTGTGAGCTATGTGTATCAACATGAATGATTTTTTGATAAAGTGTAGGTTGATGCAACCTCCTGATCACCTTAGTGACCGATAGACATGAGACAGACCCCTAGTCTAGTCCTCAAGTACTCAAAAGTGTCCTTCGGTAAGGGCTTGGTAAATATGTCAGCAAGTTGTTCTTTAGACTTCACAAATTCTAGTTTCACTTGCTTCTCTTGTACTTGTTCCCTCAAATAGTGATACTCAATAGATATATGATTTTTTTTTTAATGCATCACCAGATTATTTGAAATGTTTATAGCACTAGTGTTGTCACAATATATAATCACCGGATCAGTGATCACCTCATTCATTCCTTCTAACACTTGTTTTATAGATGCAATATTTGAACAATTAGCAGCAACAACAACATACTTTGCTTCAGCAGTAGAGTAAGAAATATAAGCTTGTTTCTTGCTGATCCATGTTACAAGTCTTTCTCCCAAAAAGAATGCTCCATTGGTTGTGCTCTTTTGGTCATCAATGTTTCTAGCCCAATCTACATCAATGTAAAGTTAGAGTTCAAATTTGCCTTCCTTTATGTATCGTAAACCATAATCTTCAGTTTTATTAAATATCTCAGAATCCTTTTAATAAAAACCATATGTGATTCCTTAGGATTAGTAGAAATTCTTGCCACAATCCCAACTGCATGTGCTATATTAGGCCTACTGTGTACCACATACATCATTTTTCCAATCATTGATCTATACAGTGTCTGATTTACCTAGGTTGATTCATCATATTTTTTCAACTTACATCCTGTCACCATCAGTGTTCCTATAGGTTTTTAATCTTCCATGCCAAAAGTCTTTAACACTTCCTTGATGTATTTTGATTGAGTGATGGAAATCCTATCATTCTATTGTATAATCTGCAAACCTAGAAAGAATTTAAACTCTCCAAACATTGACATTTTAAACTCTTTTCTCATTTCATCAACAAAAGATTTGCATATCATATCATTTCCTCTAAAGATTATATCATCAACAAAAATTTCAGCAATCAAAATATTATCATCATTTTCTCCTTTCATGTACAAATTACTATTTTCATTTGTCCTCACAAAGCCAATACTAATAAGATAAGCATGTAATCTTTCATACCATTCTCTCGGTGCTTTCTTTAGTCCATACAATGCTTTGTGCAGCCTACATACCATGTTCTTCTAATTTGGATCAACAAAACCTTCAAGTTGTTCTATGTAGACCTCCTCCTCAAGAATTCCATTCAAAAATGTTGATTTCACATCCATTTGATATACTTTGAATCCCTTATGTGCAACATATGCAAGTAATATCTGAACTCTTTCAATTCTTGCTACTGTTGCAAAAGTTTCACCATAGTCAATTCCTTCTTCTTGTGTGTATCCCTTGCATACAAGTCTTGCTTTGTTTCTAGTTACTTCTCCATTCTCATTTAACTTGTTTCTGAAAATCCACTTAGTACCTATTACATTTTTATCACTTGGTCTCAGTACCAATGTCCATGTCTTGTTTTTCTCAATCTATTCAATTTATTCATTCATAGCCTTAGTCCATTCCTCATTTTCAAGTGCATCTCTAACATTCTTAGGCTCAAATTCACAAACTAAGCATGTGTTTTTTCTTAACTTACTTTTTGTCATCATGCTAGCTTGCTTATCTCCAATGATTTGGTTATGTGGATGGTGTCTTCTAACAAATATTTCCATCACTTGTTCTCTTCTTTGCTCATCATTTGGTTCAGGTTAATTTTCTTCCTCGGTAGCTTCTTCCTGGTTCTCAGTTTGAATTTGTTGATTCTCGGTAGCATTTGCCTATCACTCAGTAGACACAGGCTATGGCTTCAGTAGATAGTCTGGATGTTCAATATATGTAAACCTACCATAGTTGTCTGGTTCCTTCCTGCTTTCTTCATCATTCTTTTCAGCAAACTCATCAACTTTCACATTAGTACTTTCAATCATTTTATTAGTAGCCTTGTTCAAACATTTGTATGCTTTTCTCTTAGTAGAATATCCTAAAAATATTCTTTCATCACCTTTAGAGTCAAATTTACCATTTCTATCATCTTTCATAATGTAACATCTACTTCCAAAATTTTTGAAATAACTTACATTCGGTGTGTAGAAAAACTATAACTCATATGGTGTCTTATTTGTGTCTTTCTTCAGTTGAACTTGGTTCAAGGTGTATATAGAAGTGCCAACATCTTCTCTCCACTACATTTCTGCAACATTTTTCTCAATCATCAAAGTTCTGACACAATCAACTCTATATCGGTTCCTTCTCTCAACAATACCATTCTGTTGTGGTGTCCTCGGTGCAGAAACCTATCTTTTAATTCCATGCTCATTACAGAAGTTAGTGAATTCATCAGAAATAAACTCACCTCCTCTATCATATCTTAAGCATTTTAAATCTTTCTCAGTTTCCCTTTCAACTTTAGCTTTATACCACTTAAATAATTTGAAAGCTTCAGATTTTTTATTATAGAAACATAATTGTCATCATCCTAGAGTAGTCATCAACAAATAAAATAAAATATTTGTCACCATAATAACTTTGAGTTCTCATAGGACCACATAAATCGGTATGTACCAACTCCAAACTACCTTTAGATGAATAGTCTTTTCTCTTAAAACTAGATTTAGTCATCTTTCCTTTCTGACATTGATTGCACATAACATGGTCAGGTTTAGTTAGACTTGATAAACCTCTAACTCTTCTCTTCTTTATGATCTTAACCATATTATCAAAGTTCACATGACACAATCTCTTATGCCACAACCATACATTTTTATTTCTAGCCAACAAACAAGAAGTTTCAACGTTGTCAAGATATAATAGATTACCTTTGGATTGTCCACTAGTACCAACCATCTTTCTGATGTCATCATAAATTTTCACCTTCTTACTTTCAAATGCAACTCAGTGACCTAAATTATTCAGATGTGCTACACTCAATAGATTATAGTTAAGTCCTTTCACCCAATATGCATTATCCCATCTAATCTTATCATTCAACAAGATGGATCCTTTTCCTTTCACTTGAAAAGGTGTATCATTTCCCATTTTAACTGACCCTCCATTTTAGTGTTCAAGGTATTCAAATTTTTCTTCATCACCAGTCATATGATGTGTACAACCACTATAAATAATCCATGTATCATTCTTACTAACTTTAGATATAAGTGTTGTTTCTACATACCTTTCTTCTTCTTCTTAATCATCCTTCATTGGAACAAATACCACTTCAATTTCATCATCAATGTCGGTGTCGATGTCCTTATCATCATCTTCAACAAGGTAATATTCCTTCTTGCCTTTGTCCTTGTAGTCTCAGTTGTTTCTTCTTTCATAGTGTTAGTTTCCTTTGTTATCTCTTCTGCCAAACTTTCCATCACTAGATCTGTCATTGTCTTTATCTTCTTCTTTCCTGTTAGGACATCTAGCAGCAATATGGCTAATCTCTTTACAATTAAAACAAGATAAAGGTAACTTTTCTTTATACCTTCCTTTACCTTTCTAAAATCTTCTATCCATAAATGCTTCAAGCTCTTCAAGCTCATCTTCACTGTTCCTATCACTTTCATTCTTTATGTTATACTTACTGCTAGACTTACCAATCTTCAAGGATGACATAAAAGAAGACTCATCACACGGTACAATACTATTGTCATAGTTAGTCATCTCAAAAGTAGTTAGCTTACCGATTAGACTATCAAGTGTAAGAGTCCTTCCAGGTGCAGATCTCATTTCATGAATAGCAGAGATTCTAATAGCATAGACATGCAGTAAAGTTCTTAGTATTTTACTTACCACAGTATCTTTAGAAATAATACCTCCTACTCCTTAGATAGCATTGACCACCTCTTTGATTTGGTTGGAGTATTGTGTGATGTTATCACCTTCTTTCAACTTCATATCATCAAATCTACCTCTTAGACTTTCAGCTCTAGCTCTCATTACATTCACATCACCACCATGAACTAGTGCAAGATTAGTCTACATTTATTTTGTTGTAGTGCATGCTTTGACATCCTCAAATTCTAGATCAGTTAGAGCAGCAACAATCTCTATCATAGTTATATTGTGTTCATGTCTGTCTCTCAACTGATCAAATGTCAAAGGTCCAATAGTAGGTTGTATGTAGCCATGGTCTAGGAGATGTAGACCATATTCTCCAATTCTAGATATGTGTAGCCTCATCCTGCTTTGCCATGTTGTGAAGTTATCTTTTTTCCGCTTAGGCACTTCCCTTTTATACATCTTGTGATCTTTTGCTCAATTCCTTGAAACTTTCCTCCAAGCAACCAATATGCTCTGATACCAATTGTTAGATAACTGAGAGGGGGGATGTAGTTAAATCAGTTATCCTATAGTCCCAAACTCTCAGATGTACTTTTTCACATGTATACAACAAATCAAACAGCTCGGTAAGTTATAATATATATCTTTCTTATCATTTACCGAATACAAGTAATTATCCAAAACTATCTTTACCGATTGATCAAATATGCAACATGTAAAGTATGATAACAAAAAAATCATAACACATAACACAATGTTTTAATGTGGAGCAAAGAGAAAAAACACCTGGGACTGGTAACCCAAAAATATTTCACTCTTCTGAAGTGAGCTCGGTTAGGAGCCAACCCTGTTAAAGGTTACAATGCACACTGTCAGGTGTGACCTTTTTAGAGGATTTATCACTAACAGTTATCTTTTCACCAACATTCACTATGGGATCAACAAGATAACAATTAACATTCCTTTCAAATGTCATATGGAAATACAAAAAAGAACTGTTAAATCCACTTGATTAAGAGATTTTGCTAAATCAATGGTTAAACTGATACAATACTGATCTGATTTAGATACAACTCAATTTGCAAGTATTTAGATCTATGCTAAGCTCATAAAATATCATCTAATCAATAAACCAATTCACTTCCTCATATCCTTCAATGTACTTCACTCAGTGTATGTATATCTCTGATGCTTGGTTATGCCTGCATCTCGGTTCTGTCTATAACTAGTTTGATTAGGAATGCATGAAAAGTGTCTTCATGTGAAATCTTTTGTAGTCTCTATACATCCAGCATAGGTCATCAATGAAACTCAAGTCTCTTAAATAGATGTGTAAACCATTTTCATATCAGCCATTAGATTTTGCCTCTTAATCTTCATCGTCCATTTTGCCGCTTCAACCTTCCTCGGTAGATGTGTCAACAACACATTTCAATCTCTTCCCTTAGATCATCTATGAATTTTGTCAGTCATGGAGCTTGTAACAAACTTCATCTGTTACCTCAAAATCATAAACAATTTCCAGCTCATTAGGTTTAGTTGACTGTTATAGCACTTAATGTTTTCATCCATACTTAGTTAATACTAAATGCATTGGTGATAACTAACTTGATTATTATTGTCACTCGGTATACACAAGACTGGCTTGGTGTATACAAAAATCTTCAATTACCGGCCACATTAACTTGTTCAATTTTGATCTCTTCTTCATAACAAAATAATGTAAAATGCTCAAGTCAACAATATAATGCCATAGACTCATCAATAAGTTATCAAATGTATAAATTATCCTTATCTATCATATCCATCTTTTCCTTATGTAGATATCTCATTTCTTCACCATGTCTTCCTTCTACAGATGTTCAGATGTTTGTAACTATCATGATAAGTATATTCAAAAGCTACTTGACATCAATGACAACATATTGACTGATTTAATCATCTTACAAATCACTTTAATAGCTCAGTGATCTCTAATCATTGTTCCTTCATTTCATCAAGATATTCAATCAATTGTAGATCATCAATGATAGGGTTTAAAATTTATGGTGACCATGTAATAAAGATGCAACTCAAAGTATGAATAGAAGTAGTGGCTCATATTATGGCTCAGAAAATAGAATCAATGGTAGAAGAGGCGATTTTTCATAGTTAAAACCAAACGAGTTTCAAACATAACAAATCTTGCGACCTCTAAATAGAAAATATACAAAAAAAAAAGATAAGGGTCAAGCTTTGACAAAAGAAAATTCATTCAACTATATTCATTTCATAAGAAGCCTAGCTTGAGAAACAAAAACAACTAATGCACCTTTAGATTCGATGCCCAACAACATAGAGGTGGCGCTTAGGAATTGAAAAAAATAAAACATTTGGATTTGCAAAATAAGGTACCATTCATGGTGGGAAGGCAAGAAAATCTTAAATAAACCTTATCTTTTCCTCACAGGCGGTGCTGCAAGATGAATCACAAAGACCAAATGTAGAGATTAGGATTCCGTGTTTGTGTAAAAAAAATACAAAAAATGAAAAGAGATAAAGGAAAGAATCCAAGAGAGTGAGCAAAAGAAAGTATTTTACCATAAACGCAAAGAAAGAGATATAGCTTCAAGATCAATCACTAAAACCATCAAGATGCTCCAAGATCAACATAATGAGATAAAGATTTTGAAAGGGGAAAACAAAGAAAACCCCTTTGTGAATATAATATGAATAAGGCAAAAAGCCTAGAGAAGGAGAGAGAATGTGAGCAAGAAGCTCATTACAACAATGTGAGAAGAAGTGAGAAAAATCCTTATTATGGAGTGTGTGTAGAAGCATCTTGTAAATAGAGATGAGTGATGGAGTTAGAATGTAACTCCCATGTCCTATGAATGCCACATTCACATTAAGTGTGTGCCAAGTGTGAGAATCCTCTTAAGGAGGAAAAGATAATTTCCTTAATAAAGGAAATAAAAGAAATGAGTTGTCCTCCCACTTGGACTAGAGGACAAATTACAATTAGGATACCTTGGCTTATCCATATTTAAATAATACACCAAGGAAAGATTATAAATTCTAACAGTTTGAGAAAAGGGTTCTTTATGGGTCAAAACGTTGACATGCCATTTTATGGCATTGTTAATGTTTTTATTTATTTTGTTCAATAATATGCAAAATACATCAAGTTATAAATATTATATTTTTTATATTATTTAACAAAATGAATAATATTATTATTTGCATTTTTGTAATATTGTAATAAATATTATTTGATCGACATTTTAAAATTCAATTAATTAATACTGAATTTCTTTTAAAATGCAAAAAAAAATAGGATATTTGGTATTAAGTTTTGAATTAAAAGAAGAAGTCCAATTAGGACTCATTGTGATGACTTATAGGTCAAATAGGAGATGTGGTGCTCTTGATATGTCAAGTGGATTGGCTTGAACAAAGAAGACTTTTAGATTTTTGGGAGACCCCTTATGAGGCAATGGTGGCATTTTAGTTTTTCACATGTTTAGAAGTTCATTTTGAACTTAGACACAGTTTTGGTGACTCTTTGAGTCTTTTTAGGAGATCTTGGAGTTATCTTTCAGTTGTCACTATGCGTGCTTGATGGAGGGAGTCTTTTATGCTTCTTGGAGACTTCTTGGAGCAGATTGAGGTCCTCTTTTTGAGGGTTTTTTCTAACATCCGACCCCAGGTTTTGAAATGTAGTTCCACATTTCAAGGGTTCTTAGAGGGAGTTGGAGGTGTTTATAATCCATTTTTCTTGTTCTTTGAAGGGATCCAATTTTTTTAAGCCTTTCTTATGTGATATTTTCTTGGTGTCCTTCACATTTGTTCTTATTATCACTATATCAAATTGGAGTTGATGCTTTGTTGCCTTTGAGAGCATAATATAGAAGATTATAAGATCTATTTTGAAGCTTAATTCTAGTATGTTAATCTATGATTGATGTTATTTTCTATGTTTCATTTTTGAAACCTTAAATTATGTCTCATTTTTGCATCTATTTCGAGTTAGAGAACACTATACATAGGTCATAAGTTGTGTAAGTGATTGGAAAATAACATATGTGATTAAATCCTTCTAATCTTGTTCATTAATGCCTTCTTATGAAATACTTATATGCATAGTAAATTCCATCAAAGTTGTGTCTTGCATATTGTTGTAGGTAGTTTCATTGTGCTCACAAGCATTAGATTTCTTGTTTAACTTTGCCCATCACCTTTTTTTTACAATTTTCAATTTGATTCATTTTAAGTAGTTCCTTATCATTTTCCCTTCAAGATTTAAAGTTTTATTAACTTAGGTGAATTACCAAGCAAAAGATGGCCTAATCCAGAGGTCCAAAAGTGTTAAATTTGTAGAATTTAGAAAAGGGTGCACTTTTGGGTACTAACAGTTTTGGCACACCCGGTGGGACAATTCTGAAATGAACTTGTCTTTAGGAGCCAAATAACATATTTTGTTGGTTCTGATATGTTTCCAGTAAATTTCAAACCTGGAAGAGGTTTTTATTTGCATATTCGACGACTTTGTTGGGGAGGATTGAAGAGATCAGTGTTGTTTGAGTTTTATGAGAAAAATTCAGACCAAAAGTTCAAGTTCTTTTGAGTATTTGCAACCTGAACCACCAAGGAGATGAGGAAGGAAACTCATAAGGACTCCCCAAAAAAGCTAAGATCAATCTTCAACTCCTGATATCCAATACTATAGAAGGAGAGAAATATCATTCGGGAGGGAAACTATCAACATTCAACAGGTCCTACTTACAAAATGAGCCATTGGAACCTAAGATAGCTATTATTTCAACTTTGACAATAGCAAGTGCAAGTACATCAAATTCAGAAAGTATTTCAATACCTTTTTTTTCTTGTTCTGGTTGTCATTCCAATTTTATAGGCTCAAGCAACAAGAATGGCAAGACCTTTTTCTTTTGTGCCTTTTAATTAAGGAAGCACAATGAATTTTTCTCAGCACCATGATGTGCCATTGGTGGCCTTAATAAGTTTGCTTGATTTTATAGGAGAAAGTCAAACTACAATAATTGATTACATTAGAGATGTGGCTACTTTGTGCAATGTCCATTATATTACCAAAGAGGATGTTGGTGTTAAGTTATTAGAAATATATTTGAAAGTAAAATCTTTAGAGTGGTTAAGAACTCTAACAATGGCTTCGATTGATTTGTGGGACTGGCTTAGTGATGCCTTAACAAAGGTTTTTGAAGACAAGTCAGATCACCTATCTCTTGTGGAGTATATCAGTACTATCAAAAGAGCTCCTCAAGAGAAAATGATTGATTTTAACATCCATTTTCAGAAGACATGGAATAGGATTCTAGTCATGGTGAGACCTTTTGCAGATTATGCATTTTTATATTATTTGAAAATATGAAATAATGACATATTGGTAATGATATAATCTAGGGGGTTCTTTCACTTCCCCAAGCTTTTGGTATTTCTATTAGAGCAAAAAATAATCTTATCTAGGTAGGAAAGATAGCCCCAAGGCCACTAATGTATATTTTCCTGAATACCCAGCCTAACATGCCTTTAAGTATACCACATTTTTATCCTTTACCAGTTGTTCCCAACCAAGAAAAAATGGTTGCAAGTCCTTCTCAAGAGCTCTAGGATATTAAGAATAGTCAGCAGAAGATGAAAAAATTATTGCAGACCTTTAGTAATGAGCTACTAAGCCTTAAGAAGAAGCAATTTCAAAATAGACAACCTTACTAGTCCCAGAACCACATTGCAAACCAACCTTTGCAACAATAGAATCAAGGTTAGCAATACCAAGGCAATAGGTAGCCTTATCAAGGTAATTATGCTACAAATATGCAAAATGTAAATCAGAGACCTTTTAGGATATATGTACTTGTACCCTTGAATGTAATAAGGGATATTGTACCTACTCAAAATAATCTTGTAGCAGATTATGATTGATGTTATCCATGCAACCAACCTCCCAATTGGGCCAAATGTTCAAATGGAGTCATTAATCAAGCATTAATGATTCAAAATGCTATGAGTTCACAACCTGTACCTAATGGTGAACCTAAGAAACAAAAAGATGCACTTTTGATTGATGCTACTTTCATGAACTTGCAAGGAGAGGAGTTATGTGCTATAAGCATAGATGATCATCTAGTTTCTAAAAACACTAGAGCCAAAAAGAGGGCCCTAGACAATAAAATAATGGAAAAGAATAAGGATGTAACAGTTATAGGATCATCTACATCCCAAGTACCACATATTTTGTAGAGAAATCCTCTCGATGCAGTTAAGAAGCAACCACAATAGCAAGTACAACCTTTTGTTCCTAAAGTTCAGCAAAAGGTACATGTTATTTTACCATTTAATATTGTGGGAAATATGAAGAAAATGAATGTTTCAATTAGCATGTGGGTCTCTTTGTCCATACTAGGTCAAGAGGATCTTTTACAGTCTGCATTGTCAAAAAAGGATAAGTCTAGTAAAGTTGATAATGTACCAATTACGACTTCTTTGACCAATGCAAATGAGAATAATAGCAAGCCAACTGCTAAGGATGTCAAACCTCCTCCCTTTTATCTATCATTGATTATAGGTGATAATCTAATCCATAATTGTATGTTTGATAATGGGGCCAAAAAATTTGTTGGCATAACTGATGCAGATGAGATGAGTAAGTATGTTGATGGCTTGATGATGTGTTTTGTCAGTTATTTTGTTGTCATTGATGTCAACTTAGTTGATGACTATATTCTTGGTGTACCAAGTTATGATGTAGATAGTGAATTGAGAGTTATGTTGTGCGATTTGGCACATAGAATCTATAGGTGTGTCTAATGCTTTATTTATGATCACATATGTGTATGATGATTTTTATGCAAGTTACAACTAGTATGGTGAAGAAATGGAATTGGTATAGTAGTGAAGGAACAAAGAAGAAAGATTTGATCAGTATGTCACACAAGAATGGAATCAGGTGTTGCGATTGGAGGTGTATGATCTTGATGATATTATTGGATTGATGTTGCAACCACATCAAGATTGGTTATCGGTAGACAGAGTTACAAGATTCTGAAGTTTAGGCAGTGAAGAAGGAAAGAAAACTTATTTAAATCCTTGACCAATAAAGGCAAATCAGTTTGTGAAGATGGTTGAATATTTTAGAATATGCGATGATGTGTCTAATATTACGTGGAATTTTTTGTATAATTCTTATTGGTTGATTTGATTGATAATTCATGAAGAAGTGCATGAACCTAGGGAAGTGTAATACATTTGACCTTTTTGTTGTCAAATCAAAGTGTGATTGGATCTTGATGTTAGTGAAAGCTAGAAAATGTTTTCAACTTGTTTGGAAGACTTCTATGGAGGTAAATTTGACTTTTAGATGTAATATTCAAGCGATTGTATGCACTAATTATTGTAAATTTATTTATATCATTTTGTAATGTATTTTTTCAGCATGAATAGAAAAATAAGTAGTAGAGATAGTGTGTGTGGTAGAGGTAAATAGTGAATCAGGAGGTGTGATTCATAGGAGAGGTTAATCAGCAAGTGAGGAAGAAGTATGAGCCTAATTGGGTCTATACAAGAAAGGCATTTGTTCTATTTTCTAGATCAATCTTCTTGTTATTCCCTAACAGTTGCAGCAGGTCAAAATCCCTTAACCGAGTAGATCCAAAAAGATCATTTTTAAAAATCCTTTAACAGGGTGTCACTTTAGCTAGTGTCTAAATTCCTCTCACAAGGATACTCCTAACATGGTAAATGTCCTAACAGGGCTAGAGGTAAATCCCTTAACCATGTGGCTCCTAATAGGTAACCAGAATTTATTGTAAGTTTTTAATAGGGATAAGCACTTAACCTAATGTGCTCCAGAAGAGTGCATTTTTCTTAGTGGGAGCCATCCCCACCATGGTTTTTCCCAAGTTGGGTTTCCATGATAAACTATTGGTGTTATGTATTTAATTTGTGTGGATGTTCATTTCTTGTTGTATGTTTTATTGCAAGTAAGAGTTACTTATTTCATGCATGTGGTAAGAATTTGAGGGATAAGTTTTATCACATAATATTTTTTTTATTGGTAGATTGTTGATTAACCCCCCCCCCCCTCTCAGTAATCTTAGGGTTTGATTATTCTAAAAAGTTCTTTTATGCCTAATAAAATTGTAGGCCAATTAGGATTGAAATATCAAACCTTAGAAAAGGGAGTACTGCAAATTGATGGCTCTATTATGAATACCCTAGGTCTAATTAAAGATGCAAATATGACATTGCACACTTGTCCCATTTTGTTAGTTCTTCAAGAAATCTATGTGATTGAACTCCCTCCTTATTTTGCCTTATGCATGTCTAGAGACTTCTCAACAAATATTGGAGTGTTCTTGTTATCTAATTGGTCTCATATGTTGTTTAGGACTAGGTATGGTACCAAGGTCACTATTTTTCTTGCCAAAGATCACATAGAGCCTTATGTTCCTAGTGCCATTAATGAAAATTATGTGGTATTTGATAATGATGAACATGTTGTTGTCTCAGATTTAAATTTTTTGATTGATGAAATTCCTAATATCCTATTGGATGAATGGACAACATAAAATGCCTATAATGATTAGAATTTAGTTATAGAATATAATAGAATGGGCATGTATATGATCCATGAGCCTGATTCTATCATGCCTAATCTTGTTAAACCTATGAATCAATCTTTAGAACATCAAAATGAGGTTTGTGAGATGTACTTTGATGGATCAATAAGTAGGAAATGTGTCGGTGGGGGTGAAACGCTTATATCTCCACAAGGTGATAAGTACTATTCAACTTTTTAGTTTTCTTTTTCTTGTGCTAATAATGTTACTGAGTATGAAGGTCTTATTCAAGGTCTAGAATGGGCAAGGAAAAGGAAGATCAATTGCATAAAGGTATATGGTGTCAATGCGATGATTGTGAATCAAGTGAGAGGGTTGAAAACTACCAAAAATGATGTAAGTCATATAAGAACCGGGTATGGGATATGATTGAAGAGTTTTATGCATTTAATATTATTTAAAAACCTAGAAGTAAAAATTAGCATGTAGATAGGCTCACTTCTTTGGGTGCCCAATTTTATATTTTGAGTGAAATCAGCAAGGAGAAGGTACAAAAGCATGTGAAGGTAATTGTAAGACCTTTTGTCCTTGACAGTAACACCAATTGGAAGGTTTTTGATAGTGATGATAAATTTTGAGTTTTATGTTAGAGGAATATGTTTTTTCTTTTGCTAATCAATTTAAGGTTAGGTAACATTATGATGATCAAGTTATTTAATTAAAGTCTAACAAGTTGCCTAAGGGGCTTGCCATATTGGAGTCTATTTTTAGTTCAGATGACCAACTTAAAAGAATACAACTGGTATGCAAGTCAAAGGTAATCATTATGAGTACATTGAGGCTGTTGAAGGTAAGTTCCTTAAGGTTGGTAAAGTCTGTGCCAAGAAAGAGAGGTATGATTTTGTTAAATTATGTCAAGATTTTCTAGATATTTTTGCTTGGGAAAATGCAAACCTAAAGGGTTTTGATCCCGAGATAATGTAGCATACCATTGAGTTTTTGCCCAATGCCAAGCCTGTAAAGAAAAAATAGAGGCCCTTTAACCACAAATTAGAACCCCTACTGATTAAGGAGTTAACTAAGCTTATTGAAGGGGGTATAATTTATGAAATTAATCATACTAATTGAGTTTCAAATCTGGTCCCTGTTAGGAAGAAGAATGGGGAAATTAGGCTCTATGTTGACTTTAGAGACCTGAATAGAGCCTCCCTAAAAGACCACTACTCACTTCCCTCAATGTAATAGATCCTCTAAGTAGTGGTTGGCTCACAAAGGTTCTCCCTTTTAGATGGGTATTCGGGTTACAACCAGGTTTTAGTCAAGGTTGAGGATCAACATAAAACAACCTTTACTACTAAATGGGCACTATGGCCTATAAGAGGATTCCATTTGGATTATCCAATGCTAGTGCCACTTTTCAAAGGGCAATGGATATGGCATTTAAAGGCTTGTTGTATAAAGTGGTTCTTATGTATCTTCATGACATATTATTTTTCTCTAAGAGTGTTGAACAACACTTAATTCATTTGAAACAACTATTTGAAAGATGCAGGGAATTTGGAATATCCCCAAATCTTAAGAAGTGCATCTTTTTAGTGCATGAAGGTAAGCTTATGGGACACATTGTGTCAAAATATGGTATAACTATTGACCCTGAGAGGGTCAAAGCAATTTTAGAGTTGTCATTGCCTAGTCATAAAAAGGGATTGCAAATTTTCATAGGCAGAATTAATTTTGTGAGAAGAATTATGTGTGACATTGTTGCACTTTTGAAGTCTTAATTGAAATGTTGAAGAAACATATTGTTTTCAAATGGACAAGGGAAGGAAAGAGCATTTTGTAGATGTTTAAGGAAGCCTTAGCATCTTATCCTACTCTTGTTAATCCAAATTTTTCTAAGGATTTCATTCTTTATGCTTACGGGAGTATAGATACTATTTCTACCATACTTGTACAAAAAGTTGATGAGGGCTTTGAGCAGCCCATTGCTTTCTATAGTAACAATTATGAGGACTATGAACAACGTTATAGTTTTGTAGAAAAGAACGCCTTGGTTGTTGTAAAGAGTTTGAAAAAGTTTAGACATGTGCTTTATAATAATAAGATTCATTTGATTGTGGCTCACCCTAGTGTTAAGGAGTCTTTGCTTAGTAGGGATCTTAATGAGAAAAGAGAAGGGTGGATCACTAAGGTGATGGAGTACAACATTTATATTAAGATCACCAAGCTGGTGAGGGGAAAGGGCTTATGTGATAAGATGGTTGATAAGAATGTACAAGAAGTACTAAATAGAAAAGAAGCAGTTATGGTTAACAATGATACAAATACAAGTAATCAACCATCCAGTTGGTTGAAAGAGATGATTCATTTCTTAAAAATAGGTGAGTTCCCACCTAGTCTTGACAGAGCCAAAAGAAGGTATTTCAGACTTCATTCTATACCTTATGTGTTAATGATAGACTACAACTAATTAAATATATTGAAGGAGAGTTTGAAAACTAATTGGATATTTGAAAGACAGTGATTGATGATCACTAACCTACAAAAGTATATGTGGTACATTAAATCAGTTAGTGTATTGTCATTGATCTCAACTAGCTTTGACTATACTTATCATGATGGTTACAAACATCTTAAGAAGGAAATAATGATGAAGGAATGAGATATCTACATGAAGATGAGATGGATGAGAAAGATATGGCTATGGTATTCATTGGGTAAATTATTAATGAGTCTATGACATTATGTTAGTGATTTGATTGTATTACACAGTTCTGTTATGGTTTGAAGATAAAAAAACATACAATTTTATGTGGTCGGTAAATGAAGAATTCAATATACACCCAGTTGGAACAGTGAACACTGAGAAAGTATATTGTATACCGAGTACAGTGTTAACTGAGTTAGTTATCACCGACATAATGTGGTATTGACCAAGTAAAAGAAATAAATGGAAATAACGACTGCTGACCAAAGATGATGAGTTGGACAATTGTGAATGATTATTAGGTTAAAGATAATGTTTGTTATGATGATCAAATGAATGAAAAAATTCAAGGATGATTGAATGAAGGAGAATGAAATGTGTTACTGACACAACTTCTAAGGAAGGTTAAAGCGAAAAAATTAACGGTGAAGATTAAGAGGCAAAATATATGGCTAGAAATAAAATGGTTTATGAAGTCTATAAAAGGAGGTAAGAGATTCAGATTGAATTTTGGAATGCGCATAAGAAGATTGCATTCATGCGAGCTAGTCAAATAGGTTGAAGACAAAACTGAGAAAATCTGCAGACAACACCGAGTGATAGAGAAAAGGAATTACTGAGAAGATCAGAGTTGGGGAATATAAAGAGATTGAATTGAGATTATTTTCTAGAGGTATTTTGAGCTTAGCATAGATCTAAAAATCCACAAAATAATTTGTATTTGAATCAGATCATTACTGTAACAGTTCAACAATTGCAATAGATAAATCTCTTAACCGAGTAAACTTAACAGTCTTTATATTTCAATATGACATTCAATGAATTTTGATTATTTTCTTGTTGACCCCATAGTGAATTTTTAGTCAAAGGAGAATTGTTAGTGATAAATCCTCTAACCAGGTCACACCTCACAGTGTGTTTTGTAACCTTTAATAGGGTTGGCTCTTAACTGAGCTCACTTTAGAAGAGTGAATTATTTTGGGTTATCGGTCCCTGGTGGTTTTTCCACTAACAGGGTTTCCACATTAAAAATCAAAGTGTTATATGTGTATGGATGTGTTGAATTGTTATTTTACTTTACACATTACTATAACTGGATTGATTGATAAATACCGTATGTAATTTACTATTATTTGGTAGATGAACATAAAGGCACAATTGATATATTACCGAGTTGATTAATTGATTTGAAATTTTTTTTATATACATCTTGGAGTATTTGGGACTGTAGGATAACTAGACTTAACTGATTCACCACCCCCTCTCATTTATCTAACAATTGGTATCAGAGAATATAGTGATTAAAGGAAAAGTTTGAAATACTTAAGCTAAAGATCACAAGATGTATCAGGGATTGGTGAGTCTGCTACATACTACTTGGAAAATGAGTTTATCTTACCCACTGGACCTTTGAATATTGATTAGATGAGAGAAAGACAAGAACACAATGCTATGATGATTGAGATTGCTTCTTCCTTATCAGATGCTAAATTTGAAGATGTTAAGACATGTACAACTGCTAAGCAGATGTGGGACAAGCTTACACTAGTTCATAGAGGAGATGTGAATGTATTAAGGGCTAAAGATGAAAGTCTTAGAGGAAATTTTGATGACATGAAAATGAAAGAAGGTGAGAACATATCTCAGTATAGTAATCGAGTCAAGGAGGTTGTGAATGCTATCAAAGGAGTAGGAGGTATTATTGATAAAGACACTGTTGTAAGTAAAATTCTCAGAATCTTGTTACCTGCCTATGCTATTAGAGTCTCTACAATTCATGAAATGAGAGTAGCTCCTAGTAATAATGTGACACTTGATGGTCTAATTGGTAGACTGACTGCATTTGAGTTGAACAACTTTGACAATAGTATTGGTCCTACTATTGAATCTACATTTATGTCATCTTTGAAAATTGGTAAATCAAGCATCAAATATAAGATAAGAAATAAAAGTGATAGTGAAAGTGAAGAGGATGAACTTGATGAACTTGAAGTGTTAATGGCTAGGAGATTACAAAAAGGTGAAGGAAGATATAGAGTTAAACTACCTTTGGTATGCCTTAGATGTAAAGAGATTGGTCATATTGCTACTAGATGTCTTGACAGGAAGGAAGATGAGATAAAAAATGAAATATCTAATGAAAGGAAGCATGACAAAAAGATTACTAAGATCACAAAGGTAACTGACAGTATGATAGAAGAAGTAACCGAGACTAAAAAGATAAAGGCAAGAAGTCATTTTACCTTGTTGAAGATGAAGATGAAGATACCAACACCAAGACTGATGAAGACATTGAAGTGGTATTTTTGGCTTTGAAAGAAGATTCCAAAGAAGAAGAAATGTATGTAGAAATAACACTTATTTATAAAGTTAGCAAGAATGATACTTGGATTATTGATAGTGGCTGCATACATCATATGATTGGTGATGAAGAGAAATTTGAATACCTTGAAAATTATAATGGAGGATCAATAAAAATGGAAAATGATACACCTTATCTAGTAAAAGGAAAAGGGTCTATATTGTTGAACAATAAGATTAGATGCAAGAATACATATTGGGTGAAAGGACGTAGTTACAATCTATTGAGTATAGCACAACTAAATAATACAGGTCATCGAGTTGCATTTGAAAATAGAAAGGTGAAGATCTTTGATGAAACTGGAAATTTGGTTGGTACTGGTGAACAATCTAAAGGTAATTTGTTCTATCTTGACAATGCTGAAACTTCTTGTTTGTTGGCTAAAAATGAAGATGTATGGTTATGGCACAAGAGGTTATGTCATGTGAATTTTGAAAACATGGTTAAGATTAGTAAGAAAAGTAGAGTTGGAGGTTTACCGAGCATATCTAAACCTGACCATGTTATGTGCAAATAATGTCAAATGGGAAAGATGCCAAAATATAGTTTTAAGTGCAAACACTTCTCTTCTAATACTATTTTGGAGTTATTTGACACTGACTTCTGTGGTCCTATGAGAACTCAAAGTTATTATGGAGACAAATATTTTATCTTATTTATTGATGACTTCTCTAGGATGATGATTGTTATGTTCTTGAAAGAAAAATATGAAGCTTTTAAGATGTTTAAATGGTATAAAGAAAAAGTGGAAAGAGAAAGTGGTAAAGGATTGAAATGCTTGAGATCAGATAGAGGTGGTGAATTTATTTATGATGAGTTCACTAATTTTTTTAAAGAGCATGGAATCAAGAGACATGTTTCTGCACTGAGGACACCCCAACAGAATGGAATTGTTGAAAGGAGAAATAGATCTATTTTGGATTGTTCTAGAACATTGATGATTGAAAAGGATGTTGCACAAATGTATTGGAGAGAAGCAGTTAGTACTATTGTATATACATTGAACTAAGTTCAACTAAAGAAAGAATCAAATGAGACACCTTATGAATTATGGTATGGTTACACACCTAATGTGAGTTATTTTAGAATATTTGGAAGTAGATGTTACATTCTGAAAGATGATAGAAATGGGAAATTTGATTTAAAATGTGATGAAAGAATATTCTTAGGATATTCTACTAAAATCAAATCTTACAAATGTTTGAATAAGGCTACTAACAAAATGTTTGAAAGTGCAAGTGTGAGAGTTGATGAATTTGCTGAGAAGAATGATGAAGAAAGTAAAAAGGAAGACTATGGTAGATTTGTTTACATTGAGGAACTAGACACTCTACCTGAGCAATTTTTTGGCATTACTGAGCAACATGGTAATGCTACCGAGCAACAGTCTTTACAGACCGAGAATAAAAAAATTGTTACCAATGAAGATCATAATCATGCACCGAGTGGAGAACATATTGGAGAACAAAGAACTAAGCATGTGCTTTCCAGATATGTAAGAAGACATTGTTGTCCTGCATTTTGTCACCACAAAATGTAGGTAGCAGTATGAAACTTTTGAACTTAGTTTCTCATTTCTCTATGTTAATTCACTATTTAATTATCTTATATTGATCAATCAATTGATCTCAATATGTTTAGCGAATCCTTTTGCTGAAGGCTTTCGTCAAGTCTTTTTCATTTTGTCTTCCTATACTTGATTTTTGAATCCTTCAACATCTTTTGCTGTGTTTTCAAATGTGTGTTTAGTTGTTTTTAGTCTTTTTGTTTCATCCAATCTCTTGCTTTCAGTTTTCCCTTCGATTTGATCTATCTTAGGGCTTAATCAAACTTATCAGTCAAAAGATATGACCATTTAAGTGCCCAAAAAATGGACTTTCCAAGCTCAACTGCATATTTAAAAAATAGATGGTATTTTCTATAGTTGAGTTGCACTTTTTGAAAAATATAACATAAATTCATTTTATGTTATGTTTTTAAGTTACTTTATCACTTAAATTTGTCACTTAAGTGATTATAGTGCACTTTATGTTATATTTTAATGTTGAGTTGCTTTTAAAAATTTTCACTTAAGTGAATTTATCACTTTATAGTTTTAATTTAATGTTGAGTTTTACTTTATGTTTTTATAAACATATAAGTTAAATATTACTTTATGAAATAATGTTTACACATTATATATTTAATTATATAGTGTAAATTGTTATTTTTGACCCCTTTAGTAATATTAGACTCAATAAGTAATTAGACATGTGCTAAATTAATCACTTAAGTTGTGCAATGCAACAATATGCCTTCATTCTCCCACTTTTTATGCAAATGCATTTAGAGAACCCGATTTGCATGTAAAGTAAAAATAAAACTTGCAAATGCACTTGGAGAGTGCAATTTACATGTAAATGGATTTCTCTTCAAACATAACACATGAAAATGCCTCCAAAGAGTGTGATTTTCATCAAAGAAGTCAAATACATGTAAAAATGTTACATGTATATGCATCTCAAGACCCTGATTTTGCTTGGAGCTATTTCCCAGGTCATTTCCATTTAAAAATAAAACATGTATATGCACTTAGAGAGTGTGATTTTGGTTGGGAGTCTTCTTTAAAGGCATTTGCATGCAAAATAACTTAAGTATATGCATCTTATAAGTCCGATTTTGCTGGGAGTTTTCTTCTAAAGCCATTTGCATGTAAAACTGTTACATGCAAGAGCATCTAGAGGTTGTGTTTTGGTTGGGAGACTTCTGTTAAGATATTTATTTGCAAAATAAACCATGTGTATGCCCTTGGAGAGTGTGATTTTTCCCCAAATTCATGTTTCTTCCCTCTAAGAACATGTTTTTTTGCATTTTCAGCCCAAAACGGTTCATGCAAGAGCAACATTTGAGTGCATTTTTCACTAAAAAGGCCCAACCAACTTGTTCTTGACAAAAAAATTTGTATTGGAAGGGTTTGAGAATTTTTTTTTTTATCAAATACATGTAAAAACGTCTCATGTATTTTCATCTTGAGATCATATTTTTCAACTTGAAATTGGTCAAAGGTTTCTAAGTTGTTGGATGCAAATGCACTTGGAGAATCTGATTTTGGAAAAGACAAGTTCGTTTCAACTTTTCCTTCTTCCATTTTTGGCTCATTGAGCTCCAAGTAATTAAATGTATTTGATTTTGCTTGTGTTTTTCACTTGTTTTCCTACATTGTTGCATTTTATGGCTCATTTTTATCCATTTGTTCAAATGAAACCCATGGATTTTGCATTTTGTGTTTAAATAGGTTGAAATCTTCTTTTATCAAATGCATACAAAATATCATACACTCAAAAATGGATTTTTATGTAGAATATTAGTTTCAAGTTTTTCATGTTTGAGTCAATAGCAAGAGGTATGTTTTTGTTTTTTATTTTTATTTATTTTTTGCTTGCTTGTTTGTTGTTTGTTTTTTAAGAAAGTTGAAGTCATCCTCTCAAGAATTCAAGTGCATACATTCATGCCAATTCATCCTTCATTCTCCAATACATGTGATTACATCTCTCAAGCCCATTACATATAAAAACATGTCATTTTCATTACATGTAATCACTTTTCAAGAATCAGATTTTGGTAAAAGGTCACTCTTTTAAATACCAAAATTACCATTTACACATATCCATGTACTTCCAACTTGCATTCTTGACCATACAAACAAAGCCCCACATGAAATCCATCTCCATACATATGATTTTACTCCTATTTTCCCACATACATGTGCTTTTTATTTCACTTCCAACCAACACATGTGTTCTATGAGTATCTAATCAATATCTTGAACACCTTTTTCTTCATAGATCTATCATTGAAAACCTAAGTGTAATGCCCCCCCAACCCTATCAAGTCCTGGTTATGCTCACTAGAAATTAGGAAGAGCTATATGTGAGGATGATCCTTCTTGTGATGGTTGCTTAAACTAAACCTCTTCCAACTCACCATAACTTCATATTTTAATGTGGGAAATAATAATATTGCATAGGTATGTTCCTATACATCTTCTTGTGTGTCAGCAATAGTTTAGGACCTTAATGCTAAAAGGATCACCTGATAGACTTATATGCTTTTATGCGAAATGCTCATTATTAATATTTATGTGTACCTTAGGTTAATTGATTATAATCACTTAGGGGTTAGATGTGTTACCTTCTCTAATAATGTTACTTGGGATTAGACATGATTAATGCATTTAGGGTTATATGATTTGTTTATCTTGATTTGATAATGGGACAATTTTGAGTACATGCATGATGGTTAAATGGTTTTGTGAAAGTTAATAGATGATTTACATTTACATGATTATGTTATGATTCATTCTTGTTACACAAATATGGAAAATAGATTATTCTGGTACTAACCACACTAATCCAATTATGCTTTGTTGATATCACTGTCTGATGTGAGAGTAGGATGAGGGGAGGCAGTCATAGTTACTCCTAAAGGAGGTCCACATGATGTCGCACTCTCCCTCCTGGTTTTCCACTATCTGTTTATATGTGTGTGTGTGTGTGTGTGTGTGTGTGTATGTGTATGTATATGTATATGTATATACATATAGATACACACACACACACACACACACACACACACACACACACACACACACACACACACACACACACACATATATATATCTTTGTGTGTGTGTGTATGCATCTTAGTTGGTGTTGTAGGATGTAGGTACCAAGCATTGACTCCACCTGGCTACACAGGTCTGAGCGTGCCTTAAAAATCCTTGAATTGTTGTTGTGTGGAGATATTACCAAGATTACTCTCAAGGTTACCCATGGACTTAGATTTATGTTTAGGAGGTTACCCTAGTCAGGAGATTTGAATGCAGTATGTGATGTGGTCTTATGATTTATGATTCGATGTTATTATGAGATTTATGTCGTGAGTTAGAATTGTCCTTATGTATGTATATATATATATATACATATATATATATATATACATATATACATATATATATACATATATATATATATATATATGTATATATACATATATGTATATATATATGTATATATATATGTATATATATATATATATGTATATATATATGTATATATATATATGTATATATATATATGTATATATATATATATGTATATATATATATATGTATATAGATATGTATATATATATATATGTATATATATATATATATATATATAATTTATTTTATATCTATGTTATAATTGATTGTATGTTATAAAGGTATTTGTATATGTGGGTGCACACGCATATACCCATGCTTATATAAATAATAATATTTGTATGTTTTTTTATTGATTGTGTAAATGGTATTTTAATAATTAAATAAAGTGAATTCAATAAAGTCTATTGAATGAAGTATATTAAAGTGAAAATAATATTAATAATAGTAATAATAAAAATAAATGCTCTTTGTTGTAAAACTAGCTATCTAGGAGGGAGTTGAACTCAAGACCTCCTAGAAGCTAGGCTAGTTGGTTTCCATGTGTGCTATGTCTTTTCCTTGGAAGTTATTTGTTTATTATTCTTGTTATGGTTGTCTTTGAAATCTATTTTAATTAAATTTATTTAAACTTTGTTAAGTGCTTACGGGAATGTTTTGTTTAATTTTCCAAGAAACTATGGAAGTTGGAGAAGTTTCTTCCCATAAAGAAACTCCTCCAACCATATAGTTGGAGGATATATAATTGCAATTTTCTATGGTTTGGGAGAGAGAGTTTTGGGAGTATTCTACATTGATTTTTCTATAAATGTATTTCAAGTTTTTCTGTGAGATTGTGAATTCTCTTGTTTGGTGAGGGAAAGTGTATGTGTGGATTGATTGAAGATTAGTTTCCAGAGGAAGATATCTAGGAGGCTACCTACTCAAGGCTTGGAGATTTTCAGAGAGTTCTCCAGCTGAGGGAAGAGGATTCTCTGGAGGACCCCAGGTAGGGTCTAAACTGGGATGAATCTCCAATCTTCCTATATGTATGATTGTGTATATGAATGATATGTTATTGTATTAGCATATGAATTATTACTATGAATTAGAAAGGAAATTTAAATGTTATATTGTTTATTGTGTTCCCAGGAAGTAATTCTATAAATGTTTGTATATTTTTTATGGTAAAATATTTCCTGGGGGTCTAGGATTTGTTGTGAAACTTCCTTATGGTGTTTTTGAGAGTTATGTAATAGTTTAGTTAAGTTTAGGAAGGTTTGGGGTGGTTTAGGAAAGGTTGCAGTCCTTCTGCCCCATTTTTGCTTTTGCAGGCCTTCTATGTGATTTGTTGTTTTTCATTTAATAAATCTTATCTGAGACTTAGGTAGTGTTGAGGATGTGTTTTAGATGTGGTATTGAGGTCCTTGCATCAGGTTGACCTCATTGAACCTTTCCCAGACACTCTACATGCCTTAAAAAGTCATTTTTTGGCCTTTTTAGGCAATTTTGAACTAATTTCGTAAAAGTGTCATGCAGTGTCATACAAAATTGCAGTCATACTCATACGACACTTCATCAAATATCATATGGGAATGCATACATTGTCGTATGGGTTAAAAAAATTAATTTTAATGTTTTCGGGAAGTTTAAAATTTAATTTCATGAAAGTGTCTTGCAGTGTCATACGCCATTGTAGTCATACCCGTACGACACTTGGTCAAATGTCATATGGGAATGCATACATTGTCGTATGGGATCATATACAAAGTCATTTGGAGTTTTGAGGGTTTCAGGGGCTCAAATTTTTAGAATTTATGGCAGGATTTATACAAATATAACATTTTCTTATATTTTAAGTTATATTTGTATAAATACATTCTAGGATGTTTGAGATAGGTTTTAGATTCATAGGAGTTAAGATGCAGATTCTAGATCTTGGAGATTTCCAAAAAAAATTAGACTTAGCCAAATTTTAGGCACAAGAGGTTCCCATAGATGGAATGTTGTGTTAATGTATGTGGAAGTTTGTATCCCCTATGTATGTTCATTACCTAATTTTTTGAGGTTATATTGTGTACTTATGATGTTTTTCACTTGGCATATACTTGAGCTTAGTTTATGAGGCTAGGACTTGTCTTAGTGGTCTATGTGCACGGGAGGGTTCCCTAGACCTATAAATTAGCCATGGAAAGTTTTATTTATGCATGTGGCAAGTTTTATGCTATGATTTAAAGTGTCTTGTGAAAGACACTCTTCCTATGGTTCCTATTATGTATATAGCTAAGGTTAGGACTCGCTATGAGGGCCTGAGTGCACAGGAGAGTTTCCTAAACCTATGGATCATGACTTGGAAGTGTTAGATTATATCTTTGGCTTGTGATGGGGTAAGGGAATAGGAACCCTAAGTGAGTGGCTCACCATAGGTTTTGAAACCCTAAAGTGGTTTCCAGATGATCTTATGGGTGGGTTTGTAAAAAGTGATAACCTTACAAAATTAACCTGGGAAGGGGGGATTCAAAAGATAATAAAAGAAAACATAATTGTTACCCTCTTTTTCATCATGCAGAATAATAGACAAATAGGAAAAGGGTGTATTAAGGTAATTTCATTTAACATTGTCTTTCAGGTGATGGGAATTAACATTTGTTATTGCATTCAATATCAAAATTTTATTGTACTCTAAGTATTGATCACATGTTAAAATTTCAAATTTATAATTAATCATTACATTGTGCATTAATATTGAATGCAATTTACAAATGTTCCTTTCATACTTTGTTTTTCATATCAATAAATAGAGTACAATAGATAGAATAGAAAGAGGAGATAGAGGTATGAGTGGGTCCTTTGCATTGCCTTGAGGAGTCTGCATATCAGGAGCTGGTTGTCATGTTTGGTCCTAGTCCTCTAGTTCTCTATCTGAGTTTGCATTTGTCTGGTTCTAAGTCTTTAGGGGTTCTCCTGCATCATGGTTAGAAGAGTTTATTAGATCCAACTAGATCTAAGAAATGAAAAAGAATGAAAATATCATACAATATCAAATTCTTTCATAGCTGCATATATTTCTGGTATTCAATGCAATAACAAAGTGTGTATTTTTTGCACATAAAGTGAAAAGCAATGTTAAAGGATAGTAGTATCATATTATGTTAGTGAGAACACTAGTTGTCTGATGGATGCCCAAAATTGACCACTGGGTCATGTTCATTAACACAAAGCCTTTGTTTTGATGTTTTAAAAGCTAATCAGAGTGGTGCATTGTTCATAAAGGACTGGTTTTCAATAACAGTCAAGAATCAAAAGAGATGCAGTGTGCTTTTCCTTTATGGTGTTCACGGATAAATAAAATAAAAATTGTTGTTCATATGCTGGATTGATGAAAGGATCAAGTGCAAAGTCACATAAATCTGTTTATGAGTGTCACGAGCCCGTGCTCGAACTTCATAAACAAATTTCAGTGCTGGTGTTACATTTATTTTAAGTCTTGATTCTTTATCTGCACATCTGATTCATGGATCTACTACAACAGAATGTCAAATGGTATGAAATCATAGATTGTGATGCTCACTGTCAAGAGTGCTAAAATGATACAAGGAGTGCTACAGGAAAGATATGATCAAAACAATAGTGCTAAAGGCTAAAATGATTGTTTATTCATCATGATGAATATATGCTATAGGAAATATATTTTAAGCTTTCAATTTTTGTTTTTTTGCATTTTCAAAGAGACCATAAATGTCAGCAATAATAGAGAAGCTGACCTTCACTGAACTTCAATATAAAGATCCTTCATGCTATGTCTCTAGCATCAAAGCCAATGATTGGCTGATAACACTATAGTTTTACAAATGAGGTAGCTGGTGGTTATTACAGCGAGTATTACAAATTCACAGTACAATACAAGAACCAAGCATTATTTTTATAGTGTACTCAAGTATTCACAACTGAGCTACATATTCAAGCTACAACTCAAGAGAGGAAAAATAGAGCTCATCAACATGTAAAGTAAATTAGAAAAGACCCAAGTAACATCAATAGTCATGATCTCTCAGTCTACATTCAAGAGCTCTCAATCAAAAGTCCAAGCTTTTAGGAGGGTTCAAAATAATGCAAAGTCAAAAGTTCAAAAGTCTACATAAAGCTCGAGATCATGGATATGCAATACTTACAATGTAGTGCAGTGAGAGATCCCGTAAATAAAGACCAAGTTCTAGATGTGCCAAAGTTCAAGTATTGAGCTCAAGTTCATATCAGAGCTAACAATCAGTAAAGAAACTCGAGCTCTTAACAGTCAAAGCCCCGAAACCAAGTTTCAAATACGGAAGTCACAAAGCCCGTGAGTTAAGGCCTGATCCATTAAGTATGAATACAGGCAACACAAAGGAGCCCTAACTTAATGCAATGAAAGATGGATTTCAAATAGCTAGTAAACAAAGTCTTTAATCTATTGTAAAGAAAGGAGAATCAACCAACAATAAACAAAATGTAGAGAAAAGGAAGAAACTGAACACTTATCTCCAAGTCACAAGAAAATGGCCAAGTTTTTGACAGTTGTGAATCACTAAGTCATGAACCAGTGACAGAGCAATGAACCCATGTTCCATGTGTACAACCCGTAATTTCCAGCAATGTGCTAGTCACAGCTAGCATAAGGCAAGGCTCAAGCTCACTAGAGGTTGATTGCTAGTTAGAACCCGAGTCGATACCAGTTGAGCCTTTGGTAAAGTCACAGCCTATGTGATATTTTCAAGCCCATGAACTCCCAAATTAGGTCATGAATAGTCCAAAGGCCGAATGATAACTTTTTCACACAAAGCTCAAGCTTGATCCCGCATTTTCTTAGTTAGAAAAGTTGAGCTTCATGCAAGTTTAGCTCCTGTTCCCCATGAAGCTTGGGTACCAGTCACAAAAGGCAGGGTTCCAAGAAGATTATAACATAAGTTAGTGAAGGAGTAGCTACAACCATGAGCTCCAAACTATGAATAAGGATACAATATTTGCACAAAGTCTCATGTGTTCAAAGCTGAGCTTGAGATCATGTAGAGTTGAGCTCATTTCTAGCATATGTGGTCAGGCTTTGTGTTGAAAGTTGCCAACTCTTAGTTAGCTCTCAACTGAGAGATATTTTTAGAATAAACACAAGCTAACAGAGCTCAACAAATCAACAAAAGCTCCAAGTCTCGGTCAACACCAAGTTCTTCCTTCAAGCTGAGATACAGATTCAAGTTCCAGTCATATTTTGAGATACAATACAAAGAAGACTCAAAAAGTAAGTATATGCCTCTTTTGATGAAAATCTGAAGTCCGACAACAAAGAATAAAAGTCATTAAATTGACAGTGTACTCCAGTCAGCCTCAAAAATGTAACTTCCACCTAACACATGCCAACTCATATGCTTTGGAGAAATTTTTGCATGAGTTTTTATTTATATTTGAATTGACACGATGGCTTAGTTTAAGTTTTGTAATAATTTGAACTTAGGGATTTTAAAATTAGGTTTAATTTATATTTGTGGGGTGGGTTTTTAATGTTTAGTTTTTCTCAATAGCATATTGTAATATATTGGTAATATCTTTTTAAAGATATATTATAAATTACCAATATTAGGAGTCATTTTTGGGGCTAAATTCTAGGAGCTGGATTTGGAGATAATTTAGTGGCTATTTTATAGCTAAAATTGAGCTTTTTTAGGAGTTTGTCTGGGGTGATTGGATTTTTGGATTAGGGCTTGGAGGGCTATTTAGTTGTGGCTTATAGTCAGTTTTAGGGGTTCAGAGTTGTGGAAAAGGAGGGCTAAGTGAGCATGTTCATTCCTTGGTGCCTTTTTTTGTAGTTTGTAACCATTTATAGGTTTTTGAAGGAAATAAGAGCAGGATTTTCTGATTACATCAATTTTCTGAGTATCAAATCCATTCCTATTCTTCTTTTCTGCATTAAGTGTTACATATTTTGAGTGATATGGTAAAGTGAATTGTTTCTGATTCCTTTCCTATGTTATCAAAAATCAGGCCTTTTTGCAGTTGATGTAAGATTGTTGTCAGTTTTTACTATTTGCGGTATGAACCCTAGTAGTGAATTCTAGCCAACCTTTATGTTGAGTAGAGAATCATAAACATAGCTCAGTGATCTTGTAATTGAGGATGCTAGTTTGAAAACCCTGATAGATCTGGAGTAAGTTTTGGTGTATCACCCCATTTCCCATTTAGTTTTTATTCTTTATCCCTTTTCCCAAATCAAGTTTTCAATCAGGAGGTGATATCCCAAATCAGATAAGAACCGACCTAGAATCTTGAGATTCCTCCTCAATCAGAGTCCACCTACAACTCAAGGAGGTTTCCATTGTTATGGTAGAAATGTCTATGCACCCCTAATGCCTAACTTAGGGTGACAATTCTAAGCCTAAAATTTTTTTGGCACGCCCAGTGGGACCTATTCTTTAATGAACTGGTCGAATTGCATTGTATTACTTGCTGGTTCTATTGTGATATCAACAAGATTCAAACCTAAAAGAGGTCATATTTTGCATAGCTGATGCTCCATGGAGGTTGATGAGCTAATTGCAAAGATCAAGAGTTGTTTTCCATTGTTTCAATTGAATTATGTTCATGAGAATCATGTTCAGTCCTATCAAGGTTAGCAATCCCAATATGTTTTTCATTATTCTACAAATAATAATGGTTTGCAAAATAGAGATACTGCAAGTATGTTGTAGAATATGCTTATGCAGATTGAGGATATTAAAAGGTAGCAAGAATCTAAATTTTGGCAAGAGCTGGATAGACAATTAGAGGAGCATGCTTATCAAGCCCAGATCCAATAGCAGCAAGCATTAGCTCAGTAGGATCAAGGTTATCAGAGGTATCTAGCTAAGAAATACAAAAGAAATGAAGCCAAGCTTGCAAGAGGGATGGAGGCACAAAAGAAGGTTCATCAAGGAGAGTTTCAAGCTCAAAAGGATTCTTATGAAGAGTTGAAAGTTCAAAAGAATGCTTATGAAAAGGAACTGAGAGCTCATCAAGAATTTATTGAGAAATTTCAAGAGTTGATAGTTGCCATGTTTAATCATGGTCAAGAATTTCAGTTAGAGAAAGAAAAGGAATTAAGAGCTCATCAAGAATTTCATGAGAAATTTAAAGAGGAGAAAGAAAGAGAATTAAGAGCTCAGGAGGAGTCCCATGAAAAATAACTATAGGATCTCAAGAAAAAGATGGGATTCCTGTCTTCTATAGCTGAAACATACAAGAGTGGCTATCAGATGCAGGTTGAAAAGTGTCTCCAGCTGGAAGAAGAGAAGGAGACCATTGAATAGAAGGTTTTTGATCTAAAGGAGGTTCTTTCTGAGCAAGATGAGACAATAAAGAATATTTCAGTAAATCAGGATAATTGTGCTGATAAGAGTATACTTCTCCTACAAAAGAATAAGGAAGATGAAGAAGAAGATCAATTTTGGGATGAGATGGAACAATTTTTCTTGCATCTTGATGATAAGCCCACACTTCTAGAAAGTACCTACAAGCTATAGGAGGAGGTTATTTCTAGCCAGCATAATGAGGAGATCAATCAGACTGAATTAATTTCTCAGGAACTTGAATCTATCAAGGAAAGTTCCAAATTCATTATCGCTCATGGCTGTCCTATCAAGAATTTGGCTAGGATGGAGGCTAGAAAAGGAGTACAAGTTGTACCAGCACCTCTGCATGATGTCCTATCAAAAGATGAAGCTAAGAAAGAATTCAATCAGCTTGTTGTTTCATATGATCAAGTAAGTAAAGTCCTCTTGGTTCTTCACCAAATGTTGTTGATTGCTGATTCTCTTCAAAAAGATGGTGATTATAGTAAGCTTGATCAAGTAAGTAAAATTCATATCAATCAGATCCATGTCAAGAAAATGATCAAATATATCTCCTATGTTCATCTTATGATAGCTTTCCAGAAGCATATTGATTATTGTGAGCTGAAAAGGATGGGAAGTTATTTTTTACAATCAGTGAATGGTTTTGTTTAGCCAGGCTTCAAGCTGGTTAAAGTAGGTTAGTTTAGGTTTTCATTTCAATAAGTGCAGTCCAACACTAGGTTTTAGGATGCACGAGTCTAGGTTTAGGTGTATTTTCATTTCAATAAGGTTGCATTCATGCATGTTCTGTTAGGAATAAGGTGTCTCAACCTTGGATAATTCCTATTCTTATTATTTGTTTTGTAAATGTATTTTTTGCAAATAATGTAATTAAGTGTGAGTGTACATGTCTAGTTGGCATGTTGATGTGTCACTCCACTTGATGTGTCGGCATCTTTTTGCGTAAGGAGATCATGACTGAAATGGTCATGACGGATTCCTATGATGCATAAGAACTATTTAAGGAATGTGCTATGACAGGTGTAAGAGCATCTTATGACTAGGGCCTATTTGGGTGCCCAAGAAGAAGTGGTTGGTGTGTGTAAGAGAATATGCAAAAAATAGGTTGGTATGACAGATTCTCTTACACTTCTCTTGTGACTATTATTTTTGGTGGATTCTATGACAAGCTGTCATAGTCTATTCTAGGGATGGATGCCTATTTTTGAGATTGCATGTAACAACTGTGTACATGTGGCTTTATGCATGGGTCTTGGTGGTTGTGCCTATTTATTGGGTCCAGAGGAGTCTATATATATGATGCTGCTCCTATGGGAGAGATATAACAAAATTTAAGTCTTTTTGGCTTTGTCTCTCATTTCCTGAAAGAACTTGCATTGCAAGTGTATTGTAATCTTTGTGTTGAAGATAATACATTGTGCAGGTTTTGGAGTGCTGGGGTTTTTTACCGAAAGGTTTTCCCCAGGGTATATCATTGTGTCATTCTCTATTTTTCTATATGTATGGTATGTGGTTGAAATATCTTTGTTAAAGTAGTTAACGAATCTGAAATTGTAAGGATTTATAAGAATTTTCACAATACTCTCCTATAGAGATTAGCGTAGGAAGCTATTTTCGCGCCTGAGTTTCCTTACAAGTGGTATCAGAGCTTGATCAACTTTTGATCCTAGTTGTTGGGTAGGGTTTTTTGAGCTTGACAATAAGGGTAGATCCAAATCCCGTGGGAAGTCAAAGACTTCCAATAAGTCCAAGACAAAATGTTGGAACTGTGATAAATTTGGGCACTTCCGTAAAGACTGCAAAGAGCCGAAGAAGAAGAAGAAAGGTTCAGATTCAGCTTCAGAAAGATCTCAAGCAGATGGCGATGCATTCATCGTAGCTTTGGTAGCCCATGCATCTAATGATGTGTGGTTGGTTGACTCGGGTGCATCTTTTCACATGACCTCTCATCGAAACTGGTTCTCAAAATATGAAGAGTTCGATGGTGGGAAGGTGTACTTGGGTGATGATTCTCACCTAAAGATAGTTGGATGTGGAAGGGTCACTATCAAATTTCCTGATGGACGAGTAAAGGGAATCAACGGAGTTATGCACATTCTGGGTTTGGCATGAAACCTATTATCTGTAAGTATGCTGAATGATGTAGGTGTGCAAGTTGTTTTTTTGAAAGAAGGATGCAAGATGATGAGAGGATCGATAGTGCTTGCAAGGGGTACTAGGAGAGGTACCTTATTTCAGCTAGATGCATGTATTCCTCTATGTAATAGTTCTTCATCCTCACCATCTAAACAAGCAGTGAAGAAGTCTGTGGCTATTGGTTTCGATGGTAGTGCAAATACTTTGGAAGGTAAGCTTCCTGCAGAAAAGACAATGTTGTGGCATATGAGATTTGGCCACATTGGTGAAAAGGGTCTCAAAACCCTAAAAAATAAAAATCTCATTGAGAGGTTAAATGATTACAATCTCGAGTTTGACTTCTGCGAACACTGTGTCTATGGTAAACAAAATCATGTTCAGTTTTACTCTAGTTCTGACAAATCTTCTGATGTTTTGGATCTTATTCATTCTGATGTATTTGGTCTTGTAAAAGTTCCTTCAATCTCCAAGTCTGTATTTTTTGTATCTTTCATAGACGATTATAGTAGAAGGATGTGGATTTATTTCCTTAAAAGTAAGACACAAGTCTTTAGTCAGTTCAAGGAATTTAAAGCTCTTGTAGAGAATTAGACTAGTAAGAAGATTAAGTGTGTAAGAACTGACAATGGTGGTGAGTTTTGCTCAGCGGAGTTTGAACAGTTCTGTAAAGAACAAGGTATCGAGAGGCATAAGACAACTCCTTATACCCCACAAAAAAATGGAGTTGCAAAGAGAATGAACAAGACACTGATGGAAAAGGCTAGGAGTATGCTTAGTGGAGTTGGTTTAGAACAAAGGTTTTGGGCCGAAGCTGTGGCCATTGCTTGCTATCTGGTTAACATATCTCCTACATCAGCCCTTGTTGGTAAGACACCCATGGAGGTGTGGTATGGTAAGAAGCCTTCAATTAGACATCTTCATGTTTTTGGTTGTGAAGCTCATGCACATGTTCCAAAGGAGAAAAGATCTAAGTTGGAAAACAAAGCTGTTAAATGTATTTTCATTGGATATAGTGCTGGTGTGAAAGGATACAAGCTTTGGGATCTCGTGACTAGTAAGGTGTTGTATAGTAGAAATATTATTTTCAGAGAGCTAACATCTTATCTTATTGTGCTACAACCAGATGAAAAAGAAAAGGAAAAATATGTTGTTCAGTTGCCTCCTACCCCTGAGAAGATTGAATAGAGAGACCATGTTGGGCCTAATGATGAGGAGAGCTCTAGCAACTCTGATAGTTCAGAAGAAGAGAAAGAACAACCTCAACCATAGCCCTTGAGGAGATCCACGAGAGAAAGAAAGCAACCAGAAAGGTTTGGTTATTCTATGTTAGATTCTAGTTGTGCCTTTGCTTTGATTACTAACACTGATGAGCCTAGATCTATGAAAGAGGCTTTGGGCATGGAAGATGTAGGTTCTTGGATTGAGGCTATGGATGATGAGATGGCTTCATTGGAGAAAAACAAAACTTGGGACCTTGTACCTTTGCCTAAAGGGAGAAAATCTGTTGGCTGTAAATGGGTGTTCAAGAAGAAATTCTGTGCAGATGGCAGTGTTGAAAGGTATAAAGCTAGATTGGTTGCAAAGGGGTATTCACAGGTAGAGGGAATAGATTATGGTGAAATATTCTCTCCTGTTGCAAAGTTGACATCCATTAGATTTCTATTATCTCTTGCTGCATCATATGATTTAGATATAGAACAGATGGATGTGAAGACAGCTTTCCTTCATGGTGATTTGGAGGAAGAGATTTATATGTCACAGCCTGAGCACTACATTGTTAAAGGTAAAGAATCCTTAGTTTGCAAATTAAAGAAATCTCTATATGGTTTGAAGCAATCTCCTAGGATGTGGTACCTTAAGTTTGATGCCTTTGTGTTGTCAATTGGATTTGTAAGATCAAAATCAGATCATTGTGTTTATTTCAGAGTTGAAAATGATCGCCTTCTTATTGTTGCATTATATGTTGATGATATGTTGCTATTTGGGAAGGGTAAGAGTATGATTTCTGATTTTAAATCTCAGTTGTCAGCATAGTTTGAGATAAAAGATCTTGGGGCAGCTAGGTACATCTTGGGTATGGAAATCAGTAGAGACAGGTCTAACAGAAAACTTTGGTTGAGTCAAAGTAAGTATGTGAAGTCTGTGTTGGATAGGTTCAACATGGCAGATTGTAGACCACTATGTGTTCCTATTTCTGTGGGAACAAAGTTATCTGTAGATGATTGTCCAAAATCTCCTAGTGAGGTGGAGGACATGAGTAGAGTACCTTATGCTAGTGCAGTTGGCAGTCTTATGTATGCTATGGTTTGTACTAGACTAGACATTGCCCAAGCAGTGGGAGTCCTGAGTTGGTTTATGGCTAATCCTGGACGGGTACATTGGGATGCAGTTAAGCGAGTATTCAGATATTTGAGGGGTACATCAGATTACTCCATATGTTATCATGGTAACTCTTCTAGATCTCTGTATTCAGTTTGTATTCATGGGTTTGTGGATTCAGATTGGGTAGGTGATATTGACAGCAGGAGATCCACCAGTGCTTATGTGTTCACTATGTTTGGTGGTGCCATTAGTTGGATGAGTAAGTGACAACTTGTGGTTGCTTTGTCCACTACAGAAGCTGAGTACATGGCTGCTACTCATGCTTGTAAAGAAGCCATTTGGCTTAGAAGATTGTGTTCTAATGTTGGTGTTGATGCAGAACAAATTACTATTTGGTGTGACAGTCAGAGCACTATTTGCCTTGCAAAGAATCCAACTTTCCATGCCAGAATGAAGCACATTGATGTGCAGTTTCACTTTGTGAGAGATATGGTGGAAGATGGAAAGGTAAATTTGGAGAAGGTAGATACTGTGAAGAATGTTGCAGATGCATTAACGAAACCAGTGGGCACTGAGAAGTTCAGATGGTGTTCGAAGTCTATGGGCCTTTTGGTCTATAGCGGTTAAAGTTCTTGTTATGTTCCTGTTGCTCTTACAAGGTGTTCGACAAGTGGGAGAATGTTAAAAATAAGGTGTCTCAACCTTGGATAATTTCTATTCTTATTATTTGTTTTGTAAATGTATTTTTTGCAAATAATGTAATTAAGTGTGAGTGTACATGTCTAGTTGGCATGTTGATGTGTCACTCCACTTGATGTGTCAGCATCTTGTGCGTAAGGAGATCATGACTGAAATGGTCATGATAGATTCCTATGATGTGTAAGAACTATTTAAGGAATGTGCTATGACAAGTGTAAGAGCATCTTATGACTAGGGCCTATTTGGGTGCCCAAGAAGAAGTGGTTGGTGTGTGTAAGAGAATATGCCAAAAATAGGTTGGTATGACAGATTCTCTTACACTTCTCTTGTGACTATTATTTTTGGTGGATTCTATGACAAGCTGTCATAGTCTATTCTAGGGATGGACGCCTATTCTTGGGATTGCATGTAACAACTGTGTACATGTGGCTTTGTGCATGGGTCTTGGTGGTTGTGCCTATTTATTGGGTCCAGAGGAGTCTATATATATGATGCTGCTCCTATGGGAGAGATATAACAAAATTTAAGTCTTGTTGGCTTTGTCTCTCATTTCCTGAAAGAACTTGCATTGCAAGTGTATTGTAATCTTTGTGTTGAAGATAATACATTGTGCAGGTTTTGGAGTGCTGGGGTTTTTTACCAAAAGGTTTTCCCCAGGGTATATCATTGTGTCATTCTCTATTTTTCTATATGTATGGTATGTGGTTGCAATATCTTTGTTAAAGTAGTTAACGAATCTGAAATTGTAAGGATTTATAAGAATTTTCACAATACTCTCCTATAGAGATTAGTGTAGGAAGCTATTTCCACACCTGAGTTTCCTTACATGTTCCAGTTATCTGACTCCTATTGCCCAATGATAAGGTCTAAGTCCATGTCTAGTAGGCAGACATCCAACAGAAGTCACCAAAAATGTTACCCTATTTTTCATCAATGCAGAATAATAGACAAATAGGAAAAGGGTGTATTAAGGTACTTTCATTTAACATTGTCTTTCAGGTGATGAGAATTAACATTCTGTTATTGCATTCAATATAATTTTTTTATTATAGTCTAAGTATAGATGACATGTTAAAATTTCAAATTTATAATTGATCATTACATCGTGCATTCATACTGAATGTAATTTACAAATGTTCCTTTCATACTTCATATTTCATATCAATAAATATAGTACAATAGATAGAATAGAAAGAAGAGATAAAGGTATGAGTGGGTCCTTTGCATTGCCTTGAGGAGTCTACATATCAGGAGCTGGTTGTCATGTCTGGTCCTAGTCCTCCGGTTCTCTATCTGAGTCTGCATCTATCTGGTTCTAAGTCTTTAGGGGTTGTCCTGCATCATGGTCAGAATAATTTGTTAGATCCAACTGGATCCAAGAAATACAAAAGAATGAAAACAATCATACAATATCAAATTCTTTCATAGCTGCATATATTTCTAGTATTCAATGCAATAACAAAGTGTGTAGTTTTTGCACATAAAGTGAAAAGAAGTGTTAAAGGATAGCAGTATTGCATTATGTTAGTGAGCACACCAGTGGTCTAATGGATGCCCAAAATTGACCACTAGATCATGTTTATTAACATAAAGCATTTGTTTTGATATTTTTAAAGCTAATCAGAGTGGTGCATTTTTCATAACAGACTGGTTTTCAATAACAGTCAAGAATCAAAAGAGATGCAGTGTGCTTTTCCTTTATGGTGTTCACAGATCAATACACAAAAAATTGTTATTCATATGCTGGATTGATGAAAGGATCAAGTGCAAAGTTAGAGAAATCTATTTATGAGTGTCACGAGCCCGTGCTCAAACTTCATAAAAAGGCTGGTGTTACATTTATTTTAAGTTTTGATTCTTTGTGTGCATATCTGATTCATGGATCTACTATAGAAGAATATCAAATGGTATGAAATCATAGATTGTGATGCTCATTGTCAAGAGTGCTAAAATGATACAAGGAGTGCTACAGGCGAGATATGATCAAAACAACAGTGCTAAAGGCTAAAATGATTATTTATTCATCATGATGAATATATGCTACATGAAATATATTTTAAGCTTTTAGTTTTTGTTGTATTGCATTTTCAAAGAGATCACAAATGTTAGCAATAATAGAGAAGTTGACCTTCACTGAACTTCAATATAAAGATCCTTCATCTTATGTCTCTAGCATCAAAGCCAATGAGTGCCTAATAACACTGCAATTTTACAAATGAGGTAACTAGTGGTTATTACATCGAGCATTACAAAGTCACAGTACAATACAAGAACCAAGCATTCACAGTCGATATGCATATTCAAGCTACAACTCAAGAGAGGAAAAATAGAGCTCATCAACATGTAAAGTAAATCAGAAAAAACCCAAGTAACATCAGTAGCTGTGATCTCTCGGTCTACATTCAAGAGTTCTCAATCAAAAGTCTGAGCTTGCAGGAGGGTTTGGAATAATGAAAAGTCAAGAGTTCAAAAGTCTACATAAAACTCAAGATCATGGATATGCAATAGTTATAATGTAGTGCAGTGAGAGATCCCATAAATAGAGACTAGGTTCTATATGTACCAAAGTTCAAGTATCGAGCTCAAGTTCATATAAGAGCTAACAACCAGTAAAGAAACTCGAGCTCTTAACAGTCAAAGCCCCGAAACTAAGTTTCAAATAAGGAAGTCACAAAGCCCGTGAGTCAAGGCCCAAGCCATTAAGTATGAATATAGGAAACACAAAGGGGCCCTAACTTAATGCAATGAAAGATGGATTTCAAACAAATAGTAAACAAAGTCTTTAATCTATTGAAAAGAAAGGAGAATCAACCAACATAAAAAAAAATGTAGAACAAAGGAAGAAATTGAACACTTATCTCCAATTCACAAGAAAATGGCCAAGTTTTCAATAGCCGTGAGTCACTAATTCGTGAACCAGTGATAGAGAAATGAACCCAAGTTCAATGTGTACAGCCCGTGATTTCCAGCAATGTGCTAGTCACAACTAGCATAAGGCCAAGCTCGAGCTCATTGGAGGTTGACTGCCAACTAGAACCCGAGTTGATACCAATTGAGCCTTTGGTAAAGTCACAGCCTGTGTGACATTTTCAAGCCCGTGAACTCCCAAATCAGGTTGTGAATAGTCCAAAGGCTGACTGATAACTTTTTCACACAAAGCTCAAGCTTGATCCTGCATTTTCTCAGTTAGAAAAGCTGAGCTTCATGCAATTTTAGCTCTTGTTCACCATGAAGCTTGGATACCAGTCACAAAAGGTCAAGTTCCAAGAAGCTGATAACATAAGTTAGCGAAGGAGTAGTTGGAACCATGAGCTCCAAACTATGAATAAGCATACAATATTTGTGCAAAGTCTCATGTGTTCAAAGCCAAGCTTGAGATCATGCATAGTCAAGCTCATTTCCAGCATATGTGGTTGGGCTTTGTGTTAAAAGTTGCCATCTCTTACTTAGCTCTCAACTAAGAGATATTTTTAGAATAAATACAAGCTAACAGAGCTCAAAAAATCAACAAAAGCCCCAAGTCTCGATCAACACAAAGTTCTTCCTTCAAGCCAAGATACATATTCAAGTTCCAGTTAGATTTTGAGATACAATACAGAGAAGACTCCAAAACTAAGTATATGCCTAGTTTGATGAAAATCTGAAGTCCGACTGCAGAGAATAAAAGTGATTAATTTGACAGTGTACTCCAGTCAGCCTAAAAAATGTAACTACCACCTAACATAGGCCAACTCATATGCTTTGGAGAAATTTACGCATGAGTTTTGATTTATATTTGAATTGGCATGATGCCTTAGTTTAAGTTTTGTAATAATTTGAACTTAGGGCTTTTAAACTTAGGTTTAATTTATATTTGTGGGGTGGGTTTTTAATGTTGAGTTTTCTCAATAGCATATTGTAATATATTGGTAATATCTTTTTAAAGATATATTATAAATTACCAATATTAAGAGTCATTTTTGGGGCTAAATTCTAGGAGCTAGATTTGGAGATAATTTAGTGGCTATTTTATAGCTAAAATTGAGCTTTTCTAGGAGTTTCTCTAGGGGTGATTGGATTTTCGGATTAGGTCTTGGAGGGATATTTAGTTGTGGCTTATAGTTAGTTTTAGGGGTTTGGAGTTGTGGAAAAGGAGGGTTGAGTGAGCATGTTCATTCCTCGGTGCCTTTTTTTGCAGTTTGAAACCATTTACAAGTTTTTGAAGGAAATAAGAGCAGGCTTTTCTAATTACATCAATTTTCTAAGTATCAAATCCATTCATATTCTTCTTTTCTGCATTAAGTGTTGCATATTTTGAGTGATCTGGTAAAGTGAATTGTTTTTTATTCCTATCCTATGTTATCAAAAATCAAGCCTTTTTGCAAAACATGTAAGTTTGTTGTCAGTTTTTACTGTTTGTGGTATGAACCCTAGTAGTGAATTATAGCCAACGTTTATGTTGAGTAGAGAATGATAAACACAACTCAGTGATCTTGTAGTTGGGGATGCTAGTTTGAAAATCCTAATAGATCTGTAGTAATTTTTGGTTTATCACCCCATTTCCCATTTAATTTTTATTCTTTATCCCTTTTCCCAAATCAAGTTTTCAATCAGGAGGTGATATCCCAAATTAGATAGGAACCGGCCTAGAATCTGGAGATTCCTCCTCAATCAGAGTCCACCTACAACTCAAGGAGGTTTCCATTGTTAGGATAGAAATGTCTGTGCACCCCTAATGCCTTAGTTAGGGTGAGAATTCTAAGCCTAAACAATAATAATGGCCACACATACCTGATTGGAGTACCAAGACCAGGGATAACTGCCAAGGTGGATCCCTATTCATAAAGGGGGACTGGGGTTAGATGGTTGCCAGGGTGGATTCCAATATACATGTTGTGTGATGACACTCACTTAGGTGATCTCCTAGAACCTTAACCTTAGTGTTATAGTATGATGATATTTTATGTGCTTTATTCTTGTTCTTTTGAGTCTTGGATTTATTGGTTTTTGAGACTTAGATTTCCTTAAGGTCTTGGGAGTACCTTGGTTCTATCTCCTAGCACAGGGAGTGGAACTTTACCAGTTTCACATGGTTGGGTGGCAAATATCTTTCGAGGTATTGTTCATGGTTCATGTCATGGCTTGGATTCTGAGTTGTTCAGTGGTGAAGATTATGTTCTTGTATCATGTATCTCTATCTTTTAAAATCAAGATGTAAAGATGTATTGTAAGCCATTGGGAAACTTGATGTAATTATCTTTCTCTATTCCTTTGGGCCATGTGCAGTAACTGTAATTCTAATTATGTTGTAAATGGAAATTATAAGAAAGAAGATATGTATATGGGTAAGGGTGGTATTTAGGAATCTCAAAAATGGAATTGAATGTTGGTAAATCAAGCATGGATTATGTTTAAGTAATTCCTACCCTATCTCTCTTGAGTTTTAAATGAAATTGAAAGTAATGATTCTATGTAAGATTTTTCAAAGCACTTATAGTTGTAAACTTCTTAAGGAATACTCGTTTTGATATGTGGAATAGTGAAAAGATATGCTAAGGGTTTAAGGGTACTTCTAGGTGAAAAAATAAGGGTAAGAAACATGTATAGTATTGAAAGTAGTAATGAGATGTGATTCTTAAATGTATAGTTCAGTATGAGTAATGTGTGGTTATTCAAACTAGGTTTTAATCTCAATTCTTAACTAGACTTATACAAGGTTATAGATGATAATTTGTGGAAGTTAAAATTGTGGAAAAAATGATTCATTAAATGGTTTATGTCAGTGATAAATATATGGTTAAGTACTTTACGCTCTTTCCATTATTATATTGAAATGAGAATAGAAAGTAAGGATTCTTAATGGAAAAGCTTAATTGAGTTTTCATGGTGCAATTGAGTTGAACATGTAATACCCCAAAAATGGGCTATAGGTTCATTAACCTCCTACATCTTCAAATCAAATAAAATCGATACAAAAGTCCTAACCTAAGGCACATCTGCACATTATCAAATTTAATTGATTATCCTAAATTCTGCATCGGGGAATATTCTTAGAAATATTTCTAATTTATCATAATTATTTGGCGATAAATCTTATTTATCCTAAAGTTTGATTAATTGAATATTCTAAATATTTAATTAATCAAATTTAATACTGCCACTTAATTATTTAATTAAATTTAATTCTATTTATTCATAATTGTATTATTTAATTTTGACAATAAATCAAAAGTCTTATGACTAATTGATTAAATTCCTATTTAATTAATTAAAGTCAGTTGTCAATATTTAATAATATAGTTTTTGAATAAAAGTTTGATTTAATAATTGATTAACCCATAAATCAATTGTTTTAATTTTAGAATCAATTAAGTGAAAAATAAATCACTTTATTTATTAAATTAATTCATATTAAATCATGCACAATCAGAAAAGCAGGCAACTAAAAATTAACAATCAATTTTAAAATTGAAACTCAACATCTGATGATGAGTTGAAAAAGAGAACTAAAACTCTATTTTGAGATAAAAACTGCTTTTGCATGATTTTATGAGTTTATTTATTCTTAATTTCTTGTTAACTCAAAAATCAACTTGAGTTTATCAAGAGTGATTTATGGATTTTCTCAATGCATCCTCAAGCCTTGGATTTCTATAAAAACAAGGCTCAACTCTTCACAAATCCCTCTCAAAAAAATCTCTCAAGCTTTCAATCTCACATCTCTCAAATTTGCACAATTACTCTGGCGAATTTACAACAGAAGAACAAAGATTTTGCAACAGGCAATTTTGTGAGATCAATTCATAGTTTTTCATAGCTTTGCATATCAATTCATATAATTCTTAGATTAATTTTCATATCATTTCAATTTCATTCTAGATTAATTTCATACAGTTTTTCATCCTATTGCATCAAAAATTTAAAAAAATAGATTAATTTGCATTCATATTTCATTGCTTTCATCATTTTAAATCCTTCGTTTAGGTGTTACATTGTCACTGATCTCGATTTCAATCTGAGAACATCATACTCGCACCTACTAGAAGGCAGTAAATCACCTGGTTAGCATAGTTTCAATTACTTGCAAGATTTTGGTTTTTGCTAACCTCTAATATTTTACTGAAGTGTTGTGTCTACAGCTAGGTACAAAATTCACACACACATTTTTGGTGCCCACCATGGGGTAACCCACCTTTACATGCTGGTTTTGGTAATTTTTTTGGAGCTAACCCCCTTGTGTAGATTTACTTGGAGACTAAAACCCTAAATTTTCAAAGATTTAATTTTATCTCCCAAACGGCTTAAATTTTTGGTCTAAATTTTTTTTTGAAGCTTGGGGACATATCAGGAAAGCTTCAATAAAAAATTCAAAATTTTATGAGATGTTTTGAATTTTTATTAATTTTTTCTTTATTTTTCATAAAAAATTAATTTTCAGTGAAAATCAACATATTTTTTGAAAATTTTTACATTTTCAGAAAGCTCTTTAAATTATACAGGGGGTCCATTCTTTGTGTTTTAAATTTGGATGCAATATAATACCTCAAATAGTCTATTTACAAAAACTAGTCTATTTTGGTAAAATGGGTCTTGAGGGCACAAATGAAGAGATTTTTCCAAAAAATTTTACATTTTTGGAAAGCTCTCTATTTTATAGCATGGGTCTCTATTTTGTATTTTTATTTTTGTGGCCGAAATCATATCAAAAAAATTAGATCTTGTTGACTAGGTCAAATGCAAAAAAAATAAAAATTTTGTGATGGGTATGGACTAATTTTTCATATGATTCAATGCATGATATGAGTTGCCATTTGGATTATTTTCTGGTTATTATTGCTCCTAACAATTTGTTTTTAGATTTAACCCTAGGTTTTGCATAAGTTGAATATACATTGCATATCTTGTTTGCTTGTTTGCTTGTTGGAGAGTTCGCGGCTTGCTTGCATGGAAAAGCTCAACAAAAATTGCTAAAAATTATGTAAAAATATACTATGCATGTTGCAAGGAATTTAGGTATTCTATTGTGATCTGATAACACTTCAACTTGGACATTAAAACAAACATCTCACGTGTCAAGTTTGTGTGACTTTTCCTGCTTTCATATCATAGACTTCATTTTGGGCTATAAAATGAACATAGATTTTCTTTTTGCATATCTGTTACACATAGTAAATAGGCCCTATGAACACTATTTTTGGATGATCTTGAGAGAGTGGGCTTCATTCTCTAGTTCATTCATGCAAAGCTCTTCTTGATGAAAGATCCCTTTGTAGGTAGGGAGGTTACTAAGATTATTTCACAGTTCTACTGGATTTGGTTCTCAGCTTTTTGATCGATACGTTCTCTCTTTGGAGAGGTTGATAGACATGAGTTGTGGACATCACAAATCTTGGTGAGATAATTTTAGTCTTAGCATGTTAGATTTATCTGTCTACTTTGCTTGTGGTAAAAGTGAAAAGGCTAAAGGATTATGCTCTACTTCCTTTTTGGATAGTATCAGAAACTCAGATCCTTGAATCTGGACCAGGTCCCCATGTGTTATATTTTTTGAGTCACCTTTAGAGAGGGTTAAACATAGTGGACATTCCCTTAATTGGGTCAACCACATGGATGGAACCTCAAGTGGTAATAGTCATTTTTTTCGTGGTAGCAACAACCGCTATATAAATGTCCTTGTGGAGGAAATCTTCACAAGTGTGATCTCTTGTTGGGCTATCAGATCTCCCTAGCAGCTCCTGATTGATTAAATTCTTGGACTATGTCAAAACCCCGGTGCACCTAGATTGGAGTTTTCTCTCTTGAGATCACAAAAGTTGCAGAGTCAAACCATTACTAAAAACCCTAGCGAGGCCAAATTTTTCATTTTCTAGGTCTATGTGCTTGATTGCAAAACTTTTTGAGAACATACACAAGTAGCATTCCTATGGATTAGAACAATAAAGTCACTTGATTGTTTATGTGCAAGGTTTCTTTGTCCCTTGCTCATTGTTTTCAGACATGCTTGAAATCCCTTGCTTGTTGTTCTATGTGTTTGATATGTAATTGGTTATTTGAAAATGAACAAATCCAACCATCAAAATCAATCAACAATTTGGAAAATTTGCAAAATCTAAAGAAAAACAATCCTTTTCTGGTGTTAGACTGAATATTCTATCAGAGAACAACCAACGCTGTGTCTTGAAATCTATTGTTGCCTCAAAAATTGTACCAAAACTGTCAGACTTTTTCCTTTTCTCATGCAAACCTGTCCTACAGTTTTGTCAAAACAGTGAGCTGATTCCTATCATTTCTAGTCTTCCTTGGTCAGTCCAGGTTAGATCTTAGGTGCTATGACATGTTTCTCAACATCCAAATGAACGTAAATGGTATCAAGTTGCACAAAATGACTCTTGTTCTTCTTTCTTCCATATTTCCCATGTCTTCCTAGTCTCCCATTTCCATCCTTTCTCTTCTTCCTTCACGCTTCTTCCTCTTCTTCCTAAACTCTTCACATCTTCTTGATTCTTTTCCTCTTATTATCTAGTCTATCTTCTTCTATTCATCTCTTCTATCACTCCTATGCTTGATTCCTCATCTTCCAAAACCATGAATTTCAACTATCTTGTTATGGAACATCTCTTGAAAATAGATGATCTCGAACTCATTGCTCAATTCGTAGAGTTTTATTCCTCCAATAGTCCTTCTAGATATTGCACACATGATGAATTTAAGGCAAGAATTAAAAAAAAAAGATTGAATCAGATGTCTTTGCTAGGATCATAGGCATGATCCTGTCACGACCTCCTTCTTCCAAACATCTTTCATCTTCTAATTCTTTTCATTCTTCCTCATCTTCCAAGTCTTCTTCCTCCACTGGGTCTTCACCTTCCTCTTCTCCATGATCTCGTGCATCTTCTACTTGTCCCAAGAGTCTTACTTCTCTTCTCAAGACATACCATAATGAGCAACATGACAATCCTTATGATACATCTTCCATGAAGAGTGACATACCCATCTTTGATGACTATGATGATGGATAATGTAGTGATACCTATGACACCTCTATTCCTAAGAGTCCTCCTAGTCATATGCTCATGCTTATTGGAAATGGGTCATCACATTGGATAGGTCATGATGGTGATCCATATGATTTTGATTTTGAAAGAGACTTTGATGATTTTTGTGAATAATACCTAGATGATACATCTACTTCTATTGAGGAAGAGAAAGCTTACCACACTGATTATAAATGTAAATACTATAAGAATCTCTCCTCTAAGAACTCTCATGCTAAAAATAAAGATTACACTCTCAAGCAAGATCATGTTAATGTTGACCCTTTGTTTTGTGATGATTCCCTTCCATCCTCTACTTCCTCCAATACCCATACATCTCCTAAAGTTGCTAAGTCTTTCAAATCTTTCACAAATCCTTCATTCAACAAAAATCCTAATACTTTTCATGCAGTTCCCTATAGTTATCCTCAAGGGCTACCTCTTAAATATACTCAAGCTAACCTTCACTTGGCTGCAAATACTTTCAATAATGATAAACCTAAAGAGTCTAATCCTTTATACGCTATAATGCCTACTTCATCTAGTCCTTCACCACCTCTTCCAAAGTCTTCCATACAATTCCAACATGCTTCCTTGTCCTTAGAAGTGGCTCCATGTCAAGAGGACTCTAAAAATCATAAAGAAAAGAACATAAAGAAATATCAAGATCAAGAAACCTTCATGTCATCCAATCCTTTTCATGATGTCTCTTATCCATTTCATGGTTCTTTTGATCTCGCACACCCTTTCTCATTCATTCCACCCTCTCTTAAGTCTTCTCCTAAGCAAGATCAAGTTACTACTTACACTGTTTAGCTTATTGACAATCAAAATAACCTTACCCCACTTCCAATTTCCAAAGATGATACTTCCATTAAGGCTCGTAAAAATGGTGTTGTTACTTCCAATGTTAAACCTATTGAAAATCAAGAGAAAAATTACACGCTTTTGCTATCCAAAGATCCCTATCAAGATCAAAGTCTTCCATCTTCTTATTCTACCACTCCATGTTTGTTTCCAATTTCTACTCTTCCTAAGTCTTTGAAAGCTTTGAACAATCCTATCAAAGAAGGTGCTCATATTCAAGATGTCCACAATTTTATTGAAAATCCTAATGCTCACTCTAAAGATGCTGATGTCCTTGGTTGTCATATAAATGTTGATGAGTTTGTTGATTATCCTTTTGCATCTTCCACTTCCATCCTTGGACCTCTTCCACCACTACCAAGGGCTTCACGTCTACCTTCCATCTTGGTTCCTTATGTCCCTTCACTTTCCCCTCCTAACTCTCCTAATTCATCATCCATCTTGGGTCCTTACATCCCTCCACCTCCTATATTTCCTCAAGATCAACATAGATGTATACTCTTGAATCCTTTTCATCCACCCACCCATCTAAACCAATCATATCCTCCTTCTTCTTCCACAAGTTCCAAGTCTTTTGGAAGTAACTTGAATGTTCAATACAATAAAAAGAAGCAATACAAGAATCCATAAAAAAAGAAAAGATCACCATGTCTCCTCTAATCAACATGGAGGCATAAAGTCAAAAGAGATATCTAATAAAAAAATTACAAGACAAGTATGGGTTTTGAAATCTATCATTGAAGATATTCTCTCTAAATCATCAAAAAGAAATGAAAAGCCTACGGCTATATGGATTCCAAAATCTCTCTTGAAAAAGTCTGATGTTGAGCAACAAGTGAAGTTGACATTCAAGCTTCCAAAGACTTCCACTTCATCTTCTTCCAAAAATATTCTTCCATTCCATGCACTTAAACCACAACCTCTGCTATCCATTCACCATATTCCTTCACATTTCCTCCATCCTCTTGCCACCCTTCGAGGTGTGTGTTGATGTTGATCTTGCCTTCCTTTCCATCTACCTTTTCACAATCCTTCCATTCATTATCCTTCTACCTTTTATCCTTTTTCCTCATTTTCCTATTCCTCCTATCTTCCAACCTCACTCGCTTTACATAAAACCTTATCCTCCATTTTTCTCTTCCATCTTCCTTTCCCTATCAGCATCTTTGAGCATAGTATTTTGAATCCTTGGCATATCATGGTTTATCCTTTCAAGGAGCATTATCTAAAAAGATTGCCTTCTTCCAAAAAATAAAATAAAATAAAAAGAAATGAAATTTTTTTTGAAAATGTGCCTTGGTGAAAACTTGGAAATAGGCACCTTGGTAGCAAAAGTAAAGAGAAATAAATTCATCCTATGGTGAAAACCTCTCCCTTGTGGCACCTTGGATAAGTACCATGATGAAAACTTGGCAATTAGGCATCATGCGTAGTTCTTCTACATATTTCACCCATTCCATCTTGTCTCTTTGATCTTGACAATGTTGATCTATACACGAACATTTGGCTATCTTGTGAGCTATCTTATGACAATCTTGCTTTCATTCCCTTACTTTTTAGCCTTCATATTTATTTTCCTCCATTCATTCTAGCCTTTTTCTATCCTTTTCCCATTTGGTCTTGATCTAATAAAAAAAAAGTAGAACACGATGCTTTGAAACCTCTTGACATGTCTACTCCTTTGGACTACATCCTTTCCTTCTTTGGAATTACAATTTTGTGACTTATCTTATGTTGGCCTTTCATTGCTTGTCCAAATGTGCTTTACATGAAAAATTTTCCCTAGCTTGGGTTCCCTTGAGGAGTTTTCCCTTGAGGATTTCTTCCCTTCATTCTCCTTCATTCTCTTGTCTTCCATCTCTTCCACTAGCTTGCTAATCCCTCTTAGTCTCCACCTTGCTAGACATTGGGACTACATGATGTGATCTTGCTTGGGAGTTCGATGCCCATTCTATCTAGGGGTATCCTTTTTACATACTGATTAGTACTGCCTATTGAGGTTGAAATCCCATCACTAAAAATTAGAATGCATGGTCTAGTAACTGATGATGACTACAGAGTGTCTAGGTTGCAAGAACTTGAACTACTAGAT